>CM050163.1:53835390-55035390 GCA_027410445.1 Discoglossus pictus
TATTGAATATTAGTGATAGTGGTGTTTTAGGTTTTACTTTTTACACTGATTATCCCTCTTTATCCCTGAGCTCTACCAGATATGGATTAGCACTGGTTGGCACTGCTATATATGCTATAGACAAAGGGTTATTTTACAAGCCATCACACTTTAGATCATCACATCTTAAAATACATGTTGTATAAGCCATTGCTAATAATCCTGTTGTGATCTGTGTGATGTTGGAGTAGTCAGATTACTATAATATTCCAACCATGTGACATTGTGTCCGAAAGATTAATACTCACATCCACTTACTGATAAACAAAGGCTTGGCAGGCCTAATAATTACTTAATTATTTCTACCCCAGAAAATGCTAAATCCCTTCACAGTAACCTAATCAGCTTAAAATACCTTGTGCCTACCAAATACATGCCTGGACGTGATACCACTGGATTGTTACCCAAGTAATGCCCGTCACTTCCAAAGCATATTTCATATACTGTGCTGCAGTGCAACATATACTTTGTTTGTGTTTCCTGTTTTTCTCAAGGCCATTAGATTAAATATAATAAAACACTTTTGTGATTGCTAAATAGGCAATTGTATTTATTTGACCAAAATGTAGCATTTATCAACTGTGTATACATATGCTATAAATAAAACTCATAAATGATTATTGCATGTTTCTTAGAGGATCTGACATTTTATTAGTGATTAATTAGATCATTACCATCCATTTATACATTCGAGTGGGAATAATACATTTCTAACATATTTTTACAGTCTCTATTTATAAAGAGCTATCGTTTTCAGTAACACTATTTACAAGGTTATAGTAAAATAGTGTGGGTTACAAAAAGCACAAATTACAAATTTGAAATAAATTATAATGTATGCAGAAATACAGTAGAATACAATGAGGCCACGTCCAGCTTGGTGCAACAGAGCTGAGGGGTCCCTGATCTGAGCATACTATCTAGAGACTATACACATATATATACTGTATGTATATAGTACAAATACTGATTAGTACATTTGTGATTCCATTTGAATGTCTAAAAAATAAGTTTATAAACGTATTGCCTGGTAAAATTACTCAGAAATACAGTTGATACACTGCACTCTGGGAAACTGGGCGCGGACATGCAAATGAGACCACAATGCACACTCAATCTGTTAATCCAAAACCACTATATACATGGTTCCATATATATATATATATATATATATATATATATATATATATATATATATCAACTATATAGTTGTTGTACTGTGAAGCGAAGAAACACAGGGGGAGGATGGGGATATATATATTTCCCTACCCTTACTCTCTTTGCCCCCTCTCTCCCTCCCCTGTCTCTCTTTGCCCTCTCCCCCCCCGTCTCTCTTTCTCCCCCCTCTCCCTCCCCTCTCTCCCCCCTCTCTCTAGTATATATATATATACTATATATATATATATAGAAAACAACAAAGTCAAAGGTGCTCATCAGAGAACGAACCAACCTTAATAGGTTAGTTCTATAGCTGCACCTCACTGACGAGGCCCATAAAGGCTGAAACGCGTCTGATGTTTGCTGTTTCTCCTGTTCGCTGTTTCTCCTGTTCAGGGTAGAATTGCCTGGTATTTCGGGGCTGGATCACTCTTTTGAGTGAGACCAGACTGATATACTACAGGATATTTCTCCCTGTGAAGGGCACAAGTGAGCTAAAAGAGGTTGCTCTCTGAGTAGCTTATCATGGCTATAGAACTAACCTATTAAGGTTGGTTCGTTCTCCGATGAGTACCTCCGACTTTGTTGTTTTGTATATATATATATATATATATATATATATATATATATATATATATATATAAAATACCCTGTACATCTGATGAGGTCAGGCATTAATCTAATCCTGCTGATTATATTTAAGTGGGGAAGAGTGCCCCTGCTTACTGGGAAACCCTGGACATCTAATTTTCAGGCCTTTAATCTTATCCTGGCGATTGTATAAGCGATAACCATTTGCTGTAATCTTGAAGTGTGCGTACGGTCTTGGACATGTGGCCGATGCAATAGCCTGCAGAATATCTAATATATCTAATATTTAAAAAAAATCCTATCACATGAAACATAATAAATAAACCAACATACATACAGTATAACAGTGTAATCATATTTTAACCATAAGCACTAAGAGATACATAACCATAATAATAAAAATAGGGTAAGTCTGGCCAATCAGGCCCAGGCCATAGTGTAAAACAGTCCAGTTAGGCCCTGGGCATGATAATATATATGTACATGTACGCACACACATATTTATATATATATATATATATATATATATATATATACTTACATATACCATGTAGGGAAATCCAAAATGGGCAAGTCATAGCAGAGAGGTCAGACAAATTGTGGTCCCCCGGAGAATGATCTGGCAACCTACTACAAGATGTGCCTGGCTTGCTGCGGTCCATAGGGTCACAGAGAGTTAGACTAAACAACAATATATGTATATATATATATATATATATATATATATATATATATATATATATATATTGTACACACACACACATATATATATATATATATATATGTGTATATATATATATATATATATATATATATATATTATGCATATTTATCTATCTGTATATTTATACATTTGTCTATTATCTATGTATGTATGTATGTAGCTATAAAGCATAATGAAAATAGTTTATATAACATTTTAGCTGATTAGCACTCTATTTTAATTGACAAGCTATCACAAATCCTATGACACCTGTCACACATTCTCTGTATATCATTAGCCTATAGTTGATTGATAGCTCACATTTCATAGCTTAAGGCCATAATACTACCCTGCACCGCAATGGCTGCCAACACTCCCAGCACCGTAAATGTTAAAGCTGCATTTCCTTTCATGCTTTGACACCAGCAGCGTGTTGCATTGGAAATCTGTCAGAGCTACTTGTGCATTCATGTGGCATGCTGGGGACGTCAGATGAATTTGTATGCTCCCTCCCCCTCTCTATCATTCTTTCAGCACCAGAGCATTTTGATGGAAGATACAGAGCAATACACTACAATTTAAGATAACAAAACTGCACCAAATGCCTGAGCCACCATGTGCATTAAGAATATCATTTGAATGGAATATGGAAGTGCATATGGCCTGTATTATCTATATTTACCGTATATGCTTAGGATCGCCTAAAAAAAAATGTGTAAAATGGATATAGTGCAGATACACATTTTAGAGCAGCTATACAGAAATTAAAGCATAGCTGAAGGTATATATTTAAATATACCTACATTTGAAAATGGGCAGGTAAAGAAAGACAGCCTCTAATTTTTTACCTTTTATATGCAATTATGATTCAGTCGGTGGTGGAGGGCCCCGGTGCATGGTCCACCCACCCACAACAAAGGGTGGTTGTAAAAAAATTTTTGGGCTGGCCCCCCCATACCAACTCACTCAGTGACCCTCACAGCACCCATCCCCTCTTAGCACTATCCTCACCATTCCTATCTTCGGATCTATCCCGTTATAGTTACAGCACATGTCCACTGCTGCAGTGTAGCGACCAACCGATAGATGGCGCTGCCAATATTTTGCAGCGCTGCCAATATGTTAGAGAAGATTTAAGCTTAGCATGGTCGCCTAACCCTTAAACTAACCCTAACCCTCACCCTAACAGTTTACCTAAGCCTTGACTCTTTGATATGGCACTGGAATATCGGCAGAGCCATCTAGTGGTTGCAGTGGCTGATGGTGCAGTAACCATAACAAGACAGGACCCTATCTTCTTTCCGACCCCCTCACAGAACCCACACACCCCTTAATTTGCTGTGTTTCAGGTCATGCTCTCTCACCACTTCCCTGATACACATCCTCAGCATGCTGTTCTGCTCTTCACTGCCTCCTCATAGATCTTCAGTAGAAATTCACGGACTAATATCCAGCCAGGGAGGTGTAAGCCTGGGAGGTGCAGGGTGGCCGTTGCGGGTTGGCTGGGGTTAAAGGGGCCTCTGAGGGGGGTCTTACACTAGAGAAAAAAATGTAAATGCAAAAAAAAAATTTATACAACACTGCCCCCTCAGAGGAGGACCCTGGTGCATTGCACCATCTGCATTACTGGTAGCTCCGCTCCTGGCTTCAGTAGAGTCTACCATTTTGCTTTTTGCTGAACGGCTTTTAAGGGAAGAATTGAATATAGAAGAAGTAACACTGAAAATATGGCATGTGAAACTGCCAGTGCTTTCAACAGAATGAAAGGAAGGCTCACTGGTTTATTAGAACGCACCCTCCTAAAAAAAGTAGCAGCCAAATCAGAAAAGAAAACTGAGCTATAGTTAAAAATGTGAAGCCTGTGTTTATTTATTAATTTATTTATTTGCTTTCTAAAACATTTAGCCCATTATAAGATTTAGTTATTCAAAATATTTCACCACAGTGTTTTTTTAAGCCTTGATTACACACAAATGTACCAAGAAGGTTGCTGCTAATTTGTGGATATGTTCTGTTGTCTGATGGCCTCTTGTGAGAGCAGCAGTCTTTTGGATTAATTGGACGTTCAGAAAATTACTTTTATTGATCCACCATTTGGTTCAGTGTCTTGGAAGTCAATTGTAGAACAAATTCTATCCGGTGCATTTTTAGAGAAAAAACACAAATAACTAGATAACCCTAAGCTTATAATTAACTGGAAACATGGGTTTGTGTGTCTATTTTTCATCACTGTATTTATATGTTTACATATAATTATATATATTATGTGTGCTGGAAAAGATGAGAGAATTCTAGTGTAGTATAACTGGTGCTGCTTACACCCCTTTAAGCATGGCTCAATCTGCTATGTTAGACAAACTAATTACAAATACAATACACAGCTTTATGGTGATGCCTGCTTCCTATCTAATTCAAATCTAACACCTTTCAACTGATACAGAGTGAGAAAATCCAGAGTACTAGACATTTCTCCACTGCTTTTTTTCCCTTTCATTGTTTATTTGCATTAAAGGTCGACTGTACTATAAAAATAGAAAAAAAAAAAAAAAAAAATATATATATATATATATATATATATATATATATATATATATAAACTCAGATTGACAGCCTATTAAAACACTGAAATGAATTAGAAAAAAAAACACATTTTGAATCCTCTTTTAAATCCTGCATTTCAGGAAAGCAATGCTTACATCTATTGCTGCAAGCTGTCTGCTTCTGAGCCTGTTAAGGGAAAGGAATGTAGAGTCAATTTAAATTAGGTTGGATTATCTATCAAAGTCGTCTGATCTTTCCCTGTTCCCAATGCCCATCCCTCCATCCAATGATAGATAAAGAAACACACTGTCATGATCCAGTTCACAGAAAGTAATGCAACAAAGATAAAATGGACTCCTGTATTGACAATCTGAGTCTTCACAACTTCTGATTTTATCTATGTGCTCATAGTTTACACAATTGCTAATATTGTTAGTATTTTACAATTGCCTCTTTTCTTGAACTACAGTGGTACTTTAAGGAATCATTCTAGACTATGGTGATCACAGTGTCCAATTTCAGAAAACAATCCATTCATTGAGACCTCCGTCCTAGGGGAAAATACAGTGCCTTGCAAAAGTATTCACCCCTTGACTTTTTACCTATTTTGTTACATTACAGCCTTAAGTTCAATGTTTTGTAAATCTGAATTGTATGTGATGGATCAGAACACAATAGTCTAAGTTGGTGACGTGAAATGAGAAAATTATGTACATAAAACTATCTTTTAGAAATAGAAAATTGTCATATGCGTATGTATTCACCCCCTTGTTATGAAGCCCATAAAAAGCTCTGGTGCAACCTGTGTGCAATCTAAGTGTCACATGATCTGTCATTACATATACACACCTTTTTTGAAAGGCCCCAGCGGCTGCAAAACCTAAGCAAGAGGCACCATTAACCACTGCCATGAAGACCAAGGAACCCCCTAAATAAGTGAGGGACAATGTTGTTGAGAAGTACAAGTCAGGGTTAGGTTATAAAAAAATATCCAAATCGTTCATGACCCCCAGGAGCACCATCAAAAATATCATAACCAAATGGAAAGAACATGGCACAACAGCAAACCGGCCAAGAGACAGCCGCCCACCAAAACTCACGGACCGGGCAAGGAGGGCATTAGTCAGAGAGGCAGCACAGAGACCTAAGGTAACCCTGGAGGAGCTGCAGAGTTCCACAGCAGAGACTGGAGTATCTGTACATAGGACGACAATAAGTCGTAGAGTTGGGCTTTAAGGCAGAGTGGGCAGAAGAAAGCCATTACTTTCAGCAAAAAACAAAATGGCACATTTTGAGTTTGCAAAAAGGCATGTGGGAGACTCCCAAAATGTATGAAGGAAGGTGCTCTGGTCTGATGAGACTAAAATTGAACTTTTCGTCCATCAAAGAAAACGCTATGTCTGGCGCAAACCCAACACGTCACATCACCCAAAGAACACCATCCCCACAGTGAAACTTGGTGGTGGCAGCATCATGCTGTGGGGATGTTTTTCAGCAGTCGAGACCGGGAAACTGGTCAGAGTTGAGGGAAAGATGGATGGTGCTAAATACAGGGATATTCTTGAGCAAAACCTGTACCACTCTGTGCGTGATTTGAGGCTAGGGCGGAGGTTCACCTTCCAGCAGGACAATGACCCCAAACACACTGCTAAAGCAACACTTGAGTGGTTTAAGGGGAAACATGTAAATGTGTTGGAATGGCCTAGTCAAAGCCCAGACCTCAATCCAATAGACAATCTGTGGTCAGACTTAAAGATTGCTGTTCACAAGCGCAAACCATCCAACTTGAAGGAGCGGAAGCAGTTTTGCAAGGAGGAATGGGCAAAAATCCCAGTGGTAAGATGTGGCAAGCTCATAGAGACTTATCCTAAGCGACTTGGAGCTGTGATTGCCGCAAACAGGTGGCTCCACAAAGTATTGACTTTAGGGGGGTGAATAGTTATGCACATTGACTTTTTCTGTTGTTTTGTCCTACTTGTCTTCACAATAAAAAAAAAAAAAAACATCTTCAAAGTTGTGGGCATGTTCTGTAAATTAAATTATGCAAATCCTCAAACAATCCATGTTAATTCCAGGTTGTGAGGCAAGGGGGGGGGGGGGGGGGGGGTGAATACTTTTGCAAGGCACTGTATGTCCTCAGAATTTCAGGAAAGGCAGGCAAGAGTGTGATTAAGTAGTATCTGATGGGGATATATTCAATGCATGTGAATATTTAATTCTAAGCAGATACCTTTATTGGAATTAGCTGCTGCACGACCCGCCTTCCTTTCTCCCCAAGGGTCCAGTATGAATAGACTGCTCAGTCCACTATGAACGGATACTTTGTATGTCTATGTTAATGGTAATTAAAGTCAGTGCTCCAAAGACTTAGCATGAGCCTTAGTACAATGTAAAGATACTAATTGCTTAGTACTTGTACGTTGTCTATTGTTGTTGTGTCGCTCAGTCGTGTCTGACTTTCCATGACCTCATGGACCTCAACACAGTAGGAACATCTTTATGTCCATAGTCATGCTGATCCACTTGATATTCATGGCAGTGATACTGGAGTGGGTTCAAATAGACACAGCATATTCTCAAATACATCTCTAGAGATTTTGTAAATTTACAGAGGAGATGAGATTAGCTACTCAACCATTTAACAAAATGTTTTTATTTTTTGTTATCATATATTTCAAAGCAGCCTAAAATAACATACAGTCAGGTACATAAATATTGGGACATCGACATAATTCTAATCTTTTGGGCTCTATACACCACCACAATGGATTTGAAATTAAACGAACAAGATGTGCTTTAACTGCAGACTTTCAGCTTTAAGTTGAGGGTATTTACATCCAAATCAGGTAAACGGTGTAGGAATTACAACAGTTTGTATATGTGCCTCCCACTTCTTAAGGGACCAAAAGTAATGGGACAATTGGCTGCTCAGTTGTTCCATGGCCAGGTGTGTGTGTTATTCCCTCATTATACCATTTACAAAGAGCAGATACAAGCTCCAGTGTTAATTTCAAGTGTGCTATTTGCATTTGTTGCTGTTAACTCTCAATATGAGATCCAAAGAGCTGTCACTATCAGTGAAGCAAGCCATCATTAGGCTGAAAAAACAAAACAAACCCATCAGAGAGATAGCAAAAACATTAGGTGTGGCCAAATCAACTGTTTGGAACATACTTAAAAAGAAAGAACGCACCGGTGAGCTCAGCAACACCAAAAGACCCGGAAGATCACGGAAAACAACTGTGGTGGATGACCAAAGAATTATTTCCCTGGTGAAGAAAACACCCTTCACAACAGTTGGCCAGATCAAGAACACTCTCCAGGAGGTAGGTGTATGTGTGTCAAAGTCAACAATCAAGAGAAGACTTCACCAGAGTAAATACAGAGGGTTCACCACAAGATGTAAACCATTGGTGAGCCTCAAAAACAGGAAGGCCAGATTAGAGTTTTCCAAACACCTAAAAAAGCCTTCACAGTTCTGGAACAACATCCTATGGACAGATGAGACTAAGATCAACTTGTACCAGAGTGATGGGAAGAGAAGAGTATGGAGACGGAAAGGAACTGCTCATGATCCAAAGCATACCACCTCATCAGTGAAGCATGGTGGTGGTAGTGTCATGGAGTGGGCATGTATGGCTGCCAATGGAACTGGTTCTCTTGTATTTATTGATGATGTGACTGCTGACAAAAGCAGCAGGATGAATTCTGAAGTGTTTCTAGCAATATTATCTGCTCATATTCAGCCAAATGCTTCAGAACTCATTGGACGGCGCTTCACAGTGCATGACCCGAAGCATACTGCAAAAGAAACCAAAGAGTTTTTTAGGTGGAAAGAAGTGGAATGTTATGCAATGGCCAAGTCAATCACCTGATCTGAATCCGATTGAGCATGCATTTCACTTGCTGAAGACAAAACTGAAGGGAAAATGCCCCAAGAACAAGCAGGAACTGAAGACAGTTGCAATAGAGGTCTGGCAGAGCATCACCAGGGATGAAACACAGCGTCTGGTGATGTCTATGCGTTCCAGACTTCAGGCTGTAATTGACTGCAAAGGATTTGCAACCAAGTATTAAGAAGTGAAAGTTTGTTTTATGACTGTTAATCTGTCCCATTACTTTTGGTCTCTTAAAAAGTGGGAGGCACATATACAAACTGTTGTAATTCCTACACCGTTCACCTGATTTGGATGTAAATACCCTCAAATTAAAGCTGAAAGTCTGCAGTTAAAGCACATCTTGTTCGTTTCATTTCAAATCCATTGTGGTGGTGTATAGAGCCAAAAAGATTAGAATTATGTCGATGTTCCAATATTTATGGACCTGACTGTATGTTATAAGTGGTAAATAACTACAAACTGTAATATATAGTCCATAGAATTTGTTATCATAAAGCTTTATTGTATTTTTTTCTACCAATAATGCGGCAGCTTCTTTTTGTTTAGCCGTTCAGTCTGCTCTGACTCTCTCTGACCCTCTGGATATCAGCACACCAGGCACATCTGTCAGCCACTGCCCCTTTGGGATCCATTAACTCAAATTCATTCCTTCAATTACCTCACCTATCTATCTCAGCATCTGTCGCCTCCTTCTTCGTGTGCCTTCAATCTTTCCCAGCATCAGATTCTTCTCTAGGAAATCCGGTCTTCTCATGATGTGAGCAAAATATTTGAGCTTTATCTTAATGATCACACCGTGAACAGTTTGTCTTGGTTTCCTGTAGTATAGATTGACTGGATCTTCTTGCAGTCCACACAGTTTGCGGTGGATCGTCTATGGTTCCTAAACCAATGCCCATAGAAACCCAGAAAGGCCAGGAAATATTATTTACTTTATGATTTACACTTTTGCTGAACACTACACTTTAAAATTGTTGTTGTTGTTTAATCGTTCAGTCGTGTCCAACTCTCTGTGACTCCATGGACCACAACACGCCAGGTCCATCTCTCAGTCACTGCCCCTCTGAGCTCCATCAAGTTCATGTTCATTGCTTCAGTGACCTCATCTATCCTTCTCTGCCTCGGCCGTCCCCTTCTTCTTTTGCCTTCAATCTTTCGAGCATCAGAGTCTTTTCTAGGGAATAGTGCCATCTCATAATATGGCCAAAATATTTGAGCTTCAGCCTCATGATCAAACCTTCTAGTGTCTTGATTTCCTGAAGTATTGATTTATTGGATCTTCTTGCAGTCCAAGGGACTCTAAGCAGTCTTCTCCAACACCACAATTCAAAGGCGTCAATTCTACAGAGCTCAGATTTCTTTATGGTCGAGCTCTCACATCAGTATGTTACTACTGGGAATACCATAGTTCAGACTATGCGGACCTTTGTTGATAGTTTAATATCTTTACTTTTTACTAGCTTGTCTAAGCTTGCCATAGTTTTCCTCCCCAGAAGCAAACGTTTTTTAATTTCATGACTAGTCACCATCTGCAGAGATCTTGGATCCAAGGGAAATAAAATCTGTCACTGCCTCTACTTTTTCCCCGTCTATTTGCCAGGAAGTGAGATTGCCTTTTGTCATGATCTTCGTCTTTTTAACGTTGAGCAGCATGACAACTTTTGCACTCTCTTCTTTTACCCTCATCAATAAGTCCTTTAGTCCCTCCTCACTTTCAGCCATCAGAGTAGTATCATCGGCGTATCCTCGGTTGTTGATATTCCTTCCAGCAATATTGATTCCGGCTTTAGATTCATCCAGTCCAGCCTTACGCATGATGTATTCTGCATATAAATCAAATAAATATAATACAACCTTGTCGCACACCTTTAAAATAGGTAACATATTTTTTTGAGAATCTAAGAATAAATCAAGACCTCTTCTAGGCAAAATCTAATTAGTTATTCCCACACCTTTGAGTAGTATCTCTATATCGACTCATAAACCACTGACACCTGTTCCACAGCCACAACAACTAACAGGTAACTTAAGCTTAGATGGCCACCAACCCTCCCACCATGCCCATTCTGATTAATCTCCCACCTCTACTCCACTATATATACCCTTCTATAACATGGCACACGCATAAAGGCAACCCAGCCTCTGGCCAGTTGTAACATCCCAGAAACAAACTACAGAACACTTTGTGCTCTGCCTTTTGCTAGGTGTAATATGATTGTTTTTATTATTTTTGTAACTTTGTACAGGATTGGCATTAAATCACTCTATAAATGCAAATACATGAATAAATAGTGTCATGGTACTGCACCAGATGAGTTATAGAGCTCTATGGGAAAATAAGATACTGTCTCTACTGGCTATAACTTATACAGCTAAAATATTATATCATTTGTCTGTCAAATTTGTGATCTTTCTTTAAAGTGTTAAAATAAATCTATCCTATTTTATTTGGGGCTCCTAAAAACTAGGCATCGTGATTTCAGGATATCTAAATATTCCCAAACTTTTTATTATTGCTAGATGTGGAAGGTGGAGATTTATGGATCTTGAGTGGCTCATAATTCACTAATAATTCACTATTTACTAAGATTGTATCATTATAAGGAGGTCTACAAAGAAAAGAGAAAATGTTTTACTGACACATAAATCAGTAAAATATGGTGGTATTCTCTATTATAACACAAATAACAGCAAATTGTGGTTAACTTAGGAACTATACATCCCCAGATACAGTGGGGGGGGGGGGGGGGGGGGCGGTATTTGATCCCCTGCTGAACGTTTGTCCACTGACAAAGAGATGATCAGTAATTTTAATGGTAGGTGTATTTTAACAATGAAAGACAGAATAACAAAAAAAATCCAGAAAAATGCATGTCAAAAAAATTATAAAATGATTTGCAGGTCAATGAGGGAAATAAGTATTTGACCCCTTCAACTTAGCACTTAGTGGCAAAACCATTGTTGGCAATCACAGAGGTTAGGCGTTTCTTGTAGTTGGTTACCAGGTTTGCACACATCTCAGGAGGGATTTTGTCCCACTGCTCTTTGCAGATCCTTTCCAAGTCATTAAGGTTTTGAGGCTGATGTTTGGCAACTCCAACCTTCAGCTCCCTCCACAGATTTTCTATGGGATTAAGGACCTTAATGTGCTTCTTCTTGAGCCACTCCTTTGTTGCCTTGGCTGTGTGTTTTGGGTCAATGTCATGCTGGAATACTCATCCACAACCAATTTTCAATGCCCTGAGGGAATGAGGTTCTCACCCATGCACGAGGTGAGATCTCGTATGGAGCAACAGACCGAGGGAGATTGACAGTTATTTTGTGTTTCTTCCATTTGCAAATAATCTTACCAAGCTGCTTGACGATGGTCTTGTAGCCCAGTCTAGCCTTATGTAGGTCTACAATCTTGTACCTGACATCCTTGGACAGCTCTTTGGTATTGGCCATGGTGGAGAGTTTATAAGGGTAACAAACTGAGATTAGGAGCACTCCCTTTAAGAGAGTGCTCCTAATCTCAGCTCGTTACCTGTATAATAGACACCTGGGAGCCAGAAATCTTGCTGATTGATACAGGATCAAATACTTATTTCCCTCACTGACCTGCAAATCAGTGTATAACTTTTCTGACATGCGTTTTTCTTGGGAGGGGAGCGGGGGTTGGTATTCTATCACAGTTAAAATACACCTACTATGAAAATTATCGACTGATCCTTTCTTTGTCAGTGGACAAACGTTCAAAATCAGCAGGGGATCAAATACTTTTCCCCGCACTGTAACTTCAACCATCATGCATTGTATACATATGGGTCCCATTAAAAAGACCCAGCAAGAGCTAAGGCCAAGTGTGTATCAATTAAAATTGAACTTAGTTCATTGCTTGGCCAGAAGTGCTGGTAAATGTAACCTTATGTGTCTGATTTTACTTTCATTTCAGTAGGGCACGTGCTGATGACAAAAATTAAAGGACTCAGTCAAGCACATAACTACTTTGTCTCAATGAGTACGATCCGGACAAGGGCATAGCAACCCCCAAAAAATTGTGGGGTGACGGGGGCATAATTGACATCTACTCCCAGAACAGGAAGCAGCGGCTGATCTACCACCGGCGCCCTCATTGCTGCAGTGCTCCTCAAAAACTTTTTAAAATGTATTTGTTTAAATTCTCAATGCCCCTGCCCCCTTATTATAAATATACATATTATATATTTTTTTTCTTTTTTCCATATATTATATATATATATATATATATATATATATATATATATATATATATGAATAAATGATGGGTCAAACCTTTCATGGGAAAGACATACTGCTCAGTAGTGCTCAATGGCTACTGGCCAAATTAGGTAATGCATGATTAAGTTTAATTTAGCTATTTTTTGTTTCCACTATTCATTTAATCTGGGAGGAATTGTCCCCCCACCCATTTCCTCCGCCCCTGCATATGGACAACTTTCTCTTGGCCAGTGGACAATTATCCTGCCTATAGCACATAGTGACATCTTTACTCTGCCTACGGTGACACTACACTTCAAGGCACAATTACATCCTTATTGTACTGAGTGTGAGCGGGGGCCAATACCATGTACAGTGACAGGAGATCCCTCTTTGAAAAACATTAGACTCTCATTTTTGAAATGATGATCTCATGCAAGGTTCAAAGTCTAACAAAAATACTATACCACTTGTCTGGTTACCATAGAAATTAATTTTAAAATGAGAATATCAGCACAATTTCTGCAGTATTCTTATGCAAATGAACAATTCTCAAATACTAGCTTGCTTCTTTGTTGCTCCAGGTAGTATTATAGTCTGCTTGTTTATCTCTGTTTTGGCCAAATCAATGCCCCACTTTTTAAAATTAAATAATAAATCATAGGTAAATAAATACATACATGTTTACTTGGATTTAATATTTAAGCAACCTCCTAAATGTGCTTTTTTAGGTGTTCCACATAGTATTGTTTTTGGACATTAATTTCAAATAAAATATTCTTCTTCAATATTTTATCATATTTCTGCATTATTTGTAATCTTTCGGTACAGAATATAGTAATTTTCATTGTGTTTTCCTACTACATAAGGTCATTATTTCTTAATGTGCTCAAAAGCCTGGCTGTTCTCAAAAACTGTCTCTCATGAAAAGTAGGAATGTGGATTAGGAAACCAAATAATCTCATTCCTTCCAGTCTTAACAAGGATTTTTAATTAAATCTACTCACTTGTATTGACCAATTTAACATAGATTTTTTTGTGTGCTGTATTAGATTTTGCGGTTATGTTTTAACATTCACTTTAGAAAAGCCATTGGCACCGTGTAGCCTTCACAACTATCTGCCATCCCTAAGTGTCCTGTAAAAAAAAATATTTTAAATAAATAGAAAAAATAAATATATAAATATGTGGGTCTGGGTCTGTGTCTATATATATATATATATATATATATATATATATATATATATATATATATATATACGGTATATACATATTTATATATATACATGTACATATATACTGTATATATATATATATATATATATATATCACATATATAGTTGTGAGCAACACGGGTTGTTGCTAAGGCTTGCGGGCTTGCGTAGCCCGTAAAGCGAGGGCGCTGGTGGAAATGAGCGCCGTACGACTTAGGCAGGGAGCATCGAAGGCGCTCACTGCGCTGGTGGAGATGAGCGCCGTAGACATTCATCCCTACGACCCCACAGGACCTCTTCCCCTCTCCTTACCCTGTGTCTCTCTTCCCCTCCTCCTCTCCTTATCTCCTTATTATCTCTCTTCCTCTCCTTCCCCTGTGTGTCTCTTCCCCTCCTCCTCTCTTTCCCCAGTATCTCTCTCCCCCTGCTCCTCCTCCTGTACTTTCCCTGTGTCTCTCTTCCCCTCCTCCTGTCCTTACCCTGTGTCTCTCTTCCCCTCCTCCTGTCCTTACCCTTTGTCTCTCTTCCCCTGTGTCTCTCTTCCCATCCTCCTGTCCTTACCTTGTGTCTCTCTTCCCCCGTGTCTCTCTTCCCCTCCTCCTGTCCTTACCCTGTGTCTCTCTTTCCCTGTGTCTCTCTTCCCCTGTGTCTCTCTTCCCCTGTGTCTCTCTTCCCCTCCTCCTGTCCTTACCTTGTGTCTCTCTTCCCCTATGTCTCTCTTCTCCTCCTCCTGTCCTTACCCTGTGTCTCTCTTCCCCTCCTCCTGTCCTTACCCTATGTCTCTCTCACCCTGGGTCTCTCTTCCCCTTCTCCTCTCCCTCATTGCCTGCTGCCTGCGACCCAAAATTACGACCCGCAGGACTTAGAAAAAAAAAAATACACAAGGTCCTAAAACAAACGTAACCGTGCACAAAACCACAAAAACACAATAATAATAACAAAAACTGTCACGACAGCACGGGGGGACAGTCAGGACCTCTAGAAGTGAGGTTGAATGCCAATTTGACCCCAATTTGGCCCGTTTTGCCACCCAAAAATCACCTAAGCAAGAAAAAAACAAGGCGGCCTAAAAAAATGAAAATGAGGCTACACGACCCAGGACCCAGTAAAACATTTCTAAACACGTACGAGTGTCCCTCCTGCATTTAAAACCCCTCTTGCGGCTCCTTAAAGGGCCCACACAAACACTTAGGGCCGGCAGCGGGGGTACTGTAACTACCCCCACCAGCACCTAACATTAACACTCCAGTGATGGGGTCCCCATTGGGTCCCCAAATTAACCCTTGCAGTGGGGATCCTTAAAGGACCCGCAAAAAATAAAAATGAACCCTATTACTCATGGGGCTCTATACACAGCCCAATGAGCCCCTAAATAACAATGTCACTCATGGGGGTCAATACAGACCCCCATAAATCCCTTAATTAACACTGTCACTCATGGGGGTCAATACAGACCCTAATCAGACCTTAATTAACCCTGTCACTCATGGGGGTCAATACAGACCTCCATAAGCCCTTAATAAACCCTCTCACTCATGGGGGTCAATGAAGACCCCCATAACCCCTTAATTAACACTGTCACTCATGGTCAATGCAGACCCCCATAAGCCAATAATGAACCCTCTCACTCATGGGGGTCAATCACAGACCCCCATAAGCCCTTCATAAACCTTATCACCCATGGGGGTCAATACAGACCCCCATATGACAATAATTAACCCTGTCACTCATGGGTTCAATACAGACCCCCATTTGACAATAATTAACCCTGTCACTCATAGGGGTCAATACAGACCCCCATAAGCCAATAATTAACCTTTTTACTCATTGGGGTCAATACAGACTCCCATAATCCATTAATTAACTGTGTCACTAATGGGGGTCCATAAAGACCCCCATAACTCCTTAATTAACCCTGTCACTCATAGTGGTCAATACAGACCCCCATAAGCCCTTCATTAACCCTATCAGTCATGGGGGTCAATACAGAGCCCCATAAGCCCTTAATTAACCCTGTCACTCACAGGGGTCAATACAGACCCCCATAAGCCCTTAATTAACCCTGTCACTCATGGGGGTCAATACAGACCCTCATAACCCTCTATTTAACCCCATCAGTCCCATAAGGGTGTAGAAAGACCCTTATTGGGCAGTTACAACCCTAACCACCTAAGTGCCATGACGGTCCTCAAGAAACCTCATCATACTAACTACAAACACTACACTGCACTATAATCCCCAATAAACCATTACATCTAAAATAACCCTGCTCTATACTAACCTATTAACACCTACACTACCTACCTACACTACCTACCCCATAATAAACCCCACCACCACACTAATTACGCAAAATAATAAAAGCTAACTCACAAAAATAAAATAAAACCTAACTCACAGAAAAAAACAAATCTACATTACACAAAATAAAAAAAACTGTCACAAAAAAAAATACATTACACAAAAAAAAACCTATGTAACAAAAAATAAAAAAGGAACATTACAGAAAATAAAAAAAATACATTACACCACCCCACTACAGAAAATAAAATACACACCCCCCCTATTTAACATACACTAAATCCTTTCACAATAAACAAACCCTAATTGTACCCTAAAATAAAATAGTTAAGACCACTTACCTTTGCAGATGTCCCTTCACATCACCAACCTAAGGAAAAAACAAAAACAAATTAGTAGAACACATTTACATACAATAAATAAACATTCTAAATATTCTAAATATTCCACTTACCTTTCCAGCATGTCCTCCCGATCCTTCTTATTTTCTTCTCCGGCGCGGCCCATGCTAGAAAAAAACATTACATTAATACAATATAAAGTAAAATAAAAATAATATACATTGAACTTACCTCCCGGCGATGTCCCCGACCTCCCCCTCTTCTGCGCTGGCTGGGCCCTGGAAGGAACCGCGCTTCTTGTGTATGTATAACATTTTCAGGTGTGTAATTTTTTTTCTTCTGTAGTGTGGGGGGTGGTTGTAATGTATTTTTTTTTTATTTTCTGTAATGTAGATTTTTATGTTTTGGTGACTTAGGTTTTTTTTTTCTGTAATGTAGGTTTCTTCATTATTTCTAATGTATATTTTTTCTTTTCTGTAATGTAGCTTTTTTATTATCGGTGAATTAGGCTTCTTTATTTTATGTGACTTAGCTTTTATTATTTTTTGGGAGTTAGGTTTTATGTAATTAGTGGGGTGGGGGTTTATTAGGGGGGTAGGTAGGTAGTGTAGGTAGGTAGTGTAGGTGTTAATAGGTTAGTGTAGAGGGGGGTTAGTTTAGCAAGGTTTATGTTAGCAATTAGTGCCAAAGGTACTCAGAGGACAAAAGCTTTATATATGTGTATAATTTGTATATGATATATGATTGATAATGGCTAAGGAATGAAGAGTGAGGCATTTGTGGCCATGTTTGTGTGTCCCAGCTCAACTTCCCAGAATGCAGTGTAATAACTGTTTTTCTTGGAACTCTGAGCTGGAAGCAGGTTTTTTAACTTGCTTTAGACATTCAAATGTGAACACAGATGTACTTTTTATTTACTATATATATATATATATATATATATATGTATATATATATATATATATATATATAAATATATATATATATATATATATATATATATGTGTGGGGATCCGCTGGGGGCCACAGAGAATCAGCGGGGGCCCGCGGGGGCCACGGAAGGGGCGAGAGGGCCCCAGAGGGGCAATGTGGCCACTAAGGAACCGCGGGAGGTCCGCAGGGGCCCATCAGAGGTCAGGGGCCTCAGAGCCTTGCACCGGCTGCAGCGGCAGTAGCACAGCCTCTGTATTGCGGTGGTTCCCAGTAGTTTTTATCAGAGGCGGAGCTACTGCCGGTGTAGCTGGTGTAAGGCACCGAATCCCGTGACCTCTGAGGGGCCCGAGAACCTGCCTGTGGCCCCTGCTGCCCTCCTGAGGCCCCCCACGGATTCCCTGTTGGCCCCCGTGGATCCTCTGTGGCCCCTGTAGATCCCATGTGCCCCCTGCAGGATCACTGTGGTCCATAGGGCCCCCTGTGGCCTGCACAGACCTCCCGTAGGGCCCCTGTGGCCCTTTACTGCCCACTGTGGCCGCTCACAGCCCCTTATAGCCCCCGTGGACCTCTCATGGGCCCCTGCAGCCCCTTATGGCCCACTGTGGCCCCCATCATAGTCCAGGGGTCCCCTGTGGCCCCCACAGCCCCTTATGGTCACCTCAGACCTCCCATGCATTCCTTGCAGCCCTTTAAAGCTCACTTTGCCCCCCAATGGGCCTTAGGGCCCCATCAGGCACTGTGGCCCCCGTGGCCCCTTATGGCCCCCACAGACCTCCCGTGGATGCCTTGCAGCCCTTTGTGGATAACTGTGGCACACACAGGCACCAAGGGCCCCCTGGTCCCCCTGCAGGCCTTGCGGACCCCATGGCCCCTTAGGGCGCCTTCAGACCTCTTGTGGGTCCTGTGCAGCCCTTATGGCCCAATGTGGCCCCCACTGTGCCCCCCGCAGGTCCTGTGGCCCCCACGGCCCCGTGGACCATTTGTGACCCCTCACAGACCTCTGCGGCCTCCCTCAGCCCACTGTGGCCCCCGCAGCCTTCTGTGGCCCCACTTGGCCCCTTGTGGCCCCTTCGGTCCTTAATGGCTCCTGCAGCCCCCTCGGATCTCTGTGGCCCCCTTGGCCCTCTTGTCTGCAGTGGACCCTTCTCACCCCAGGAGGTGAAGTGCAGCACCGGGCAGGTAAGAAAGTATTTATAGTACTATAATATATATAGATGTGTATGTAAATGCATACACAGACCCATATATTTATATATTTATTTTTCTATTTATTTAAAATATATTTTTTATATGTATTGCATTGAGGTTGGAGTGGAATCAAGGTCGGTCCCCTATGCACTAGCTCCTCCACTGGTTTAGAACCAATTAAAAATTTATGAAGGCCCTGGTAAATAACTTTAAACAAACACTGTAATAGTGACTTTTTTTTATTTTTTTTATTTCTATAAAAGTCTGGTATAAGGAAAGCCCTAATAGCCCAATTATTTAAAATACAAATATTTTTTTTCTTTCGAATCACGTTTAGGAGGCTGCCCTATTGGCTCTCTCCTTAATCCCATTTCTTAGAGAGTTTCACTGTTTGAGGTGGGTGGATAGCAATCTACAAATCTCCATATTGCACACAGCACAAACATTGGCTTGTTATTGGTCCCTATGGTTCCTGCATTAATATTGCGTGGAATACTAATAAGCCACTGATGTGCTTTATTTGCATTATAAGATAAACTGTATTATGCAGATTCACATCCTGCTACCCAGGCATTTTTAAATTGACACTGTAATATCCTAACAGCATTGATCATTAATACAATATATATTCAATAATTTAAAAAGCAATATCCAAATTAAACTTACTGTCAAAGATCAAACTCAACTGCTGCGGGTCATGTCCTACTATAAAATCAATGAGGGAGGTGGCTTTCTCCAGTAGACAGTGCTAAATTTTCAGCCACAAGTGTACAAAAGCAATTTTCTAAATTTTCTAAGACTTGGTTTGCTAAAATTGTTTGTTTTTTGAACAAGATTTTGTTGTGAGGGCAGCCTATGATTAAATGTTTGGCCTCTTATTTAATTATATCTGTCACTCAGCCAACCCCCCCCCCCCCTTCTCTCCTGGATGACCTTATCAGAGTAGAGATAGTCAGGTCAATTGCAGGCTGATGCTGTAACCTTTGAACATGAATTTATTATTGCATACTGCTATTTAAAATCAATAAATGGATTTTTATTATAGATCAATGCATAATTAAACCACTAGTGCCTCTTATTAGAGATGTACAGTGATGCTTTAAGATGGATGAGAGAAGGTAGAGAGGCAGCCCCTAGAGGTGAGCAGGGGTCAAATAAAAATGAATTATATTTTTATATCATATGCCCGAAAAACAAATATATGTGAACTGAAAAAAATATCTATTGGTTCAGAAAGAATAATGTTGAATTAAAAATTAACTTTTATTTCTCAATGACTAAAATTTGTGAATTAAAAGTCTAGATATGAACACATTGAGTATATCAATGTGGATGATAAGAAACCTTATGCCATTATTCAGAAAGCAAAGAGTTAATCATGATGCAACAACATGGGAGGAGCTTACAGTCAAAGCTTTACTATTAAACCTCCCATTTTTCTTTGCTGTTTGCCTCTGAAGGGTCCTTTGCTTAATTTTTTGGTCCTGCAGAATTATTAGATATTCCTCTGGGAAATGAAACTCTATGACTCATGACCAGGGGCGACTGGTGCATAGGGGCAAATGGGCAACCGCCTTCCCAAAATTAATGCACTGACATAATTCCCCCATCACTTACTTAACTGTATAATTTTTATAAAAAAAAAAAAAAAAAATGTTTTATCATGTTTAATAATCTGTTTTTTTAAAAGCTGCTGCTGTCACTTTAAATTTCAAAACCATATGTGCTGTAGTGAAACACACTGACTTATCACATCTAGCCCCCTGCTGGTGACTTGCCAAAACTATTTGTGTCTCTGTCCAAACTATGCTATAACAGATAGATCTGAACCTGTCTGTCAAACGCAGCATCATCCAATCAGAATGGCTGTGAGGGAAAAGTCCTGTATCATACAGGGACTGCAGCTCTCACAGTCCCCCTGGAAGTGAATACATTGGTACAATCGCAATAAAGTTTATTGAAAAAAACAACTTCCAGCTCACCGTGCATGCAGATAGAGGGAGCTGAGTCTAAAGCTTCAGTTTTCTCAATATATCTGATGGTCTTATATGCTTTTCATGGCAAATATACTTGAGTGGGTTGCCAGTTCCTACTCCAGTGGACTGCATTTTGTTTGACCTCTCTAAAATGGCCTGCCCGTCTTGGGTGATCGTTCATGATATAGCTCACAGCTTCATTGAGGTAATAAGCCCCTTCACCATGACAAGGTAGCGATCCAGAAGGAGACCTGTATCTTAGTCTCTCTCTCTATGTACATATGTATTTATAAGGAGAGGGTATACTTACTTTTGGGGAAGATCTCTTATTGCATGTGTACGATATATATAATGTGTGTATATATATAGCCTATATAAGACCTTCTGCCATACAAATCCAGACTTTCTTGAGATCATGTAACTTACCTTCAATTACCGTTGACGATTTAGTAAAACCAGAAGAGCCAATAACAACAGATGAGGTAGCAGCAGCCATTAAAAGTTTGAAACTTTATAATGCCCGGGGGCCCGATGGCTTTAGTAATTCTTTCTTTCAAATATTCCAATCGTCAATTGTAAATAATTTAACAGACTTATTTAATGAAATTAAAGAAGAGGGCAGAATTCCACAGGAAATGTTGCTTGCAAACATAATTACTAACCCCCCCAAAAACGGAAAACTTACAAGAGTGCGCCAATTACAGATCTACAGTATCTCTTTATTCAACACGGATGTGAAGGTGTTCTCAAAAATATTATCATTGAGAATTGGTTCATTAATAACTAAACTAATTTTATTTGAACAAACAGGTTTCACCCCCAGCAGAGAGGGAGTTGACAACATTTGGAAGTTAATGAATTTGATCGCATACACAAGAGCAGGAAATACTCCTACCCTGCTCCTGTAATTAGATGCAGAAAAAGCATTTGACCGAGTAGGGTGGGAGTATATGCACCTGACCTTGAAGGAGTTCGGGTTTGGCAGATTTGGATTTCGGACGGTTGGCACTTTATATACAGATCGGACGGCCTCGATATCTGTAATTGGCTTTTCAAAATTCAGGATGGAACAAGACAGGGATGCCCCCTCTCTCCATTCCTGTTCTCATTGATGATTGAACCTTTGGCGAAACAATTCGAAAATCTCCTCAGATAGGAGGAATAGGAATAAAGGGGAGAGGGAGCACAAAATTGCCCTTTTCGCAGATGACATAGTTCTTACTATTACAAATCCTAAGGAATCACTTAAACATCTGAAGGAGGTGCTGGATATCTTTGGCTTGATTTCTAATTACAAATTAAACATACAACATAATAATAATAATAATAATAATAGTGTTAGCTATTAACATGTCTTGAATGAAAAAAAATAATTATAACAAGAATATCCCTATAAATGGCAATCAAATGGATTCTCACATTTGGGCATACATTTCAAAGACAAAATTAAGAAGATGATTCCATTAAACCTTAAAAAAAGGACTTCTAAAATATAAGGATCTTAATGCAAGCTGGAAGGACAAAAGCCTATCATTCTCTGGTAGGATTGCTTTAACCAAAATTACCTTGATACCCATGTTTAACTATGTTGTTCGTTATGTTCCGAAAGTTGTTCCATCATTTTGGATCCATAAATTCCAAATACTGATACATAGGTTTATCCATACTAGCAAACATATTAGACGTTAATAAGGGTGGCATAGCATACCCAATAATAAAAACATATTATGATGCTATAATAATGTCACATATAGTGAAATGGTTGGAACCAGATAAAAAATATGCCTGGTCTCAGATTGAAAATAAAAGGGTACTGAAATGAGACTTAAGATCACAGATTTTTATGAAGAATCCAAGTTGTGAAAATTTTATTGGGGAAGCATTGAGGAAAAATTAATGAAAGTTTGCAATTGAGTCCTTATCCAAGTCCTTTAATTCCATTAGCTACTTTAGTTAAATACCGTATTGGTCCGAATATAAGCCGCACCTTTTTTCCGATTTTTGAGCTTGCGAGTTAAGGGTGCGGCTTATATTCGCGACCGTGAAAGAATGACAGCCGATTTGCGAGTTTTGAGTTACGCGTGTGCGGCTTATATTCGCGATCACAAAATCACTGCTGATTTGCGAGTTTTGAGTTACGTGTGTGCGGCTTATACCGTATTCGTGATCGCAAAATCACTGCTGATTTGCGAGTTAAGTGTGCCTATTTGCGCTCATGTGACTAAATTGTATCAATTGAATAGCAATTCCCGGTTTTAGTGATTCTAGCATCCTGGAAGGCCTGTAACCTGCAAAAGAAGTTACAGTTCATGTTAGAAAGCCTGTTTCTTGCAATGGCTGATCACTTGGAGAGAAAAGCATCAACAAGCCTAGGAGTGAGGCGTAGTTATGATGCAAGTTTCAAAATTGCAGTTGTTAATTATGCAAAGACAACAAGCAACAGAGAGGCTGGAAAAAAATATGACTTGGATGAATCCAATGTGTGACGTTGGGTTGCCTCAGAGGAGAAATTGAAAAAATCAGTTTCCACCAGAAAATCTTTCAGGGGACCAAAACAAGGCAAATATCCAGAACTTGAAGCTGGGGTTTATTCCTACATTCAAGATATGAGAAAAGATGGGATGCCAATTTCTCGTGAAGTAATCTAGCTGAAAGCCTTAGAACTTGCAAAGACCTTAAAAATCAATAAGAGGGAATTTCGTGCAAGTATTGGTTGGTGCCGTCGTTTTATGCAGAGAAAGGGTCTTGCTCTTCGGCGAAGCACTTCATTGGCACAGAAACTGGCAGAAGATTTTGAGGAGAAACTGACTAGTTTCCAGAGGTATGTCATCCAATTGCGGCAGCGTCACTCATACCCATTAGACCAGATGGGCAATGCTGACGAGACCCCAGTATTTTTTGACATGCCAAGCAATACAACAGTAAACCAGAAAGGGGCAAAAAGTGTCATTTTAAGGACAACTGGTAATGAGAAACTCAGAATAACGGTGATGTTAGCTGTCACTGCTGACGGAGGAAAGTTACCCCCCTATGTTATTCTGAAGCGAAAAACTTTGCCCAAAGAAAGCATTCCTGAGGGCCTAGTGATTCGTTGCCAGGAAAAAGGCTGGATGACGACGGAACTGATGGTTGACTGGTTGTCTGTAGTTTGGAACTGCAGACCTGGAGCACTGCTCACTAAGAGAGGCATGCTGGTCTTGGATGCTTTCAAGGGTCATCTCACTCCTGAAGTGAAGACTAAAGTTGCTGCACAGAAGACAGACCTTGTTGATATACCTGGTGGCATGACTTCAAAGCTGCAAGTGCTTGATGTCATTGTCAACAAGCCATTCAAAGACAACCTACGCAAGCAGTATTCAGATTGGCTTCGGGAAGGGGATCATGCTCTTACACCATCTGGCAAGATTAAGAAGCCGTCAGTGACACTCCTGTGCCAATGGATTATAAATTCATGGTCTAGTATTTCTACTAACTCCATCATCAGGGGGTTCAACTTGCTATGGGAGGAGAATGAGGACAGTGACAGTGATGAAGCGAATACTGGTGATGAAATCAGTAGTGACACCAGTGATGACTGTGAATAGTAACAAGTTTCCTTGTTACCTTATGTTTCATGTTTCCTGAACTTTCTGTTGCTGTTAATATTGGCAACCTGCCTAAAGAGTTACAGTTATAATGTTTTCCAAATACTGGATACCGTATATGGTACAGTATATGTTAAAATAAAATCACTATTTATTCCCTAAATCTACTTGACTTGTGTCTTTTTCTATCTGACTTTTGTCTTTTTCTCTCCAATTTTAAGGGTGCGGCTTATATGAGAGTACTATCTTTTTTCAGTTTTTTCCCCTTGCATTTTACGGGTGCGGCTTATATGTGGGTGCGGCTTATATTCGGACCAATACCGTACTATATAATCCCTATTCATAAAGAGTGGTCTGAAATTCAGTTACTTAGTTTGAAGGATATATATTGTGGGGGTAATTGGCAATCTTTTGAAAAAGCTAAGCTTGAATTCGGTTTATCGAACCAAAGCTGGTTGGATTACAATAAATTAATTTTAGCCTTACCAGTAACTGATTTCAATCTATTGCAAAGAAAAGTTTTAACTCCAATTGAAAACATTTTCAAAGAAAAAGTAAAATTACACTTGATTTCCAAATGCTTTAATGTAATCAGAGAGTCAGCAGAAGTTGGGAAAACTGGTGGAATGACGGATTGGGAGAGGGACGTGTTTTTTTTTTTGTCCCAATTGAGAAATGGGACAGGGCACTTAGAATAACGAACAGGTTTATAAAGAAGACCTCCTATAGGGAGACCTTTTTTAAAACCATTAATAGATAGTATTTTGTAATTTTGATAATTTCCCACCCTGAACATTGATACATTTTGTTGGAGAAATTGTGGTTCTATAGGTTCGCAGGTACATATGCGGTGGGATTGTCCTCAAATAAAACCATTATGGAGGGAATGTTTTGAGCAAATTTCTCTAATGTCTAATTCCCTTAGATTGTAAGTTTGTGAGTTTTCAATTGTGTGTCCGTGTCTTGGAAACAAGCACTATGTGCATTTGATTATATGCTCAAAAACAGGGCCCTCCATTCTTTATAAGGTATTAAGTTTGTTTTTTGCCTTGTACAATACCACTGTACAGCGCTACGGAATATGTTGGCGCGATATAAATAAAGACAATAATAATAATAATTCAAATATAGAAGCTTCAATTAAGTGTGGTATTTTCCATATTTTTCCAGAATAACTCAACCTTGAAACTCAGGCTTTTATTACCCAGGTTTTCACAGTTGTTAAATGGATAATAGCCTCCTAATGAAAACAATCATACACTCCTTGATGGAGTGAAGTAATAACTATAATGAATAGAAATCAGGAATTTGAGAGAAACTTTTTCACTATAGGATTTTTTAAAAATGATATATATATATAAATGGAAAATTTGCAATGACCCAAAAAATGCTACTAAACCCTTGAAGGCTATTATCTAATAAAAACACAATATCATGAAAAAGATACATCACATATATGAACCAAAGGCAAATTTTATTTATTTATTGATGTTTGTCATTGTCTGTTGTGTATGTTTCAAGTTTTGTTTTATATATATTAAGCAATTTCAGCTCATTAGGAATGTGCAATTTGGTCTAAGAGAAAGTATGTTTGTTTAAACAATGCTTTCAAGATGATGCATAAATTATTGTGTACTTGAATTTTTTGTATAAGGATGATAACAAAAAAAGTATATATATATTATATATATATATATATATCTCACATACAGTATATAGTTGTAAACAATACAGGTTGTTGCTAACGCTTGTGGGCTCCCATAGCACGAAGGCGCTCCTTGAGCTTATGGAGATGAGCGTCATAGGCACTCATACCTACGACCCCATAAGACTTAGGCAGGGAGCGCTGAAAGGGCTCACTGCGCTGGTGGAGATGAGCGCCGTAGGAGCTCATCCCTACGACCCGCGGAACTAAATCACAATTACACCATTCACAATACGAGACGCGTAGCACTTAGAAAAAAAAAATACAAGGTAAAAAAAATACAAAGTTAACGGCCGAACCGCGCACATACAAAAACAACAATAACACCACCAAAATTAACAAAGATACAAAAAAAAAAACACCACTCACAGCACGGGGGGACAGGCATGACATCTAGCAGTCATGGTTACACGACAATTTAGCCACAGTTTGCCGAGTTTCCACACACAAAAATCGACTAAACGAGAAACAAATGGTGGCCGAGTAAACGAAAACGAGGCTACACGATCCCTAAACGCGCAAAACACCGGCAAGCACATAAGACTTCTACACAGGCACGTACGAGGTATAAAATACACTATTAGGGATAACGAAAAATGCTCCACACCCGGGTAATGCATAGACAATCGCCGCCATTTTACAACACTAATTTACAACTAATAACATTACCATTACACAATGCCCAATTATACAGCTAAACAAACGGTTTGGCCTCACGCACGCAGCCTATTTACACTACACACTGCACACATTGCTGACACACCTCAGGTCAGCAAAAGTGCAAATGTACATTGTATGCTGCAGGAAAATCAAAACAGATTGTTAGCTCTTCAGGATATTGATTGCTGGATATATTAATTACAAATAGGTAAAGTATATTAATTTATTATTTCATTAATTAATTCATTAGCATAAAAAAAAAATTGACGGGCAAGTCGCTAGTATATATATATATATATATATATATATATATATATATATATACATGTGTGTATGTATATATACATATATAAAAAAAACACTTGCAACAAGGAAAGCGAGACTTACACAACAAAAATACGACCCGCGGCACTTGGAAAAAAAAAAAACGAGGTCTAAAAAATACAAACTTAGCGGCCGAACCGCGCATATACAAAAACAACAACACCACCAAAATTAACAAAAATACAAAAAAAAAACACATCACTCACAGCACAGGGGGACAGTCACAACGTCTGGGAGTAATGTTTCACGACAATTGAACCACAATTTGCCGAGTTTCCACACACGAAAATCGCCTAAGCGACAAAAAAAATGGCGGACAAAAAAAAAAGGGGTCTACACGACCGAAAAACATGCAAAAACACACCAGACACATAAGACTTCTACACAAGACCTTACGGGGTATAAAATACACTATTAGGGAGGATGCTAAATGCTCCACAACCACCTAACACATAGACAATCATCGCCATTTCACAAAACTAACTTGCAACTAATAACATTAATCAAGGTATTATAGGAATGCTAAGTTCCCAAGGTATTTGCTACCCACATATTACTAGTATATATACAAATTGGGATATAATAATGTAAAATTAGAATTTTTATTAGTAAGGGATAACAACGGCGATAAACTTTAAAAACAATGAGATATTAAAAAATCCTGGATTGGAGAAAAAAGTTTAAAATGGGCTAACTGATGTGTGAAACTTTACCCATTTGATATTATTTTAAACTCTAAAAATAGAGGGGTAAGTGATTCACACCTAACAGTATTTTCTAGAGGATGGTGAATAGCTTATCCATTTCAGTATATCCTGTCTTTATCTATTTAAGCACAATTAACATGCAATTAGAGTTAGTGGATATAATGCTGCTAGATCAATGCCATAGAGATGACCCTAATTTGTTAAGTTTCACAAAGTAGATTCATGACACTGACCCTGGTTTTCTAGGGTCCACAGTGTGGAATTTCAAAATTAGCATAAAATATATGTCTAATACATGCTGTATTAAGCTTCTACAGGACTTTGTTCAAATGGATCTCAATTGTTTACCACAAGTCTGAGCATTATGTCTTTATCTGTCTTGTAAACATGCCACAATGTTATCACAGGGATTGCTCTCTTCTGTGTCTAAACGGGCTAGGATATAGTTAATGTCCTCACAACAAAGACTTCCCTTATAAAGATACACTAGTATTGTGTTCATATCCCATTGCAGGGATCAGCATCATGTGGAAAGCAGAGATCCTAAAGAGTGAACGATATCCAGTGGGCTATCTCCCACTCTAAGTACTGTCAGAAGTATGTAAAATCTATCTCATATGGAAGTAACAGCATTCACACATATGGAAACGGACAGGGAGGGTAAGCATACATCCTCTAAATATCTAAAATACAATACTGTTAGTAGAAGTGACGCCGGCGTGCCCTTAGCTGTAAGGCATGCCACGTCATCAAAGGCCGACGCGTTTCGACGTCATCAGACGTCTTTGTCAAGGTAGAAGGTCACTGAGCCGTCTGGCCCTCTTTTAAACGCTGCCGTAGCTACGGCAACCAATTGGCATAATTCGGACATGCGCAGTAGATTCAGGAAGCGCATAGCGCTGTGTTATTGTGCAAGCATGTAGTTGATGCGCAGATAGGAGTATAGGAGAGGGTAATAACACTATATATATAACAAGAGAGCGAGTATGTAATAAATGGCCCATGTCATTCATAGGGGCATATATAAGGAGTAAATGTATTATCATACTACAAGCACTTATACATGCGCAGTAGATTCAGGAAGCGCATGGCGCTGTGTTATTGTGCAAACATGTAGTTGATACGCTGATAGGAGCATAGGAGAGGGTAATAACACTATATATATATAAAGAGAGCGAGTATGTAATAAATGGCCCATGTCATTCTTAGGGGCATATATAAGGAGTAAATGTATTATCCTAGGTAGATAAGGGTAGGAGCGGGCCCCCCTCTATAAAGTGGTGCATAATATAGTGACAAAATTGTGTTGAACTAGTAGTTCTTGTATAACAAACTAATTGATAAGGGATAATAATCCTCTAGTTACCAATGAGGTCTAATAAGACCTAGTAATGGTTAATGAAAAGGACAAAAGCAGTGCTGGGAAGAATGTGTGGCAAACTCTAAAGTGAAAAGATAGGGATATAAATCTCATAAATGGAAAGTGATAAATAAATTCATAAAGACTAGAAGAGATAGAGAAAAAGGGGGGGGGGGGAACCGAGGGACTCAGCCCATTATATTTGTGTGTTGAATAAGAGATTAACTCTATCAAAGAAAAATTGGATGAGGGAAAGTAAGAGTGAATATATCTAAATGTCACTCATGGACAAGTGCTTGTAGTGTCAATGTAAATCCAAATGGGGGGACGAAACATGACTGTAATTCCTCTTGGTTGTGAAAATTCAAGAGGATTAATCATACTCCGAAAGAGTAGTGCTCCTAAACTATAGCTAGAGTGAAATAAATATTTGGGCCTACCTAGAAACTGGAAATCAAAGAGTGATGTGGACTCTTTATGACAGGGTTCTCCCTTAACATACCTATTTAAATGAAGGGTAAGAATGTAAATCCTTCGTTTAATCCCTTAGGTGATAAAGCTTTTAATTTATAGATCCATTTTGCTTCATGTTGGAGAAGTTTTTTATCTAGGTCCCCCTGTCTGGGGCCTTGGTAGACTTTCTCAAGAGCTGTAAACGTTAGAACTTCACTATTTCCACCGTGAATCATTTTAACATGGCGTGCTAAAGGGGTATCAAGATCTTTCTTAATGGAATAAATATGTTCCCCAATGCGTCTTCGCAGTTGGCGTCGCGTCTTCCCTACGTAGATCTTTTTACATAGGCACGTAGCCACATAAACTACATTTGTAGTACAGCAATTTGAGAAGTCTTTTAAGACATATTTTTCCCCACTGGATGGATGTTCATATATTTTTGTGGGTTTGATGTATCTGCAAAATTTGCAGTTCCCACATCTAAAACATCCCTGTGGGGGATTGAGCCATGTATTATTGTGTTTTTCCTCTTTAAAGAAGCTGTGTACTAATGTATCTTTGAGGTTTTTTCCCCTTCGGTATGTAATTGGTATTTTTTGTGGGAGTATGTCTACCAAGTCCTCATCACTTCTTAGTAAGTGCCAGTGTTTAGATATAATATCTTTAATTGAGGCGGACTCGTACCCATATGTCATGATGCATCTAGGATATGTATTGTCTGATGTTTGGATTTTATTCCTATAAGGTTTATTTAGCAACTCAGTTCTGTTGCAACTCAATGCATGTTGAAATGCTCTCTTTAGACATTTATTTGAATATCCTCGCTCTCGAAATCTTTGTTTTAATTTATCTGCTTCAATTTTAAACTGAGTTTCTGAACTACAGTTTCTCCTAATTCTTAAGTATTGCCCCTTAGGTATACCTTTCTTCAGGGGCTCAAAATGTTGACTATCCCATAATAATAGCGTATTTGCGGCTGTCTCTTTTCTGAAAGTGGTAGTTGAGATATTTCCTTCATCGTCTTTTTGGATGAGTAAATCTAGGAATGAAATCTCTGATCTGTGGATATCATATGTAAAACTCAAACCCATCTCATTTTTGTTTAATGAATTCATAAGGGTTTCAAACTCAAGTTTAGTGCCATCCCAGATCACAAATATATCGTCTATATAGCGACGCCAAGTCATTGCATGTACAATGAGAGGTTCTATGTCTGGGTCTGAGAAAATCTTTTCCTCCCAGCACCCTAGAAAAAGGTTCGCATAACTAGGGGCACATGGGGTACCCATTGCAGTTCCCTTAATCTGATGGAACCATTTATTATTAAACAAAAAGAAATTATGTTTCAGGACATACTCTAAGAGTTGAGTGATGAAATTATTGAATTCCCTCAAATTAGTACTTTTCGTACTCAAGAAATGTTTCACTGCTTCAATGCCATCTTTATGAGGTATGCTGCTATATAGTGCTTCAACATCAATGGTTGCTAACCAAGTGTCTTTTGGTACTGTTAGGTGTTCCAGTTGTTTTAGGATATCATTAGTATCTTGTATATATGAGGGCAAATTTTGTACTAAGTCACGTAATTCAGGATTTTTTAATATCTCATTGTTTTTAAAGTTTATCGCCGTTGTTATCCCTTACTAATAAAAATTCTAATTTTACATTATTATATCCCAATTTGTATATATACAACTAATAACATTACCATAAAAAAATACAGAATTACACACCTAAACAAACGGTTTGCCCTCACGCATGCAGCCTACTTATACTACACACTTCACACATTTGTGACACTTACACCTCAGCTCAGCAACAGTGCAAATGTACATTGTATGCTTCAGGAACATTAAAAAGATTGTTAGCTCTTCAGGATATTGCTTGCTGCATATATTAATTACAAATAGGTAAAGTATATTAATTTATTATTTTATCAATTAATTAATTATCATTGAAAAACACATATAGAGAAAAAAAAAAGTACCAGACGACAGGATCGAAATAATTGCCGAAGGCGTTCAGCGCGCGGCACACAGGGAGCGCCAAGTGTGCTCAGAGGAGCCAAAGTACACCAGGGGAGATCCCCTCAATGAGCGCCAAAAGACGAAGGGGCTCTGATAACCAAAAATACACCAACCGAGAGCCTCGCAATGAGCTCCAAAGGTACTCAGACGACCAAAAGACTTACTTTGTGTGGCAAACAGCACTACCTGCCTCACAAAATATAATACATTTTTGACGGGGAATTAGCTAGTATATATATATTTGTGTGTGCGTGTGAAGGAGCAGAATTTGAAATATATGCTAATTAACCACTCAAATATGTTTTGTGCAACTTAATATTAATTATGTAAAGGCAGCCTGTAAACTGAATAAATATTTTAAAAAATATATTTTACAAACACATAGAGTTTCTCAAATATATTTTTTATATTTAAAGATAATAATGTTTAAAATGGAGGTAGAAACAAAATATTACTGAGTCATGCAGAATTAACTTTGGGTGCAACTTTCATGTTCTGGTCTGTTTTTGGTGAATTATCACTGTGTCCTTCTGTAGGTGCAAGATGTTCCTCCTGTGTTGTTTAGTCTCTGTTTGTTTGTTTGTTTGTTTAATTAATCTATTTGCTCATTTAACAAATTATTTATTTATGCAGTTTTACTCTCTCATATTTGCTGCGATCATAGTATCTGGTTGTATCATTATCGGCTCAGTCGTAAAATACCTGACCTAGCCTCAGAGTGATAGATGGAGAGGTATGGAGATTGGGGGGAGGTATTGAGCTAGGAGAGGGGTAGAAGGAGAGATGGATAGAGAGTGAGAGAGAGGGATAGAAGAATAGGCATAGAATCGATCTCTCTAACTTTCTATCTCCCTCTCTCTCTATCCCTTCCTCTATCTCTCTATCCATTTCTCTCTCTCTCTCTCTCATCTCTCTATCCCTCTCTCTCTATATTTCTCTTTAACTCTCTATCCACCTCTCTCCCTATCTCCCCTCTCTATCTCTATCCCTGTCTTTCTCTATTGGATCACTTTTGTGAGTGGAGACTGTGTCACTAGGCAGGGTCTATACATGTTGTGGTAACATGTTGTGAAGGGCAGGGGCTTATACTGTTGGGTGGAGTCAATGTAAGGGGAGGGGCCAGGTCTCTGTTTTCCACCTCACCAAGCTGGAAAGTCACCAGCCGCCACTGCTCATGGCATACTTAAGAGTTAGGGTCTTAAAATATGAGACTTTTCAGACACATTATATTACTGCCAGGGTATATAAGAAGTATTTACAATAGAAACATTGAATGGAATTTTTTTATTAATAGACAATGGCCACTTATTCTAATATACAACATATTTCATTTAGGACAAAAAGAGTACCAAAATAACAATACAATATACAACAAGGAATTGTTTCTAGACTTTGTCACACATACTTTTTAAGGCAACCAGATTTAACTAGCCGAACTTTCAAAACAATGGAAAGTATACATAACTTTAACCTTTAAAATGTTACTAATGATTCATAGTATGCCTATAACTGGTTCAGTCTAAGCATATTGAGAGATTGTTCAATTGCTACTTTTTTAACAGTAGTGACACAAGGCAATCAGAAAGAACTGCCAAGACGCTTTAATTAAGGGAAAAACGTATAAATACTACATACATTTTGAAAAGACACTATGGATGTAAAGAAGGTCTAAAACTGGCTCACTCTAAGCAATTGAGAAACTGTCCAATGTGACTTTCTGAACAGCATTAATGTAACGTTCTTTCCAATTTTCCTTAGTTTCTTCAGGATTATAAAGATACCAATTATTAACAAGAATAACTGTTCCAATTCTGAAATGATTTATATACTCCCTTATTTAAGAGTCCATATCTAGACTTTTAATTTCCAAAATGTAATTATTGAGAAATTAATGTTAATTTTTAATTCAATATTATTCTGAACCAATAGTTATTTTTTTCATTTCACATGTGTGTGTTTTTTTCTGGTGTATGATATATAACATTCATACATGAACTGAACCCGAATCTCAAAATTGAGACAATCGGAGTGTAAAGAAAACCTTTTTAGTGTTAGTGTTATCATTATGCTAGATGCTAATTATGTGATTGTGCAGGGCCAAAACGTGTTTTACCACTACAGTGTCCCCTATTCCATGTACATGTTTCTTGTCTAACCTCAAACCCTTCCCTATCACTTTCTAATAACATTCTGTTTATGTATGAATAACTTCCTGTTTATTCACAGTTCTTTTCTTTCTCAAGCAGCCACCACCACTCTGGCCCTGCTCTGTATACAACTGGAAACCAATCCCCTCCCTCCCTGTTTCTCACCCACCCACCCCTGGTTACTCTTAATTTATTGAGACAAAATAAACCTTTACACAGTGTTGTGCCTTCTTGTTCCTCTTAACCTCCTGCCTTTTCCTCAGGCTCTTGTTCTCAACTTTTCCACATCATGTTTTCATCACAACCATCTCACCTTGCATGCTCTCCTTTCCTATGCTCCCATGAGCTACTCTCCTTCTACCAGTCTCTATCTCCTACCTCGTCTAAAGCTCAAAAGCAGAAACACTTTTGCAAGTCCAACTCCCATCTCATATTTCTCCTTCTATTAGGATCTGGAGATATATCTCCTAACCCAGGCCCCTCACCTGACATTTCCATTTGCTGACTATATTATCTGACTACTAGGGGCATATAACATATTACATATCAGACCCATTCATTTCACACTCCCTCTCTTACTAAAAAACTTTCTAACTTTGCAGACCTTCCTACTTTCACTTTCTTCCTCACCCTTGCTATTCCCTATCTATTATTCTTGTCCAGATTTCTGCCTCTCCCATACCCTTCAGATTGTAAGTAGTGAGTTTCCAATCTTGTAGGGTGGTTTGGAAAAAGCACTGTCTACAAAGATTCAAAACTCAAAAAGAGCCCTTCATTTTTCTGCAGTTTGTTAACATTGTATTTTTCCTTGTTCTTATCCCCTGTTTATATTTTTATATACAAGTGGTAACTTCATAGCAATTCAAAAGTGTACTTGAAATGTTAATATACAGTATTTCACAACACGTTTTTAATGGAAACAAAGTAATGAAAAAGCCTCATTCAATTGCAAGCCCGCAAATCGCATGAAGGAGGTAGGGGGTAATTCTGGGGGCTTGCTGCGGGCCAGCAGCGCTGCGACTTACGCTGCTATTCAATTAGCCAAGCCCACAAGCCCTGACCCGATAGCGCACCATGCCATTGTATGTAGCATTTGCAAGCTTGAACATGATCAATTAAGCAAGACTGCTCCTCCAGATGCTGTAACAGCCAATAGAAAAGGAGCCTGTCATCATGGAGTTGACATGGCAATCAACTAGAGATTTGGGGTCCGATATGCGATTGGCCCCGCAAACCCGCAATCTCAAAAATAATAGAAATGAATGAGGCCATTGTGATAGTCCGTGTGGGTGGCCTGATATGTATTAACTAATTGATTCCCGAAATCGATCTAACCCCGAATTGAATTAAAAATAAATTCATTTTGATTGCCGATTTGCGTGCTTGAGACTGTTGTGCAATTAATTATAATGTCTTTCATCGCTTTCCACGTATTTTGAAGTACAGTATTGATTTTGTTTTTGCATTTACTGTGCTCTGGACATGTCTTTAAGCTCTTTGCGAGTCATCCTTGGAACCCGTGACTTGTGGACCGACTTTTGCCATTTGCGGCCTTGGCGGGGTGGTTAGCGAGGGGGAATCGGAGCAATTGAATAGCGATTTGCAATTTTTGCAATTGTAACTCTTGCGACCGTGAGAGTTTAAAGGCTTGGACGGCCTTTAACTTGCGATCACAAGGAATCGGAGGCCGGAGCCTGTAACCCAGTCGGCGCCCTCAAAAAGACGCCAATTGAATAGCAAAATAACTTACGGCCTCCCTGAACGATGCCCGGATCTCCAGATGCCTCAATTGAATGAGGTTCCAGGTTTCTAGGACCATGTACAATAAAAAACTCAAGATAGCACAGATACTGTCCACTAGTGGGCGATTCAAGCTTTTTTGGTGAACGTTGAGAAATTGCTAGGTTGCTTCGCTAACAAGTGACGACACACAGCACCACACTTGGCTGTTTGGAGAGCTGGTGAGAGAGGCTAGGGACAGCAGTCAGGACTGGATCGCTATCTAGTAAGTAAAGGGTGATATGATTTATGTAACCAGAAGTGAGATAGGGTAAATGGAGTTACTGCAGCCCTGGTGGGTGGTAATGGAATATTACTATCAAAAGTGGGTGGTAGGTATTTAGGTATTAAAAGTTTGAGGACTCCTGGATTATTCAGGTGTAGGGCATCAGGAAAAGACACAAAATCATTCACCAACTTTCATTGAAGTCAGTGCAAAACTTACAAAACTTTTTTTGCCTTTTTTCTGATGCCCTACATATATAAGAGCTAATTTTCTGTTTTGTGAATAACTTTCTTTTTGTTTTGTTTAATGAAAATAGCTTAATTTACTTCATCATTGGAACATCACTCTCTCTTGTGTTTTGAATGTTTTTTTAGCAGTATTAGTAACTAAAATGTGAAATGTTTAGTATATCTTTGAGAATAATTAGTGATTAGGCTCCAAACCTTGGGAACCTGAACCTCTTTTGCAGGTGTTAAAACAGAAAAGCATAAGAAAGTCTAACTATGACCACTTTGTTACCTTGGCCAAGGAATTAGTTATTGTGCTTGGATTTCTTGGAAAAACACAAGGTCAAGACCAAATTTTTTTTTTACAGCTCAAAATACAGGGATACTGTAGCCATAATATACCAGTACCATGCTACTCTATAGGTCACTAACAGAAGGAAACAGAAGCAAAGGTGTACTGTAAAGGTAGTAGTACCCCCTGTTTGTGCTACCGCGCTGAGCGCTGATTTGCGATAGTGCTGTTTCCGGTCCCAGTCTTCTGAAAGTGCAAAATCTCGTAATATCACTCAAAATCACTTTGCAGGCATTTAAATCTCCATGTAGCTAATTTTTTGGTAATATCGCTGTTCAGCGCTATGGCGATAACATTCTCCATTTAGATTGGTTTTCTTATAGCGCTCCTACATGCAGGAATGCATATTCCTCGCTAAACGGGGTATTCGTGTATTCATTAATCTAAAACATTATTTTTGCCTTCTATGTAAAGTCACATATTAACTCTTTGGCATCAAGTTTAGCCATTCATTTTCCAATAATTCTTAAATGTATCTAATTTGTTTAGATTTATATATCCTTTTTAAATGCATTTTAGATAGTAATTACGAAACAAGTCTGAAAAATCCACTTTAAGATCCATAATCAGCATTAAAAAAATGATTTTATTCCTAGATGTCTTTCTTATTGTTTTGTGTAGTTAGCACCTCACACAATGTGTGGTTGCAGCATATAAATTTATTCCAACCTTAACTATTTTAATTGGCATCCGTAGTTGCTAAGGTTCATGCTGATTTATACTATAAAATGGAAACGCTCGTGTACTGGTCGACATTAAGCAAAACTGTCTGTGGTGTTATCCTACTGAGAAAGTAAGCGGAAGACATCCTTCAAACACAGTACAGGCTGGTCTTTGCAGTGATCCGAAAAAAAACATGAAAACAGTCCAACATCTAAATAATAGACTCTAAACCTCTAGCACAATGACAAGTCAAAACATTGTCATTTTAATCCAATATCACAACCCTCATGCAGACACGTTCATTTCTGACAAGTGTTTTGCTTACTGTATGGACGTGTTCAGTTTTTGTTGAGAAGTTATTTGTAATATGAAACTTTTTTATATAAATACTTACATCTGGAGAAAGTAGTCTAGAAATTGGTTTGGAAATTGAGTACAAGACCTCATTGTGCAAAACAACTATAACAAGTGAGTAAGTAACAGTTTATAAAATTCATATGGTAAGTCAGAAAATGTGCTTGGCAAATACTGACCCTTCTATTTTGCAGTTGAGGTTTATTTTTTATGGCATTTTTTTAAAGTTTAAATTTTTCTACATTGTAGATAGATAGGCCATGCCCTCCACCTGTGATAGGACAGAATAAGCACTACCCATGATTTTGACCTCCTACATTGAACTTCCCAGCTTGGGGAATGTACTAGCCAGAAGATCTGGGAAGTACCCGAGGAGTGGGCAAACTGGCAGTGAGAGGGTTGATGATGTCTTTCCCATTTCCTTAGATATTGTTCATATATATTATGTAAAATCAGTCCAGACAGTAAATTAAAATATATTGGCACTTAAGATACTTAATGGACCGCTGCAGTTTGGTTTTGGCGATCTATCCAATTCTCTTCTTCATCTTATCATTTATATATTTTAAAAAAGTTCAAAGGCCCATGAAGAGGTTTTGAGTCAAAATCTCCAGAGAAGATTGTAAAATGTTCACGATGCCTCAGTTCAACATTAGTTAAAAGAAGAGGTACATGAACCATGAGATGCAGCTATTTGTCCAGACTGGTCATGCATAATTATTGGCATGCTCATAAAGAGTGATGGACCTATACATTATTAGAGTGCAGCACTTGAACTGTCACTATTGCCAATTAATAGAGTGAGGTGTAGCTAAGAGAAGCCAAATGGAAAATGCACTATTGTGGGACAAATGTTTATTTGTAGAGAAAGCAGATAAAACGTGATGCTTTCTTTATCAGTTGGTCCTATAATTACAGATAGTTACTATTTCAATGTCACTCTGTATGTTTTAATTTATTTTTAAAGAACCAGTGTAGTTTGTAAAAAAGATCATGTTTGTGAAAAATGAAATAAACATGAGTATATGTGTAAGTTACATGATAGGAGTATAATAGACTTTATGAGGCAGGGTGCATACCAAATAGGGGTCTATAGGAACATTTATTGCCCATGTTTCTGGTAATAATATAGTTACATAGTTACATAGTTACATAGTATTTAAGGTTGAAAAAAGACTTTCAGTCCATCAAGTTCAACCTTTTAAGATCTCCTCTGATCTGCAATATGCGGATTAACAATTAATTAGTTGTATATAAAATAAAAAATAAATAAATAATCAATTCCCTCCTGATCCCAGACACCGGCGACCGGACTTCTCCCTGGATCAATTATGCCTCTCTAATTATCCATGATAACCCTGATTTCCCTTTTTAATTAGAAATAAATCCAGTCCCCTTTTAAAGTTATCTTTCGAATCTGCTGTCACCACCTCCTCTGGTAGAGAATTCCACAGATTAACCACCCTTTCTTTGAAGAACCCTTTTCTTTCTTTAAGGTGGAATCTTTTTACTTCTAACCTCAAGGGATGTCCTCTTGTCAGTTGAAAACCTCTTGGCACAAAAAGCTCCCTTGACAAATCTTTATACTACTGACCCTGGATGTATTTATATAAGGTAATCATATCTCCTCTTAGACGCCTTTTTTCTAGAGAAAATAAGTTTAATTTGGTTAGTCTTTCTTCATAACTTAGCCCCTCCATTCCCCTTATTAGTTTTGTTGCCCTCCTCTGTACCTTTTCCAGCTCTAAAATGTCCTTTTTATGAAGTGGTGCCAAAAATTGTACTCCATATTCCAAATGAGGGCGTACTAGAGATTTGTATAGTGGCAGAATTATATTTGCTTCCCTGGCTTCTATACCCTTCTTAATACATGCTAATATTTGATTTGCCTTTGCAGCTGCTGCTTGGCTTTGAGCACTGTTACCTAGGTGGTTGTCCACAAGCACTCCCAAATCCCTTTCAATATACGATACACCAAGATTTGCTCCATTAAGATTATAAATTGCATGGCTATTTTTCCTTCCCAGATGCATAACTTTACATTTATTCGTATTAAATCTCATCTGCCATTTAGATGCCCATTCCTCAATTTTATGTAAATCCCTTTGGAGGGAAAGCACATCACTATCTGATTTAATTACCTTGCACAACTTCATGTCATCAGCGAAAATGGAGACACCACACTCCAATCCTACCTCTAAGTCATTAATAAATATTTTCGCTGATTTTCGCTGATTTACTGCAACTCCTGTATCTCTTAGTTTGCACAATAGTCTCCCATGTGGCAGAGAAGATTGTAAAATGCTCACGATGCCTCAGTTCAACATTAGTTAAAAGAAGAGGTACATGAACAATAAAAAGCAGCTATTTGTCCAGTCTGGTCATGCATAATTATTGACATGCTCATAAAGAGTGATGGACCTATACATTATTAGAGTGCAGCACTTGAACTGTCACTATTGCCAATTAATAGAGTGAGGTGTAGCTAAGAGAAGCCAAATGGAAAATGCACTATTGTGGGACAAATATTTATTTGTAGAGAAAGCAGATAAAACGTGATGCTTTCTTTATCAGTTGGTCCTATAATTACAGATAGTTACTATTTCAATGTCTCTCTGTATGTTTTAATTTATTTTTAAAGAACCAGTGTAGTTTGTAAAAAAGATCATGTTTGTGAAATATGAAATAAACATGAGTATATGTGTAAGTTACATGATAGGAGTATAATAGACTTTATGAGGCAGGGTGCATACCAAATATGGGTCTATAGGAAAATTTATTGCTATGTTTCTGGTAATAATATAGTTACATAGTTACATAGTATTTAAGGTTGAAAAAAGACTTTCAGTCCATCAAGTTCAACCTTTTAAGATCTCCTCTGATCTGCAATATGCGGATTAACTATTAATTAATTAGTTGTATATAAAATAAAAAATAAATAAATAATCAATTCCCTCCTGATCCCAGACACCGGCGACCGGACTTCTCCCTGGATCAATTATGCCTCTCTAATTATCCATGATAACCCTGAATTCCCTTTTTAATTAGAAATAAATCCAGTCCCCTTTTAAAGTTATCTATCGAATTCGCTGTCAGCACCTCCTCTGGTAGAGAATTCCACAGATTAACCACCCTTACTGTGAAGAACCCTTTTCTTTCTTTAAGGTGGAATCTTTTTACTTCTAACCTCAAGGGATGTCCTCTTGTCAGTTGAAAACCTCTTGGCACAAAAAGCTCCCTTGACAAATCTTTATACTGACCCTGGATGTATTTATATAAGGTAATCATATCTCCTCTTAGACGCCTTTTTTTTTAGAGAAAATAAGTTTAATTTGGTTAGTCTTTCTTCATAACTTAGCCCCTTCATTCCCCTTATTAGTTTTGTTGCCCTCCTCTGTACCTTTTCCAGCTCTAAAATGTCCTTTTTATGAAGTGGTGGAAGTGGTGCCCAAAATTGTACTCCGTATTCCAAATGAGGGCGTACTAGATATTTGTATAGTGGCAGAATTATATTTGCTTCCCTGGCTTCTATACCCTTCTTAATACATGCTAATATTTTATTTGCCTTTGCAGCTGCTGCTTGGCTTTGAGCACTGTTACCTAGGTGGTTGTCCACAAGCACTCCCAAATCCCTTTCAATATACGATACACCAAGATTTGCTCCATTAAGATTATAAATTGCATGGCTATTTTTCCTTCCCAGATGCATAACTTTACATTGATTCGTATTAAATCTCATCTGCCATTTAGATGCCCATTCCTCAATTTTATGTAAATCCCTTTGGAGGGAAAGCACATCACTATCTGATTTAATTACCTTGCACAACTTCGTGTCATCAGCGAAAATGGAGACACCACACTCCAATCCTACCTCTAAATCATTAATAAATATGTTAAAAAGGAGAGGACCTAATACTGAACCCTGAGGTACCCCACTTACCACATAAGTCCAATCGGAGTATGTTCCATTTACAACAACCCTTTGCTTCCTGTCTTTTAGCTAGCTCTCAATCCATGAGCAGATATTTACTGCAACTCCTGTATCTCTTAGTTTGCACAATAGTCTCCCATGTGGCACTGTATCAAAAGCCTTTGCAAAATCCAAAAAGACTACATCCACTGAGTTGCCTTGATCCAGGTTCCTACTAACCTCATCATAGAAACTAATTAGATTTGTTTGACATGACCTATCCCTCATAAACCCATGTTGACTCCTACTTATAATCCTGTTCAAATAGACATATTCTTGTATATTATCCCTTATTAACCCTTCTAAAAGCTTCCCCACTACAGAAGTGAGGCTCACTGGTCTGTAATTTCCCGGATTTGCTCTTGCTCCCTTTTTAAATATAGGTATCACATCAGCTTTTCTCCAGTCATCTGGTAGAGACCCTGTGTTGATTGAATCTTGATGGTTTGGCTATTACAGAACCCCGTTCCCTTAGTACCCTTGGATGTATTCCATCAGGACCCGGGGCTTTATTAACATTTATTTTTTCCAACCTCTTTTGGATTACTTCCTGTGTTAACCAATTATTTGGCAAAGTGTAGCCCCATTATGTTACCGTGCCCCGACCACTGGTACCTCCCTTGTGTAAACCGAAGAAAAGAACCTATTTAGCTCATCTGCCTTTTCTTGGTCACTAATTTATCAGATGGCCTGTGTCACATTGTAATGTTCCTATAGCTTTCTTCCTCGCCTTCTTCCCATTAATATACTTAAAACATATTTTAGGGTTAGTCTTACTCTCTTTTGCAATTAATATTTCATTTTCTATTTTAGCCAGTCTTATCGCGCTTTTGCAAGCCTTGTTGATTTCCTTGTATTCCTGTAAAGCAGTCTCTGTCCCCTCTTGTTTGTATAATTTAAATGCCTGTTTTTTACTCTGTATCTTGATCTTTAAATTATTGTTAAGCCACATTAAATGGGATTTACTCCTTTTACTTTTATTCCCACACGGTATATGCCGATGTGTTTGTATATTTAGTAAGGATTTAAATGTTGTCCACTTGTGATCAGTGTTTTTACCTGCCAGTTCTCTGTCCCAGTCTATACTTTGTATTGCTGCCCTTAGACCGTTAAAATCTGCCCTTTTAAAATTAAGAGTTTTTGTTGGCCCCTTAAAATTTTGTTTTTTTAAATCAATCACAAACGAGACTGTGTTGTGATCACTGTTTCCCAAAGGTTGCCCTATTCCAACATTAGATACTATATTAATATTATTTGTGATGAGTAAATCTAAGATAGCTTCATTTCTAGTTGGCCCTTGTATAACCTGGGCCAGATAATGATCCTCGAGTGTACACAAGAACCTGCTCCCCTTAGATGAACTGCTGGTCTCATTTATCCAGTTTATTTCAGGGTAATTAAAATCTCCCATTATTAGAACTTGACCATGCCTAGCTGCATTTTCAATCTGCAACAATAATTGTATTTCCTCACTTTCAGCTATATTTGGGGGTTTATAGCATACTCCTACTAATATTCTTTTGGAATTTGCTGCTCCGCTATTTAACTCTACCCACAAACATTCAGCTTTATGACTAGGTCCACCATAAATATCTTCTCTGACTATAGGCTTAAATTCAGGCTTAAATTCAGGCTTAACATACAGACAAATCCCTCCTCCTCGTTTACCATTTCCTCTATCTTTCCTAAATAGTTTATAACCATCCAGATTAACAGTCCAGTCATGAGATTCATCCCACCACATTTCAGTAATGCCTATTAAATCCCATTTTTCATTAATTGCTAATAATTCTAAGTCTCCCATTTTTCCTGGCAAGCTTCTGGCATTAGCAAGCATACACCTTATGTTATGAGTCTGTAGTTCTGAAGTGCCTGCCACTGTACTTGAATTACTTAGTACTACCTCCCTATTGACTATACTACCTCTCCCCACATCTCATCCCCTATATGTAGTGACTATGTTGCTGCCTTATACCAGGAAGTTGTTTCCCAGCTATGGTGCATTTTATTATTATTTTTTTCACACATAATATATACAACAGCGACCACATATGTATTTAGCTTATTATTTAAAGTACCACTAAAACTATATTTTTCAGCTTAGTAGCAATTATTTATTTGCAGCAAGTAAAGTATATATTATTAGAAGTATTAAATATTTACTAAATAGTATTGGTAAGAAACAATGTACTTTTCTGGGACAGAAAGGTACATCTCAGTTGTAGTTTTTCACACCTATTGGAGAGAGTGGTGTCTTGGTGCCTTGGTGCCATTTCAATCGAACAAACTACCTATTCCAAATATCCCTGAATACTTATTCTTTCTGCATCTCTTCATGAATATGCCTAGACACCATCAACCATCAATAAAAGTATTGTATTTTTCATCTCACTTTCTCCTTATCAATCTCACTAAAACAGAAATCCTATACTTTCATGTCAGGATCAGTAGATCTTTTCACCTGTGCCCTCCCCTTTTGTATATATCCCCTTTGTATATAGCCTTGCCATGACATGTCCTCTTCCTCGCTGATATCTCCTTGGTCACCCTCATCTACGTATGCCACCTCTAAAATGTTTACAAAAATGTGCCTCTCCATGTCATTCTCTGCAGCCAAATTCCTAATTCAGGGCCTCATTCAATTGCGATTTGACCAATTGAATAGGGCTCTAAATAAGCACATAACATATATTTTTTAAAGAAGTTTTTAGTTAATAAGCATCTATCAAAAAGCAAGGTTTTCACTAACTAAAAACGTTTTTAAAATTAATATGTTATGTGCTTATTTAGAGCCCTATTCAATTGGCCAAATCGCAATTGAATGACCAACACTGATTTTTCAAATTCTTAACCCTGGTCTATAAGTCTCTATGTAACATTGTCTGCTATACATTGCTGCCCTTATCACTGTCCCAATTCCTCTTGGTGCTTCCTCTTACTTCCACTCCTTATTCTTTATCCCACTTCAATGGAACAAACTCCCATAGGAAATAGTTTCTGAAACTTCCCATATTCTCTGAATGCACATCTCTTTTCTGCATCTCTTCATGTAAATGTCAGTAAATAAATAGTACATCTGTGTTCCCATTTGAATGTCTAAAACAAGTTTAAAAACCTGCTTCCAGCTCAGAATTCCGAGAAAAACAGTTATTACACTGCATTCTGGGAAGCTTAGCTGGGACATGCAAATGGGCCCACAAATGCCTCGCTCTTCAATCCATAGTCATTATCAAACATGGCTTCCTTTAAGCTTATGCATGCTGTATTACACAGCTTTAATGCAAAGCCAAGGTCGGATTAAACACAAGCTGAGTATCCAATCCATGTACAGCTGTTTCAATCTTACTGGCTATCATCAGCATGGAGCGGGATCTCAGCCTGTGTTGTGGACTTTATGAGTAGGTAGTTCACCACAACAATCATTTATAATATGGTGGGCAAAAGAGCGATAGAAGCCCTCCACCGTACAGTAGTACCAGTAAATAAATAGTACATCTGTGTTCACATTTGACGTTTAAAAACCTGCTTACAGCTCAGAATTCCGAGAAAAACAGTTATTACACTGCATTCTGGGAAGCTGAGCTGGGACATGCAAATGTGCCCACAAATGCCTCGCTCTTCAATCCATAGCCATTATCATCCCTCCCCTTATCCTCCTCCTCCCTCCAAAGCAGGATGAATGAAAAAGATTGGAATGATTATGGCATTGCCACTTCGGAGAATTGGTATGTGGGAGAGAATAGCTAATATTTTATCTTTTCATTAAGTTTTACTTTGTTTTAGATAAGAAAATACAATATAGTTGAAATGGCCTATATAACAAATAAATATGAATTAGACTATGAATAAATGTAATGATACAATAAAAAGGAAACAAAATATGATAAATATATAAATAAAAGAATAGATACATACACATACATATACACACATGTATGTACATTATAGAAAAAGAACACATTGAAATTAGTGCAAGTTCATATAAAAACAGTATTTAAATAATAATAAAGTGAAACACATTTTTTTTAGATAATAATTACGTTATTAATTAATATAACGTCTTCTAATTCTCCAAAATAATTAGGACAAGGAATTAAATGATTGGCATAATTTAAATTCAATAATGGGTCCCAACTATTTTTTTTTTCCATTTTATTTATTAAAGTGCTAGATAATTTTGCCCTTATAAGAATATTCTAAGAATTCTTTGGATTAACAGAGAAAAGGTTTTTTTGGGGGAGTTTCCATCTAAAAGTTACAAAATATGTGTTGCAGCAAAAATAAATTGTAATAAAATTTGTGAAGGATGAGAATGGAGATTAAATGGAAGACCTAATAGACAACTGATTAGATATATGAAAACAGACTAGAGCATTTTGTAAGCTAGTAACTTATCCCTTAGAACATTTATCAAAAATTAATCAGCTGAAGATATAATAAGGAAAGACTGAATATATACAGTGCCTTGCAAAAGTATTCAACCCCATTGGCATTTTTCGTGTTTTGTTGCCTCACAACCTGGAATTAACATGGATTGTTTGAGGATTTGCATCATTTAATTTACAGAACATGCCCACAACTTTGAAGATGTTTTTTTAATTGTTAATCAAACAACAAATAGGACAAAATAACAGAAAAAGTCAATGTGCATAACTATTCACCCCCTAAAGTCAATACTTTGTAGAGCCACCTTTTGTGGCAATCACAGCTCCAAGTCGCTTTGGATAAGTCTCTATGAGCTTGCCACATCTTACCACTGGGATTTTTGCCCATTCCTCCTTGCAAAACTGCTCCAGCTCCTTCAAGTTGGATGGTTTGCACTTGTGAACAGCAATCTTTAAGTCTGACCACTATTTTCTATTTGATTGAGGTCTGGACTTTGACTAGGCCATTCCAACACATTTACATGTTTCCCCTTAAACCACTCAAGTGTTGCTTTAGCTGTGAGTTTGGGGTCATTGTCCTGATGGAAGATGAACCTCCATCCTAGCCTCAAATCACGCACAGAGTAGTACAGGTTTTGCTCAAGAATATCCCTGTATTTAGCACCATCCATCTTTCCCTCAACTCTGACCATTTTCCCACTCCCGGCTGCTGAAAAATACCCACATCATGATGCTGCCACCACCATGTTTCATGATGGTGTTCTTTGGGTGATGTGATGTGTTGGGTTTGCGCCAGACAGCGTTTTCTTTGATAGCCGAAAAGATAAATGTTAGTCTCATCAGACCAGAGCACCTTCCTCCATACATTTTGGGAGTCTCCCACATGCCTTTTCGCAAACTCAAAACGTGTCATTTTGTTTTTTGCTGAAAGTAATGTCTTTCTTCTGGCCACTCTTCCATAAAGCCCAACTCTATGGAGCGTACGGCTTATTGTCATCCTATGTACAGATACTCCAGTCTCTGCTGTGGAACTCTGCAGCTCCTCCAGGGTTACCTTAGGTCTCTGTGCTGCCTCTCTGATTAATGCCCTCTTTGCCTGGTCCATGAGTTTTGGTGGGCAGCTGCCTCTTGGCAGGTTTGCTGATGTGCCATGTTCTTTCCATTTGGTTATGATAGATTTGATGGTGCTCCTGGGGATCATCAAAGATTTGGATATTTTTTATAACCTAACCCGGACTTGTACTTCTCAAAAACATTGTCCCTTACTTATTTGGAGAGTTCATTGGTCTTCATGGCAGTGTTTGGTTAGTGGTGCCCTTGCTTAGGGGTTGCAGCCTCAGGGGCCTTTAAAAAAAAGGTGTGTTTATGTAATGACAGATCATGTGACACTTAGCTTGCGCACAGGTGGACATTATTTCACTAATTATGTGACTTCTGAAGGTAATTGGTTGCACCAGAGCTTTTTATGGGCTTCATAACAAAGGGGGTGAACACATGCCAATTTTCTTAATTCTATTTCTAAAAAATAGTTTTATGTATATATTTTTCTCATTTCACTTCACCAACTTAGACTATTGTGTTCTGGTCCATCACATAAAATTCAGATTAACAAAACATTGAACTTAAGGCTGTAATGTAACAAAATAGGTAAAAAGACAAGGGGGTGAATACTTTTGCAAGGCACTGTAGTTAAAACATCATCTTTATTAGTAATCCTTAAAACATTACATTAATACACAGCGTTTAAACCACTATACAATTAGAAACAAATGAGGTCCTGCATCAGATGCTTTATCAACTGATTACATTTAACTGGCAGTCAGATTTAATAAATATACATGTGTAATTAAAAATAAATAGTGTATATTATCAATATGACAGCATTCTACACATAATAAAAATTGTGACTACATACACAGCCATCTACAGGGATCAAGAAGCAACTATCTGAGGCCCTATAAAAACTCATGTGTAGTGGAGGTTACAGGGACCCACTACTTTCCCCCCTATGTGGCGTGATCAAAATAATACACCAGCATCTATTATGCTTTAAACTGCGCTCACCTCCTAATCTATCCTTTTACCGGCTTGTGTGTAGACTATGTTCCAGGAGAGTTAGAAACCGTCCTGCTCCTGGTCCGCTCATTTTTGAGCACCTGACATCATCACTGCGGAACCAAGCAGAACAGAAGGTCTGACGCGAGCTTTTCGCAACAGCTTCCACTGAAACCTGTTGGAGGAAGCAGAAGCATTGCGTTTAAATCGGGTAAGGGGTTAATTGAATCAGCATCTGAGAGAGGATGATTAAAGCACACAACACCGATAAGGCACATCTCCCGGCAATATGACAGAAGAGCGGTTCCTCCCAGTATATAGAGATCTTTAGAAAGATTCAATTTTAATATGTTGGCTCCAGGGTGTTTGAAAACATGGCACATTGTATTTTGTTTTTAAACAAAAGATAATTGTTCTGAATAATATTTAATCAATGTATAACTGGCTTGTCATGAGGCAGGGCTAGCTGCACTAACTAATGCATGGATCCCACAGTCTAGGTCCTCTATATGCTATGGATTCCCTTGGAACAAGGCTTGCTTCAGGAACTTTGGAGGGCAGAACGCAGTTCTGGAATGTAGAAGCTGGATTCCATGTTACCTGGACTGTAATTAATGTAGGAAGGCCCGCTAAAATAATTACTCAGCAGGAGTTCTTAAGTGCTGAACACCCCCATTGTGTTAGTTTCACAATGGGCATCTTAGCCTGACATAAGCACAGTATGGTATAATAAGTTTTAATATTATCTGTTTACTGTCCACTTTGTTTAAAACATTCATGCATTCCCTATATTTCCCTGATTTCACACTTTGCCACCTATATTTATACCAACATGAATATAATATTATGAGTGTCTCAATAGCAGAACATTTAATTGTTATATATATATATATATTAAAAGAAGACGTCAGTCATATAAACTGTATTGAAGAACTTGAAAATAGACTTGAAAATAGGCAAATGTTTTTACATTGTAAAACAAGATTTGAATGCCTTTTATAAGCAACTATGGTGTATGGTTTAGTAGTAATATAAGAAAGTACCACTTTACAGAAAAAGTAATATACAGTATACTTGAAAAAGCCTTCCAGTGGAAGAGGAAGGATCAAACACAGTTAAGGAATTTAAGCATGTCTCAGGTAAGCAAGAGGCTATCGTGATGCTTCATTCAGTTAACATTTTAGGTAGATAGGATGGGTAGACCTGATGGGCCTTTTTGGTTCTTATCTTCCATCCAATCTATGTTTTAAATCTGTGTTACTATTTTAGTCTCTGATCAACTTCCTAATGTGGGAGGAAATTGAATAAAGTGAAAAAGCTTCTATCCGCACAATGCTGCCACTGTTTTCAACAAGGTTAATGGAAACTGCATTAGTTGAAAAAGTAGACAGAATGAGATCAGAAGAGAAAATGGAACCCTATAGTAAAGCATGCCTAAATCTAAAAGGTAAAAATTTAAATGTTGGACTTATTTATTTCTAAAACATTTTACCTATGTTCAAGTTTAGCTATTTAAAAGACCATACAAAACAATTAACAAAGTGACCGTTATAATAAACTGTAATCAGGGCCGGATGTACTGTACCTTTTTGGAGCCCCTATTCAATGAAGTGCAGGAGTCCCTGCGAGTGAGTATGCAAGGTATGCACTGACCCATTTTTGCCTTTTCTGTTCGTGTAAGTTACTTTGCCTGTTGTTATTCACTTGTTCTAGGTGGTTACCCCTAGTAGCCAGACAATAAACCACAGTCAGGAACCTTTTTTTTTTTTTTTTTTTTTTTAAAATAGTGGAACCCCTCTCATGGAACCGCCCCTAGGCGGCTGCCTAGTTGGCCTAATGGGTAATCCGGCCATGACTGTAATCACTTTTCAGTGTTTGTATCAGTTCTGATTCATCTGAGATGATTTTGCAATGACCTTTAACTCACCATTATCTAACACAGTAGCTCATGAACCATGAGAGCACCTTGAGAAACTGCTGCATATCTGATAATGTAAAATTGTTCACACGATCATTAAGATTGGCAGCCCTGAGCATTCAGTACTTGGTCTGTCACAGTAGCCAATTAAACGAGTGAAGTGTGGCAAACAGAAACCAAGATAAAAGTAAAATGTATTGACATAGGACATACTTATTAGATCTCTATTTTTAAAAAAACCTTCAGAAGGATCAAAAAGAGCAGATACAGAAAATGTGTTAAGCTTTACACTCCTTTACACTCCTTTGGTCCTATAATGAACACAAGTTATCAATCATGTTGGTCATTACAAGGCGTTGCAACTTTCAACAAGCCAACACATTCCATTCTCTTCTAGGAAATTGCAAGTATGTTTTTTTTTATGGCTAAAAATGTATCAAGAAACATTTCGCATAAATAAGGAATAACACATCATGGAGTTGACATCTGCAGTGTGGGAAGAACGTGGTCAATTTATATTTCATGGTACAATCCAGGCTTCCTGCTGGTAGCATAAATAAAGGAAAAATTGGCTTGTTCACTGGAATTTCAATCAATTCCTGTCATTCATATTGGATGAGTAAGTTATATTTGTTTGCAAAAACTGTTCAGCAGAAATAATCACTGTTTTACAGAGTTGTCATATTAATGCTGGTAAAATTACTGTTGAATAGTGTAAAAAATAATGCAACTTTTAATGTGGTTATGTACATTATGCATAGTATAGGGATTAACTGTTCCATAATAATAACAATCAGTTAGTGTCTGTAATATGGATATATAACTTTCAAGCTATACAAATTATTTATGAAATAACACTTTTAAATTATTATTGTTTCTTAACAATGATTTTAATACACAGTTTGAAAATTACAGATTGCATTAAATTCAAATCTTTGTTTCCTTCACTAGGCTGTTGGAACAGCCAGATAGGCTTCAGTAACTAGCAGTAATTCATCCCTAGGAAGAGAAGTTACCATATTATGGGCTGCATAGACCCCAGCTAGTTGTAATGTGGACTAACATAAACAAAAATACAAATCTTGAGTGCTGTTACAGGAAAATAATTGGCAAGTTTAGGGAGTACTTAAAAATTGTATGTTTTTTATTTTAAATCACATAATTTTATGTTTGGTGTTAGAGAGGGAGGAGAGAAAAAAAGATGAGAGGCGAATAATGGTAGATAGGGGTAAAATGATGGGGAGATATAGGGCCTGATTCAATTGCCCAATTCGTAAATTTATACACACTTAAAATCACTCTTAATATTGCTACAATTTGGCAAATATTACTTACTAGGAAATTGCCCGTGAAAAATGACGGGGAAAAAATGTAAGGCTGGCAATTCTGTTTGCTCCTCTGAGCACCTGCGTTGGTTTTATTTTCAAAACCCTGCGTGCCTGGCGTTGTTACTGTTTTCGCCGTTGTGTATTTTCTAAGTTCTGCGCGCCTGGGGTTGAAGAGCCTCATTTTCATCCTGTTTCCGAATTTTTACGTTTTTCGTCTCCTATTTTTCCCTTGTTTGGCTGATTTTCAGTCGTCGAAAAATGCAAAATATGGCTCAAATTAGTTTGTAACTTCACTCCCAGGCTTCCTGGCTCTCCCCCTGTGTGTGAGTGTGTTATTGTTGTTTTTTTATTATTTTGTTTGTTTTTTGGTGTTTTCGAGTTACGCATTTGAACCAACTGCATGCCTCACCTGCTTGCCTCACAGTGCATTGAGTGCCTTCAGCGATCATTGCAAGCTAAATCTTGTGTGCCTCAACTGCTCGCAGTTGACTGCTCGCTTTGCGAGGCTTGCAGGCATCCCTCGCTGTGTGAGGGGACCAAAAGTGTGACCAACATCACAAACCTTCTCAACACTGACAACTATATATGTGACTAGTGACTTGCCCGTCAAAAAATTACGGCAATAAAATTGTAAGGCAGGTAATGCTGTTTGCCACACAATGTAAATCTTTTAGTCCTCTGAGTACCTTCGGCGCACATTGCAAGCCTTTTTCTTCTCTGAGCACCCTCTGCGCTCATTGTTAGCCAATCTCCTCATGTACTTTTGCTCCTCTGAGCACCCTCAGCGCTCATTGCAAGCCTCTCCACTGTTATTTTTTTTTTATATAAATATTTTTTTTTACAATAATTAATTAATTAAATAATAAATTAATATACGTTACCTATTTGTAATTAATATATCCAGCAATCAATATGCTGAAGAGCTAACAATCGCTGTTGTTTTTCCAGCAATGTGCCAAGTGTGCAGTGTAAATAGGCTGCGTGTGCAAGGCCAAACCGTTTGTTTAGTTTTGTAAAGCTGCATTTTAGAATGGTAATGTTATTAGTTACGAGTTAGTGTTGTAAAATGGCTGCGATTGTGTATGTGTTACGGGGGTCTCAAGCATTTTCTGTCCTTCCTAATAGTGTATTTTGTACCTTGTACGTTCCTGGGTAAAAGTGGTATGTGCCTGGTGGTGTTTTGCGTGCTTAGGGGTCGTGTAGTCTTGTTTTTTTTTTTTCTGCGGCCATTTTTTCTCTAGCTTCGGCGATTTTCGAGTGGCGAAACTCTACAAATTCGACTTGAATTTGCGTGCAACCTCACTCCCAGACATCCTGGCTGTCCCCCGTGCTGTGTGTGATGGTTTTGTATGTTTTTGTTTGTATTTTTTGTGGTTTTCGTGTTTTTCGATGTGCGTGTTTCGGCCGTTAACTTCATATTTTTTGCGGGTCGTATTTTTTTTCTGTAAGTGTCGGTTTTCTTTTCAATGTGTTTTACGGGCCGTAATTTTTGCAGGCGATTTTTTCGAAGTGCTAGAATTGTGTATATGAGTTTTCTGTTGATCTGTAGTCCCGCAGGTCGTAGGTATGATGCTTAAGTCGTGTGGGGTCGTTGGGATGAGCGCCTATGGCAAGGAGCAAGGATCGCTGTTAAAAATTACAACTATGACTCTATGGACCCAAGCACGCCAGACACACTGCCCCTCTGAGATCTAAGAAACACATGTTCATTGCTTCATTGTCCTTATCTATCCATCTCCACTTCTGCCATCCCCTTCTTCGTTGCCTTACATTTTTCCCAGCATTATGTCTTCTCATGATACAGCCAAAATATTTGATAGCTTTATGATCAAACATTCCAGTGAACAGCTTGTCTTGATTTCCTGTAGTATTGATTTATTGAATCCTCTCTCAGTCCAAGGGACTCCAAGCAATTCAAATGTGTCAATTCTATGGCACCCAGCCTTCTTCATCGTCCAGCTCTCACATCTGTATATTACTACTGAGAATACCACAGTTTTAACTATGCAGACCTTTATTGATAGTGATATATCTTTACTTTTTAATAGCTTGTTCAAACTTGCCATATCTTTCCTCCCAGAAGCAAACGTCTTTTAATTTCATGACTTCAGTCACCATCTGAAGAGACCTTGGAGCCCAGAAAAATAAAATCTGTCACTGCTTCCACTTCTTCCCCATCTATTTGCCAGGACCTGAGATGGCTGTTCGCCATGATCTTCGTCTTTTAAACATTGAATAGCAGGTTAACTTTTGCACTTTCGTCTTTTAATTTCATCAATAGGTCCTTTAGTTAACCAGTACAGTGTGTTAAATAAACTAAAATATTACCTCCAGAGTAACATGCACTTGCTGGTCATTGCTGTTTTGATGAAGACACAACATCCCTGCAGACTTAGGAAACAGACAGGCCATGAATCAGGAATAGATGTTTCCAGCTACTACCAGCAACGGATGCGCAGAAACAAATCACTTGTGCAGGTTTAAAGCATGTTTGGCATCCTATTTTCTGCTAATTGCCTTTGCCCTTCTATCCTGCAGCGCTGGCTGTTCAGATACTCCGACAGCCTAGTTAATCAGCTAACTCATCTCGCTTTCAGCTGGGTCACTGCTCTGCTGCTCTCACTATGCTGCTCCTCAGAGACATGCGCACCTTACAGCACTTTACCACAAAATTACTTATATAGTGTTCATGGGTTATGCCATTATAAGTTTTATGCATGTTAAAAGTGACTGCTTGCAATCTACAACTATGTTTATTGAAACCAATTCTCACATATTAAACATGTTTTTAGAAAGTAAACCAGACATTAAAGGCAACCTTGACAGTATTTATTTCTTTGTAGCATATGAAAGACATTTGATAATGTTGAGCAGTGTGTTTAATTTTTGAAAATTAAGCTCCTGGAGTAAAATATAGTGCTTTGAATGTATAACTGTCTTTGGGGCTTGTCCCTGTCAGCCAATGTGCAGCATAATTATCTGCCAATGAGATCTACAGCCCTATTAAATTCCAAGCAATGTGAAACCCACAATGGCTGCAGGCTTGAAATTTGGCCGAGTTACAGAGCTATTAAATTAGACCATGGCGCGAGTTACGGGCTTGAGTCGCAAACCCTTAAACCATTTGTTGCATGTTGGATGTGCGGCCGTGAACATAATCTATTAGTCAAACCCGTAGTTACGGGTTTAGACGGTGCCAATGGCAACAGAGATCGTCGTCATAATGTCACTGAAAAATGGAGTTTAGATTTGAAAGCCTTACGGCCTTTAATTACAAGTTTCAATCGGACTCACATTCCAGAAATAATGCAATATTGATAAAGCCGTAAATATGATATTCTAGTCCATGCAAGATTCATTATATGTATTAACACATTGATTGCAGACATAGATATAACACAGAAATTACACATAAAAATAAAGTATTTTATATTGCAGATTTGCGAGCTTGAGAATGTTGTGCTATTGATTGTAATACTTAACATCACTTTCCCTTTACCTTTAAGTACAGTAGTGTGTATATTTGCATTAACAGTGCTACGGATAGGACTATAACCCCCTAGCGGGTCCTCTCTAGTACCCGTTGGCTTTTTGTCTCCATTTGAGGGTTACAGTCTTGAAAACCAGTGAATTTGTTGCAATTTAATAGCGTGATTGGAATGTAACAGCTACAGGCTTGACAGATCAAAGGATTTGCGGGTGCGCAGTTCAAATTTCCATGTCCCGTAGCCTTTTCTCATCCTTACCATGCAAGTCGTTGGCGGGTTCCTTTACGGGGCCAATTTAATAGCCGGAAGTCTTGTGGGCTGCGTTACTGGCTACGGTGTTACATATTGAGGGAATTTAATAAGGCTACTAGCATTGTACACACTCTGCTCACACATGGATATTTCCTGTGGCATTTCCTGTTAGTTTACAATAATTTTAAACACATTTTACTAAATATTTTATTGTGAAAAAATCTATTAAGGTTGGTTTATTATCTGATGAACACCTCTGACTTTGTTTTTTTGTTTTTGCAAATTCCCCTTAGGGTTTAGTCTCCCTATGGCTAAAGGGGGACTCCAGACGTTGACCCCATGCTCACTGTGCCTTAGGGAGTACAGCTGCACCTCACTGACGAGGCCCAATGAAGGCCGAAACGCATCTCTGGTTTGCTGTTTCTCCTGTTCAGGGTAGAATTGCCTGGTATTTCGCGGCTGGACCACTCTTTTGAGTGAGACCAGACTGATATACTACAGGATATTTCTCCCTGTGAAGGGCGCAAGTGAGATAAAAGAGGTTGCTCTCAGAGTGGCTTATCATGGCCATAGAACTAACCTATTAAGGTTGGTTCATTCTCTGATGAGCACCTCTGACTTTGTTTTTGTTTTTTTGTTTTTGAAAAAAGATATGTTTAAAACATGCATGATAGAAAAGTTTGCATCCGTTTTTACAGCAACAGTTGTATTAAATCTCAGGTTTTGTTTAAATTCTTATATTTTTAGTAGGATTCTTGTTTACATTTAAACTTTTATTTAGTTGTATTCAAAGAACTTAATGAAGCTTTCTGTTAATGAAATTCCAACTTTAAGTAGATAGTAAAGGACCACTGTAGTTCAAGAAAAAGGACAATCGTTTGTGAAGTTTGTATAGTAACTAACTAATAACTTTAGCAACAGTGTAAGCCATGGACATAAACACTTTTAGAGAGAATCTGTTTTTTTAAGACTCTCTAAAGGAATAGAAGAATGTATTGGTATGTATTCCATCACCTTCTAAGAGATAGATTATAATGTGTGATTTATGTTCCGCTTCTTGGACCTCCTCCAACTTCAACTCACACAGTACATGAACATATATATATATATATTGTGACGAAGTACCCTTCGCCACTTTGTCTTGGAGAGGACTGTTTGCCAGCCTCCTGCCCTGCGACTATGGCACTGGGACATATTGCCCTTTAAACACAGTATTCGGCCATACCAGAGTGTATGTCACTCATTCTGGCCCTTTACATACAAGGGGGTCATTCGTTACTTGCCCTGTGTGAACCATGATACCACAGATAGCTATGCCATGAAGCCCATTCATATAATGAAAGACTATGGGAAAGACTTTAGCTACATGGCAATTGAACTGTGTGAATAGGATCTGAGCGCTATTCGGTAGTTTTGTGCGCTCAGATCCCAGCTATCTGGGGATATGTGAAATGCGAGTAAATGTGAATTGCAGTAATGCTGATGGGTTGTCAAACTAGAGAATTGACCAACAAATACTTTTGTCCGGACATCCCCAGGCCGATCCGTTGGGATCAGACCGTGTATGCCGGCTTATGGTCACGGGGGAGGTGTGTAACGGAACCCATCTGTGAGGAATTGACTCTGCTGGGTTTTGAACCCTGGTCCCCAGGCTGCTATACCTCTTTCCTACCACTGCGCCAGCCTGCCTTTTGTGAATTTCATTGAGACCTTATAAGCTTGACTCTGCTAGCAATTTTATCAGTACCTAAGTCTCTTCAGCTGTGTCTGGTCAGGTCTCTGGTTCTTGGCCTATATAAGGCACTTCCTGTCTCTGTATCCTTGCCAGATTATTGTTGGTTCCTGATCCCTTCAATAAAAGCTTGTTCCTGTTTAACCTACAAGTTGCTGAACCGGATTATTGCTGACCTTGGCTACTGGTCTCCACAACTTTGTGATTCCTATATCATTACAGAATAATCTGGCCCTTTCATGGAGACCGCCGGGACAGATTCTGCATTGGCCCAGCAGGTTGCTTTTACTGCAAGAACTGTGCAGACCCAGGCACAGACCATCCAAGTGCTGCAGGACCAGGTAGCTGAACTGCAAAATAAATTTCAGTCAATGCACAGTGAGTACACCAGCTACAGGGCACGTGATGTTTCAGCTGCTACTGTTACACCTGCACAAGATGCCCGCTTGCCCCTGCCAGAAAAGTTTGGAGGAGATCGCAAAAAATTTAGGGGTTTCCTAAATTAATGCCGTTTGCACTTCATGATGTTACCTCACCAATTTCCATCTGAAAGAGAGAAGGTGGGATTTATTTTTTCACTATTCAAAGATGAAGCCCTGGCTTGGGGCTCCCCTCTTCTGGAACAGGACAGTCCAGTCTTGGGTAATCTAAATGACTTTCTTGAGGCCATGTGCCTAGTTTTTGATGACCCCAATCGATGTGCTACAGCAGAAGCCACTCTACTTCATTTGCATCAAGGGAGGCGCTCCGTGGCTGAATATGCTGCTGAATTCAGACAGTGGGTTGCTGATACTACCTGGAACCAATCAGCTCAGAGGTTCCACTTCAGAAAAGGTCTCTCAGAAGCTATAAAAGATGAGCTAGCTCGTGTTGATCTTCCTGCTGACTTTGATGCATTTGTGCGTTTGGCTATCCGTATCGATCAGAGACTTTCTGAAAGAAGATTGGAAAGACAGGGCTCTTTTAGACCAAGTACTACTCCTATTTCCTATTCAAGAATTTCTACTCCAACCCCACAAACACCTTTGAGGCTATGCAGGTAAATCTAATAAGAGGGCCATTATCCAATGAAGAAAAACAGTGGCGACGCACTCACAATTTATGCCTGTATTGTGGTAGTGCAGGGCACTATGCCATCAATTGCCCTAGCAAATCCAAAAGAACAATAGCTATGGCTGCTGAGGGCGCACAGATTCGACACCAATCCCAGATTGCAGATCAACTGGATTCTGTCACACAACCCTTGTTTTTTCTGGCTCATGGTGAAGAGGGTATGTTGACTCAACATCCTCATTTTGTGGTGCCTATAACGTTGCAATGTGGTGATCATAAAATTTCAACTACAGCTATGATAGATTCTGGAGCAGGCGGAAACTTTATGGACATTAAATTTGCAGCAGGAAATGGAATTCAGTCTATCCCTAATTCTTCACCTGTGTTAATGGAGACAGTGGACGGTTCTCCACTTACGTAGGGCCCGGTTACACATGAGACTGTGCCCTTAAAGTTGACTCTGGAAGTGAATCACCATGAGACTATACCTTTCCACCTAATTTCCTTAACACAGTTTCCAGTGATTTTGGGGGTACCTTGGCTTGCTCTGCATAACCCACAGATTGATTGGAAGATCAGAACTTTGTCCTTTCCTTCAGAACACTGCTTAATGAATTGTCAACCCACTAAGGTAACACCTGTTGCCACAACAATTAATGAAATGGTTGCTACAAACTTGACTAAGCTTCCTCTACAATATCGGGATTTTGCAGATGTCTGTGATAAGAAGAATGCTGATCAGCTTCCACCTCACAGGCCTTATGATTGCCCAATAGAGCTGTTGCCTGGGGCTGCTATTCCATTTGGCCGTATATATTCCCTTTCTGAGCCTGAATTGAAAGCTCTTCGTGAATACATACAAGAAAATCTTGCCAAAGGTTTTATTCGACCATCTACTTCCCCAGCAGGAGCTCCTATATTCTTTGTAGAGAAGAAAGATGGCAGCCTACGGCCATGGGTTGATTACTGGGACATTAATAACATCACTGTTAAAAAACGCTACCCCTTACCTCTCATTCCTGAACTTTTGGAGAGACTTCGCTCAGCTAAAATATTTACAAAGCTTGATCTTCGGGGGGCATATAATCTGGTTCGCATAAGACCAAATGATCAATGGAAAACAGCTTTAAGAACCAGGTACGGGCATTACGAATATCTAGTAATGCCATATGGGCTTTGTAATGCCCCTGCAACTTTCCAGCATCTTATCAATGATGTACTACGAGATCTCCTGGATCAGTTTGTTGTGGCATATTTGGATGATATCCTAATATTCTCTGATAGTCTTGAAAACCACAGAAAACAGGTCCGTATAGTTCTGGAGCGCCTTCGTACCCACCACCTATACATTAAACTAGAAAAATGTGATTTTGAACAAACAGAAATTCAATTCCTGGGGTATGTCATAACTCCTAAAGGTTTAACTATGGACGCAAGTAAAATTAAAGCTGTGCTGGACTGGCCCATCCCCAAGAATGAAAAAGATGTCCAGAGATTTGTGGGGTTTGCCAATTTTTAAAGGCGTTTCATTAAGAATTTCTCTGCCGTTATTACACCGATCACTGAATACACACGTAAGGGGACTCCTTTTCAGTGGTCCGATAAGGCTGATACCGCATTTTCCCGATTAAAGACTCTGTTTACATCTGCCCCCGTCCTGGTACATCCTCAGCCAGAATTACCATTTATTGTGGAAGTTGATGCTTCTGATTCAGCTGTTGGTGCTATACTGTCTCAAAGGACTGGACCTAAGATGCTGTTACATCCGTGTGCCTTCTATTCCCGCCAGATGGTGCCAGCAGAAAGAAATTATGACATAGGGAATAAAGAACTATTGGCTATAAAAGCTGCCTTCACCGAATGGAGACATCTCTTGGAGGGAGTTACCCATCCAATTACTGTCCTCACAGATCACAAAAATCTGGAATGTATTCGATCAGCTAAGAGACTGTCAGCCAGACAAGCACGCTGGTCCCTATTCTTCTCAAGGTTTAATTTTTTGGTTACATACCGTCCTGGCTCCAAGAATGGTAAGGCGGATGCCTTGTCTAGAATAGCTGACCCCCTCCATGCTACCGTAACCAAGACCACCATCTTGCCGGAGGAAATATTTATAGGAGTTGCTTTTCCTTCTGATCTGATGTCTCGCATTAAAAAGGGCTACGCTGAAGACCCAGTTCTTCGTGATCCTCCTCGTGATCTCCATATGACGATGCTTAATGGGTTTTGGATTTTTCAACGACGTCTGTTTGCTCCGGAGTCAGTGCGACTGGACCTTTTACGTCTCTACCATGACTCAAAACCAGCAGGTCATCCAGGAATCCGAAAGACGCAAGACCTACTTGCCCGATCCTTTTGGTGGCCGAAGTATCATGAGGATGTTAAGAAGTATGTGTCCTCTTGTGATGTGTGTGCCAGACATAAGACTCCTCGCTCATCCCCTGTTGGCTTGCTTCAGCCTCTTCCGATTCCTCATCGTCTCTGGGGATCTATATCCATGGACTTTATTGTGGAACTACCTCCCTCTAAGGAACACAATACCATTCTTGTTGTTGTGGACAGGTTAACTAAGATGGGTCATTTCATACCAGCTCGTGGTCTCCCTTCAGCTAAACAGACGGCGGACCTGGTTATTCGGGAAATTTTTAGCTTGCATGGAGTGCCTGATGAAGTAGTTTCTGACAGGGGAGTGCAGTTTACGTCTCGTTTTTGGAAACATTTTTGTTCTAATCTAGGTATTAATGTAAATCTGTCGTCAGCTTTTCATCCGCATAGTAATGGACAGACTGAGCGAACCAACCAGACTTTGGAGCAATATTTGCGGTGCTATATTAGTTACCTGCAGGATGACTGGCTGGATTTTCTACCCACGGCGGAGTTTGCCTATAACAATGCCCAACACTGCTCCACTTCTTTGAGCCCATTTTTTGCCAACTATGGTTACCATCCGACCTTTCTAGTCAGTCTCCCAATTACTACTTCCATTCCTGCTGTCACTGACCGGCTAACCGCCTTACGTGATTCCCAAGCACTGTTGAAAGAGACTCTTTTGGAGGCTCAGGAATGTTACAAAAGAGCTGCTGATAGGCATAGAAAGGAGGCCCCAGTCTATCGCGTTGGTGACAAGGTGTGGCTGTCAACAAAGAATCTTAAGCTTCGGATTCCTTCTCATAAATTGGGTCAAAGGTTCATGGGACCTTTTGAGATCATTGCTCAGATCAATGCTGTCACCTTCCGTTTGCAACTCCCGAATTTCATGAAAATACATCCAGTGTTTCACGTTGCACTGCTTAAACCTGTTCATGAAAATACTTTCCCTGGCCGAGCCCTGCCTGCCCCACCTCCAGTCCTCGTAGATGGTGAGGATGAGTACGAAGTGGACAAAATTCTTGACTCCCGGATCTTCCGTAACAAACTTCAGTATCTGGATCGCTGGAAAGGCTATGGTGAGGAGGAGAGTTCGTGGGAACCAGTGGACAATATTCATGCTCCTGATCTACTTCGGTCTTTTCATGTGCAGTACCCTGCTAAACCAGGTAATAGGGCATCCGGAGGCTGCACCTATAGAGGCGGGGGTAATGTGAGGAATTGACTCTGCTGAGTTTTGAACGCTGGTCCCCGGGCTGCTATACCTCTTCCCTACCAATGCGCCAGCCTGCCTTTTGTGAATTCCATTGAGACCTTATAAGCTTGACTCTGCTAGCAATTTTATCAGTACCTAAGTCTCTTCAGCTGTGTCTGGTCAGGTGTCTGGTTCTTGGCCTATATAATGCACTTCCTGTCTCTGTATCCTTGCCAGATTATTGTTGGTTCCTGATCCCTTCAATAAAAGCTTGTTCCTGTTTAACCTACAAGTTGCTGAACCGGATTATTGCTGACCTTGGCTACTGGTCTCCACAACTTTGTGATTCCTATATCATTACACCATAACTGTTTTACCCTGTTTTATGATTTTTATGGTTAAAATATGATCCTACTATTATACTGCATGTATGTTGGTTATGCTCTGCAGAATATTGGCCCAGACTAGTGCAGACCTTGGCATGGGAGATAATCCTGTTACAGAGACTCTGCATAAAGATAAGGACGTCTATTGTATAAAGTGTTTTCATCATCAGACATAAGAACAAAGAAGTGTAATTGAATCAATGTTTGATTGTATCAAAGTTGCCAGGTAGCCTCGGGGAGGTGTGACCCACCTATTGTTCTTTATGTGTATTGTGTGGCCAAATATGGGCATGTGTATTGCCTGTGGGAAGAGATGTGTATAAATATTTCTGCACAACAAAATAAAGTCAGTTCACTGCTTGACCCTTCAAAACGTAGTCTTGTCTCATTTTTGGAGGGGATTGCTATATCATACTGGGGATTGCTATGCGCTGCATACTCCCTGGGAGCTTTAAGCTACGGCGGTTGTGGAGTCTGTGGTAGTGTGGTGTCCGGTGCGGTGCTTGTAGGCCTCGACGCAAACTAGGACGCGTCCATCAACGGAGGTACCTGGTCAGGGTGCCAGGAGATCCGTTACATATATATATTCTTATTAGGGACCCTCTCCCTGGGTAGCTGGTGTGTGGCCAAACCTTCGTCATCTTGGCCTGAAAAAAGGGGCAAGGCATAGAAAGGAGCGCTGTGAAAAAAGGGGAGAGGTGGGAGGGTTGACTGTCGGCGTGCTTAATGAAGACAGGTGAGTGGGGTTTAAATAGGTAGCGTGGGGAGAGGGACCCTCCCACAATTTCAGGTGTTCATCTGATTATTTGTAGTAGGGACCCTCTCCCCTGGTAGCTGGTGTGTGGCCAAAGCTACGACAAAATTGGCCAGACATTTATTGAGTAAGCCATTTGTAAGCCATTGAGTAAGCCATCTGTAGTTTGGGTCAGATATGTACCTGGCATAGCAGTAGGTTTTGTACCGTCCAAAGGCTTTTAAGATATGGACAGGTGTTTTATTAAGTGAAGCTGATGAGGCTGCTCCATTTCTGAAGGAGTGGCCCGAGTAGTTAAAGGGGTTCTGGCTTAGGTGGGCGAGGACTAGTCTGATGTAGTGGGTGAGTGTGGCGTAGATAGTGGTTGGCTTTAGATGCTTAGTAATGGGTGAAGGCTTGGTTTGTGGTGTAATGCTGAATGGAGATGGTTGAAGAGTGGTGACTAGGCACCGTGGGTCTGCGGTAGGATAGTAGGTTATGGTTACTGGAGTGCGGCTGGTATAAGTGGACGATAGTGTGATTTGGTATGTGTCTTTGATGAATGAGGTGTCCTTTTGGTAAGGTATACAGATTGAGATTGGGATGTGGTGTATTCATTTGGACATAGGTATCCAAAAAAGGTCATTATTGAGGCGGCTGAGATAGTAAGGGATATAACGTTGCCGAATGGGTTTGGTGAAAGGTAGGTAATGATTTACTTGGAAAAGTACCTATAGATGGGGAGACGTGGGGGTTTGGTAGGTTCGGAGGTTTTAGTGAGGCCTTAAGAGTTTGACTGGGGAGAGGATAGGAGAGGAGGTGGAATTGGGCTCCTGTGGGATAGGTTTTAATTGTGGATGGGTGGAGGTGTAGGATGATTTAGTGGGCTGCAAAGGCCAAAAAGGTGGTGAGTACATGAATGAGGTGAGGGATGGCATGAGCGACTGGTGTGGAGCGACTGGGGTTGAGTGACTGGTGTGGAGCTACTGGTGTAGAGCGACTGGTGTAGAGCGACTGGTAGGGCGCAGAGTGCCTGAGACAGAGCGACTGGTGCAGAGTGACTGGTGCAGAGCGACTGGGTAGGACGCAGAGCGCCTGAGACTGAGCAAGTGGTGTAGAGTGACTGGTGTAGAATAACTTGTGTAGTGCAACTGGGTAGTGCGCAGAGCACCTGAGACTAAGTGACTGGTGTAGAGCGACTGGTGTAGAGCGACTGGGTAGGTCGCCTGAGAGACTGTTGTAAAGCAACTGGTGTAGAGCGACTGGTGTACAGCAACTGGTGTAGAGCAACTGGGTAGGGCGAAGAGCGCCTTAGAGACTGGTATAGAGCGACTGGTGTAGGGAGACTGAGCATCTGGATAGAGTGCCTGAAATTGAGCGTCTGGGCAGAGCGCCTGAAACTGAGCGTCTGGGCAGAGCGCCTGAGACAGAGCGTCTGGGCAGAGCGCCTTAGACTGAGCGCCTGAACGGCTGGGTAGAGTGTCTGAGACTGAGCGCCAAGACTGAGTGACTGGGTAGGGAGTAGAAACTGAGCGACTGGGTAAGGCGCCAAGACTGAGCGACTGGGTAGGGCTACTGGTTAGAGCTACTGGGTAGGGCGCCGAGACTGAGCGCTGAGACTGAGCGCCTGGTTGGAGTAACTGGGTAGGGTGCCGAGTCTAAGCATCTGCTAGAGCAACTGGGTAGGGCGCCAAGGCCGAGCGCCGAGACTGAGCATCTGGTTAGAGCGACTGGTAGGGCGCCGAGGCTGAGACTGAGCATCTGGTTAGAGCACCGAGACTGAACGCCTGGATAGATCGCCTGGATAGAGCGCTGAGATTGGTTGGAGTGACTGGGTAGGATGCCGAGAGAGAGCAGAGACTGAGCGCTGTGACATGGAGGGAAAGTATATGTGTACATACAAACACACACAGGGGCCGTGTGAGGGGACACATTGTGGGTATGATGTCACCAGCAGTGTGACAGGGCTGTGTGTGGGGACTCGTTGTGGGTATAATGTCACCAGCAGTGTGACATATAGGGATTGAAAATGTATACATACACACACACACACACAAGGGCTGAGTGAGGGGGACACATTGTGGGTTGGGAGGAATGGTGTGCAGCAGGAGAGCACGCGGGCGGATAGAAGGGGCAGGGGATAGAAGAGGAGCAGCGCATGTAGGAGAGTGGGGAGATAGAGATGGGGGACAGGGTGCAGAGGAAGCAGAGAGTAAGTGGGGTGAGAGGGGCGACTGGCGAGGTAGGCCAGAGGGTAGGTGCAGCAGGCAGGAGCTCTCTGCGGGAGAGGGCTAGTGGACAGATGCCGGGAAACATGGTGTGCAGCGGGAGCGAGATGAGATGGGGTAGTAGAGGGAGGAAAAGCAGGTAGATGGGGGTGCAGGGACTTACTGAGCCAGGGAAGCACGAGGATTCTCAGGGAGGACAAGAGACAACAAGTGAAAAGTCCAGCAGAGTTTCCCCAAACAAATTGACTGTCGGAGTGCAGATGCTCAGGGGTCCTGTGGGAGGTTCAGGAGGGAGCCGCAGCAGGCCAAGGCAGGTTGGGCTAGGGGGAAAGCACTGGGCCCCTCCAAGGCTGGGCCCTGGTGCCTTGCACCGGCGGTAGCACTGACTCTGATTCTTGGTAGGAGTGGAGGAAAGAAATACAAAGGAGTACAAGGAGTATTTTATAAATAACTGGATCTGGGTGAATTGACACAACACCTCTTGCTATTGCGGCACCTTCACCCAAAATGTATAGTTTAGATATTATAATGTAAAATACAGTAAAAATCAAGCAATTGAATTATGATTGCTATCTGGAACGAGAATATTATAGCAGAAGAAGCAAATGCTGCTCTTAGAATAAACCACAGATTTAGTTAAAGCTCAGTCTAGTCTTTGCTGCTATTTTTTTTATATAATACTCCTGCTAATCGTGGCAATCATATTGAGACATAATGTTTATACTTTATAAAACACTAGCGACTTGCCCATCAAAAAATGACGGCCAATAGAATTTTAAATCTGGAAATGCTGTTTGTGACACATTGTGATTCTCTAACACTCTGAATCTTTTTGTTATCTACAAAGAAGTATCCCAATTTTTGTTTTAATTTTTTTATTTTTTTTAACAATGTACTATTAAACCATATTAAACTTTGTAATTATCATGTATGGAATAGTTATATAACAATCCATCAAATTTCTCTGAAAACTAATTATAAACCATTACATGATGTTTTCTAATATTCAAGTCATAGGTTTTTTTTAACAATACTAACATGAAATTGTTGAACTTTTTGTAAATGAGTCTCTTCAACCATGACAGAATGCTTTTTAACATACAAACTTTAATTTAAACTCCTGTTAAAACACATAGGTATTGAATCCAGAGGAAGGTAAACAGTAAAAAAAAACATTGCAATTGTCTCAAAAGGGGAAAAAATCAATCCCTTCCTCACCCCATTAAATGGCGATCGGATTACTCCCTGGAGGAAGGCAAATTTCAATAAATTTTTTGAAAGTGTTGTCCAAAAATAATTCCTTCCCGACTCCATTAAGTGGATCAATAATCTATATATCATGCACCATTTTAATTTGTGAAGAAATGATGATGCTGCTACTAACATTAAACCTTAATTACAAAGAATGCATCAACTTATCAGTCCTTTACAAACATATTTTTAAGCTTACAAACCTGTATTAAACAAATTCTAAAATGCAAGTTTATTGTTTTGTGGAGCCAATCATGTCTAAACTGACTTCCAAGACATACCAATTTTTTTTATTTTCATTGAAACTGTTTTCCTTTCAAAGAGCACAGCAGCCTTTAATTTCTGTATATGTGATGTAAGTCCTTTTTATTTTCTTTCTTCCTTTTGTGTCGGTATTACTGTAATTTTCTGAAATTGTTGACATATTTTTGTAACTGAAATAGTGTTCCACTAAGAAGAGGGCAATTGACCTTTAATTTCTTCCTTCAAATGAAACCACTATTATCTGTGATTACAAAACCTCATAGTACACAATATGTTTTGTAAAAATACGACCATCGTGTAGTAGATCACCCTGACTTGGGTTGTCTGCAACTGAAACTTTAATTGCATCTGGATTTGTGCACCTTGAAAAAGCAACATAGAGTTGTGCAAAAACAGGTTCTTTTAAAAAAATACCCACAGACTTAAAAGTTTGTCCTTGGGATTTATTGATGGTCATGGCAAATGCCATGATAACTGGAAATTGTCTCCTTTTAATAATTAATGTTTTATTTAGGACAAGTCAATTTTATACAACAGTTTAGTATAACATAGTATAGAAAACTCTATCATGCAAATAGCAAAACGTAAGCACAAAAAGAGTGAAGAACAGATCTGAGATATACAAAAATCTAAGCATTCTATCCTTCTCAGCCTGTTAAGTCTTCGTGATCCAATAAATGTCCAGAGTTTTTAATAAAATGGTGTAGATGAAGCATATAAAAATAAATATGAGATACAGGCTCTTAGCTGCCCAACCATACTGATTTAGACCAACTGAGAACTGGATTCCATATGACCTTCTATTCTATGATGTAAAAAAGACGTCCTAATATTTTTTTCTCTTTTTGATTATCAACCTGCATTCTTAAGTATGCTTGCTTTTAACTATTTTACCAAATATTTAGCTATCATTAAACTTCCTCAGCTTATGTTTACTTGTGTTAACATATATAAAGTATTCAGTACCTGCAAGCTCTTTCATCATCACTCCAAAAGCCTCCATCCAGATGCGAACCAGCTATCCTCTCCAGCCGCCACCATCCTCCAACTTCCCAAACCCTCCCATCCAATCTCAATCTAGATCTGTATACTATATTTGGACATCAACCAGGGAGCCCACGTGTTAGTAAACCTGGACATTGTGTTCTGCAATGAATTCGCTATTCTCTCATTTATCATTATATAATTTATCTTTGTTACAACTTCTTTGATTGGCAGTACGGAAGTTTTCCAATTTTTGGCAATGCAATTTTTAGTGGCTAATGTCCAAAATTGCCAGAGTTCATTCTGTTCTCTAGATAGATCATAATGTTTCATTCCCAGAAGGCATGTTTCAATTTCGGGTCTCAAACTACTGTTTGTAATTTGTGTAAATAAGTCTGTGAGTTCTCCCCATAGCTTCTGCGCAACGGGACATGTCCACCAGATATGTAGGAAATTCCCTTCTGTTTTGCAACCCCTAAAACATTCTCCATTTATATCTTTATTAAATTTTGCCATCCTTTGGGGAGTGTAATAGGTTCTGTGCAATACCTTAATAGAGGTCTCAAGTAGACTATATGTATATGAGCCCCTTGTCAGATTAGTACAGATTCTTTTCCAGGCAATGGCATCTAATTCCTTTCCCAGGTCCTGCTCCCACTTCACCATAAATTTAGTTTTTTGTGTGTTCTGGAACTCTATCAAGTAGGAGTATATGTATCCTAGGGTGCCTTTCATCGAGGGTATCTTTTCACAGATAGAGGACCAACCTGTATGTGTAGGATTCCCATAAATATGGATTAACGAGGAGATCCAGTGTCTAAACTTCCGATAGTTCCACAGCTCCCTCTCCGGAATTTGAAACCGGGATATGATAGAAGTATGTGTTAACAGAGCCTCCGTGGAAAACCATTCCCCTATTCTCTTTAGAGGGCTAGTCAGCCACCATATTTTAGAATTTGGGCTGATAGTGGCCTCAAACTCGGGGAAGGATGTTAAGGACATCAGTGGTGATAGGGTTGGAATCAAGTTGCTCGATTTTTTAAGCCTATCCCAGGCCTTAAGGGTCGTAGAGATTATTGGGTTAGTATGTCTGTATCTCGTGTCTATTTTTGCTATCTGCCAGATCACCGTATCCCATGAGTGGGGTTTCATCTGCCAATTTTCAATAAAAGTCCACAGCGGTTGTAGTTTACTAGAATGGGTTACAGGGATGCACGCCAGCCGTGCTGCTTGTAAATAAAGCCTCAGATTGGGACAAGAAAGACCCCCTTTTTGCCTATTCCTGTACATTGTTTTCCTCGCAATACGTGGTGGTTTATTACGCCAGATAAATCTAAACATTGTATTCTGGAATTGATCTATTTCCCTCATACATAGGTTAATTGGTAAAGTTCGGAAGAGATACAGAATTTTTGGGAGCACTGTCATTTTTATTGATGTTATACGTCCCGTCCATGATATTTGGTATTTAGACCAGGTCCTTAAGTCTTCAGTCAGCTGCCTAATTAATGGTGGGAAGTGAGCTTTATATAGACCAGCCGAATTTTTGGTAAGCTTAATTCCAAGGTACTTGATTAAATTTTTAGGCCATTGAAAATTGAATGCTGCCTTCAACGTTTCTATTATAGGCCCTGGAACCCCTACCCCCAAGGCCTCAGTTTTTTCTTCATTAATTTGTAGCCCTGACATGGTCCCAAATTCCCTTAAAGTAGACAATAATTTAGGAATAGAGTTTACAGGGTCCGTTAGAGTGCATAAGAGATCATCTGCGAATAGAGAGCATTTCAGATGGTGGTGACCTATCTGCAGACCCCTGATCTCCCTTTCTCCTCTTATTTTTTGAGCCAGAGGCTCAATAGCCAGAGCAAAAAGCAGTGGAGACAGGGGGCACCCTTGCCTGGTACCCCGTTGGATGTTTACCAAAGCCTCTCCTGTCCCGGGCATTCTTATATGGCTTTTATATAGTGTTTTGATTAGGCGTATAAAGTTTCCTTTAATACCGAATTTAGCTAGCACTGCATATAGGTAAGGCCACTCTACTGTGTCAAATGCCTTTTCCATATCCAGTGCCAACACACAAAGAGGTGTCTTGCTTTGGGAGGCCAGGTGTATAACATTCATGGTCCTACGGATATTATCTACCATTTGTCTATGTTGTATGAACCCGGTCTGGTCCTTGTGTATGAGGGTTGGGAGAAACTTTGCCATCCTATTTGCTATAATTTTAGCTAATAATTTAATATCCCCGTTCATGAGGGAAATGGGACGATAATTTTTCGGCTCCAGGGGATCCCTCCCCTCTTTAGGGAAGATTACTAAGTTCGCTTTACTGAGTTCCGGGGGCATAGATTCCCCACTAAGTATGGCATTAAACAGACAGCTAAGATAAGGGGCTAAAATGTTCCCAAATACTTTATAATAAGAGTTGGTGAAGCTATCCGGCCCTGGGGCCTTCCCTGATTTCAGACTTTAAATGGTTTCTAATATCTCCTCTACACCCACTTCCGCATTCAAATCCTCTACACCCACTTCTGCATTTGTGATGGCATTAAATGCTTGTAACTGTAAAGTATTTAAAGTTGCCAGTTTTTTTTTCCTTTTTTTGTTTTTGTAGCCAAGTGTCAGAAGCATCAAAGTTGATGTCATCTAGAAGTCCTGGATCAGGCAAATTAAAACTTGCACAATTTAATCCATGAGCAAACAATATTTCTTGAATTTCCAGTAAAGTTTTTAACAGTGCTATTGGCTCATTGTAATGTTTCAAGAAGTCTTCAGACATAGTTAATTTAAATGTTTCCCACAAAGTAAATGCGTCTGGTACATTGCAACAGATGCAAATTAATGCAAATTGTTGTCTCATTTGCTTTGGCATTTGGCATAGTGCTGCTTATCCCAGACACCTCTTCCATTCTGTATCATCAGCTATAAAGTTTTGATGTCTTGCAGCTAATAGGAAAGTCTCATAAACTATGTCATTCACTGTGCGTAAATGTTCAAAACTTTGTACACCAGGAACATGTAAAAGAAGTAATCTTAAACTGAAACGTTCACTGTTCCTTGGACTGACGGTATAAATTTGTGGTATAATTTTATGTTTATCTCTTCTTCATTGTCGCCATAGATCATTTACAAATACATAGTGATATGGAATCTCAATGTATAAAAAATGTCTGGCCTGCGTATCCTGGCAGTTTAATTTAAACCATGCAGTAAGTGTTGTATCTCAGTGTTCACTTTGAGCTAAGGCAGTTCTTTCATTGCCTGCAGTAAAGCAAACAAACTGACTTTGAGGCAAATGTACAGCTAAACGATAGACAGCATGTGACCGATCATGCATCTCAAATTTCAGAAGCCGACACATAGCGAGTATCTAAATAATTTCAAAGTTCGTCATGTAAAATTGGATTTTCCTTTTCATTTGCAGCACCTTGCACAACAATAGTTGCTGCATCATATCCTTTGTATATATATTTATACACATATTTGATTGATTTAATAGAAGTGCAAGCTTCCACATTTATTTGTGCATTGTACTTGATGAGCAAATGTGGATTGTATGGAACAACAAATCTATTATCAACCTTTTGTCCACGGATAATAGTTTGTCCTTGTCTTCTTTTATACAAAGGGTATCCATCACAATTTGCATAAGTTTGCATTTGAAATTGCTTAGGAAATTCTTTAGTAATTTTTTTATTTTCCATACATGGTGAATTAGGATTCATATCTCCATGAATCATTCTGTGTGTAACAATCTCCCAAAGTTTGGAATATTTTTCTGGCTCTGGCAATTCAGCAGTAATGACTGAATCCACTCTCTCTGCAGTATTCAACTTATATTTTTCCTGCAGGATTAAAAGTATGTGAGCATGTGGCAGTCCTCTTTTTTTAAATTCAATGGTATAAACAAAAGCCACACATTTTCCAAATAACTGTGCTTTAGTAATATCATGTATTAATGAATTGAGTTTGATTTTGAATACTCTTGCCACTAAATCTGGTCTGTCAGAAGTAGTTTGTCCCAGACTCAAATTTTCCTTGATCTCTGGCCATTGAGGATTACATGTGAATGTAATGAATAAATCTGGTTTTCCAAATTTTGTGACAATAGCCATGGCATCATTATATCTTTCTCGCATATTGCGAGGAGATCATTGGAAAGTAAATGGCAAAATAATTGCTCTTCCAGCTCGAATGTCTCTGTTGTTAGCCAATTCAGCGACATAATCCATCAATCCACAATACTGTTCTACTCATAGCTTATTTTGGTGATTTTTTTTTTAATTTTGATTATTTGCTTCAACTTGTAGACAGGAATCAATAATCCATTGTTGAGTGAGTTTACCCACACTTAAAATTGGATTAAAAGTTGTGCAACTTTATATTCCAGCATAGAAATATTGCATCTAACACAAACTTTACTATTGGGATAACTTTGTAATTGTAATTTTGGTTCCCATCCAGGTTCACCATTTGGAAAGAAAATGGGATATGTCATTGGATCTAAATTACAACTTAATATATTTATGTTTATAAAATGTTGTTCTTCATTGCGTGGATATATTCTAATATCCCGCTGAAAAGGTGGTTCACCATTTTCATTTTTAAAAACCATGGCAGCCTCATTGACTGTTATGGTAAATTATATCGTATTTGATCAGTGTTGCAATCTCTTTTTAGCACCATATTTACTCTTGGCATTGTCAATTGATGTCTTTGAGCATGTTCCTGTTGTTCTTTTTCAAGCTGTGCTAATTGTTTGTATGCTTGACTGTATGGGTTGTTGGCCATAATTTTATCCAGCTGTTCAAAGACTATGCGCAAACACTGTTTATTTTCTGGAAGCGTCATTCTTTGTTCAACAGCTTCCATTGGGCCTCATTCTATTATCGGCCGTAAAACGGCCGCAAGGCTGCAATTCCTTGCGGGGTTCCGTTACCTTGCAATTCTAATAAACTGCCCTGCAAGGATCTCCTCTTACGGCCGGCCGTATATCTTGCAACCGGCCGTAAGCTCAGAAATCTTTAAAGTCAAAAATAAATTCAAGACAGCACTGTAAAGCTCTGTAAATGCTAGGGATCATATTGGGGGACATGAGGATTAATAGTAACCCACTCTCAAGCTTGCACATCAGCCCAAATCCGAGTTTACATTAACTGTTTATTTTCCGGCCGCAGCGTGGCCGGGTCTGAGGTGCTCCAAGCACTCTGGACTTTTTACATGGATATTTGACATATATAAAAAAAATTTTTTTTTACGGATTTGAGTATAGGGGAATGTTGTGCTATTTTTGCTAACACCTACAATCACTTTATAGTCTCCTCAGAGTGCAGGATGCCTTTATTTCTGCTTTATAATGTGCTTAATTGGTGCTAGCGGGACCTTTTTCCTGCAAGTAAGCTGCAGCTCGCTTTTAGCCATGCAGAGAGGGTTCCCGGAGCAATAGAATAGCAACCAGGCTTTTCTTGCGGCCGAAACTCTTGCGGCCGTTTTAGATCAAAGGCTTTCCTCCGGCGCGTGCGGCCGCAAGGGATAGCAAGGCGCCGGCCGCAAGCCTGCCGGAATCCCCAGCCGGAGGGGAATAGAATAGCCGAATAGCTTGCGGCCGGTCCTTGCGGCCCCGCATCTCCTACGGCCGTTAATAGAATGAGGCCCATTGTATCTAAGATATATAACTGTGCAAATTTCCTTTGCTCTCCTTCTTGTGGGTGTAAATGTGAAGTTCGGTGGTAAATTTGTCCTTGAACTCTAAAACAGTAAGGACCATGTCCTGGTACATTTTCGGCTAATGTGGCACTTTATGTATTTTTTTAAATCTGTATAATTTAGAAATGTTGGATCGCTCATGTTACTTTGTAAGTAATCTGGAAATGGGTGTCTTTGTGGAAGTCTTACCTTTCCTTTCTGACAGCAAGTAATTAAATCTCCGTCAGTTGGTCTTTCCTTTAGAAAATGACAAACAAAATTACTCATTTTTCTTTTATTCAAAAGTCTCTGCCGGTCTTCTTCTCTTCAGCGTTGGGAAGTTTCAGGTGACTGTGCATCTTTCCACCTTTGCTTCCTTTCTCTTGCCAATTTTGCGTTCAATGTTTTCTTCTCCATTATCCACCATTGTAATTTGTAATTGTAAATAGAGATGTAATTTATTTTTTGTTTTCTGTACATATTGTTTGTAGCTGTTTTTTTGACTACCGAATTATCAATTAATTACTAATCGAATATACGTTAGTGAATTAATCCAAAAATGAGATCAATGTTAAACCTAAAAAGTTACTTATATTGTCATAAAGAAGATCAAATATAAATAGCTATTATCAAAGTATAGATGTGTTCTAAAAGAATGTTCAATTTTCTTAAAGATGCAATGAATGTAGATATGATGTCTAATTGATGTTCTTTAAAACGTAATTAATTAAGCATATATATCTTCCTCTTTTTGTTTTTTTTCTTGTAATGACCAATTAAAATCTCCAAACCTCCTTCATCTTCCTTTTTGTTTTGTTTTTGCAAAATGACATCCCAAAAACCTCATTTATTTGCAAGTTGTTCCAATCAATCTGGCACTATATAAACACTTTTTTTTTTAAATGTTATTCAAACTTTATTTTTGGATAGATGTTCATTCCCTAAAATGTTCATTTTATATGCTATGTGGTTATATCGCTCCCTATGAATCCCTAATATACTTTTCTTAATTAATCATTAAGTCTCATCAATCCCAAACCATAAGGATATAGTAAAATCATATACCTGTGAAGTTCCAGTTCTTTGTGTCCAAATCCTTGCGAATTCACTCTCTGTCTTGAGTCCGGTCCAGATATGATTAATCTGTCAAATAACATGAAAATAAGTTTTAATCATTGAATTCCATTTCTTCTTGATTGAATGAACTCCATATATTTAAGTGCTTAGTAAAAAGCAAATTTTTTTCTAAATTCTTCTAACCTCATCTTGTTTTTATCTTATTATTAATGAATATTTCCCAAACAAATGTACATAAATCAGCTGTAAGACAGATATATAAGTGATCTTACTTTTATTGCATTTTTTTTTCCAATGATGACTAATTATTAATGAATTAAAATATTATTATACGTTAATTAATCAATACCTGTTATCCATTTTAGCAACATTTAATGTAGCCTTTTTTGTTCCCTAACTCCATAATTAAATGATATACCTGTCAAGGTGATCTTTATGGTGTTCAAAGGCTGCAAACGTCACTCTCTGTGTTGAGTCAGCTGCAGATCCGATGAAACTGTGAAATAAGATTGAAATCCTCTTTAATATTTTGCTTCATCCCTATCAGTCAATCACCAGCAACACACATATATTGGCATAGATGCAAAACATAAAAGCATATTCCTCAATGTATTGTTAAATCAAACCATTTTTTGGGGGGAATGATTACTAATTATTAATTAATTAATATATTAATATACATTAATTTATCAATAAGTGTTATCAATTCAAATTTAAAAAATATATATATTTTTTCTGTACAAATATAATTTAATTCTATACCTGTCAAGATTATTCTTATGCTATTGAATGCCTGCAAACGTCACTCTCTGTGTTCAGTCAGCTGCAGGTACGCTGAAACTGTCCAAGAAGATAAAAATTATTGTTAATATGTTTTTTCATTCCTATCAGTCAATCAGCATCAACACAGATATATTAGCATACTGTAGAATGAAAACATAAAAGCAATACTCATCAATGTATTGTTAAATTAAAAAAAATGATTGGTCCTGATTACTAATTATTATTTAATTAATATATTAATATACATTAATTAATCAATCAATAACTGTCATCAATTCCAACTAATAAGACTTAAATCCTTTTTTTGTCCCCAAGAACATAATTTAATGATATACCTGTAAAGGTGCTGTTTATGTTGTTGAAAGGCTGCAAACGTCACTCTCTGTGTTGATTCAGCTGCAGCGTATCTGAAAGTGTAAAAAAAAATGGAAATCATTTGTAATATTTGAATTAATCCCTATTAGTCAATGCACATCATCACAGATATGTCAGTGCATCTTAAAAGATACTTTTTTTGTACCTTTTTTTAATCTTAGTCTTTACACATTAATAAATTAATGTACATTAATAAAAAAATTAATCACTGACTAAATATAATCTAAAGATGTAAGCATTAATATATTCCTAAACTTCCTTGTTGCCGAAGACGCTCCTTGCCAGCAACTGCGGACCTCGCAACATTTACGGACTTACGACAAATACGAGACGCAGGACTGCCAAAAAAAAACACCACGACCTCCAAAGATACGACTTTAACGGCCGACCCACGGGAACCTGAAATCTTTAGAAACACAATAAATACACACAACAAACACATAAAAAGCTTACCCACAGCAAGGGTAGGCTCTGTGCAAGTGAAGTTACACCTATATTTAAGTCCAAATTACAGAGTTTAGACACCCGAAAATCACCTAAGCGAGAAAAAAAATGGTCGCCGAAAAAAACGAAAACGAGACTACAGGACTCTAAAGACGCAAAACACCACCAAACACATACAGATTTCCGAAAAAGATCCAAGAACAAGGACGCAAAATAAGCCACAGCCGTGTACCACACATTAGGCGTCATTTTACAACACTAACTTACAGAATACAGAAGTACACAGCTACCCTAACGGATTTTCCTTGCGCACGCACACTATTTACACTACACACTGCACACATTGCTGACACTTACACAGCAGCTCCACAGCACTGAAAACACACATTGTATGCTGCAGGAACATGAAAACAGATTGCCAGCTCTTCAACACAATGCTTCCTGCATATATTACTTCAAAATAGGTAAAGTATATTACCTTATTAATGTATTATTTATTTGATTACCATACACCAAACAGCTTTAGCTCACTTACAATTTCATTGCCATCAATTTTTGACAGCAATATTCTAGTTATTATACTAATTAGGAACACCAACACTAGTAATGTGAAATTATTACATATAATAGTTGTCAAACTGCGATTCGCCGTGACGCTTGCGACAAATCGCATTTTGACAACTACGACCAATCGCAGAAAGCCCTGTGCGTTGCGCTGCGTCAGCTGTGCATGCGCACTGCGCTGGGCGCGTTCATGCGCATTGTGCTGGGCGCATGTGCACTGCATTAGCCGCTCACGCGCTGCGCTGGTTGAGAGAGACTCGCAATAAGCGCCAAAGGCGCACATTGCGAGGCCCGTGATGAGCGATAAAGGCGCTCATCGTGAAGCCAATAAAGTAGAGGGTGGGAGAGGTAGAGGGGGGGGGGAGGCTCACAATGAGCACCAAAGGCGCTCATTGTGAGGCCCATGATGAGCGCCAACGGCGCTCATCGTGAGGCCAGTAAAGTAGAGGGGGAGGCTCCCATTGTGCGGCAAACGGCATTGCCAGGCCAGCATTGCCATTTTTGACGGGCAAGTCGCTAGTTATAGCATAATGAGTAGAGGACAGAGAAGTTCACACTGAAACTAGTGTCAATGACTTAGCCAGGGAAAAAATATTATTCAATAATAATTAGACTATATAAGGTATATAATTAAAAATAAATTTTATTGTATATTCCAAGAAATAAAAATACAAAGAATATGTAAATTAAAAACACCTTTATGATCAGACTTCTGAAGTTCGTTATTTTGTCTTCGATGATAGGTACTACCTAAAAGTGCGTGGAACAGCGATGGGTACCGCATGTGCACTAATCTAACATTATACTGTATAAAATATTGTAATCCGTGGTAAATATGCTTGTGATCTTTTTTGCCATATATAAGGTGGAGAAGCGTCTAGGGTGTGTTTGCTGGTTATTTATGCTTTTGGGTTTATGCAATGAACAAACTTCTTGCATACTAACGTGCACACCTTGTCTTCACAGGACAATGGTAAAGAGATAGGGTGAGATTAATACGCAATGTTTAGTGCATCAGGCCCAAGGTTGTTCATTGCTCACTGACCATTTTATACACAGACCCTGAGGCTTGTAAAATCCATTTTATAATTCTCCTCACTAGTTTTACAATTAACTTTGACCTCAATAGATGTGTGAAAAGCTGATGTACTATAAACAACACATACAAAATCTGCCTTGAATCATCCATTAGCCCTCAATATCTAGAACATCTAATTGTTCAAAGTCCTGCAAAAATGGAGCATCAAAATTAGCCAACATTATTGTTGATCCAGGCCACATCTTCGAGATATCTTGCTTCAGTGGACCGTTCAGTGACTCTATATTCTGAAGATGTGGTCTTGATTAGCCATTAAAGGCTAACGCTGGACAAGCCTGCATAGTCAATATGAACTACAGTATTTAAAATATAATACAGTGTGTCACAGGTTGGTTAACCAGTGGCTCAATCATTCTCATTAGCCACCTATATTTAAAAAAGTAATTAATATATGGTCTATGAGTATTTAAGTTGACAAACATATTCCTATATTGATCTCACTAAACTAATTATTGGCTGAAATGATCTGTGTATGAAGGAAAGGTTTGTTATATGTCTGAGGAACACAAAGATGAGAAACTCTTTATGCAACAATACATATCTTTGATTTGTTTTTGTTGAGTCTAAACTACAATTTTTATGTTTTCAAGTTTTTCTGCAACCAGTGAAAACCAGTGAGCTGAGCAATCAAGTGCATTAAAACACATATTGATATTTATTTGCCAGTTATAAATGTTGAAGAGCAGCTGTAACATCACTTTATCTATGAAACATATGGCTCTTACCCATGGGCTTTATGTAGTACTTCTCCCTCAAGCTTATATGTGATTTGCCATCTGGATCCTTACAACTGAAAAGGGTGGTTATTGGTTAATAATATGGAGGTAAATTGTAAATAACATTAATTTTCAGGACTGTTGAAAATTTGAAATAATTTCTATCTACACGTGAGACCATGAAAAGGTATGTCATAGAGAACATAGTTTTAATGTGGTAGAAACATTTTATAAAAATATGTTTGTTTTGTTTTTAAAATATAGTATTTCTACTTTGTGAAAACAGTCACACAATGAATTTGAATACATTTGTTTTCATTCTAGTCTTCAACTGATACAATACTGTATTGGACAAAGTTATGGGTTTATGCAAGCCACACACTCAGTTTGCACGTGTCAGCCATGCCTCATACGTCACACAAGCATAAAAAATCTCTTACTTGTTATTTTTGCGCATAGGTCAAGCTGTTGTTCATAATTATCCTTGGGCTTTGCATTTTTGTTTAGGCTTGGGAGTTGTTTATGTCTCCTGGTAGACTTGCTAAATCATGGGAGCTTACATCTAGCCAAATACAAAGGGTACTTACAAAAGGGTTAAATGTTATATATATTCTAAATAATGTATAAACATTTGTATTTCTCCACAACAATCAACATATGTGTAATTAAAAATAGGATATGTTGGTATGTTGGTTTTATGATACAAAATCCAATGTTACCAAAAACCCAGTACTCATAGGGTTAATACACGTCACAAAACCACATTGCCATTTTTTTACATCAAAATATGTAAAAAAATAAATAACAATTACTTATATTTATATATATATATATATATATATATATATATATATATATATATATATATGTGTGTGTGTTTTGCCTAGTTCAGCCTAGTTAAAGAAAGTTGTATCTGCACTTCCCAGTGTCTGTGCAGGGAGCACAGGGAGCAGCCAAACCAAGCTTTATGGATGAGACGGCCCTAGGAGCTAATAAGAAAATGTGAACGTCAGAAATACTATAATGAGTGAGAAGTGCAGGAACAAGAGAGAAAAGTGAGAGAAAGAGAGGGAGGGAGAGAGAAGGAGAGAGAAGGCAGGAGGGGGAGAGAGAGTGAGAAGGAGAGGGAGGGAGAGAGAGAGAAAGAAGAAGAGAGAGAGGAAGGGAGAGAGAGGGACGGAGGGAAAGAGAAGGAGTGAGAGAGGTAGAGATAAAGAGAATTGTGTTTTGTGCATGCGCACTGAGACTTGCATTGCGCTTTGAAGGTAGGAGGGAGAGAGAAAGAGAGAAGGAGGAGGAAGAGAGGGAGAGAGGACAACGGAGGGACAGAGATGGAGGGAGAGAGGGAGAGAGAGAGAATGAGGGAGAGGAGGGAGAGCCAGAAGGAGAGAGAGAGAGAAGGAATGAGGGCGAGAGAAAGAGGAAGGAAGAGAGAGAGGGAGAGAGAGGGAGAGAGAGAGAGGAAGGGGGGAAGAAATAGAAGAAGGGAGGGAGAGAAAAAGGGAGAAAGAGAGAGAGGGCGCACATAAGAAGAGAGAATGAGCACAGAGCAAGGAAGAGGACGCAGAGGGAGAGGGCGCACAGAGAGAGAGACAGGGTAAACAGAGAGAGGGCGCACAAAGATACAGAACACACAATATTTAATACAATATTATACCGTCATTTTTGATGGGCAAGTGACTAGTATATTTATATAAAGTAATTGTTTTTTTAATTATTAATGTATTTTGATATTGAAAAAATGTTTATTTTGTGTTAAACTATGATATATTTATAGACAATGCATTAGAGTGTTTGTTCCTAGGGAACTTGGTTTCGTGACATCTATTAACCCCACGTTAGTACTGGGATGTTTGTTAGCCTGGATTTTGAATCATAAAACAGGCTTAATACTAACATATTGTTGGTACTGAATTGATCATGCATAAACAATATTCATTACCAATAAAGTATTATCTAAATGAGCAAATGACCAAGGAATTAAATCCTATCAAATGTGTTAGGCTCAACTTGGCAAGCAAAGGGTCAGTACTGGCTAGAATGGAATTTACTGACCTTGTGCATATACCCTTAAAATGGCAATATTGGCTAACCCTTGTTTACTGATGTATTGAGTACCAAACATATGGAAAGGATTATCTATGGGCTGGACACACATACTGAAACGGACTAAGATGCTATGAACAGTGGAAGTCTCTGCAAATTGAATGTATGGGACATAACGTACCAAACGGAGATTGAAATTTTGTTATATAGACTGAGTGATGGAACTAAAGGTGAACCAGAATGAAATGGAGATACTGGAGAATTGCTAATTAAGATTGAATGCATGTGTAATGGATGTGGAGTTTGAATGTTTAGTTTGTGTGAAGTCACATTCCTTTGTAAGTCTATAAGAAGTTGGTATAATGTGACTTAGGCCATTCTAAGAATCAGATAGACATTCATTCACACATGACATGTCTGAAATTGCTAATGTAACAAGGTTTTGTACTTATAACCAATAAACGCATGCTAAAGACTGAAGTATTTTTGGAATATTTTATCGTAAGTTTTTCATAGGTACCCTGAATACCATTTATAACGAACTAAGATCTTTAATGGTGACCCGAGATCTCTAACACATATCATTTTTTAATTACACATATGTTGATATCATATTGTTTAATGTCAAATAATGTTGACATTTCATCATTTTGTAGTGCTTTTTGTGCTATACTGTCACTTTAAATGCAAGGGTTTGCAAACCACTTGCGAGTGGTGTTTTGTACACATAAATCTTTCTTCTGCTTTTTGCAGTTACGGCATTGCCCTGATTTTCGAGGGACCTGTAAAATCTTATTGGCATAAGGTTTGGGTGTCAGAGTGTCAGGGAGTAACTTCTAATTTATTGTCAGTGCAAAAAGCAGTGGGGATTTATGCCTTGCTTTTCGTCTGTGTCAAGAAGTTCACTCGGAGCAGTGACCCGTAGGAGTTTGCTCGCAATGTTTTAGTGATGGGGGATTCAAATATCTACGTAGGATTTAAGGTGCTGCTATGACACTCCCAATTGTTTTTTTCACGGATTAGCATAGGCCCCCTAGTTGTCAAATTAAGATGTCTATTACCTTTACCTTTTCATTAGACCTAATGAAACATTACCAGTGGCAGACACCACCTTCCTATTGAGTAAGTAAACTTTTCCAGATGAATTTAAAATCTCCTCTCACCTTACAAAGTTTATCACTAAAATGATACATCTCACAACAGCATAATAGCATATAAAAGGTAATATATTTTGCATTGATTTTTCATATTTCATGTGGAAATTCATAAAAAATATATATATTAAATTAATATATGTTTACAGCAGCCATTTAATATAGCCCATATAATTCTTACATGATAATATGCCTTGAACTATATCTCTAATATAACCTTGGATATATTGTTTTGTAAAAAATTTAACCCCAGGAGATGATAATTTAATTATCAGTGGTGGTAAAGAGCTTGAATTAAATAGCCCAGCCAATATGTGCAAAGAATAGATGACTTTAACGCAGTGGGCAGGTCCATTATTTATTTACGTTGGACTATTTGTTGCCCTAGGCTGTATGTTTTTTCAATGCAGATGTCAATAATGAGAAGGTCATAGCCCTTCTATGCACGTCTAACTAAGGCCAGTGCAAAATATAACTCACTCATAGCACAGGAAAAGCAGCAGCTGCAAGAGCAGCAGGGTCTATGCAAAATAGCCAATTAATTCAGTTTATATCAATATTTCTTATTTTATTTAGCATAGCTATACAGCAGTGCTCCTCAGTAGTTTTGGCTATTACAACCCCCAAAATATTTAATATTGTAATTAGATTAAAAAAATGAAACATTTGCTCAAGTTTTAAGCATAAAAGGGAAAATAAAGCTGAAATTAGCATGCAGACCTTGTTTACCCCTAAGTATCAAGCACATTAATTTAAAGGTTCTATATTTATAGTATCCAATCTTAAGAACTACACTTCAAAATAAGCAACATGGTTTTAGAATGGAAAATACAATAATATAGCCTCTAATTTATTTCCCTTTATATGCTACTAGCGACTTGCCCGTCAAAAAATGACGGTCAATAAAAGAAAGTGTTGAAATGCTGTTTGCCACACAATGTGAGTGTACTGTGTGCCTCAACTATATAGACCCCTCTAACACACTAATGAACGCATGTAATAACACTATAAGTGCCATGAGGGTCATCCAGGACCCTCATGACCCAAAGTGTAAGCACTACACCATTTTAAACCGGTCACTTATGGGGGTCTATCCAGACCCTCATAAGCCTCTATTTAATTCCATCAGTCCCATAAGGGTATATTATGACCATTATGGGCCTGTTACAACCCAACATTAACCACATAAGTGCCATGACGGTCCTCAAGGACCATCATGACATTAAGTATAAACACTACACTGCACTATACCCCCCCAATAAAACATTAAATATCAACTAAACACCCTCTACACTAACCTTTACACCTACACTACCTACCTATCCCATAATAACCCCCTCCCCACCACTGTAATTACAGAAATCAAAAAAACTAAAGTCATCAAAAATCAAAAATCTACATTACATAAAATAAAAAAAACTAAAATCACCAAAAATTAAAAATGTACATTACAGGAAAAAAAAACCTAAGTCACAAAAAAAAAGGAACATTACAGAAAATAAAAAAATACATTACTACCCCCCCCCCCCGACTACAGAAAAAAAATTTACACACCTGAAAAGGAAATACATATAATATATACAATACAATTAAATACAATACAATACAATACAATTAAATACAATACAATACCATTAAATACAATACAATACACCCCTATCTAATATACATCCCCCTATCTAATATACATCCCCCTATCTATCTAATATACAATACTATCTATCTAATATACATCCCCCTATCTATCTAATATACAATAAATACTATCTATGTACTATACATCCCCCAATCTATCTAATATACAGTACATGCTATCTCTATATAGCAACCCTAATTCTAAGCTACAATAAAATAATTAACGCCACTTACCTTTGAGATGTTTCTTCAGATCGCCAACCTAGGGTAAAAAAAGATAAAAAAAATTAATACAACACGTTTACATAAAATAAATAAACATTCTAATTATTCTACTCACCTTTCCAGCATGTTCCGTCCTCCATCTTTGCTTCTGCGGCGCGGCCCCTGTTAAAAAAAACCATTACATTAGCACACATACATAAACATAAAACCAAGTAAAATCAACACAATCTACATTGTATTTACCTCCCCGCGATGTCTCCGGCCTCCTCGTGTTCTGCCCCGGAAGCATCCGCGCTCTTTAAAAAAAACAACAAAAAAACAACACACATCCGCCCTGGCGGATGTCCCCGACGCTAATGAGCTTCCTACGGAGTGTTCCAGAATAAAATTGCCAATGGCGGCTTCTGATTGGCTGAAAACGCTGTCTATCAAATTCAGCCAATGAGAAGACGCCAATTGTGAACCAATGAGAAAGGGATACACCCCCAAATACCAAACTGAATGGATAACGCACCTGTCTATCTTTATTTGAACCAATCCGAAGGCTTTATTGCCATCAGCCAATCACAATGGGATACACCCCCACGTACTGATTGGTGAAGACATCTGCGCCTTCCCATTGGCTGTAATACTGATTGACATTGACAATAGCCAATGAGAAGGCGCAAATGCCTTCACCAATCAGTAGGTGGGGGTGTATTCCATTGTGATTGGCTATTGCCAGTGCAACCAATCAGAATGCGCAGATGCCTCCAGCCAATCATCCTGTGGGGGTGTATTCCATTGTGATTGGCTGAAGGCATCTGCGCCTTGTGATTGGTTTAAATAAAGATTGACAGGTGCATTATCCAATCAGAGTGGTATTTTAGGGTGTATCCCTTTCTGATTGTCTCACACATTGGCGCCTCCTGATTGGGTGAATTTGATAGACAGCATTTTCAACCAATCAGAAGGCGCCATTGCCTATTTTCTTCCGGAAAAGTCTCCGGGAGCCTCATTTGCGTCGGGGATGTCCGTGAGTGCGGATGTGAGTACAATGTAGATTATGTTTATTTTATTTTGTTTTTATGTTTATGTATGTGTATTAATGTTATGTTTTTTTTAACAGGTGCCGCGCCGGAGACGGCTAAAAGAATAAGGACGGGACATGCCAGAAAGGTGAGTAGAATATTTAGAAAGTTTATTTACTTACTGTAAATGTGTTGCACTAATTGTTTTGAGGACCGTCATGGCACTTATGTAAAAGGCCCATAATGGTCTTAATATACCCTTATGGGACTGATGGGGTTAAATAGAGGCTTATGAGGGTCTGTATGGACCCCCATGAGTGACAGGGTTAATTAGCGGTTTATGGGGGTCTGTATTGACCCCCATGAGTGAGGGGGGTTAATTAAGGGCTTATGGGGGGGCTGTATTGACCCTCCTGAGTGACGGAGTTAATTAAGGGTTTATGGGGGTCTGTATTGACCCCCATGAGTGAGGGGGTTAATTAAGTGCTTATGGGGGTCTGTATTGACCCCCATGAGTGATAGGGTTAATGAAGGGCTTAGGGAGGTTTGTATTGACCCCCATGAGTGACAGGGTTAATTAGGGGTTTATGGGGGTCTTTATTGCCCCCATGAGTGAGGGGGTTAATTAAGTGCTTATGGGGGTCTGTATTGACCCCCATGAGTGACAGGATTAATGAAAGGCTTATGGGGGTCTATATTGACCCCCATGAGTGACAGGGTTAATGAAGGGCTTATGGGGGTCTGTATTGACCCCCATGAGTGACAGGGTTAATGAAGGGCTTATGGGGGTCTATATTGACCCCCATGAATGACAGGGTTAATTGAGTGCTTATGGTGGTCTGTATTGACCCCCATGAGTGACAGGGTTACTGAAGGACTTATGGGGGTCTATATTGACCCCCATGAGTGACAGGGTGATAGTGTATATTTGTTTTCTTTTATAACGGGTCCTTTAAGGACCTTTACGGTCCTTTAAGGACCCGTAAAGCGGGAATTTTGAATTTTCATTGCACCGGGGGTCCCCGATCGCAGATTTTTGTTTTTTTCACCACACTGTATGTGTGAAACTGGATTGGATTACACAGTCCAGAAAATGAATCATCTGTTTCATTGAGACTAGACAAGTTGTAAGTGCTATGCACATTTATAGTTTCTTTAATTAAATGGAGTGATTTCTGATGATTCTTTTTTCATCAGATTCCGGTTGCAGTGGTGTAGTTACCACATGTGACCCTGGTAGGTGCTATGCATCGTGCTTATTCTAGAACATCACATTACCCCCTCTAGGTATCCCCTTTTTTTTAACAAGCCTCTTGCTCTCCCGGGATCAGCCCACACCACACCCATGATAGTAATGCACAGTCTTGACTATTTCTGATTGTGCTCTGTGTATGAAATAAAGCTTTGTTAGACCTTTCTAATCATGTCAGGTTTTTTTCAATGGGTGGGATTATGGGACATCACATATGTGTCACATTCCTATATATGTAAACTAATGAGCCCTAGTTACTATGCAATAGATCCATACATATAACAGTAATAATAGCATTAGATATTATATAATTATATATATAATTTATAATCAACATAAAGGGTTAATACACATACAAAGTCCAATTAGTTATATTGTGGAGTATCAACATTCCCCTGAGGGCCTGATAGTAATATGACAGGTGATACTGGAGTGGTTTGCCATTTCCTTCTCTAGTGGACTGCAAATTGTCTGACCTCTCTTCTATGACATGCCCTCCTACAGTGGCCCTACATGGTATAGCTCACAGCTCCATTCAGGTAAGCAAGCCCCTTCACCACCACCACTTAGCAATCCAGAAGGGGACCAGGGGAACCACACTAATGTAAATTGATGAATAGCAAAACATAAAAGGAGGTCATCAAAAGGGAATGGGTATACATCTTTGCACATGGCCACCAGCAATGGCATGGGACTTTCCAGGATGGGCCTAGCGGAGATTACCCCTGATGGAGGTGAGTTGGCTGTTGATCCTCGTGCCTCTGCACAGCCTCCATGTGTTTTTGCGACCCTTCCTAATGTGTTAGAGTAGATTAGTGTGGTGTATGTTCCCCTGGTCACCTTGTGGATTGCTAAGTGGTGGTGGTGAAGGGGCTTGTGTACCTGAATGAAGCTGTGAGCTCTACCATGTAGGCCAGTGTAAGTGGGCACAGGATACAAATCACAGTCCACTAGAGAAGGAACTGGCAACCCACTCCAGTATCTTTGGCATGAAAACCTTGCTGTCCATAGGGTCACAGAGAGTCAGACACGACTGAAGAACTGAACAACAAATGATAAAATGTTACGGGCTTGAACGCCAGGGCCTCTTTAGGAATTTGTTGCAATTTAATAGCATATTTGGAATTTAACAGTTACACGCTTGACAGATCAAAGGATTTGCGGCAGATTAGCTCAGATTTCGACATCCAGTAGGATTTTTCTATCCTTAACCCGCAGGTCGTTTGCGGGTAGCTTTGAGAGGCCAATTATATAGCTGTAAGTCATGGGGGCTACGTTACGGGCTACGGTTTTATACGTTGAGGGAATCTAATAGAGCTGTATATATGCATGGTAAATATGCAGCCAGTACTTTCAATAGTAACCGTGGAATGATCATTACAAGAACACACCCTCCTGAGAATTAGCAAAGGCAGAATATGTTGACAAAAAAAATGAAAGCCTTCAGTAAAGAATGAGTTGATAAAAGCAGTAAAAATGTGAAGGCTGTACTTATTTGTCTTTCTAAAAGGTTCAATAGAAAATCTTTGACAGAAGTGGTCCCATAACATGATGTCCAGGTTGAGTTCTCAGGACCAAGCACATTAATTTACTTTGTCGGTGCCCATGTGGTGACCAGTCTCTCCTGAAGTAATGGGTGATTGGTCAGCGTATGTTGGTGTATATTGTGAGGTGTAACCAGGGGGCCCACAGATCTAGTTCACATGATAAGATGGACTTCAGTAGATCTACAGAGCTCCTACACAGTACTAAGAGTGAGGACCAGAGAATGGTCAATCTGGAAGGGGCAGGAGGAGGCAGAGTTTCTGCAAAGGGAATCCAAAAAAGGCTCAGTAACTGAAGATTAAGCAGGAAGATACAATAGGTGCACAGAAGGGGCACTGATATACTGGCACATGTGCATGGTATAATTGGCACAGGTATATGACAGGAGGGCAGATACACTGGTACAGGTAGCAAGCATAGTATCACTGTCATGATTTGATGACAACAGCATGTGTACAGTGCCATAAGTGCGCGGTGTCACTAATACAGGTAGATGACAGCAGCATGGTAACAATGGCGCATTTAAGAAATAGGTTCACAGAAAACTGGCAGGACTAATGCAATTCTGTCCTTGTAAACAACACTGCATCGTGGGATCTCTAGAGTAGGTAAGTTAGTTTGGGGGCTTCTGTGCCCTGTGGAATAGAATCACACCTGCCATACATTCTGTCTGTAGGGACATGTGTTAAATTTCTTTAAGCTGTACTTTCTGCTTTGCAAGGTCTGTTTATACCAACTGTTGGAACCAGTGGTTAATAGTGAATAGAGAGTCTTGGTGCAAAGTAATAACGGGTCATGCTTTGTAACTTCTATATATAAGGTAAGTGCAAGTATGGGTGAATAAAAAAGCCAACAATGTATTTGGTTGTGCAGATCACCCTGAGGTTGCTCACATCACCTTTCTATAAAAACAATTATCTGTCCTTTTCCTCTAAGAGGGCGTTTTGCATAATTTAGTTTTTTTATAAAAAATAATGTGATTGTTTTTACATTTTAGCCAATGTGTACTGGCAGCTACAGCACTACAATCTTAAATACTGTAGTTGGATTTACTGAATCCAAACGCATGTACAACACTAACATTTCCAAGTGTACAAATCATAGATCATCTGTCCTCTCCCTGATCAATTACCTTTCCTAGAGATTGTATCTCTCTCATCTGCCCAACGATGCCTGAGTGCATTCCAACATTCAAGTCTGTAATCATTATGCTATGGTCATCATACAAACCTCTTTTATTTCTTCCGAGAATGTGTACTGATTGCTGCAATTTTGAAGCAATATTGAAAAAAGTGTAATTATGTTCAAGCATTTCTCCTTTTTCAAACAAAACCTTGAGGATAGGAGAGGGAACACAATACATAATAATGACATGCACAAGAGGTATCTATCCATGTTAAAGTGACAACATCTAGAACCTCCACTGTGTGAGTTTAACCATTTTGCTAACATGATTATAAAACATGGGTGAGTAGTAATTATTATTAGCATTTACCAACTATTTATATGCAGTTATCCTCTGTTTTTCATCATGGGCCTACCACTATGATATACCTGAGCATGGCTTATTTGATTGTGGGTTCTCACTTGGGGGAACTATAAGTGGTGCCACTCCCTTTGCCATCAGTAGGTCTCATGTTGCTGAGTTTACGAGGCAGCAAGAGAGACTCTTAATGCACATGTAATAGTCATATTATTCTTTACTTGAAGATTAAAAATAAACTGATAAAAATTAAACAACAGTGAAATATAATATTTAAAAAACGATGCATATTTTTTGTGACGGTGTCCGCATTGGTTAATAAAAACTTTTTTGCCAAAAATCCAGTTTTACAAAAGTCTGGGGAAACAGAGAAGGAGAGGTTATAGCAACAATTATGATCTAACATAAAACCTGATCTCCCAATCCATTGAGTAGTGGCATCCCCCAGAATGAACCTCTGTCGCAGCTCTTGAACGAATAGGTTCCAAATTCGGAAGCTCACTAACCCAGATGGCCAAGAGAAAGCCTCATGACCTGGGAAAATTGAAGAACGAGAGATAGAAACCATCAAAGTGTTCAAGTATGGGCCTGTAAAGGATCCTTGCATTCGTGCAGCGATGATCCTTGCAGCTTCTTCCGAACTCCAGCTGAAACGAAGTGATTATAGCTCCCAATCCCCCAAACATGAGTCGAAACTTCATGAAGGGGTAAAATGATCTCTTTTACTGTGGGCTACCCGCCCGGTATTTATGCAGGTCTTCCACCTGGTGGACAAAGGTAAAACAGTAGCCAATCACAGTGGCTATAGCATAAGCACTCCCCTTACACATAAATCACTCCCTCTTTTCTATCCTGGAGATAATTAAATTAAGGTAGCACAGAGAGCCTTAATTATATCCAGGAAGAAAGAAACATGGCTTCTTTGTTTTAATAAAACAGAATAAAAATGTATAACTTTGTTTTGACACAATATAAACTTGAAGTTCCACATAACCCCAGATAGCTGAGATCTGAGTGCATATTCTAGGCGAATAGCGCTCAGATCCCACAAACACAGTTCTCATAATCGTCGACTGAAGTTTGTCTTATTAGTTATTTCCACGAAAGCCCATTGTAACTCCTCAAATAACCGAACAGGTGGGTTCGTGAAGTCTGTAAAATAGGCAATTTCGTTACAGGGCCCTACTCTTCTGACCAATAAACAGCCAAAGAATAGAACAAGGTCACACTGGATCCCAACCAAATAAATTAAAAGACACTTTTTCCTGGTCTCCATTTGGGTTTGCTAATAATAACTGAAAATAATTTCCCATATTGATCACTTCATACTATAGATGCTCCCTAGGACTTGGCTCACTGATTAGGTGATCTGTTAAGCCTTGAAGAAAACCAAGAAAAATGCTGCTTGAAACAATAGCATTTCATAATCTGAAGAACGTAATTGAGAATGTGAAATAAACTATACAATAACTTAGAAGAGATGGACAGCCTCACATCAGCTTTACATCTACCTCTATTAAAATTTAATTAAATTAACAATTATCCAATAATGAACATTTTAGTGATTCCTTTGCAGTGCATGAGCCGGGACAGAAAGGTCAAACTGGCCATCTTTTTTTAAGTAGAAGTTGGGGATAAACACACTTTTTGGCAGTGGAGAATGAGCCAAATAGCATTTGTACTCTAATAAAAGGAAGTGGGCAATCCCTAAACATCATGCTAACTCAAGCCACTGAGGCCAGACTTGATTAGCTGACCTAGATGAAAGGATCAAGGACAGATGGATGAATGTCCCAAGTGCACTCAGAGGAGCAAGAATACTTTTGCCATGTACAGTTACCTTCAGAGCCAGTGCTTGGAAGTGAGACAACACATCAGCTATGATATTCTTCTTTCCTGGAGTGTGCCTGGCACAAAACCAGACATTAAAATCCAAGCATTTAAGACAAAATGGTGGAGCAATTGGGTCTTTGGCATGGATGATCCTGACAGCTTGATGGCTTGTGCAATCATGAGGTTATTAGAAAAGAAGGTCACTCTCTGTATCTTGGAAGTCAGATCCTCAGAGAAACATGGCTACTACAATAGGGGGCAGCTTTAAGAAAGTTAAGTCGTTTGTGAGACTAAAGGTGCCCAGTGGCCAGGCCACCTTACTGCACACCACCAGCCTATAACATAGATGCTCAAACCTGCACTTGTGCTTGCCAGTGTATAGCTCTATATATCTATTGGATTTTTTTAAATACAATTTGAATAAAAAATGGCCATTAAATAATCCTAAGAAGTCATCTCACAATGCTGCCATTTTAAACTTAATTTCTGACACTGAGAATACTCAGCTGATAGGGTCAAATGTTCAAGAGTCAATTCAAGAGCCATTGAAAGTGCATCTGAGTTCTAAACAGTGTCAGTTTGATGCTTTATGTTCTACAACAGGCTTATATCATCTAAAATACAGAGCAATAAAAAGCAAGTGATATAGGTAAAACTTCCCTGTAAAAGATACTATTATTTAATTCATGGGTACAATAATTTACAACAACATGTGTGATTAGATGGGAAATCCAAAAAGGTTATTATTAACTTTTATTTGTAACGAGTCAACATATTCCGTAGCGATGTACAGGGGAAAAAAACAAGGAAAAATACAATAATAACCTGCAGAAAATGGAGGTCTGATAGAAAGTATGTGTGAGGGGAATGGCTCTAGTATGTAATATGTAATCTGCCCCTAGTGGTCAGATAGTATAACCTGTAAATGGGAAAGTCGGGTGATTTAACTGTTATATAGCTGCAACAATTGGAGGTGGTTGGGAAGTGGTGTCTTGATTCAGGAAGAATAAAGTTGCAGAAGGATAAAGGTGTGTTCTTGTAGAAATCCAGGAAGGATAAAGTTACAGCAGGATACATTTGTGTTCTGTGGAGAGAGGGGCAGAGCAAGAGGCCTTACACTCTGTGTGAGTAGGGGGGGAGGAAGTAGGAAGGTCAAATAAAGGCATTGTATTGCTAAGAGGAGGGAGGGGTAATTTAGATGAAGAATGGGAATAAGTTTAAACACACAATTTAAGAAAATTACAAAAATTATATAGCAGAAAATTCCCTGTTATGGTGATGGGACAGGTCTGCCCCTGCAGTGCAGGCTCCAACCGCTAGATGGCGCTGGCGATATATTGCAGCATTGCCGAAATGTGAGAGAAGTTCTAACCTTATATTGTTATCCTAGCCCTAACCCTAACCCTAACAGTTTACCTAAGCCTTGACTGCCTTGTGCTGCGCTACCGTATGAGGGTAAGCCGGAAAATTCATGTTGATTGAAGAAAAATACCTTGTAGAAATTCAAGAAGGATAAAGTTGCAGCAGGATAAAGGTGTGTTCTATGGTGCAAAATGCGCAAACAATTGATATTTTTTATGTATTTATCCCATACAGGTTTGAAAATAAACCATAACTCTGTTTCTGCAGTCTTGCCGCCATGCTGGTTAATTCCTAGATTTCAAAAGCTATTAAAGTAATAATGTAGTCTGTCTTCATAACTGCCTCTTGTTTTCTCATTAACAGAATTGACTTCTCAGGTGTGTTGCCCCACAGTCGGATCTGCTGACCTCTTGATATTTATGCTCAAACTCCATGGTTACAACTTGCAAATAAATCTACCTTAATGGTTTGTTTAATTTATTCCAACCATTACAGCCTTACCCAAATTAGCATTCTGACATCTAAGCAGAAACACCTGATTGGAGTCATTCTTCATGGCACAATTTACATAATGCAAATATGTCTAATGCTATATAATATTTTAGCTTTTTTTACTCAATAGGCTTATTTGCATATTTATATGCCATTTTATTATTATTGTAATTATCTGTTTCTGGTGTACAAATGCAAAGTATTTATCAAAATTATTTATGCTTTACACCCATACGCAGAATAATTTAGTGACAGCAATTTCACCAAATAAGGATTTTCTAAGATGAACAGCAATAAAGAAAATCATGCATTTTAGTTCCAATAGATTATGTGCTATGTGGGATTATTTATTAATAAACAGTTGACAATAAAGCAAATTTTCAGGCTTAAATGATTAGGCTGCAATTTAATATGTACAGTATGTAAATACCGTACGTATGTTTGTATGTATGTACTGATAGCAACACTCCGGATGCAAATGATGCCTCCCAGACTCAATGTAACTACCGGTAATTAAAGGTGTGCCACTCTATTGTAATATATTATTTATATGGTCTATATATATATCATATGAATAATCAGAATATTGCAGTATACAGTGCAACCTTTTTTTATTTTATTGCTGACCTTGTGAATGTATCCAAATATTTGCGCTGACCGATTATTTTATTTTATTTATAATGCCTGTCTTCAGTGCCTCATGGGTTAGCTATTGCTCAGTTTTTTTTTTCTATTAATTCTAATGCAAAGGTAGCATCTCAACCAGAATTGAATCTGACTTGATAAAGAGAGGTGCACCTCTTGAAAGCTTTTACTCTAAGCCTTCACAGCTACTCTTCGCTTTATATATGCCCGTGTTTGACGGAGGAACACAATACAAGAGGCTATATATACTTTTCCAAGTTTACCAGTTATACAAAAATAAGAAACCAAAGCAAATTAGAGAAAATAATAGGCTTCCACTGAAGCACTAATTTAACCAATAAACAGTTTCCTCACTAACCAGCTCTCATCCAGCTAAACATGGGTGGAGCAAAACAAACAGTCCAATAATTTCTTAAATCTCTGGTTCGCATAGTCTTCTGATTTCCAGTTCTCCACTCTTCTCCCAGTGATCATAATCTGTATGCTGCTTCTCACTATTTGTGTCTTTCTCCAGGTCAGATAAAACTGCAAACTATTAGTCTACTAGCGGCCCCTCCTATACTCCAGGAGCGGTCTTAAATCAGGGCTACCCAGTTGCAGCTGACGCTGGCGTGCAATGACTTGTATCAGGGATTTCACAAGTTCCTCCATCTTAAACATACTTCTAACACTACATGTGACAAGTTATCTCCTCTGGGTTTGTACCTGTGTTTTAGGCACTTTGATGGAGGAATACAAGAAACTGTATATACTTTTGCAAGTTTTGCTAAAATTTAATCAGTGATGCAAAAGAAAAGGAATCAAGGCAAATCAAAGAAAATAATATGCCTAGCTTCCACAGAAGCACTACCTTAACCAATAAACCGTTTCTATACTAACCAGTTCTCATCCAGATAAAAATCCCCCATCCCCTCCTTCGTGTGCCTTCAATCTTTCCCAGCATCAGAGTCTCCTCTAGGGAATCATTTGAGATCCCCAGTTTACTTGAAAAGATTTCTTGACTTTCCAATTCTGTTGTCTTCTTCAATCTCTTTTCATCGCTCATTGTAGAATGTCTCCTTGTCTCTTCTTGATATCCTCTGCAATTCTGCATTTAGTTGGACAAATATTTTCCTATCTTTACTACCTTTTGCTTTCCTTCTTGTCAGAACTATTGTAATCATACATTATTTGATATATTTCTTTTAATATAATCCTTTTTATATGACATGATTTGTACATATATATATATATATATATATATATATATATATATATATATGTATATATATATAGATATATTTATATATATTTGTGGTCGGTCCCTCTCCAGCGATGCCCTCGCGGACATGTTGGGAGAGGGCCCCCCCCCCCAACAATAGCAGGGAAACAACCTGGACATAAACTTGTGGTCGTACCCCTCTCCTCGTGTATCTGAGATGTGGCCTATTGCTACTCCCTAACTGGCCTGCTAAGAGGGCCAAGGGCCGAGTGATGGTGAGGAAAGAGGGAACGGAACCCATGCAAGCATGACTGAGTTGTCTGGCGAAGGCTGATGTAGTATTAGGGCTTATGAAAATGTGAACAAAGTAAACCTGCAAAGGCTGGTTTTGGACTTATGGAAAGAGTGAACGAGGCAATGCCTGCGAAGGCTGGTTTGGGTTGTAAGAAGGTATAGGAAAGTTGAGAAACTTAGTAGATTTGGGCCAAAACTAAGCTTAAGAAAGTGAAAGCTGAACCTTGGACGTCGACAAGGAAGCAGCTTGGAAGTCTTGGGCTGAGATCCGCCAAGGATAGCTTAGAAGGAGTAGACAGCTTACCATGGATAATGGTAGTGCAAGGAAAAAGGCTGGAAGTGGAACCATTACTCACTGGCGATGGGAATGCCTTAGCAGGCATTAAAAAGGGCCAAAAAGTAACTATGGGCTTGCAGGCATGAGGCTTGGAAAGCTGAAATACAGAGTGCAGAGAAACAATCTGCAGGCACAGGCTCAGGAATGAACTGAGCTGTGCAAGTGAGATGTGGACAGGAAGTACTTCTAAATTCTGAAAAAGACCCCTCCCACAGGAAGAGGTGGAGCAGGGGGGGGCCCCTCCCACATACCCAGGTAATAACCTGGTATATATACAGTGCCTTGCAAAAGTATTCACCCCCTTTGCATTTTTCATGTTTTGTTGCCTCACAACCTGGAATTAACATGGATTGTTTGAGGATTTGCATCATTTAATTTACAGAACATGCTCACAACTTTGAAGATGTTTTTTTTTTATTGTGAAGCAAACAACAAATCAGACAAAATAACAGAAAAGTCAATGTGCATAACTATTCAACCCCCTAAAGTCAATACTTTGTAGAGCCACCTTTTACGGCAATCACAGTTCCAAGTTGCTTTGGATAAGTCTCTATGAGCTTACCACATCTTACCACTGGGGTTTTTACCCATTCCTCCTTGCAAAACTGCTCCAGCTCCTTCAAGTTGGATGGTTTGTGCTTGTGAACAGTAATCTTTAAAGTCTGACCGCATATTTTCTATTGGATTGAGGTCTGGGCTGTGACTAGGCCATTCCAATACATTTACATGTTTCCCCTTAAACCACTCAAGTGTTGCTTTAGCAGTGTGTTTGGGGTCATTGTCCTGCTTGATGGTGAACCTCCATCCTAGCCTCAAACAGAGTGGTACAGTTGGAAGTGGAATATCCCTGTATTTAGCACCATCCATCTTTCCCTCAACTCTGACCAGTTTCCCAGTCCCGGCTGCTGAAAACCATTCCTACAGCATGATGCTGCCACCACCATGTTTCACTGTGGGGAAGGTGTTCTTTGGGTGATGTGATGTGTTGGGTTTGCGCCAGACATAGCATTTTCTTTGATGGCCGAAAAGTTCAATTTTAGTCTCATCAGACCAGAGCACCTTCCTCCATATATTTTGGGAGTCTCCCACATGCCTTTTCGCAAACTCAAAACGTGCTATTTTGTTTTTTTGCTGAAAGTAATGGCTTTCTTTTGGCCATTTGAACATAAAGCCCAACTCTATGGAGCGTATGGCTTATTGACGTCCTATGTACAGATACTCCAGTCTCTGCTGTGGAACTCTACAGCTCCTCCAGGGTTACCTTAGGTCTCTGTGCTGCATCTCTGATTAATGCCCTCCTTGCCCGGTCCATGAGTTTTGGTGGGTGCCATGTTCTTTCCATTTGGTGATGATAGATTTGATGGTACTCCTGGGGATCATCAAAGATTTGGATATTTTTTTTATAACCTAACCCTGACTTGTACTTCTCAAAAAAATTGTCCCTTACTTGTTTGGAGAGTTCCTTGGTCTTCATGGCAGTGTTTGGTTAGTGGTGCCTCTTGCTTAGGTGTTGCAGCCTTTGGGCCTTTCAAAAAAGGTGTGTATATGTAATGATAGATCATGTGACACTTTGATTGCACAAAGGTGGACATAATTTCACTAATTATGTGACTTCTGAAGGTAATTGGTTGCACCAGAGCTTTTTATGGGCTTCATAACAAAGGGGGTGAATACATTCGCACATGCCAATTTTCTGTTTTCTATTTCTAAAAAAATAGTTTTATGTATATATTTTTCTCATTTTATTTCACCAACTTAGACTATTGTGTTCTGATCCATCACATAAAATTCAGATTAACAAAACATTGAACTTAAGGCTGTAATGTGACAAAATAGGTAAAAAGTCAAGGGAGTGAATACTTTTGCAAGGCACTGTATATATACATTCATAGAATTAGAGAATTTCATCAGTTTTTCTATTTAGCCATGGTGAGATTGTTCTGTATACCTAGGTGGGCTTAAAATGAACAATGGTTGGTAAAAAAAAAAATACACTCAGGTGTCTTAAGATCCTTTTTTTAGTACAGCTGTGTCAACATTGCCATTGTATTCAAAATTTGGAAGTGACAAGGAAAAATAATTTTGTGTGTTTCCAAAGGTAGCTAGTGATCTCAGTATGGAATTAGAAAAAAACTATTTAAGCAAAAGGGGAACATTAGAAAAGAACAGCAGAACAAACAACATGAGGAGAAAGACAACAACAAGAGAACAGGAAATCAGGAGAGAAAGAGATGGCTGGGAGGCCTAAGAGAATACACTCAATGGAGAAAAACATTTATGAGATATGCTTATAAACACACTCCTAAAACATACTATTGGGATACTCCTAAAAACACATAGATATTCAAAATGTATACTCCAGAAGCTACAAAGAAACCTTTACAACTCACTTGCAAAACAATTTACACACCAAGAACAGGAAATTCTTTTGAAAGGAAAGAAAAAGTTCAAACTTACTGGGTCCTAGTCGGGAACCATGGATAAGACATTGAATTTGGGTATTGTATCATAATTTTTTCTATATTTATTTTTATGGAAATATTTTGTTAATTTACTAAAAATAGATTGCTATATCAGTATTTATCTGATATAACAATATCACCATAATCTTGCAAATTGATTTCATAATGATTTCAAATCAAACTCAAGGCAAGACCACAATGATACAAGTCTATGAAGGTTGAAGAGTCTGATGTTGTCCAATTCTATGAAGATATTCAACACTTCATAGATATAACACCAAGAAAATATGTCATCCTAGGAGATTGGAATGGTAAAGTAGGGAACCAAAAGATACCTGGAACAATGGGCAAATTTAGCCTTGGAGTACAAGATGAAGTGGATCAGAGATTAGTAGAATACTGTAAAGATAATTTTCTGGTCATAGCAAACACCCTCTTCCAACAGCCTTAGAGATTACTCTACACATAGACATCACCAGATGGATATTATAGAAATCTAACTGACTAAATATGTTTTAGCCAAAAATGGAAAAGCTCCACATAGTAAGCAAAAACAAGACTTGGGGCAGACAGCGGCTCAGATCATGAACTTCTTATTGCAAAGTTCAGGAACAAAAGGGAAAATTATCAGACTAAGCAGATACTCAATAAATAATATCCCCTGTGAATATGCAGTAGAGGTAAAAAACAGATTTAAGGCACTAGACATGGTAGATTGAATGCCTGAAGAACTTTGGTCCAAAGGTTGCAACATTATCCAGGAAACAGCCACAAAGAATATCCCTAAAAGAAAGAAAACTAAGAAGAAGCCCAGGAAAGAATGTTGGGGTTTTTGGCAATTAATTTAGTGATATTAATAATATCAACAACATTTATTATTATTAATTAAAAATTTCTGAATCTGAATTCTTATTACACAATATATCTACGCTTTAGCCTCATTAAATAAACAGAACTGTATTATATGAAAAGATATTTATTAAAATGAATAATTTTTTTTCAAAACAGTATCTTTCAATATAACAATTAATACGGTATAATAATTGTAACAGAACCTTACCTTTGCCTGGGAACATTTATTACTACACTGGCCCTTTAACTGTTTGGAATGTTTTGATGATATGTAAACAGGAGGAGAGAGCAGTGCAGAGGAGGAGAGAGGAGGAGAGAGCAGTGCAGAGGGGGAGAGAGAAGAAGAGAGCAGTGCAGAGGGGGAGAGAGGAGGATAGAGCAGTGCAGAGGGGGAGAGAGGAGGAGAGAGCAGTGCAGAACGGGAGAGAGGAGGAGAGAGCAGCGAAGAGGAGAGAGAGAGGAGGAGAGAGCAGTGCAGAGGGGGAGAGAGGAGGAGAGAGCAGTGCAGAGGAGGAGAGAGGAGGAGAGAGCAGTGCAGTCAATGTATAAATCTCACAAATATCAGCTGTTAAAGAAATCCAATATATTTTGATTTTGTACATAATTGTAATGAGTATTTGTATAACTTTTGCAATATCTTATGTATTAGGCATATTGAGCATTTTTTGTATATGTTTATGTGGACAATGTGTTAATAACCAATTCTTTATTATTTAAATATACCTTGATATAATATCTGTCATCATTTTTGTAACGGCTACCCCGGTAGTGAGAGGGTATCAGCCGTTGGAGACGTCCTTTTCCCTGGCAAGCTGCTGTGTAAAAGTGAAGTTGGTATCAACCATCAGAGAAAAACTTTAATAACTGAACTCAGCATGACAGTTACAGATCATTAAGACATTTCAAACAATTAAAGGGCCAGTGTAGTAATAAATGTTCCCAGGCAAAGGTAAGGTTCTGTTACACTGCTCCCCCTTTGTGGAACACTCCGGCAGACCCGGATTGATCCTTTTCGGGTCAACTTGGGGCTGTCCGGTCTGCTGTTAAGGTAAAAGTTCCATTTGCCTGGACAGTCCGTCTGCGTTCGCATTGAACCGGCCAGGGCGATATTGAATAGAAAAGTTATACGGTTGTAGGGCCAAGCTCCATCTCAGTAATCGTCCATTGTCCCTAGCCACTCGGTTCAGCCATACTAGGGGGTTGTGGAATGTAACTTCAGAGCAGAGGGGCTTTAGAATTAGTTTCATAGAAAGTGTCCCTGTGGTGACAGCTCAATACGGTCTGAAAGGAGAGGGAGAACGGCGGCTTTGATATGGGGAGTCACGCCCTCTAGAGCGGGATCTTGATCTCGAGTAGCTGGCGTTTCTTTGGGGGAAAACACGGATATAAGAGGTTTCACCCTCATTAGACCGGAATTTAGTGTCGTCCAGTTTTCTCAAAGCATATTCCATGTCCTCCTTCCGGATAAATTCAACATCAGCATAACAGACGTTACCAGCTTCCCGCATGTGGTCCTTTAGGTCCTGCCAACTACCTGATGGGGGAAGACCTGAGACAAGGACTCTGAATTCAGATCGTCGAGAGGGAGGTCCATTCCTTCCCCGTGGTGCTCCATAACCACCACCACTTCCACCGCCGCTACCACCACCATCACCCCGAGAGCCCCTGAAAGGCCTTGGGAACTCAACCCTTAGACGACATGAGCCAAAGTCATAGCCATTCCGAGCAAATACTGCATCCTCTGCATCCCGCGGGTCCTGGAAGCTGATGAAAGCAAATGGAGAGCTGCTGCTTCCGCCGCGGTTCTTTAGCTCGACGCTCTGGATCCGGCCGTATCGGTGGAACAGCAACTCCAGCTCCTTCTCACGCACGTCGGCCGGAAAGTTCCCCACATAGATCCGCCCGTCCCCGGACCCGGCCCGCACGGCCTCCCCTGCGACACGAACAGCAACGGTACGATTAGATGCATGTTCTGGTTTCACGAGATGTTTCTGCACCAAAGTGATGGTAGCGCCAGTGTCTCTTAAGCCTTGTGCTATCTGTCCATTTACACGCACCTCTTAGCGGTGATGCTGGCGGTTATCCGGGGAAGCAGCCTGTACGGGGTTTGCCTCATACAAGATTCCCAAACACTCCTCAGGGCTCCCTTTGATTTCCAGGCAGTGAGCAGCAGAGGGACGTGATCGCGGGGTCTCTGTGTGGGGTGTGTTCGTATTTGGCTGATCTCAAAGGGCAATAACGGTCAATATGCCCTGTGTTGCTGCAGTGATGACATGTCACTTTGTAAGATTCCCGGGGCTGGTTGTAAGACCCCTGAGGGCGTGGAGGTCCTGGTGGTACTGGAGCCCGAAATTCTGTGCGTGCAGCGTAGGTTGGGGTGCGTGCCTCTGTTCTAGGTGCTGGTCGTGTGGTACCTTGGCTCACCTTCCTTGTTTCTGCGTATTCATCTGCTAGTCGCGCTGCCTCAGTTAAGTTGGCAGGGCGGCGATCTCTCACCCAGTCCTGTATATCCGCAGCCAGATCTTGAAAGAAATGTTCCATCAAGAACAACTGTAACACTTCTTCTCCGGTGTTGGCATTGCACCCTCGCACCCAATGTGATGCCACCCTTTGTATTGTGTTTGCCCATTCCATGTGGGAGTCCACAGCCTTCTTCTTGGACTCCCAGAAGCGACGGCTGTATGCTTCTGGGGTTACAGCATATCGGGTTAGCAGTGCCTTTTTAACTTGCTGATATTGTAAAATATCCTCTGGAGCAAGAGCCCGAAATGCTTCATTGGCTTTGCCCGACAATTTCCCAGACAAAATAGTTGGTCTGGTGGTACCTGGTGTAGTGAGCACTGCCTCTCAAAGTCAGCCAAATATCCATCTATTTCCTTTCTCACTTTCTACAAAAGCTTTAAATGCAGTAAACAGTATTTTCTTTCCTGTAGCAGTGGGTGGGGGGGGGGGGGGGGTTAGGAACTGCCTGTGTAATGGGCTGTCTAGCTCTTACCAGTTCCGTTTCTTGTCTCCTCTTAGTTTCTATCTCCTCCCTTGTTTCCTGGAGCAGCTGGTTCATTAGTTCCACGGACGTTTCTGGATACAAGGATAATCTCCGCTGTACAATACCAGTAATTAAATCGTCCTCGCTGACAGATGTAAGGGGCTCTGTTACTTCCATGAATCTATCCATTTCGTCCAGCTCCAGCAGGTCAGCTATCAGCTCCCTCCGTGGCCTGTTACTGGCACTCCTACCACGACTCTCCAATAAATCTTTTAGTGTGGGTCTTTTCAGCTTGGCGTACTGAGACTCCATTCAGCACTTGCTCTCTGGATAAAAGGACCATCCCACCGCTGTCAACCAAATGTAACGGCTACCCCGGTAGTGAGAGGGTATCAGCCGTTGGAGACGTCCTTTTCCCTGGCAAGCTGCTGTGTAAAAGTGAAGTTAGTATCAACCATCAGAGAAAAACTTTAATAACTGAACTCAGCATGACAGTTACATATCATCAAAACATTCCAAACAGTTAAAGGGCCAGTGTAGTAATAAATGTTCCCAGGCAAAGGTAAGGTTCTGTTACAATTATTATACCGTATTAATTGTTATATTGAAAGTACTGTTTTGAAAAAAAATTATTCATTTTAATAAATATCTTTTCATATAATACAGTTCTGTTTATTTAATGAGGCTAAAGCGTAGCTATATTGTGTAATAAGAATTCAGATTCAGAAATTTTTAATTAATAATAATAAATGTTGTTGATATTATTAATATCACTAAATTAATTGCCAAAAACCCCAACATTCTTTCCTGGGCTTCTTCTTAGTTTTCTTTCTTTTAGGGATATTCTTTGTGGCTGTTTCCTGGATAATGTTGCAACCTTTGGACCAAAGTTCTTCAGGCATTCAATCTACCATGTCTAGTGCCTTAAATCTGTTTTTTACCTCTACTGCATATTCACAGGGGATATTATTTATTGAGTATCTGCTTAGTCTGATAATTTTCCCTTTTGTTCCTGAACTTTGCAATAAGAAGTTCATGATCTGAGCCGCTGTCTGCCCCAAGTCTTGTTTTTGCTTACTATGTGGAGCTTTTCCATTTTTGGCTAAAACGTATTTAGTCAGTTAGATTTCTATAATATCCATCTGGTGATGTCCATGTGTAGAGTAATCTCTAAGGCTGTTGGAAGAGGGTGTTTGCTATGACCAGAAAATTATCTTTACAGTATTCTACTAATCTCTGATCCACTTCATCGTGTACTCCAAGGCTAAATTTGCCCATTGTTCCAGGTATCTTTTGGTTCCCTACTTTACCATTCCAATCTCCTAGGATGACATATTTTCTTGGTGTTATATCTATGAAGTGTTGAATATCTTCATAGAATTGGACAACATCAGACTCTTCAACCTTCATGGTTGTAGCATAGACTTGTATCATTGTGGTCTTGCCTTGAGTTTGATTTGAAATCATTATGTAATTTATTGGGTTGTAACCGAGCACTGCTTTGGCCACCCTTGCTTGATTATGAAGGCTACTCCATTTCTTCTGCAGGATTATTGACCAGTGTACAAGATTTGTTGGTTGTCTGATGTGAAATGTAATATTCCAGTCCATTTGAGTTCACAAGTTTCCAGGATATCAATGTTTAACCTCGTCATCATGTTTGACCACATCTAGTTTGCCTTGGTTCATAGTTCTAACATTCCACATTCCTATGCTGACTTGGCCCAACCACTCCATTAGATCTGGTGCTACTCGTACTTGTCCTCTGCTCTTTTCCAGTAATGTGTTAGACACCTTCTATATATTATTATTTTATTTTTTTAAAATTTGTGTAAGTAACATGGTATTGTAGCTGGATTCAGTCCTTTAGACACAATACAAAATAAATAAGGTAATTAGTTGAACAAGTACAATGAATACTCCCCTTAGCAATGCACAAAGGAGTGTAGTTAACTTATCTAGCAAATGAAAGTGCTCATACAGTAGAATGCCTCTCTCCCACAAAGTTATATTGTTGGATTAAAAAAGTACCTGTCTGATAAAGGTGAAACGTGTACATCTTTCAAAGATAAGAACCAGGGTGAGGCTATGATGTTTTATATTGAAAATATGTTTTGGCCATAGGGGTAGATCATACCTGTATTTAAAATGAACCCTACTAAACACTGTTATAATGTTAGTTATATAGTAAGAGGTCTGCCCACAGAGCCATATATCCCTATAAGGTAATAAAACCGACCTCAGTATACTATAATATAATATAAGTGTAACAGAACAAGGTCAAATATCTACACCTCACCATCTGGAGTAAACAACAGGACGTATTAACCTTTCAGAAGACCAGACAGCCACAAAGCATGGAATCCGAGAATCTAGGAAAGGAACATAGTCTTACACTTATGTCCTACCCAAGAAATACTATCCTTATTCAACAGGGTACAAAATATTTATAGGGAAAATACAGTGGTGACATTAGAAATGAAAACAAAATAACAAAATAATGTAATCTGAAATGTGAAGCTGAGTTTAAGGTTACTAGGCGTGAAGGCAAAGTTAAAATAAGAATCAGAATAACTAGATTATTTCTGTTTGCATCTGTCAAAGCATAGAAGAGGACTCTTTGAGAACTAGATGCCTTCACAAACAGTAACTTGTTTACACAACCATAGACCAGGTGACATATGATAACTTAAATTACAACAAAACTACATATAAAAAAATATACAAACTTTACCATGAATATAATCTAAGCTAACAACAACATTAGTAAGGACAAATGTAGTAATAAAATTGATACATTGCTGAAATTTATTAATAAGAACTTATTAAGCAAAACTTCACATAGATAGAACGCATAAACTATATAAGCCTTTTGATTTGTATCTGCTGTCAAATCTGTATTTTTATGTTTCTTATATATGTATCAACTGGAAAGAAGTGAGAAAGAATACATTTCACAACACCTTGAATCACATATCATTTATAAACAAGGATTGAAATGATTGGAGAAGTAACAGTTAGTTGTCTTAATGTAATTAATGTAATTGTCTTAATGTAAATAATTTTGATCTCCCAAGAGGCTCATATAAAATGGGTTAGTTGATAGCTGAATTAAGAAATAGAACAAGAACAGATCAAGAAAAGATGAGCCAATAGAACAGAACATTAGACATAGAGAGCCTTCTGATGTGATAATGAATAAAAAGGTTATAAACATAGGATATATGAACTTGCAAGTTTCTTAATCCCTCAAAGGTTGGCCTTATCTTCTGGTAAGAACAATAAAACAATTAGTAGATCATACAAATCTCTTATTTTGTCTAAAGAAAAAAATGAAGAGGTATAAGAAAAGAAGAATTTGGCTAAAGAGTTGGTTATATTTGCAATTTAAATTTAAGTTTATCTTTAGACCTATAGAGGTCAGTATTTGCCTGGAATAAATCCATTTGCTATTTTTTTTTTCATGGAATGTTACTTAACGATATCACCTTTCCTCCAATATTTTTATGCTTTTGCTTTGCATTTACATTTTTAATGGGGAAGGTTCACATTGATCAGTGATATTATAGTGTTCAGAAATATAACTAAAACCAAAGATGAGACAAAGATAGACTTTGAAGAAACGGCATACCCACAAGCATCGGGAAGTATGATATTACTAGCATGCAACATGTTAATGTGCTATCCCAAGTGCACACATCTATAGTGGCATAAACTCTGAGATTTCATTGCACAGGGCACTTTGTTATTATTTTCAAGCAGCAAATTTCTCCTAATCTGGGAGAAATATTAATATTATTTTATTTTATAGCCTGTAGACTTTCCTGCTCTGTGGAACGCCAAGGAAAATCTGAAGATTGCTGTACTACTGGAGGTATTCACAGAACTATGGACACTAACCCATCTTTCCAGCTACTATTAATAATATCATTAATGTTATACTTTTGTACCACAGAGAAAATGTATAGCTAAATCTTTGTTCATTACAAAATGTTGTAGTAACTTTTTCTCCAAGGCATATTGTGTCTCAGTGGTGGAGCTAATGACTGGAGGGCCCTGGTGCAAAAAAAAAAACCTCATAGCTTACTTTCCTATCTTTGTCCACCTGTACTATGACAAATTGTATTTTTTGTATTATTCAAAAATGCATTATACAGTTCCTAACTTTTTGTTACATTTTGTACTATTGTACTATGTTTATATTTCTGCCCCCCCCCCCCCCCATTATGTCAAGCCTACCTCTTAGTTTCCTTTAGTATGTCATTTGTAAATGGCAGCCATAGGCTACACAGTGCTTTGGATAAAATCATCATGTATCCTAGGCTTTTACTCAGGACAGGGCCTCCTACTCTTCTTGGATCTGTATGCTTAAATCTGTCTTGATCGATCCTTCTACCAATGCTCTCATAAGTCTAGAAACTAAGTTGTCATAAACCATGGATAAAAGTGCTATGCAGAAGTAAATAAATAAAATAAAGATTTCCTATAAAGGTGTAGCATGGGACAACCATCTTTATTTTAAACAGTTGTAAATATAGGTTGATTTTAAATGGAGAAAATAAAGGTTATATTTTAATATAGTATTAGGTCACAAAGGTATTCATTTTGTGGACTATAGATTTGGTGACACTTAATCCCGCGACAGATAATCCCATTGACACTTAAGCGGAGAAGATTAATACTATTCCAAGTGAGTTAGCCAAAAAACTCTCTGATTTATATAGTGGCAGTTTTCTTAATGGTGGTTTTCTTAATTTCAGCCAATCTGGTCCGTGTTAGTTCTTCAACGATCAGAATTATTCATGCGATCAAACTATTGTATAAGCTTATTATTTATTTGATGGATTACTGTTGGTGAAATTGTTTGCGATATTAGCCTATCTGTGAGTATATAATGTGTCAGCGGGATGAAGTATCGGGGGATTAAGTGTCAATGGGATTAACTGTCGCGGGATTAAATGTCGCGGGATTAACTGTCGCGGGATTAAGTGTCCGTACACCGGACTATAAGTGCCTCATTCTATTATCGGCCGCAGCCGCTGCGGGCCGCAAGGACCGGCCGCAAGCTTTCCGGCTATTCTATTCCCCTCCAGCCGGGACTCCGGCAGGCTTGCGGCCGGCGCCTTGCTATCTCTTGCGGCCGCACGCGCCGGAGGAAAGCCTTTGATCTAAAACGGCCGCAAGGAAATCGGCCGTAAGAAAAGCCTGGTTGCGATTCTATTGCTCCGGGAACCCTGTCTGCAAGGCTAAAAACGAGCCGCAGCTTACTTGCAGCAAACAGGTCCCGCTAGCACCAATTAAGCACATAAAATAGCTCAAATAAAGCCATCCTGCACTTTGCGGAGTCTATAAAGTGATATTCGGTGTTAGCAAAAATAGCACATAATTACCCTATACTCAAATCCGTAAAATATTTTTTTTTTAATATACGTAAAATATACATGTAAAAAATCCAGAGTGCTTGGAGCACCTGAGACACGCCCACGCCGCAGCCGGAAAATAAACAGTTAATTTGAACTCGGGTTTGGGCTGATGTGCAAGCTTGAGAGTGGGTTACTTTTAATCCTCATGTCCCCCAATATGATCCCTAGCATTTACAGAGCTGTACAGTGCAGGCTTGAATTTATTTTTGCGTTTTTAGATTTCAGAGCTTACGGACGGTTTCAAGATATGCGGACGGCCGTAAAAGGAGATCCTTGCGGGGCCGTATAATAGAATCGCGAGTTAACAGAACCCCCGCAAGGAATCGCAGCCTTACGGCCGATTTACGGACGGTAATAGAATGAGGCCCTAAGTGTGCAGGCATATTGGGGACTTTTCTTTCTGTTTTATGTATTGTTTGGCTCTCCCTTCTATTTATTGCATTTTACACAATATGGTAAAAGTACAACAATTATAAAATAATATCTAAAGCCACTTCCCCTTCTCTCTCATTATATGTAATGAAGATAGAATACCCATTATATATAAGCACATTGGTCAAGTGTGTGAAATCTTATTTTCTTGTTACTGCTGCTTTGGATACTCTGTATAACTCTCTTGGTGAGGGTTTATAGTCAAGAAAAACCCAACCCAACAATGCACCCACAGCTGATAAATATTTATTTACATGTGGGTATGGTGGTGGAATGAGAGTCAGAGTTGACTGTTACAGTTTTACCAGTATATTCTTCAGTATATTCTCATATTCGTGATGACAAATTGGGAGCCTCTCCTAATGTCGTAGTCGCACGCCTATGTGGTCTAAGATGCCCGTGCCCTAGCTAGTGTTGGCATCCTGATGTATGATCAGGAAAGACCTTTATGCATATATATACAATAGTGCCCGTCTAGGGCTAAAGTACTCTTGACTTGTATACTAACAGTACTATGTTCCTGAGTGGGAAAGCATTTAGGAAATTAATTAGATATATAGGGAATGGGTATGTGACTGGAAATAGCCTTTATGCCCATACATTATATGCAATAGTGGTCAACTTGAGGCAAGTTTTCCTAAATAGTATATAGCAGATACTAGGTCCTATAGTGTGTAGAATTTCTGGTGGATCTGTCAGATGAAGGAACCTTTTTATTATTTGGGACCCTCTTAGATATTCATAGAAGGTCATTGAATCTCCTAGTTAGGGATACCACATTAAGCCTAACAGCTGGCATTTAGTTAGTTGTTTTTAATTATGTGCCGTGGTCACAGTTAAACACTTTTTTCTTGTAAATAATAAAGATATTGGTCTTACATTTTTTATGTTGTGTTATATGACCCATATGGAAACATAATAATGACCCTATGCTCCACAAACTATTTAGGGGAATAATACCACCACAAGTGGCTCTTTCTCCTTTTTTCTTTTTTTGTTTATTTAATGTAAATATGCCACTTGGTATAATATGGGTCTTGGAATATTAAGGAAGTTTGAATAGCTATGTGAATCAGTTCTAAGTAATTATTCTGAACTGGATGTGATACTAGAAGATCCAGCCCCATAGAAATTCTTAGGTCTGATTTGCAGATTTAGGTTTGTCTGAATTTTCTCTTTCGTTATTAAATCTGTCTCAAATTCTACCAGGATTGGATTGTATACATACCATACAGCATTCCTAAATGCCATGGGCCTCATTCTATTATTGGCCGTAAATCGGCCGTAAGGCTGCGATTCCTTGCGGGGGTTCTGTTAACTCGCGATTCTATTATACGGCCCCGCAAGGATCTCCTTTTACGGCCGGCCGCATATCTTGGAACCGGCCGTAAGCTGTGAAATATAAAAACGCAAAAATAAATTCAAGCCTGCACTGTACAGCTCTGTAAATGCTAGGGATCATATTGGGGGACATGAGGATTAAAAGGAACCCACTCTCAAGCTTGCACATCAGCCCAAACCAGAGTTCAAATTAACTGTTTATTTTCCGGCTGCGGCGTGGGTGGGTCTGAGGTGCTCCAAGCACTCTGGACTTTTTACATGGATATTTTACGGATAGTAAAAATAAAATATTTTACGGATTTGAGTACAGGATAATTATGTGCTATTTTTTCTAACACCTAAAATCCCTTTATAGTCTTCTCAAAGTGCAGGATGGCTTTATTTGAGCTATTTTATGTGCTTAATTGGTGCTAGCGAGACCTCTTTCCTGCAAGTAAGCAGCGGCTCGCTTTTAGCCTTGCAGAGAGGTTTCCCGGAGCAATTGAATTGCAAATATCTTGCGGCCGTTTTAGATCAAAGGCTTTCCTCCGGCGCGAGCGGCCGCAAGAGATAGCAAGGCACCGGCCGCAAGCCTGCCGGAATCCCCGGCCGTAAGGGAATAGAATAGCAGAATAGCTTGCGGCCGGTCCTTGCAGCCCCGCAGCGGCTGCGGCCGATAATAGAATGAGGCCCTATGTGTTTTGCTAACTTTCATATGTTAATATGTTCCATAGTCCATATTTTCTTATGCCATTTTTCATATTATACTGGTTGGGAGTTGACAAACATCCACATCTTTACATCCGATTTCAATTTTAGAACATTATTTTTTTTATTAAAACCTACCATCACATAACTATGCATTGCAAAATCATTTCATATTTGAATATGGCGCCACATATGTTATGGCTTTAATCACTTGCATATCCACATACTGCTTTGAACTAATTATTGTAAGGAACCTGCACAGGCACCCTCAGTTCATTCTCAATTATACATGTTCTGGGAAGGGTCAAATTATACACCCTTCTAGTATTCTTCTTTTAATTGCTCATAAGAAATGTAAATGCTGAAGTGTAGCTTCAGAAAGCAAAGGGCCTTTTAATCAGATCCGTAAGACTGCATTAACTAATCGTGGCAATATACTATAACCTGTGGGTCATTTAAATTAATTCAACTCAAGTCAACCCTGCAACTGTTCCTGTAAACCTCTGGGAAACCTCATTATTCTTAAGCAAAGCACTGTTTAAAACACCTTGTAATTAGTTTGTTACAAGTCCATTTTTTTTTCTGTCAAGCTAAGAGGCACACTGGTACTAATATGAGGATGTCTTAGTTACAACAGATCAGGAATTGTAGGTACTTCTGAATTAAAATGAAACATAAATCACCTATCAACGTTATCTGTTAATGCTTTAGTATGTGTATATTAATACATCCCTCTCCTACAAACAAGGTTGAGCTTATGCATCCATGTACCAGCCCCATTCTCTAATGTTCAGTCCCTGCCACCAATGAGGTGAGTGCTGCACCTTATTCAAAACCGAATTAAACTTTGAAAGCAGTAACATTTGGACGCACCATGGATGAAGGGGATGATGCATGATTAGTCCTGTCCTGAACACGGTGTACTGTATGTATGATTATATATTGTGTATCTAGTGTATGTGTTGGTTTTATTGTGTACTCAGTACAATTCACAGTGTGTATGTTCTAGTTGTGCTCAGTCCAATCTACTTTACACGTGTCCACTGTGTATGTGACAAGTGTGTGTACTCCAGTTAGTAGGATAATTCATTATGTATAGTATATCAATTGTGTGCTCTATCAAACACAGTCCACTTTGTATGTCCAGTACTTGTCCAGTCCAGCAATGGGGTATACAATTGGCAATGGTTGGGGTACAGGTCCTATATTAAACTATTATTTAGCTCTTATTGTATATTCCAATGACCAATAACATTATAATGGAAACTCGGAGGCTTCTGAGGCCCATAATCTGTTCTATGAAGAGGGAGACATGTCCTCTAGCACAGCTTCATCTTCTCTCTCCCAAAATAGTATATTCTCTGTAGTTCTCATCCCTTTCTATTCTTATGCTCATCCTCAATCAGTGGTGGAGCTACTGCTGGTGGAGCTGGTGCAAAGCACTGCATCCCACAAAAGGGTAAGGACCTCTTCAATCTGTAATACCTTAGGCAGATAATTATTTTATAGAAAGGGGATCTGATTATCCGATGGCAAGGGCGGGTCTACCAGTGGTGCAGATGGTGCAGTATAGGGGGATGGGTTCTGTGAAGGAGGAACAAAGGAGATAGGGATGTGTGCTATGTGAGGTGGGTGCACAGAGGGGTTGGGTGCTGTGCGGGGATGGATAACTGGGAGGGGAGGGTTGCTGACAAGAACTGGGTGCTATGTGGGGATGGATACTAAGAGGGGTGGGTGCTGTGTTGGGGTGATGTTTATATATGTGTAAAAGTGTATATACAGTGCCTTGCAAAAGTATTCACCCCCATTGACTTTTTACCTATTTTGTTACAGTACAGCCTTAAGTTCAATGTTTTGTTAATCTGAATTTTATGTGATGGATTAGAACACAATAGTCTAAGTTGGTGAAGTGAAATGAGAAAAATATATACATAAAACTATTTTTTAGAAATAGAAAACAGAAAATTGGCATGTGCATATATATTCACCCCCTTTGTTATGAAGCCCATAAAAAGCTCTGGTGCAACCAATTACCTTCAGAAGTCACACAATTAGTGAAATTATGTCTACCTGTGTGCCATCTAAGTGTCACATGATCTGTCATTACATATACACACCTTTTTTGATAGGCCCCAGAGGCTGCAACACCTAAGCAAGAGGCACAGCTAACCAAACACTGCCATGAAGACCAAGGAACCCTCCAAACAAAAAAAGGGACAATTTTGTTGAGAAGTACAAGTCAGGGTTAGGTTATAAAAAAAAAAAATCCAAATCTTTGATGATCCCCAGGAGCACCATAAAATCTATCATAACCAAATGGAAAGAACATGGCACAACAGAAAACCTGCCAAGAGACGGCCGTCCACCAAAACTCACGGACCGGGCAAGGAGGGCATTAATCAGAGAGGCAGCACAGAGACCTAAGGTAACCCTGGAGGAGCTGCAGAGTTCCACAGCAGAGACTGGAGTATCTGTACATAGGACAACAATAAGCCGTACGCTCCATAGAGTTGGGCTTTATGGCAGAGTGGCCAGAAGAAAGCCATTACTTTTAGCAAGAAAACAAAATGTCACGTTTTGCGTTTGCTAAAAGGCATGTGGGAGACTCCCAAAATGTATGGAGGAAGGTGCTCTGGTAAAATTGAACTTTTCGGCCATCAAAGAAATCGATATGTCTGGCGCAAACCCAACACATCACATCACCCAAAGAACACCACCCCCCACAGTGAAACATGGCGGTGGCAGCATCATGCTGTGGGGATGGTTTTCAGCAGCCGGGACTGGGAAACTGGTCTGAGTAAACGGAAAGATGGATGGTGCTAAATACAGGGATATTCTTGAGCAAATCCTGTACCATTCTGTGTGTGATTTGAGGCTAGGACAGAGGTTCACCTTCCAGCAGGACAATGACCCCAAACACACTGCTAAAGCAACACTTGAGTCGTTAAGGGGACACATGTAAATGTATTGGAATGGCCTAGTCAAAGCCCAGACCCCAATCCAATAGAAAATCTGTGGTGAGACTTAAAGATTGCTGTTCACAAGGGAAACCATCCAACTGGAGAAGTTTTGCAAGGAGGAATGGGCAAAAATCCCAGTGGTAAGATGTGGCGAGCTTATAGAGACTTATCCATAGTGACTTGGAGCTCTGATTGCCGCAAAAGGTGGCTCTACAAAGAATTGACTTTTTCTGTTATTTTGTCCTATTTGTTGTTTGCTTCACAATAAAAAAAAAAAGATCTTCAAAGTTGTGGGCATGTTCTGTAAATTATATGATGCAAATCCTCAAACAAACCCTGTTAATTCCAGGTTGTGAGGCAACAAAACACGAAAAATGCCAAGGGGGGTGAAAACTTTTGCAAGGCACTGTATGTGTATGTATGTATGTATATATATATATATATATATATATATATATATATATATACATACATGTACAAATGTGTGTGTACATATCCGTAGAGTATGTTGCAGGAAAGTAGAGCATGTGCGTCCCCAGAGCTGTGCTGCAGGCAAAGGAGCTTCTTACAGACAGGAGCACTGAGTGGTTTGGTCCTGGTGGGGCCCAGTGCAAGACATTTTTTACGATCATCCAGGGGGGGGGGGGGGGGCTTTTTTTTTTTTTTTTTTTGCTCCAGGGCTCTCCAATCTCTAGCTCCACCACTGCCCTATACTTTATCTGACCAACAACATATCATTTTTAGGTATTGGCCCACCCCTGTGGGGCATATGAGATGTGCAAAAGAGCACCCAAATTATGATACACTGTGGCCCTCTATTCAGTAGCTCAGCCAATAGCCTCAATTATATTTTCTCTTCCCAACCTCAAATTTTTGTTACTTTTGTTGGCAAAAAACTTACGTGTACAGTGCAACCCTTGTGACTTTTTATTTTCCCAAAGACAAATTTTATATTTAAAGACTTCAATGAACCACATGTCGGTTACTGAAGGTGCTTATAAGACCGCAGACCACAAACTAATGATTTTTCTGTCTGTTGTTTATAAATTGGAAACGTTGAGTGTTGCAATATTTTACTTTAGCACTTTTGTACTACATGCTAATGCCCTTTATGACATTTTGACTCGTAATGTTTTGTAAAACCAGCACGTCCATAGACTGCCATGAATGTAACGCATAGACCACTCATGACTTTTGCACCACAGCTCGGGAATCTCTGATCTAGATAAGCCGTTATTCTTTCTTTGGTAAAGAAATCTGTAAAGCTGTGGTTGTCAACTTTTTCTTTAATGGGCACTTCTGATCAGTGGCTGACACTGTAACATGTATACAATGAAAGAAATACATTATCACCCGGTAAGCACTAAAATAGCTGGTTAAAGTAGCCTGTTGTAACTAAAACAATGTTGGTTTTTATATGGTGGACTAGTAACTGGCCCGTTATAAATAACTGTATTGTAAAATGTTATCTTGAATTGTCTGTGCTCTCTCTCTCTCTCTGTGTGCTCCGTCAGCTATGTGGCCCTCCCTCTCTGTCTCTCTCTCTCTGTGTGAGCCCTCTGTCTGTGGCTTGCGCTCTCTGTCTGGGCATTCTCTCTGTCTGTGTGCATTCTCACCCTGTACCCCTCTTTTTCTATGTCTCTCTCTCTCTGTACCACTCTCTCACTCACTTTGCTGTCTGTCTCTGTTACTCTCTACCTCTCACTCACTTTGCTGTCTATGTTGCGTCTCTCTTTATCTGTGTACCTCCCTCTCTCTCACTCACTTTGCTGTCTGTCTCTCTGTGCTGTCTCTCTACCTCCCTCTCTCTCACTTTGCTGTCTCTCTCTGTGTACCTACCTCCCTCTCTGTCTGTGGCTTGCTCTCTCTCTCTCTGTGCTCTGTCTGTGCATTCTCACCCTGTACCCCTCTTTTTCGATGTCTCTCTCTCTGTACCACTCTCTCACTCACTTTGCTGTCTCTACCTCCCACTCTCTCACTCACTTTGCTGTCTATCTATGTTGCGTCTCTCTCTCTCTCTCTCACTTTGCTGTCTCTCTCTCTGTGCTGTCATTCTCTGTGTACCTACCTCCCTTTCTCTCACTCAGGTCTGTGTCTATCTGTGCTGTGTTTTGTGTATGGTGGTGGTACGGTGATGGTGTGAAGATGATTTTCTACCTCAGAGCCTGATTATGTATCATATGTAAAATAGGCTGCAGGAGCCATGTCTTGTAAGAATTCCTGTACCTACAAAGGGCAAATGTGTTTGGTAGACTGGAACATAAAATCCTTTATAGAAATTGTAAAATCGGTTGTACATCAAATAAAAGAATAAATTAATAGCTCATTAACTTCAGGGATACAATTGGATTATTTGTAATGTTGTGCTCCCTTTGCTTTGACCCCACTAAGTCTACTATACAGATTTGTCCTTGTATGCCACTGCTGGGGCACTAACAGTTTGAAAATTCCAAGTTAACGCTCTGTGGCTACTGAGTATATCACATATATAGTTGTGGATCTTGTGATGTTGGTGACGTTTGCGATGTTGGTCACGCAGTTGCGACCTCAAAACGTCAAAACTGTGAGCCGTGTAAAGTGAATGACTTAGGCTGGATGAGCGCCAAAGGCACTCATCTGCAAAGCAAGGCGGAGTTGTTAAAGCATGCAGGACTTAGGCTGCATTGTGAGGGGCGCAACTGTGAACCAAGCGTGTAACTCTAAAAACAACAAAAAGTTTAACAAATATAATAACACACTCAGACAGGACAGGGGTTGAGCCAGGAAGCCTGGGAGTGAGGTTACAAGCAATTTTTAGCAATTTTGGGGGGTTTTCATCAATCCAAATATCGGCTGTGGGAGCAAAAAAAATGGCATACAAAAAAACGTAAAAAAATTCTGAAACTGAACAAAAACGAGGCGGAGCAAAGCCAGGCACGCTGGACTTTGCAAATACATGACAGCAAAGACAGTAACACTTACACCAACAACGCCAGGGACGCGGGACTTTGCAAATACATGACAGCAAAGACAGTAACACTTACACCAACAACGCCAGGGATGCGGGACTTTGCAAATACATGACAGCAAAGACAGTAACACTTACACCAACAACGCCAGGGATGCGGAACTTTGAAAATAAAACAAACGGCCTTCAGCACGTAACACGCACATTCAGCAGACACACAGAAGACAAACGCACAGGGAAGGGACAGGGGGAGATTGTGGAAAGAGACACATGGCATTCCCAAGGACAAAACTTGCAGGTTAACGAAACCTGCAATGAGCGCTCATTGTAAGCCACGAAATGAGTGCTGCAAGCAGGAGAGGCTTGCAACGAACACCAAAAACACTCAGAGGAGCAAAAGCCTCACATTGTGTGGCAAACAGCATTGCCAGCCTTCCAATTTTAATCCTGTCATTTTTGACAGGCAAGATCCTACTAATTTTAATTTGAAATAGTTTTACTAATATACTTATAAAAACAATATGCATGTAGTTTACTTGTCATAAGTAGGGATTTTGAGATTAAATATTGCAGTGGTGTCAGTACACCGGTCCCTTCCTTCTCCTACGCGAAAGATTGGCACCAGCAGTGCCGCCGCCGATTTTCGGAATACTGCTGCACATTCAATATAAGGTGTGCCAACAGAAGAGGCCTTGAGCTATGAGAAGTGCAGCCGAGGCCCTATAGGGCAGAGTGCCCACGCCAAGCATAGCAATGGCCCAGCTTTCAATTCAGTGCCGTCAGGTTGCGCCATGTCGGAGGGGGGAATAATTCAAGTCCTTCCCTGAAACCTGATGGCGCCATATAGCGGCTACTTGCTGTCAGTGCTGGAGATTTCTTGCGTATACAACGGGATAGATCCAGCACACAAATGTTGAAGCTTTGGTCTGTTGTGCATGCTACTTCATCTTAATTATAAGTCTTAGAACCTTGATGGTAGAAAATAGATTTTTGTACATGGACTGCTTGGTAAACACAGGTTAACAATGTTTTTAGATGAACACAGTCTGCTGTAATTAACAAAATCGGATTCAATCTGCGACCTGAAAAGAACTTATCGGTAACTAACAATCTATTGAGTCATCCTGCCTTAAAGGTCTATAGGCAAATGAATCACCATGTTATCTGTACACATTTATGAACAACAAAACAAATGAGTATATTTGTATATGTAAGTGACGTATGTCTATTATCAAATTAAAACAGAAGTTACACAAGAAATTGGCAAGGTGCATGTAATTCTTTTCATATTGAGGAATATCCAGTAGTTGTTTGAAAACTACACTTCAAAGTTAGCCCCAACTGCCCAGTTTCATATATATATTTTTCAGAAGGAAGTGTTACAGCTTGAATGAGAAGAGGTATCAGGACCCAAAATGCTTTGCGCTTAGGAAATGTATAGAATATAGAACGTATTGCTTATTAAAGGAATATTGCCTTTATTCAATTTATTGAAATGTTCTGCAGTATTTTAAGCAACATTTGTATATCTGCAGGAAGCCAAACACAAAAAGAAAGGCTACATTGAATTACACACCACAATATGGCAAATGCGGGATAGACCCTACCGTCTTAGAGAAATAGCACCAGAGGTAGCATGTGCTGGTTTACTCCAGTCATATGGAGAATTGCACACCATCCAGTTTAGCGCTCTTAAATTTAATAAGGTCATCAAGGTGGATGGGAGGTTTGGTTTAGAGATATCCAAGGGAATTCAAGATCATATGATTATATAAAAGAACTAATCAATACAACTGCTCCTACAGAAAAAGCATGTTGCCAAGTAAAACCACTTTAATACAGCAAATCTCTTGCCAATGGAGAAAATCTTTAGTTTTTTTAAAGAACCTTTTGTTTTACCAAAGATGATAAAAAAAAATGTAAAACCAAACAACAACAAAAAAGGAGCAAACTATTTTGGTGTCCATGCAGCTTGACCACCCTCTTCTTATACAAATTCTCCAATCTCTTGGCATACGTGACAAAACTCTCTCATGGTTCACATCTTACCAAGAAGATTGAACATTTAATGTCTCCTTCTCTGGCACCTCTTCTATGCCTCACTCTCTGACTGTTGGAGTACCCCAGCATGCAGTCCAAGCCCCCCTCCTCTTCTCCATCTATACATCCTCCCTTAGTACCCTAATAAAATGTTTGGATTTCAGGATCATCTATAAGCAGATGACACTCAGGTCTGCCACAGCACCAGGCGTATCTCCTCTCCTCTCACATGAGTTGCCAATTAACTCTCGTGCATATCCTCCTGGATGTCCACCCGTTAACTCAAACTGGCTAAAATAGAAAATGAAAAATTAATTGCAAATGAGTGTAAGACTAACCCTAAAATATTTTTGAAGTATATTAAATGGAAGAAGAAGGCGAGGTAGAAAGCTATTAGGAACAGACACAGGCCATCTGAAAATTAGTGACCAGGAAAAGGCAGATGAGCTAAATAGGTTATTTTCTTTGGTATACACAAGGGAGGTACCAGTGGTTGGGACACCGCAACATAATGGGCTACACTACCTTTGCCAAATAATTGGTTAACGCAGGAAGTAATCCAAAAGAGGTTGGAAAAAATAAATGTTAATAAAGCCCCGGGTTCTGATGGAATACATCCAAGGGTACTAAGGGAACCGGGTTCTGCAATGGCCAAACCATTATATTTAATTTTTCAAGGATTCACTCAACACAGGGAATCTACCAGAAGACTGGAGAAAAGCAGATGTGATACCTATATTTAAAAAGGGAGCAAGAGCAAATCCAGGGAATTATAGACCAGTGAGCCTCACTTCTGTAGTGGGAAACTTTTAGAAGGGTTAATAAGGGATAATATACAAGAATATGTCTATTTGAACAGGATTAGAAGTAGGAGTCAACATGGATTTATGAGGGATAGGTCATGTCAAACAAATCTAAATTAGTTTCTATGAGGAGGTTAGTAGGAACCTGGATCAAGGCAACTCAGTGGATGTAGTCCTTTTGGATTTTGCAAAGGCTTTTGATACAGTGCCACATAGGAGACTATTGTGCAAACTAAGAGATGCAGAGCTGGCTAAAAGACAGGAAGCAAAGGGTTATTGTATATGGAACATACTCCGATTGGACTAATGTGGTAAGTGGGGTTCAGTATTAGGTCCTCTCCTTTTTAACATATTTATTAATGACTTGGAAGTGGGATTGGAGTGTGGCGTCTTCATTTTCGCTGATGACTCGAAGTTGTGCAAGGTAATTAAATCAGATAATGATGTGCTTTCCCTCCAAAGGGATTTACATACAATTGAGGAATGGGCATCTAAATGGCAGATGAGATTTAATACGAATAAATATAAAGTTATGCATCTGTGAAGGAAAAATAGCCATGCAATTTATAATCTTAATGGAGCAAATCTAGGTGCATCAGATATTGAAAGAGATTTGGGAGTACTTGTGGACAAATATAATTCTGCCACTATACAAATTTCTAGTACGCCCTCATTTGGAATATGTAGTACAATTTTGGGCACCACTTCATAAAAAGGACATTTTAGAGCTTAAAAATGTACAGACGAGGGCAACAAAACTAATAAGGGGAATGGGTGGGCTAAGTTATGAAGAAAGACTAACCAAATTAAACGTATTTTCTCTAGAAAAAAGGCGTCAGTATAAAGATCTGTCAAGGGAGCTTTTTGTGCCAAGAGGTTTTCAACTGACAAGAGGACATCCCTTAAAGAAAGAAAAGGGTTCTTCACAGTAAGGGTGGTTAATCTGTGGAATTCTCTATTAGAGGAGGTGGTGACATCGGATTCGATAGATAACTTTAAAAGAGGGACTGGATTTATTTCTAATTAAAAAGGGAATTCAGGATTATCATGGATAATTAGAGAGACAGTATTGATCCAGGGAGAAATCCGATTGCCAGTATCTGGGGTCAGGAAGGAATACTCAACACTTGGTGTCTGCAGCACTTATCAATCATTCCACTGGCTTCCCATTGTGGCCAGACTATCCTTCTTCCTTAAAACCTTCAAAATGCCAGTAAAACATATCTGTTTAAAGAAGCGTATCACCTTCAGCCTCAATATGCACAGTGCATCTATTACCCTCCTGTACATCACCCATATGATTGAGTGTAGGTTTGTGAGTTTTCAATCTTGGTACGTGCTTTAGGGAAAGCACTGTATACATTTAATTTTAAAATGTTTTTGCCTTGTATTATAGTGCTAAGGAATATGCTGGCGCATTACAGATAGAGGATAATAAAGAATAAGAGTATAGGCCTCTATAAATATTTTCTACTTTAGCTTTTGAATAATTCACATTAAAAAAAAAGACAAATAAGTAATGTTTATTATCTTACAAAAATAAACTATTTTAGACAAACCGTGTTTTTAAATATTTGCAAGTTTAAAAAGGAGAGAGCAGTACCAGAAATATTCATCTTATTTAAAATTGTTTAAATATTTTTTGTTAAAAAAAATAATAATTAAAAATCACTGTTCCATTTCGCTTTCATTTTGCAATGTCTTCATGGCTAAGCCCCATAAGGTCATACTAGAGAAAAAAGGACCATCAGAATTCCTGTATATAGCATTTGCTGAACGGTTTACCAGCGTTTCATTGGAGTTATTCTCCAAAGTTACCAACGATGATCGAATCATAGAAATATCTGACTGTAAAGTTTCCTCTGTAACTGCAACTTCTACATCTGTAAACGCAAAACTTTGAGATGTATCTGATAAATGAGACTTGGAGACCTTTCCCCGTTCCAGTTTTTCTTGTTCGGCTAGTTCTGGTTGATGAACCAATTGTTGCAAACAAGAGTTTACTGTGCTCTCTTCAAATTCATTTCTACCATTACCATTTGGAAGAGCAGAATCTGGTATCAATGCCACAGCAACATCCCGACTCACTGAATCTGTATTCTGAGATCTGTCTATCTCTGTGGGCTGAACAGAGTTAGAAAATTCCTCTGGTGTATTTTGCCCGTCTTCCCCAGTCTTGCAGTGCATGCTCTTGTGACGTCTAAGGACAGCAGAACGGGAGAAGCTTTTATTGCAGGTGTCACATGTGTAGGGTTTTTCTCCTGTATGGGTCCTCACGTGTCTACGTAAATCTCCGGAACCACCAAACTTTTTTCCTAACAAATACATTTTAAAGAAAAAAATTAAAACAAACAGTTTTGAGATGTATTAAAAATAAAGAGATGAGAGTAAGTATTGACACATTTGAATAATATCTTCTCCTTTTATATTATAGATACACAAATGTGCATTGCCTGAATTAAATATATATACAATCTCACATTTAAATGCTTATATTACAAGGCTTAATAATTGTAATTATTTGTTTTTTTTTTACAGTCTTTATGGAAAAAAATATTTCTTAAATATCGTATTTTTAGAGTCAGCTGCATATTACAATGTATGTGATCAGATAGGCTGTTAAACATAGTAGGTATAATTGTGGGCATGTATTAATAGGAAAATCTCACAAGTTTATGCAGTATATATCAAAGACTAACATAGCACAGAACATTATTTTACAGAAAATATTAAAAAGGACTACTGCAGATCAAAAAAAACAAACAAAATAAAACAAAAAACACTTTGTTGTAAAGTGTGCACCAAAATAACAACATTAGCAGATGTGTAAGCAAGGATAAAAAAAAAAACACAAAATGTTTTTGTTTTTTTTAGAAAATGTTACATTTAGAGTACAGGAATACATTTTGGTGTGATTGGGTGTATTTGTAGGTATCATTGGGGGAGGAGGAAGGAACAGGCAGAAAACCTGAGATTTTGTTTTAAGATTGAAATTGACATCACTGGCCAAGAATCAGGACATTGCAACAAAGGATGAAACCACAGCTCTTCAGAAATATAAAAACCCCTCTTACACACACCTTTCACCAATACCTTGTGGATCCCTCCAGGGTCCTGAAGAAGCAAGTCTCATTAAAAACTAGCTATATGATATTATTTCTCCTTAATTATCTATAGTGAGACTTAAAGCTTTCATACATATATATTTTTTCATTGTGTAGTGGTTCATTAATTTATTAGACTCTATTAGCCTCATTCAATTGTTGTGATTTTGAGATCCATGGTCACAAGTAGACGTTGCAAGCTACTTTGCTATTCAATTGCCTTCTGTTTGTGGGCTCTGTTCGAGTTACGTGCGACAAGCTGCGATTTGTCAAACCGCAAGTTACTTCCCTCAAAGCCTTTGATCTTTCACGGCCGCAAAAGTTGCGACTGCTAAAAATCGCAAATCGCTATCCATTTGCTTCCACTCTCCCTCGCTAACCACTCCGTCAAGCTCGCAAATGACTAAACTCGGAACCACAGGTTACTGGTACCATGGAAGTCTTGCTAAGGGCTTAATGACAAATCATAGCACTTTAAAAAGCACATAAAAAAGCAATACTGTACTTTTATTAAAATTGAAAGTGAAGTTAAATCTTAGAATTAATAGCATAACATTCCCAAACCGGCAAAATCAGCTTAAAAAAAGACTTTATTTCATGTTTAATTTCATTGTTATATCGGTCACGTCATTCAATGTGTTAATACATATAATGGAACTCGCATTTTATAGAATATCATATTTACGGCTTTATCAATATTGCATTATATCTGGAATGTGGGTCCGATCGTAACGCATAATTCAAGCCCGTAAGACTTTGAAATCCAACCTACATTTTTCATTGAAGTAATGATGACGATCTCCGTTTCCATTGGCTGTTTCTAATTGGGAGTTACCGCCTTGGTTAATTTAATCCTATTCAAGCTTGCAAATTTTACTGCCGATAGGCACCATTTGCGAGAATCGGAAACCATGCTAACTTGTGGGCCCGGCCAATTGAAAAGCATTGCAAAAGTAGAGCAACGGGAGCATCCAAATCAATCGCAGACAATCGGCTGGCTGCAATGGAGTTACGGCCCTGAATTGAATTAGGCTATAGGTCATGGGTGCTTCTTTTTTAGATAGCTAGTCTGCCTGTAACGTGAGGGGGAGAGAATATCCTACTGGGCTTGCTCCCTATTTAGTCCTATTTTCAACGCCAATTCAAAGTGGGAGTACTTTCCCTCCAAAGGGATTTGCATAAATTAGAGAAATGGGCAATTAATGTCAGATGATTTTAATACAAATAAATGGAAGGTTATACATCTGGGAAGGAAAAATAACCATGCAATCTATAAACTTAATGAAGCAAATCTAGGGGTATCTGATATTGAAAGGGATTTGGGAGTGATTGTGGACAACCACCTACGAAACTGTTCTCAATGCCAAGCAGCAGCTGCAAAGGAAAATAAACTATTAGCATGTATTAAGAAGGGTATAGAAGCAAGGGAGGCAGATATAAGTCTGCCACTATACAAACCCTTAGAACGACCTCATTTGGAATATGTACAGTACAGAGTTTTGGGAACCAATTCATAAAAAGGTTAATTTAGAACTGGAAAAAAGTACAGAGAAGGGCTACAAATCTAATAAGGGAATGGAGGGGCTGAGTTATGAAGAAAGACTAACCAAATTAAACATATTTTCGCTAGAAAATAAGCATCTAAGAGGGGATATGAGTACCCTATTCAAGAAACACAACTAACCATATTATCTATGTCCCTTCAATTCTTCATTGATGTTTAAATATCCTTAGAAACAAAAGCAAATGCAAAGGCGGTGTTTACTTTAAACTTTCTATTAACATTTTGCCCATTTTTAAAGTAAAATTATTTATAAGAAAATACTATAAATAGGACACTTCACTGATTCTTTAACTTATGTCTGCTAAATCATGCAAGTACCATGCATCTCAGAGCATATGAGCATACAATAAATGCATTGCAATATTGACTTCTGCAACATTATAGACCTCAATAAATGTTATAATCTTAGCGAATACAGAGAATTTCACTACAGCAACTTGCTGCAAGCTTTTATCAAACACAGACTTCTTTGATCACTTGTTAGTGAATCTGGGCCATTATATATTTTTAGTGCTGCAGCCTGTATGTTTTTGACCGTGTAATATCAGTGCTTACCGCATGTTAAACAACTATATGGCCGCTCTCCAGTGTGTCTAATTCTGTGCTTTATTAGCTTCCGGTGCATATTAAAGGATTTTCCACATTCATCACAGGTGTAGAGTTTATCTGCTGCGTGAGTCTTTTCATGTTCCTTCAAGTTGCTGACATTACTAAAACCTGGTAGTGCAAACAAATAAATAAAAAAAGCCTTAATAAAACAGTCATGGACTTGTAGATTCATACCAACGCATTATTAGATTGTTCATGAGTCTGTGGCACAGCAGGGTGCCTCGTTTTTCCTAACTGCCATGTAGCTACTTTCTGCATAGAGCAGTATTGTCCAATATAAGGTTTGAGCAGCTCCAAAGCAATCTACATGCCCCCTGCCCTAAACTGAACACTATAGATGACAGTATCCTGAATACATTTGACAAAATATCCAAGTGGGTTGTCTAAGCATGCTGAATAATTTGCTGATAAAATGTAAAATTATGCAAAAGCTTTGAAACTGGCTTTTCCATCACTGGTATGCTATATCAGCTTGCATATATCCTATAAAATGTATTTTTTTGGAGGGCTGGAAATCAACTAATCATGTAGAACGCCATATTTTGAAAAAAAAATAATAATAATTTTCTGTGATAAAGCCTTATTGTGTAAGAATGTACTTACCTCTACCACAAATATCACATAAATGAGGCTTTTCTCCAGTGTGAATCACTATGTGTCGTTGGACATCACCTGAGACGGCAAACCTGTAACACAGATTCAAATGTACATCTTGTCAAAACTAGACAGCTTTAAAAAAAACAAAAAAACAGTTATAGCATTTTGAAAAAAAAAAACAACATAAACATTGTTTTTCTGTAGTATTGTATGTAGCTCGGTGTAATTTTAATTTTCAGAATAAATTGGATTGGAGAGGTAGGCTGTACTATAAATATAAAAGTGTTTAACATAATTAGTACTTATACTGTTAACAATTGAGGTACACATTTCTAAAAGGGGTTACATTCTAGAAATACAGACATTATGCATTCTCTACCAAGTTCATATGATACATTATTTACATAATATGATTGAAATTTATATTGCTTATAATCTGATTGATCAAGACTTATTAATTCTCAATTGTCATGTATTACAAAATTAAAAATCAATACAATATATGGGAAGTGGTACTGAAATGTGGTGTACATAGATATATATATATATATACATATATATATATATATACATATATATATATATTTACACACTTTTTTTAACCTATTTATTTTATGATACATACCTTTTTCCACAAATCTCACATATAAAAGGTTTATCACCAGAGTGCCGTCTTAAATGTGTCTGAAGATTGCCAGCCTGAAAGATAAGGAGTTCATTATCATACACAAAAAAAGGAGAAATTCAAGTGAAATCTGATTTTTGTAATCAGGGACTAAAAGGTAAAAACATTGGTAAGTAAACTGCACCCCCTGCTGGTTTAATGCTGTACAGTTCACAAAGTTTGAAACGTCTTTGTGAAAACACCATCATAATCTGCACTTCATATTTAAACAGTTAACGGTAATATAAAAAAAAGCAAAGGATGCAAGACAAAAGTGTCAGGTGGTTCTTGTCCAGTAGTATATAACCCTGGATGTGTCAGTAATTTGTGTTAGGGTTTGACGGATTGTTTCTCTATGGCACACTGCCTTCTTGGTGCATGGAACAGCAAGTGCCCAGGAAAAAGTTTGAGCAGTGTCGTTAAATACATTACTGCAAAATCATCCTTCCCTGTGTGTGACAGAGGAACAAGCTGTGCTGTTTAGGGGTGGAGTAGCAGTATTGGCATCCAGATACACGATATGCTTTATCAGGGTCTAAATAAGTTTAGTAGTATTTACCCAGGAAACAAACGTGTTCCAGCCGCTACCTAGATATGGGTAAATATAAATGTAATATAAGAATGTGTTTCAAATTAACGCTGCTCCTTATAAAAGAATAAAGATATTGCAAGCTATATTACCACACTGTACTCAAGCTCTTTTTTCAAGCCATGGCAGGATAGGCTTCTATATGGCAGGTGGGGAGTCTAGTGATCCACCACTGGGCATCTGTGTAGTAGTCAGAGAGCTCCCAAGTTACCTGCCGGAGACTCCAGATCTACTGGAAGGGAGAGGGTCTGCAGGGTCTCTTGGGAAGCAGTAGGATGAGATGCTGACAGTCCATACCCTATTTATCGTATTAACTTGACTGTCTATATCCTACAGTTGTTCACCTTTCTATGGCTCAATCCTCTTCAAAAAGGGTCATTTCATTCTTCTCCAAGACTATATATATATCTCCTTTGTGCTCCATCCTCTACATGCAAGACTAAAATGTTCCCTTCATATGGCTACTATAGCTCTTCTACTCAAAAAACATTTGTCCTCCCCAGGCCACCCAACACACAACCCCCCCCCCACCCCCCCCCCAAATGGTCACTTCTTGGTATACATGAATATACAAATTGTTAACACAATGATTAAAAAGGACCAGTGTCATCAAATGTTTAAAATAGTGTCTTGAAACGGTACACCTGATATAGGCAACATGTTTTTGAAGGGATAAATATACACAATACAGCCTCTATTTTATTACTTTTTACATGCAGTTTTACGGCTATGGAATCTATCATTTCAGCTTCCAGTAATCTAGGTGGGAGAAGGTTCTAAATATAGGAAGTTTCCATCTGCACAATAGGAATGTGGCATCTTTAACTGCCACTGCATTATGTCTAATGCAATGTCCATTAGCTTAGAAGGACACTGCCTGTTGAGACAGAAGCTGTAAAAAGCAGGCTAAGTGAAGAAAATGCACGCCTGAAGTAAAGAATAACTGCATGTAAAAGTGAAAAATATAAAGGCATACATTTTTAACGGTTCACAATAAAAAAAGAACAATAAATCTGCTAATACTGCTTATAGTTAGAGAATAATCCCACCTGTGAGAAGTGCTTCCCACAAACGCTACATTCAAAAGGTTTCTCACCTAAATGGAACAAAATGTAAGACAAGTTAAAAAAAGAAAAAGTCCAGTGTACTAAAAGTTGGAGATGTTAAATCTTAGTACATATGCCAAATGGTTTATCAATTTTTTAAAAGCATGATTTAAACACTGTATTGCAATTTAAGGATTTGCAGTTTAGGAAACCAAAATTAAAAGGAACACAAAATAAACCATAAAGGAAATGTTTTGCTCCTCCTATAGCTTAGCCTGCTAAATAGAAGCAAGGAAGGCTTATTGAATAATCGCAAATCAAGCAACAGTACTGAGAGAGCGGTGCATGAAAAAGGAGCAAAAAAGCTCAGCAGAGCTCCCTCCATTGTATTCATATTTATCAGGACAAGACAGAATCATGGGGCCTCATTCAATTCGAAGCCCACAACTCGATCGCAGACAGCCGAATGTCTGTGGGTGTGTTGCGGGCTCCCGTTGGTGTCCAATTGCGATGCTATTCAATTGCACAAGCCCGGAAGTTACAGGCCCCAAGCCAAAACCGTAAACCAGGGGTGGACAAGTTCGGTCCTGGAGGGCCACATACCAGCCTGGATTTGAAGATATCCTTTCTGTGCACAGGTGAGTCAATCAGAATGACTGAAGAAGTGATTGACTCACCTGTGCGCAGCAGGGAAATCATCAAATCCAGGCATGTGTATGCCCCCCCAGGACCGAACTTGCCCGCCCCTGCTGTAAAGCACGCACTGGTTCGGAGCACTTCAGGGTGGGAATATGATCAATTCAGCAAGCCTGTATCCGCCCATTTCGAATCAGCCAATAGAAAATGAGACTAATTATTACGGCAGTAACATGAAGGTTACATGTCAATCAATTAGGTTCAGGGGTCCGATATGCGATCAGACTCCCAAAAATAAAGAATTATGAATATGAATGCCAATACTGTTCTAGTCCATGTGGGTGGCCTGATACATATTAATGTACATATTAATGTATTAATTAATCATTGATACCCGAGATCGATTTAACCCCGAAATGACACATACATTTTTTTTTTTCCCTGACGATTTGCGAGCTTGAGACTGATGTGCAATTAAGTCTAATGTCTATCATCACTTTCTCAGTTATTTACAGTGCAGTATTGAGTTTTTATTTGCATTTACAGTGCTTTGAATTGGTGTTTAACCCACTTGCGGGTCCTCTCTAGCACTCGTAGGATTTTCTCCTTCATTTGCCGTTTATGGGTGTAAAAAAAACACTTGCGGGCTTGGGGAAATTGAGCAATTGAATAGCGATTTGCAATATTAGCCTTGGGAAAGTGACAGTGGCTCATGGAGGCTGTAAGTTTAGAGGTTAACCATCGACAATTTTTCAAGCCTGTAACTCGGAAGCTGTTCCGAGCCCGCAAAAAGACGCCAATTGAATAGCAAATTAGCTCACATACAGGCTTCCGGATCTCCCGAAACCTCAATTGAATGGGGGCCATGGTTTTCAACTTGATCTTGACTGCTCTACATGATGGTGCAGAGCAGTATACACAAATTCAGAGTGCATTGAAGAGATTTCTTTAAATAACTACGATTATAATGGAAACTGACAGTTATCACTTATTAAAGCCTCCTTTACTTCCATGTTAAATTTTTTCACCTACAGTTTTTAATGATTTTAAACTTTATATTAACTGTTTTTTTTTTTAAAGAAAATGAATGGGTAAAACAATATTTTAAAAGGACATGGAAAGTTTCTAGATCTCAAATATATATATATATATATATATATATATATATATATATATATATATATATAAAATATAAGTTTCTAGATCTAAAATATATTTTACCTATGTATCTATTTACTTTTATGTACTTCATTTATCATGATCTACAGAGAGTTAGGTGCAGTGTTTCAGGTTAGTCTGTCACGGACTCTCTCAAGTAGATTGCTATGAGAGTGTAACCTCTGAATCTTCATGAACTGGAGAGGGGACAATCCAGGTAGGAATTATTTGTAAGATTTTAGACAGAAAAAAAAAAAAAGTGAGAGCTTTTGAGCATTTCATAATAAAAAATGTACACAAAAGTAAAGTGATATATAGGCATCTTATATTCCTAGTGAAATCCAGAAACATTCCATGTCCCTTTAAACAGATGTAATCATCTATATTCACTAATCCAACTTCTAATAGTTTTTGGCTATTTCATACTCAATAAAGGTTTGCTATCTAAATAAAACAATTACCTCACTGTACCTGTATGGGAACGTTTATGCAGTTCCAGGTTACTGGGATGTTTGAAGCCCTTTCCGCACACGTTACAAGCACAGTGTTTATGGGATGAAGGACCTTGCTCATCTACTGCAGATGGGTTTTCATCTCTCTCTACTTCTACTTCACCATTTTCCGTCAAATTATCAAAGGTGTCACAATCGGTTTCTTTTTCTAAATAGGTTTTACTATTGATATTTAACTCTTTTTCATTGGTGAACCCAGTCTGCTCCATGGGATTTTGTAAGACAGTCACTGGTTCAGGTGGTTCTTGTGCTGCTTCCTGAGACCGGAGAAAGTTTAGTTTTTTTAGATGTATAGCTTTTTTAAGACGCATCTGTTGTTTGGGGAATTGGAAAGGTGTATTGTCTGGATCCTGGTTTGAAACAAATGTATGTGAGAAGGCCGGCAAGGTCTCCATTGGTAGAGAGTCAGATGGCACCAACATAGATTCAGAATTATTTAAATTCCAGGGTTGGGTTTCAGCTGCATTGGGTTCTGTACAGATATTTGAAGCAGAGGACTGTTCCAGTGCTTTGTCTACATGAGAACATGCATTTTCCTTGTAGAACTGCTTGCTGTAGAAGTCTCGCAATTTATAAGGTTGACTCAGCTGTTTTAGTTGAGGATCTTTATCATGTACATTTGATGCGGCCGATGTAGTCTTTAGCGCCTCATTTGCAGCAATGTTCACTCGATCCACTTGAGGTGCATGGGTCTGTCGCTCTTGTGTTACACTATCCTGTACTAACTGAGTGCCAAGCTGCTCATTTGAAACAGGATTGGTGTAAACTGGATAGGTGCTCTGGAGAGATAAAGAGTTACTACCAGGAATAGCAGTTACCTGTTCTACAGGTGTGGTCAGCTTTAAGAAGCTGTAGCACATGTTGAGCACATTTTGTACTTGGAGGCATTGTGCAATGTCCAACATCACTTGGATGTTGTCGTTATTCAAGTCAAGATGGGATGTATACATGAAGTCCAAAATTTGACCTATGCCACTAATATTTTTAATGTCCAAATGAAACACATCATTTTTCTGACTTGAAGTATTCTGAAATAAAGATCTGTAAAATAAAATTTATATATTTTAGAATGTTTATACATGTGCAATAATAATCCCAATATTCAACAATGTCTACCTTTTTAAAAAAAACAGAAGAGCGCAAAGGGCAAAATTGGTAAATACATAACGATGATTTATATAAAGACCCGCTAAAAGTATTATTTACATACAGAACATAATGAGTTCTTCTACATAGAGAAGGATATGTCCACAAGTTGATGAAGTATGGTCCTCAGAGCAACTGATACTTGAAAGTTAGAACATAATGGGTACTACCAACCTTTGAAGTAGTGGTACTATGTACATACTTCATTAACACAAAACCAAAAGTCTTTCACAGCCCAAGAAAGGTATTCAATAAATCTTATTGTAAAAAAAAAATGTTAAGATAAAAAAAGATATATAAAAGAAATCCAATAATGCAATTAGTGGTTAAAAACCCAGAGTGCCACCTCCCTCCTATGCCAGTGTGTTTTATTACACAAACTTCCTCAGGATCACAGTGTGGAGATTATTACCACACATATGTTATGGACCCTCTTCATGCGTGTGCTGATTGGCTGGGTAGATAAGTACCATCCACTTCTCTTTTATTGTTTGTTGCTCTAATTATAACATATTTTATTACGTGCCTCTGTCATATTTCTAGTGCCGACCTTTTAGCTTGTATATATTGGGAATATATATCTGCCGTAAATCCTTTAGCAGCGGCCCCGACAAGTTCACTGGAAGAGCATGTCACTAACTCACAATCCCTGATGCTGCTTATCGTCCTTTTTTTTTAATTACATAGCCTCATAGTTGCTTCCTTGTTTTTCTGCATAGCTTATATTTAAAACGTGAAAAACTACAAAGGTCACCATTAGCTTATGTGAATGTGAAAATCCAGTCTGCCTGCTGATCTTGAAATGATCACTGGCCTTACTCTCAGACAGCAGACTTCTGCTTATATCAGTGTGATTAAAAATATACTGTTTTGAAGAATTATACTTAAAAATACAAATGGAAAAACGTTATATCCCCTAACTTAATGCGTTTGCTATGCAACAATCTAACATTTGGGTTTCTACGGATCGACTTCCTGTGGTAGGAGGAGACTTTGAACACATACTAATTTTCGATCTGAACAATAGGCATGTTGACCTGCAAGAATGGAGAGAAAGGGAGTTCGTGGGGTGCATTTTTACCTAGTGTGCGCGTTTCCTTGATTCCTTTTGTGCATGAATATTAAAACATTGCATGCGACAGACTTAGCAGTCACGGTACGTAACTAAACACCCTCCTGTTAGGCTCCATACAAACCTGCCTATGTCTAGCATAATTACTCTTCATAAAAGACTCATATAGCTTTGATAAACAAATATTTTTCTTCTCATGCCTTCTTCAATCTAGGAAAAATTATATTAATAATTATTTTTTAGTTAATAAAAGTAGGAATATACCAAGTCTGTGCTTTAGAGATATTTACAATAGGTAAAATGTTCTATTATAGGTTAAACTCGAATTGGCAAAAAACAAAACCAGGGTCAACAAATTCAGGTTCCAGATAATATGCTCAGAAAATGTAGATGTAATTACAAAACCAGAACAACAGAAAGAAACGATATATTCAATAATTCCAGTAACCAGCAAAATACCAATGACTTATGTAATTACAGTTTAAATGAACAATACTGTAGTTTATGCTTTTGTGCAAGCTGCATAATTGCACCTTTTTTTCCACGATTATTAGACTCCTTGTTAAAATCTAATTTTACAACCAAGACCAAAGTGCATGACTTTCCTAGAAGTCATTACAGGACATAACATAGTAAACTTTTCTGTCCATTTGCATGTCTAAAACACAGTGAAAAAAAAAATCTGTTTCCAGCTCAAAATTGTAAGATATACATTTTAACATGGCCCCTTTAAAGCCCCTTCTCAAAGGTTGTCCTGACCCAATTGGCTCAGCATTCACAAAAATAGTTATTTGTTCACTGCATGGTGGTATCTTCCCTGATCAAAGGAAGCAATTATCAGAGCACTGTCCAAAAAGAAACATCTTTAGGTTCAGACTGCATGGCAAACTAAGGACGGTTTCAAATCTTCCAAGTTAAGGAAAAGTTATTGAAAAGAGTAGTTGCGGGTCAGCTTGAAATCCATCTGTAAAAGCATTACCTCTATGATCCATTGCAGACAGGTTTCAGAAAAGAACTCAGCCCAGAAACAGTCCTGTTGCATATTTTTAATGATCACCTGGTAGCAAAAAATAGAGGTGACTTTTCAATCTTAATTCTCATTGGATTCTTTGCAGCATTTGACATGGGATATTAATGGCAAGCTGACCTAAGAGCAAATACATTATGCGTGCAGATAAGAACGCACCGACATCATGGAGCCAACTATAGAGCGCTATTGTAAGACTGTCAATAAGCCACTCACACCTCTCAAAAGGCCCTCCTAATTGACCTATCTCAAGCTGTAAATATATTACAGATGACCGAGGGCTGCAGTGCCAAAAATGCTCCTTGCGCTGGTGGAGAAACAAAAACAAAAAAACAAAAAAAAAGTACGCCCAAGAACACTTTGAAAAAGGAAACCACCACTTAGAGAGAAAATAAAAATAAAAAAATACGACCCACAAAAGATATGAACTTCCAACCGTGCAATAAAAAAACACAAAAAATAAAAACATACCAAAAACATCACGCATAGCACAGGGGGACAGCCAGGGTGCCTGGGAGTGAGGTTGCACGCAAATTTACGTCAAATTTGCAGAGTTTCGGCATTCAAAAAATCGCCTAAGCAACAGAAAAAATAGCAGCCGGAAAAAAAAACACGAACCCTAAATATGCAAAACACAGCCAGGCACATAAGACTTTTAGCCAGGAACGTACGAGGTACAAAATACACTATTAGGTGTTATATGCTTGAGACCCGCGTAACACATACACACTAGCCGCCATTTTATAATACTACCTTAAAACGAACAACATTACCATTCTAAAATACCGCATTGCACAACTAAACGGTTTAGCCTCGTGCACGCAGCCTATTTACACTGCACACCTTGCTGACACTTTCTCCTCAGATCACCAACAGTCCAAATGTACATTGTATGCTGCAGGAAAAAACAACAGCGATTGTTAGCTCTTCAGCATATTGATTCCAGGATATATTCATTACAAATAGGTAAAGTATATTAATTCATTATTATAAAAAAAAAAAATTAAAATTATATATATATACACACACACAGTGGATATAAAAAGTCTACACATCCCTGTTAAAATGTCAGGTTTGAAAAACAAACTGAAATCTTTTAGGTGGAAGGGGGGGGAAAAAAAATAATGTGGTTGCATAAGTCTGCACACCCTCTTATAACTGGGGATGTAGCTGTGTTCAGAATTAAGCAATCACATTCCAAATCGTGTTAAATAGGAGTCGGCATACACCTGCCACCATTTAAAGTGCCTCTGATTAACCCCAAATAAAGTTCAGCTGCTCTAGTTGGTCTTTCCTGAAATGTTCTTAGTCGCATCCCACAGCAAAAGCCATGGTCCACAGAGAGCTTCCAAAGCATTAGAGGGATCTCATTATTAAAAGGTATCAGTCAGGAGAAGGGTACAAAAGAATGTCCAAGGCATTAGATATACCATGGAACACAGTGAAGACAGTCATCATCAAGTGGAGAAAATATCGCACAACAGTGATATTACCAAGAACTGGAGCTCCCTCCAAAATTGATAAAAAGACAAGAAGAGGAGGATGTTATCTGGGAGGCTACCAAGAGGCCTACAGCAACATTAAAGGAGCTGCAGGAATATCTGGCTAGTACTGGCTGTGTGGTACATGTGACAACAATCTCCTGTATTCTTCATATGTCTGGGCTATGGGGTAGAGTGGCAAGACGAAAGCCTTTTCTTAAGAAAAACATCCAAGCCAGGCTACATTTTGCAAAAACACATCTGAGGTCTCCCAAAAGCATATGGGAAAAGGTGTTATGGTCTGATGAAACCAAGGTGGAACTTTTTGGCCATAATTTCAAAAGATATGTTTGGCACAAAAACAACACTGCACATCACCAAAAGAACACCATACCCACAGTGAAGCATGGTGGTGGCAGCATCATGCTTTGGGGCTGCTTTTCTTCAGCTGGAACTGGGGCCTTAGTTAAGATAGAGGGAATTATGAACAGTTCCAAATACCAGGCAATATTGGCACAAAACCTTCAGGCTTCTGCTAGAAAGCTGAACATGAAGAGCAACTTCATCTTTCAGCATGACAACGACCCAAAGCATACATCCAAATCAACAAAGGAATGGCTTCACCAGAAGAAGATTAAAGTTTTGGAATGGCCCAGCCAGAGCCCAGACCTGAATCTGATTGAAAATCTGTGGGGTGATCTGAAGAGGGCTGTGCACAGGAGATGCCCTCGCAATCTGACAGATTTGGAGTGTTTTTGCAAAGAAGAGTGGGAAAATCATGCCAAGTCAAAATGTGCCATGCTGATAGACTCATACCCAAAAAGAGTGCTGTAATAAAATCAAAAGGTGCTTCAACAAAGTATTAGTTTAAGGGTGTGCATACTTATGCAACCATATTATTTTATTTATATATTTTTTTTCTTCCCTCTACCTAAAAGATTTTGTTGTTTTTTTTCACAATTGAGTTGTACAGTTTATAGGTCACATTAAAGGTGGAAAAAGTTCTGAAATGATTTATCTTTGTCTCATTTTTTTACAGCACAGAAACCTGACATTTTAACAGGGGTGTGTAGACTTTTTATGTATGTATGTATGTATGTATGTATGTATGTATGTATGTATGTATGTAATATATGTATATATATATATATATATATATATATATATATATATATATATATAAAAAAAAAGAGGAGAGACTCTCTTTGCCAAAGGCGCTCAGCGCGGAGCACACAATGGGTGCTCAGAGGAGCAAAAAGTACAAGGGGAGAGGCTTGCAATGAACACCAAAGGCGCTCATTGCCAGCCTTGCGATAAGCGGCGAAGGCGCTCAGCACGGTCCTTGCAATGTGCACTTAAGGTGCTCAGACAACCAAGAGTACATGAGGGGAAAGGCTCGCAATGAAAGTACTCAGAGGACTAAAAGCCTTACATTGTGTGGCAAACAGCATTACACGCCTTACAATTTTATTGCCGTAATTTTTTGACGGGCAAGTCACTAGTCAGTTTAGAGTTTTTGGTAATACTGGAACTTCACAATCAACAGTTCTACACACTACACACAAGCAATGTGGTATTTATTGAGGACTTGTTTTGAAGTTAATCTTGATAAAATAGTAAATCAACAATTTCTCACTACAAACAGAATCAAATTTGCTTTCACCTCCCAGGGCTTCAAAGGAAGACACACGTAATAGCTTCCAAATGTAACCGGGCTCATTATGGATGCTCCCACCTTCCTATTAATCTAGCACGTTCACCTATCTAAAACCCTAAGCCTAAGCCCCTACCCTTACACCCCTACCATCCCTCTGCGTGTCCTCCTGGTTAAATATTTTTTTGATGACATTTCTCCTCATGCCTTTTCATCTGTTCTGGATGCTGGCCTGGATGGGGTCAGGTGGATGCGAGAGGTAAGGTGGATGTCCGGCGTGGATGGTGTCAGGTGGATGGCGAGAGGTGATGCTGGCGTGGATGGTGTCGGGTGAGGTGGAGTGGAGGTCTGGAGTGGATGCTGGCGTGGATGGTGTCAGGCGAGAGGTGTGGTGGAGGTCCAGAGTGGATGGTGTCAGGTGGATGGCGAGAGCGGAGGTGAATGTCCTCAGTGGATGCGGGCGTGGATGGCGAGAGTTGAGGTGAATGTCCTCAGTGGATGCTGGCGTGGATGGTGTCAGGTGGAGGTCTGGAGTGGATGCTGGCGTAGATGGTGTCAGGTGGATGGCGAGAGGCGAGGTAGAGGTCCGGAGTGGATGCTGGCGTGGATGGTCTCAGGTGGATGGTGAGAGGGGAGGTGGAGAGGATGTCCGGAGTGGATGCTGGTGTGGATGGTGTCAGGTGGATGGCGAGAGGTGCATGACGCATGCATATGTCTGCTGCGTGCTCGCATCTGTTGTGTGCGCGCTGGTGTCTGGCAAGCTTCTGAGTGTAAGCATGCATTAGTCGTCGCGCTTGGTGCAATTGCACAAAATTCGTGCCACCGATATTAATAGAGTGTCTGAACAACTACTATGGATGTATGACACTGTCCTCAGCCGGCCTGCTGAAATACAAAGTTTTACATGATGAAGCCCCCAGATATCTGAAGGAGATCCACAAACCTTATATTCGTGTTCTGAGATCTGCTGCTAAAAATCTATTAACCGTCTCCCGAACCTCCTCACAAATCTCTGGGTCCTGAGCTTTTATGTATAAGATTCTGGAACGCTCTACTAAACTCAATAAGACAGGCCCCTAATTTGGACATTTTCAAAAAGAGACTGAAGACTATGCTCTGTACCCCAGGCCTTCCAATCAGTCACAACTCTCTCCTTTTTCTCCTACTTTCCTAAGAGCTTTAAGTTTCTTCTAGGAGAAAAGCTCTATGTAAATGTATCAATTACAGTATATTCCAACAAACATCATATATTTTAATACTTCAAACTTGCCTTATCCAGTTTAATAAAAAAAAAAAAAAAAACAACATAACATTTTATAAAATCTCCATGTCACCACTGCCCCATCTCATCAATAATAATTATTACCACACTCCCGAAACCCAACCATAGGTCAATGCTAATTGTGAAGTTTGCGATATAATCATTTCAGGGCTTGATGAACCCAAGGAATCAAAAGGCTCATGACTTTTTCTTTGTTTTGTTTTTTTTTTACTTCTGATGCAAAAATGTAGATAAAACGTTGTGGAAAACATGATTAACGTAATTCTAACACTTGACTGGTCACTGCTTCCTTCAAAATGAAAAAAGATACGTAAGATGTTTAATACAGATGCAACAAAAAGTTGTCTTTTCTTACTGAAGGTACAACAGAAGTCCTTCATCTATCTCAGTTCTGATCTATTTGATCTTAGTACCCATATTATTTTATGTGCAAAGTAAATATGTGTCATTATTGCTATTGTGTGGGTAAGAATTAATAAGAAATTGCACTCATGGGTACCCAGCTAGGGCATGGGCATGGGCATGGGCACCTTTCATTATTTTCAAGGTTGGGGGTGGCGATAAAGCCTAAAATATATTAGCCTTACAGTGTACAGACAGGTATAATCCTTTTAGGTGGTGACAAATAATCTTTGAGCAATTAAGAATTGCCAGAGATAAAATATTAAAACAAATTCATTCTGTAAAAAAAACTTTTTAGAACTGACAACAGGTTTTTACAGACAGACAAGAAATCTGCCATTCTACTTACCTAAAGTATTGGCTGAAAGCGGCTAAGACATTTTTGTGTGCTTTAAAGCAAACACCTTTCACCACCAACATGCAGTCACAAAGAAGCCCTTGGATGCGTTGCTCATGAAGTTGTTGGAGAAGGTGGCAGCTGTGGCTGGCCGCCCTATCCATATTCAAAAAACATTTCAATAACCTGGAAACAAATGAAAAGTCATGTAAAAAGGAACCAATATACCAAGCATGGAGAACAGTAAACCTAATTGTACCACTTACAGATAAATGGATGTTATAAATACTGATCTACACTATCAAACAGGGCATCGAGTGGAAATCAAGTGTGTGATTATTTTTCATACAGCATAGCTATTGCTTCAATTGCTCCCTCTTTGTAGAGTGTTGGTCTTTGAATTCCACAAGGACCAAAAAAAATCACCCTGCAAATGGCATTAAAAATCTGATTGCTGCAACCAAAAACATGTAAGCTTATCATTATAGGTTATTTAGACATGTTCATCTTAAAGGTAAAAATGTGCAATTTATTATAGCAGTAAAGACAAATATGAGCATTTAGATGGAGCTTGTAATCAGGACATGAAGGAATGCGCCTATAAGTTATAAGTAAAGTTTGTGATGCAGAGACTCCAGCTTCGGGTCAGGTTAAATACACAGTTTAAGTGCAATAAACAGCTATAAAACAGTGAGTTAGAGTGTCAAATAAAGAAAAGTTTTTCATACATTTACTGTTTGACTAACTGCCAAATATGACACTGCAATGACATAAGTGGCCTGTTAGGTGCTCCTTGTGCACCCTTCAAAATTTAGGATATGTAAAATATTTAACAAAGATACAAAAAATAAATAAATTAGAAACCCTTTTTTCAATCCCTGATTTTAAAATAAGAGAGTAATCTTAACAGCCTCAGATTGCTCTTCCAATAAGATTATACAACGCTATTCACCACCAGGTAAAAAGGTGCACAAAGATAATCTCAGTATTAGTTTCCAACTCCATCAACAAGAGAATTCCCTGGCATGCTTCTAAAGATGCCCGTACCTTAAGGGTGGTCAGACTTATTATTATTTTTTTTTAAACACACCACTATCACCCTCAATTGGGGATGAATTGTCTTTATTGATTGGCAAGGGGGATTCAACTGGTGGTGAGTGCGACACAACATTATTCATGACCCTAACATTTTCTTTATTATAAATGATCTGATTGGCACTATGATGTATGGTTCCCTACCTGCATTTGAGATGAGCTAGTCACAGTGGTGCTCAGTGGCAGACATGTGATGTCTTCACATGAGAGCCCGATCTTAATGGCTCTGCAGTTATTGGGGACCCAATAGGATATCCAAATTAACATTGGGTAGCATTGTTGTGGTAGATCTTGAGATATTAGGGGTGGACATTGCTGCTTTCTATTAGTATAGTTGCTGGTGGGGCAGACAATAAAGAGCCTACAGTATAAACACAGCACAGCTTTTGTCTTGTTATAAGAGATGGTAAAAGACCCCGTTATAGGTTCAGAGGTAGGAAGGCCGTTTTTCCCCATCCACATGGATTCAAGGTCTGAAGTCTTCCCTGAGATGACTATAATATATAGCAATTGTCTAGGATTAATTAATTAGAGGGCTCTAAATTTCAGCACCAACAAGATGGACTACAAAACAGATGTTTCCCACTTACCTAGAAGACCAACAAACAGGGTCATTAGGCACACAGAAATAATTATTTACATCAAAATAATAATAATCAAAAAAATCAAAAAAAAAATCTGTGTACGCTAGTGACAGAAACATAAGGATTACTCACAATTCTTTTGTAATATAAAAGTGTGAACATACCCAAGTAGGATGCAAGGATCCTTTTGCAGAAATGCAAAATATTTTATGCGACCTGAGCCTTTTGGTTAAAATATAGATAAAATATGGGCATAGATAAATAAAGACTGATGGGTGAAGTAAGTTTTGTGCGATTAAGAAAAATGGGATCTGCCTGAAGAAGTGGGCAATAGGAGGCCCAGAAAATTTTATTTTAAAATATAGTGTTATGGAAATTGTTGGAGCTTTATAAGCAAAAACAAATAATCATGATTTAAAACATAGTTAGAAACAGAAGGCATGTTTAACGTATTACAGCAGCTATTACGCAGATACATCAAGTTATACTGACATGGATGGAGTATTTATTTTACTTGAAGGCTGACAGTGGAATTGAGTAAATGAGAGAGTAAGGCTGATTATAGCCCATCTAATGATATACTGAAGTATATGGAATGATAGCATATGACTTCTTCATTTAAATAGAGAAGTAAATGATGCAGTAATGAATAAGATCATTCAAAGGGGATGAAAAAACATTATTACATTTCCAAATACAGGATGCAATTGAGTTAAAACCATAGGTAAAAAACAGAAAATAACAGATCTCGAAAATAACAATTCTGGTATCAAGAAATTAGAAACTTCATGGATATAAACAGCCTGTATTGGGCATTGACGTCTAAACCGTGATTGTGTTTGTGCACTTACATAAACAGACTGAGATATATAAATGTCTGCACACAATATCTATGATTTCCCTGGTTTACATACACACAGAAAACTCTGATGATACCAAACACCAGGAACACTATAAAAACAATTAGGCTATTATAGATCCAGCAATGTGCTGGCATCAACAGAAAGGCCTTGATTGAACACCTAAGCTGTAATTTACAGTGAGAGGACAAATGGAAGGGCCCTTTATTCTTACTCATCCTCTCTGTTGCTTTCAAATGAACACTGGTGACTACGAAAATTTCATTATGTATGCAAGAAACTAAAACATTAACAAGACATGCGCATAAAAGCATTTTTAGAGAAAGTCATCATATTACAAGACCCTGCCAGTGCATGAAAATCATCCTCCTTTTCAAGGCACAAGAGGGTGCTTACATGGCAGGATAAGAGATGCAATTATACTGGCAACTTGCCTTATACTGAACATGCTGTGGGGAGGGGGATAGTAAAATGAATCAACAAATACACCCCCCCCCCTCCATTCCATAACAGATCATAAAAAATAATAGTACCCGCCCCCCAAAAAAAAATCCAGCAGGAATTGTGGAAGACAGAACTATGGCATCCTACAGGTATTATAAGCATGCACTAAAATAAGGATTTTACCTACAAATGCTTTTACACCCACTACTTATACAGACACTAATGTTGTTAATATCTTACAAACTTCACAAACATATGCACTTTTTCCCAATCTACAATGGTTCTTTAACACACACCTCCAGGAAGTACTCCACTCACTACAATTCTGTAACAAAGACCTTGTATGAGATATTTCCCCAAATTTTACTTTAGTACTTATTACTTTTGTACCTCTACTTGATTATTAATGTGTGTCGCCACCAGCAGTGGCACGCTGTGATCAGTAGGTGGCGCAACTATGACTCGCCAAGGATCTCTTCAATTTCTTAGGGGTAGGATAAGGGTTAGACTTAGGTGTTAGGGGTACTTTATTATATTAAAGCTTATCATCTGGCACGACCCTAACCCTAAATCTAACACTCGCCCTAAGAATAAGCTGAAGAAAGTCTTTGTTGAGCCACTGCCGCATCACCTGCTGCACACCCCTGCTGGCTCCCAAGTCAGGGGTTGACAAGATAGACTAGTTTGGAGCCAGGTTATGGATTATATATAGAAATAGATGCATAATGCCTAAACTATTAGGAACCAACAATAAAACTTTAGGTGCCATGGCTCCCTGGACTTGTCATAAGTTTATAGTTATTATTGTTGTTTAGTCATTCAGTCGTGTCCAACTCTATGCACCACAGCACCCCAGGCACATATTGTATCTTTTTGTGCTTATCCATGAGGCTTTCTTGGCAAAGATACTGGAGTGGGGTGCCAGTTTCAGATCTATCCCATTGTAAATTTGCCAGCAAGTAGCCTCTAGATGTCGCTGTGGATATTTTGCAGCGCTGCCGATATATCACACAAGTTGTAACCCTGGAAGATTACATTAACCCTCACCCTATAGTATGGGCACTGAAAATAGACAGCGCCATCTAGCAGTTGGTGGGCGGCACTGCTGCTGCCACTGCTGGTGATTTTTTGGCGAATTTGAAATGGGAAAGGACCCCAGTTTCTTCTCCACTGGACCGTAATTTGTCTGAGCTCTCTGCTATGACCTGCCCATTTTGGGTGAAAGTACATCGTATAGCTCACAGCTTCATTGATGTAAACAACCCCTTCACCACAGGGCTGAGATCCAGAAGGGGCTAGTTATTGTACTCATATTTATATACACTATTATTATATACATTATTATGCATTCTTTGTGGCTGCTAATTCTCATAAAAATGTGTCTGCCCCTGCCTCCAGGACCTCATAAGAGGTGGAGACAACCAGCTCAACTCGATATTTATAAATGTATATTATGTTATATTGCTTTCCTACATGTATTACTATTGTACTAATATGCAATGCCTAATTATCACATGTAGCTTTTGTTATTAGGATATTACAGGGGCCCTTTATTATACTAAACCCTGCACTGGCTGGTAATGTAATAAAACACACACAAGAGGCGTCACTATTTCTACCTATTATAGTCAATAAATAATACAAAGTAGATAATAAATTAAACTATAATATGAATGTAAATATGTGCTGAAGACTACAGTTAACATCCCCAAGCTGTACGCCGCCATTATGTGTCTCGGACCGGACACCCCTGGCTGCCATTATTTACCCCCTCACCTCTGTGACAAACACCTTACCCCCAAGTTCCCTCCTGTCATCGGGACAGTGACGCAACCGAGCCTCGACGTACACTACGCACGTTCTGCTGTATGTGACGTCACTTCCAGAGCTTCCCTCACTGCTATGGAAATGAAAATAGGCGTTACAGGAAGTGACGTACTTCATACCTAGTGCTTGGTGTGAGTGCCACACGTGGGATACAGAGGTGCAGGTGAGTGCAGAGTATACACTGAGAGGATATAGGTCTGGGGGGGTCATGTAATGTAACTGCTTGTATGTTACATTAGATAATATCAGTGACATTAAACCCATATTATCTGCAGGGTATGGAGTCCTGTGACATGTTGTATGCAGTATATACAACGTGCTTTCCTATTTCAAATCCTACACTAAACACGTTGCTAACTGTTCATTACTAAATAGTCCCCCAACTAAAATAAGTATATTTGTCCTATAATATTTACCTGGATTCCTGAATATATAACATCCCCTACAATATTTACATTACAGAAGTTTCTAGAAGGAAGATGGCTTGGTGTGGGGACTTTTCCATTGGAATTTTTACTTCCTCAGTTTGTAAACACTAGGACACTACAGCAGGACCAAAGCTCCTATTTTCCCAAAAGACCGGAGATTTCATGTTGTTGTTTAGTCGTCCAGTCGTGTCCCACTCTCCGTGACCCTACAGACCGCAGCACGCCAGGCACATATATCTCTGGTTGCGCTTATCTATATGGTTTTCTTGGCAAACATACTGGAGTGAGTTGCTAATCTCAAAGATGTGTACAAAATCTGGATCTATCCTGTTATGTGCATGCACGGCACTCGCGTCCCGATGTACTCCCTAACCCCCTACACCCTTTGCCGGCCCTAACGCCCTATACCAGTTACCGGCCCCAACCCCCTAAAAGTAACTTCCTAACCCCCTAAAAGTATCTTCCAAACCCCCTACACCCCTTGCCGGCCCTAACCCCCTAAAAGTAACTTCCTAACCACCTACACCCCTTGCTGGCCCTAACCCCCTAAAAGTAACTTCCTACACCCCTTGCCGGCCCTAACCCCCTAAAAGTTACTTCCTAACCCTCTAAACCTAACCACTTACCGGGCACTAGGAGACCGTTTCATCGCATCTTGCGTGCGTACATATAACAGGATAGGTCCCAAAATCTTTACCTCAGTGCATAACACTCATCTTATCCAAATAAAATAATAAAGTGAGGAATTTATTATGATTTTTATTATAACTGTGAGTTAAAAATATGCATATTTTTTACTCGCCGTAACTGTATAGTTTTAAATATATTTAAAATTCGTAATAATATTATACACTCCGAGAAGCTAAATGCAACTATAGCACTAAGGCTTTTACCACCACCTTGATATTTATCACCATCTCAGAGGCAGCCCCTTGATTTGTAATATATGATGATGCATAGCAGTGATCACAATGTATTCTCTATTAAATTACAGTAATATTATCATTGATTTGTAACATGCCAACATATTCCGTAGCGCTATACAGGAGATTAAGTCCCAAACAATATACACAAAGGATGGAGGGCCCTGTCTTTGAGCTTAGAATCCAGTGTCCATATTTATTAATATCATTTTTTTTATTTGTAATGCACCAACATATTCTGTAGCGCTGTACATGGCAAAAAAAAAAAAAAAATGGACACCTTACGAAGAATGTGTTTGAGCTTAAAATCAAACAAACATAGAGCTTGTTTTCCAAAGCACTGACACAAGGTTGAAAACTTACAATCTAAAGGGTTAAAGTGTGATACAAGAGGGTGATAGATGCAAGATGGCAGGGTGAAAGCAATTTGTTCAATCCAGTGGAGGTTGGTGTTGTTGTCTTAAGAGATGTTACATTTTGCAAATGCCTCCCTTGCAAAATGTCCATAGTGCTTTCCCCAAAGCACCATACAAGATTGAAAACTCGCAAACTTGCACTATAAGGGTTTTGGGTGAGAGAAGTGTTGTGCATGTTAGGGTGCAAGGTACATAAAAAATTGTAAGCACATTGCTAGAGTCCATGACTTCAGTTTTTATAATAATCTTGCACTGGATAGAGTATTTAAATAAATCATCATTTTAATGGTAATTTAAATGACTGTGTAGGTCAGATCTTGCCAGGCCCTGTCTCGTATTGTTGTGGCATCGCTTGTAAGGTTTGCTGCCCTGTCATAATGAAGACATGAATCTGCGATCTTTGCTACCACGTCTCTTGCTAACATGTTAAAGGGATATGGAAGGTTCCTGGATTTTACTAGGTATATAATATCCCTGTGTATTTATCTACTTATATGTACTTTATTTTATTAAGAAGTGCTTATAATCTCTGTTTTATTGCCTAAAATCACACAAATAGTCCCTGTATGGGTCTGTTCTCTGCAGTGTATGCAGGCACACACTCTGTAGTACTGGCTTTGCAGTGTGTCATACTAACCAATCAGTGAGCATGTCTCAGCAACATGCTACTGAGATGGGGTCCCTGATAGGCTAGGACACTACACTGCACTACAGAATCGGTGTCTGCATATGCTGGGCAGTCCCATACAGGGACTATTTGACTGTACATTATGAATATGGTCACCTTTCCATTGCACCATTATCAGCCTTATACCACTGATTATTTATCACACTGTGTCTCCTTCTAGTGCTTTCCCCGTGTCTTGTCCGCCATGGTGTTCTTTACCTGCAATGCTTGTGGCGAATCGTTAAAGAAGGGCCAAGTGGAAAAACACACCGCGATTTGCAGAAATTGTCAATGCCTTTCTTGCATTGACTGTGGTAAAGATTTCTGGTATGTATGAGTGTAGCTTGTACATCACGTGCGTCCACATTGAAGTATGTTCAGTTCTTTTCTGAATCACAAAACTTCAGATTTATTAGGCAAAATGTTTTTATAAACTTTAAAAAAAAGTCACTTTTATTTTCATTTATTCTTTACTGCAAGATTTCATTTTCTTTACTAGGCTGTTTTTTCCCCCCGGCTCCTGCCTCAGTTGTGCCCATGTAAGCAAACAAGTTTTGCATTAGTCCTTATGGAAGTACTGGCCCATTGTGTAGACACGATTCTGCTCTACATTTGAAATTTCTTATCTCAAGAAGTAGATCACTGAAAACTAAAAGGGTAGATTCTGTAATATAATATATTGCATATTAAATTAATACATTTGTGGTTGTATTGTTATTATTTTTATATTATAAAAATATTGCCTATTTTCAAGTGTATTTCAAAAGAATATATTTGACATTTGTGACCTTTTCATTGGCATACGTTTCTATAGATTACTTTTTAGTGTAGGTTTGTCCTTTAAGCAAACAATTTTAAGGAAATCTCAGATCCCGTAGGTCTTTTAAAGAATTATATAGTACATTTTTTAAGGAATATAAAACAAAAAAAAATTGGACCTATCCTCTTATGGTAGCGCAGCATGAGGAGGCGATGAGCATCCGCTAGATGATGCTGCTGATATTCCTGTTGCCATGTCAAGGCTTAGGTAAACTGTTTGGGGTGAGGGTTAGTGTTGGTGTTAGTTTAAGGGTTAGACTAACATTATAAGCTTAGAACTTACCTTGCATATCGGCAGCGCCATCTAGCAGTTGGAGGCCGCACTGCAGTGGCGGACCTGTCCCTATACCATAAAAGGATAGATCCAAAAATTCTATTCCTTAAAAAAAAGCATGTTTTAAACATTAAAAAAAAAAAAAATTTCCATTAAAAGATAAGTTACTGTTCCCTGTCTCATGAGACAAATGGGACTTCTACAACTAAATTCCTGCTCATTGGCTCAGTTTGTTCTGCTTCAGGATTTTCATTTAATATTTAAACAAATATAATGTGAAACATTCTTAAACACCCTCTTTAAGATGTAGGAAAAATTATTTCTCTGTTTTTTCATTTTGTAAAATTTTCTATGTATTTTTCTTGCAATGGAGCAACCATTGATTTGTATAACCTGGTTTGTTACCTTGGTTAAAAAACATTTAACCATCTACTATCTGTATAGATAATTTTTTTTCTGATTTTAATGACAATTTAATTATACTGAAAATCATTAGTGTCATTGCTTGTTAAGGTAGCAAGCCATGTTAGATCTACCTTTTTCATTATAAAATAAAGAATATACTGTCATCTCAAGGTGGTGTGGCAAGTCTCTGAGCAAAAGTCTGCAAAACCTCTCATTGTATAGAAAATTAGGAGTACAGTCAGTGGCTCTATCTGTTGGCAAGATCATTTAGAAATGAATATAGTAAGTCTTCCTTTGCTCACCAAAAACAAATTGTTCTACATTTTCACCATTTAAAATAGCTCTTCCCAACAAATAGCATTGAATGTCATTTCTTTGACAAATAGTAACTCTGAATTTTCCTTTGAGAGAGAGGAAAGCCATTTGTGGGCAAAAGTTATCTCCATTCAAGCTGTGTTGGGACTGCTAATGCCAAATTATTACATCCATTCTCATTTGGGCCTTCACGGTACAGAATAGTACAGTTTGTAAGCTTGGGATAGGAGCAGCCGAAAACAGAAGGCATTATCGTTATCAAAAAAATAAAGCTGTTTTATTATTGATTTAATGCTTTTTTGGAAAACTGGTCAAGCTAAATAATATCACTACTGGGCTAATGTGCTACACCGTACATATGGGATGTAGGGCTCAGTGGAATATACTGGGCTAATGTGCTACACCGTACATATGTGATGTAGGGCTCAGTGGCATATACTGGGCTAATGTGCTACACCGTACATATGGGATGTAGGGCTCAGTGGAATATACTGGGCTAATGTGCTACACCGTACATATGGGATGTAGGGCTCAGTGGCATATACTGGGCTAATGTGCTACACCGTACATATGGGATGTAGGGCTCAGTGGAATATACTGGGCTAATGTGCTACACCGTACATATGGGATGTAGGGCTCGGTGGCATATACTGGGCTGATGTGCTACACCGTACATATGGGATGTAGGGCTCAGTGGAATATACTGGGCTAATGTGCTACACCGTACATATGGGATGTAGGGCTCAGTGGAATATACTGGGCCAATGTGTTACACCGTACATATGCGATGTAGGGCTCAGTGGAATATACTGGGCTAATGTGCTACATCGTACATATGGGATGTAGGGCTCAGTGGAATATACTGGGCTAATGTGCTACACCGTACATATGGGATGTAGGGCTCAGTGGAATATACTGGGCTAATGTGCTACACCGTACATATGGGATGTAGGGCTCAGTGGAATATACTGGGCTAATGTGCTACATCGTACATATGGGATGTAGGGCTCAGTGGCATATACTGGGCTAATGTGCTATACCGTACATATGGGATGTAGGGCTCAGTGGCATATACTGGGCTAATGTGCTACATCGTACATATGGGATGTAGGGCTCAGTGGCATATACTGGGCTAATGTGCTACACCGTACATATGGGATGTAGGGCTCAGAGGAATATACTGGGCTAATGTGCTACACCGTACATATGGGATGTAGGGCTCGGTGGCATATACTGGGCTGATGTGCTACACCGTACATATGGGATGTAGGGCTCAGTGGAATATACTGGGCTAATGTGCTACACCGTACATATGGGATGTAGGGCTCAGTGGAATATACTGGGCTAATGTGCTACACCGTACATATGGGATGTAGGGCTCAGAGGAATATACTGGGCCAATGTGCTACACCGTACATATGGGATGTAGGGCTCAGTGGCATATACTGGGCTAATGTGCTACACCGTACATATGGGATGTAGGGCTCAGTGGAATATACTGGGCTAATGTGCTACACCGTACATATGGGATGTAGGGCTCAGTGGAATATACTGGGCCAATGTGCTACACCGTACATATGGGATGTAGGGCTCAGTGGCATATACTGGGCTAATGTGCTACACCGTACATATGGGATGTAGGGCTCAGTGGAATATACTGGGCTAATGTGCTACACCGTACATATGGGATGTAGGGCTCAGTGGAATATACTGGGCTAATGTGCTACACCGTACATATGGGATGTAGGGCTCAGTGGAATATACTGGGCTAATGTGCTACACCGTACATATGGGATGTAGGGCTCAGTGGCATATACTGGGCTAATGTGCTACACCGTACATATGGGATGTAGGGCTCAGTGGAATATACTGGGCTAATGTGCTACACCGTACATATGGGATGTAGGGCTCGGTGGCATATACTGGGCTAATGTGCTACACCGTACATATGGGATGTAGGGCTCGGTGGAATATACTGGGCTAATGTGCTACACCGTACATATGGGATGTAGGGCTCAGTGGAATATACTGGGCCAATGTGTTACACCGTACATATGCGATGTAGGGCTCAGTGGAATATACTGGGCTAATGTGCTACATCGTACATATGGGATGTAGGGCTCAGTGGAATATACTGGGCTAATGTGCTACACCGTACATATGGGATGTAGGGCTCAGTGGAATATACTGGGCTAATGTGCTACACCGTACATATGGGATGTAGGGCTCAGTGGAATATACTGGGCTAATGTGCTACATCGTACATATGGGATGTAGGGCTCAGTGGCATATACTGGGCTAATGTGCTATACCGTACATATGGGATGTAGGGCTCAGTGGCATATACTGGGCTAATGTGCTACATCGTACATATGGGATGTAGGGCTCAGTGGCATATACTGGGCTAATGTGCTACACCGTACATATGGGATGTAGGGCTCAGAGGAATATACTGGGCTAATGTGCTACACCGTACATATGGGATGTAGGGCTCGGTGGCATATACTGGGCTGATGTGCTACACCGTACATATGGGATGTAGGGCTCAGTGGAATATACTGGGCTAATGTGCTACACCGTACATATGGGATGTAGGGCCATATGGGATGTAGGGCTCAGTGGAATATACTGGGCTAATGTGCTACACCGTACATATGGGATGTAGGGCTCAGTGGAATATACTGGGCCAATGTGCTACACCGTACATATGGGATGTAGGGCTCAGTGGCATATACCGGGCTAATGTGCTACACCGTACATATGGGATGTAGGGCTCAGAGGAATATACTGGGCTAATGTGCTACACCGTACATATGGGATGTAGGGCTCAGTGGAATATACTGGGCCAATGTGCTACACCGTACATATGGGATGTAGGGCTCAGTGGCATATACCGGGCTAATGTGCTACACCGTACATATGGGATGTAGGGCTCAGTGGCATATACCGGGCTAATGTGCTACACCGTACATATTGCATGTAGGGCTCAGTGGAATATACTGGGCTAATGTGCTACACCGTACATATGGGATGTAGGGCTCAGTGGAATATACTGGGCCAATGTGCTACACCGTACATATGGGATGTAGGGCTCAGTGGAATATACTGGGCCAATGTGCTACACCGTACATATTGCATGTAGGGCTCAGTGGAATATACTGGGCTAATGTGCTACACCGTACATATTGCATGTAGGGCTCAGTGGAATATACTGGGCTAATGTGCTACACCGTACATATTGGATGTAGGGCTCAGTGGAATATACTGGGCCAATGTGCTACACCGTACATATGTGATGTAGGGCTCAGAGGAATATACTGGGCCAATGTGCTACACCGTACATATGGGATGTAGGGCTCAGTGGAATATACTGGGCCAATGTGCTACACCGTACATATGGGATGTAGGGCTCAGTGGAATATACTGGGCTAATGTGCTACACCGTACATATGGGATGTAGGGCTCAGAGGAATATACTGGATACTATGTGTGTGTGTTCATACAGATCTTTTTCAATTTATTTCTTTTCTCCTTCCTGTTTTTCATTGTTTTTCTTCTGTTGACATTAGGGGCGATGACTATAAGCAACACCTGAAGTGTATTAGTGAAGATCAGAAATATGGTGGCAAAGCTTTTGAAGCAAAAACGAACAAAGGGGACGTGAAACAGCAACAATGGATTGAGGTAAATATAACCCCAAGAATTGTAATTGCTATTGGAATACAGACACCATGGCCATTTCTAGTACTTACCCCATTGAGTAAGGACAATATCTCCCTACACATGTTCATGCACCTCTGCTGCTATTGACATCACAGTTTTTTGCAGGCCTTACTTTACATTTATGTTTATATTCTTCTTTCTCTTGCTGTTTGAGTACACCGAGCTTGTGTTTTGTCCTTTGCCATCTGTACAACTGCTTTATTGGTAAATGAAGAACAATATAATACCTATGCTGGGGAACCTCAAGTCTATCTTTCCTCAAGTTTTGAAACTCTAACTGACTTGTGTCTTCATTGACCTAAAACAAAGAAAGATGCATGATACAAACTAAGGACTGATATTTGTGAAAGCTCAATCTATGGTTTCATATCTCTATTCCTTTGTTAAAATTGTTTTTGATTTGTACTTACCCCTGTATCGTGATAGAGAATATGTTGGCGCGTTACAAATAAAGGATAATAATCAGATCCTATCTATTATTCCATAACTCAACTTCACGTATGAGGAAAGCTAATGTTTAAGACATATAGACGTTTCATGGATTATGAATGTGTTTGATAGAGGAGACTCAGGAGTTAATGCAACTTTGTTGCCTGATAAAATCCCAAAATTAATAGTAATATTCTTACCCGAGAATTTACATGTTTTCTGGCATTTGATTTTGAGAAGGAGTACCCCTGAAATTCTAAGCTAAATTAGCATAAAATTCCTAATTTGTTTTAGCCAATCAGAGGCAGCTACACGTAAGGGTTAAAAACGTACCTGAATGCCTTGTTTCTTTTGGTAGGTACCAGGTGGCTATGTTGGGAGCTCTGTGTATAGAAAGACTCAATGTAATGTGTGTGTCAGACCAGAAAAAGGTAAAAACAGGGAACTTAGATATACATTTAACTAATAATGCCATTTCCAAAGTCATTACCAATTTCTACATAGATAAAGCTGGTTTATTATATATTGCATGCAATTCTGTTGCAGTAGGTACTTCCTTTGTTGTTTCTGCTGATCTGCTTCTACAGGTGGGAAGAAGTTTGCAACTGCTACAATAAAATCCCAATCATTATGAAGACTTCTTTACAGTCATTCGTTTCACATCTTGCTAAGAAAGTATTTCAATATGTATTTAAAAATGTAATAGTATAATTTTTATTGTCTAGAAAAAAATTGTACATTATCAACGTTCGTTATTCAGCAGAGTATGTTGGTAATTTGGGACCGCAATGATCCTTAGTTGATATTTAATGTATGAGGGATGTTGGAGAATAAAATTTCTAGCCAACTTCACCTTCCAAAGAGCAGCAGGATTTGCCTCTGTGTTTTTACATTCATACGTGACCTGTTTTAATTGTTTTTATTTACCAGCGTATTAATGAAGTAATGAAGAAGCCTAGCATCAGTGCAAACTTGAGAAACATTCTAAGTCAAATTAGTACTTATGATAACATTCCAAGGAAAAAGGCCAAGTTTCAGGTATGTAACTGTTACCACCAGCTGTCTGTGTGGCAGTAAAATGAATGTTTCAATATGTAACAGGTGACTATTTACATTTTTTTCCCCTGAGATTAACCCTGCATATGTACACTCCAAATCATTAATCTATACAAGATGATCATATGTGATGCTATAAATGTTGGTTACAGTTTTACAACATTTGCCAATGCAGGACCATTAGAATTCCTGAATAGTTTTGTGAAGGGTAGGTATTGCATCTATTGGTTCAAGCAGTCTGCTTGTGGGCATGAGTGGGGAAAGAGGGTTGTGTGAAATTCAGTTATCAAACAACTCTTCCTTCTCCCTCTTCCCTCCCCTTCCACCACTGACTCCACTGGTAGCTAAAAAATGCTCCCTTTATGCTCCTGCTATCAAGAAGTGATGAAACAAATACAAGATGCATCCTTTAATACAGAGTTTTTGAAAGTTCACTTTTTAACTAAAACATTTTTTATGGTTTACAAAGGTACTAATGATGTTTAATTGTTATATACTTCACAAATATATATATATATATATATATATATATATATATATATATATATATTATTATTTTTTTTATTACAGTTTTCTTTGCACTTCAAATTTGTAAAGGTTTCAATAATTTTCACGTTAAAAGGTTGACTATAACTCCCAAAATAATATAAAAATTACAGTACTAACATCAGTATAAACAACTTCTTACATTAACTAAAAAATAAAAATGTATAAAAATGTTGTAACAAAAAATCAAAAACATACAAAATTGCTCCTTTCCCCTTCAGACTGAAAAATTAGGGTGCTGTTCCTCACGTATTATTTTTCTATGCCCTTCTGGTTGGTGGCAGGTGTGATTAAAATTACTCTCTAGTAGGTGTCCATTAGGTTGTGCACTATTAATAGGATTTTGATAAAGAATAAAAAAAAAACTGAGAAAAATATCAATTCAGTTGATAGAATGTCCATTTTTTTTTCTGACAACATTGTGCCAATATTGTTATAAGCTGATAAATTGGGATAAAAAAAAATGAAATAAGATCTTTCTAAGAAGATTGCAGTTTAAAACTATATCGCAAATATGTTATATAAACCTCAGTCTAGAATTGTTACAATTTTCGTTGTGCACAAACTAGAAATCAGAATGCAATCAGCAATAATAGGTTTGTGTGTGTTTTTTTTTTTTTTTCTTGTAGAACTGGATGAAGAACAGCTTAAAAATCCATAATAACGTATTACAAGATCAAGTATGGGAGATATTTTCAGAAGCTACAAGCACCGTAAGTTCAGAAATGTAATACATTAATCAAACTTAGTTTTCACTCTGAAATATGCCATGAAAAAAAACTTTTTCGAATATTGTTTTTCATCTAAAGGGGGCAAAAAATCAGGACAAGCAGAAGCAAGATGAAAGCTCCCCTCCTGAAGACGAATCTAAACCAGTAGAACCTGGGGAGGAAACCGAGAAAAAGAAAAGCAAGCGGGAACGCAAGGAAGAAAGACAAAAGCAAAACAAGAAAGAGAAGAAGGAGCTAAATATAGAGGATCAGCTGGAAAATGGTGGGAAGAAAAAGAGCAAGAAGCGCAGCATGGAGGAAGATGAGGAAGCCGAAACCAGAGATGAAGAGCCTAAAGAAAAGAAGAAAAAGAAGAAACGTAACAATGAAAGTGAAGATGAGAACATAGTAGAGAATGGTGTAACAGAAACTAAAGATAATGAAGACGTGCCAACATCTCGTAAACGGCAAAAGCGCAAAAATGCTGAAGGTATGTATTTTTAAATATATAATATATTTGCAAACTAACTGTGTAATGTTGTTCTTGATAACTTGCATTTTATTAGCAACAATTCATTCATCCTCTTGGATATATATAATCTATGACCCCAGAGGTTTCTTTTTGTAGCACATAAACCTTGGTACTATGATGATTTTCACTTTAAAAATATATAAATTGTTAGTAGAACAATATGCAGATACGAAGTATCAATATGTGACACAATGGTAACAAATACCCTTAAATCTCTGTGTGTAGTAATACTCTTTATAGTCTACCAATGGAGGCGCTAAAACACCATCAGATTAATATCATATAACATATGTTGAATATACTGCATATAGTATCCATATATGCTATATAAAGCTAGTTACACAGCTTCAAAAAGCATAAGCTAACGCAGTACCAGCCAAATCGCTGGGAATGAGGTTTCTGTTCTAGCAGCTGACATCAGGCGTGTTCACCTGCTGTACGTTTCGCTGCTCAACGTGGCTTTGACAGCCTCTGTACGTATTTAATAAAATGTTGTTTTTGTCCAAGCTTAGACCTACTGCAATTGACTGTTACGCACTTTGAGCACAGTTTTTATATACCCTGATTAATCTAGATTATTGACAAAATGCAGTCTCAAGTTGGACACTGGGTTGTAAATAAGAAAGTCTATGTAAATGGTCGGGTATGTGGAATATATTCCATAATGTGTCAAGTGGACAAATTTGTAAAGAAAACAATACTCCACATGGCATAAACGGCTATGATTGAGAGTTAAGAGAATCTTTTTGGTAAGAAAGCTAGATAAGTCAAGATATGAAACATTTGCTATATTGGGAAGGCTTCGTATAGATAGGTCAAGCAATGCTTCTTCTGCTTTTTACTAGTTCTTCTGAGCTTGTATTCCTGCCATATAGGAATATAGTCACATAGTATGTGTTTGTGAATGCCATTTTTGCCACAGTCTCTAAAGCACAGATTATTCCTGCCACAAAAAAATATGGAGAAGTCTGCAGGGGTTTAGATACTTTTTTTGCATTAACGTCTTCTAGGAATTTACACTCAGTTGTATGTAGATGAACAAGATAGAAGAGGAGTATAGGATTTTATGCCTTTGTCCTTTATCTAGTTCAGTGTTTTAAATTGGATTCCCATGCATGTATGGGAGTTTTGTGTCAAGAGTATGGCTTCCCAAAAATAAGTCTAATAATGACATGGTAACAGGGGTTTTAGCTTTTTGTACAGATATTTGTTCAAATGCAATTGAACTCATTTAATTTCAATAATTTGTCTTTGACTCACGAGAAAATACAAGATAAACCAGAGAAAGAAACATCAACCTCTTCAAGCCATGACATATAAGAGATAAACATAGTAAGATATTGTACATTAATGATTCCCATGTGAGCAACAACACTAACCATTTTCAATTTTCAACAATAATAAAAAAACAAAAGGGAAAAAAAAAACACAACTTGAAACAAAACCAAGAGTAAATAGATGAGGGAAACGGAAGGAATGAGAGGTGATTAAACCTTCAATATATTCATTTCAGGTCCCCCCTTTTTCATTTTCCCTTTATCCAACATCTTAAAGCCGATTCAATAAATGTAGAGCATGTCAACTCACATTTCAGTCCGGTCTCCAGTAATGGCGGCAGGCCCCGCATCTCCCGATCAGTCCGTCTTGGAACCACATATGTCAGCCTAATATTTTCTTATCCTGGCTCTATACTATGGGTCGAAGAAATACAAGGTTCCTAAATGGTCAGGAAATTAGAATAAGTGTCGGAGACTACATATATGAGTTTTTCATTGATCATTATAACGTTTATCTTATTGAATATTTCTTTTAAGCACAGATTGGCATTCTTCCACCTTCTGGCAATATGATTTTTGACAGCTAGTAGAATATATTGTAGTAGTTTATCCTGGGGTTTAGTTAGTAGAGGTAAATGGTGTCCCAAAAGACAAACTTCAATGGAAGATATTATCTGAGTATGAAAAAGATTTTGAGGCCAGTTGAATTATTTCAGACCATATAGTTTGAGCTTTTGGGCAGGTCCACCAAGTGTGTGCAAAGGTCCCTACTTCTAAACATCCCCTAAAAAAGGTAGCGGGTTCCTGGGGGTTCATCTTGGTAAGTCTCTCTGGGGTAATATAGGTTCTATGGAAAACCTTTAGTGAAGTTTCTAGTAAGCTATAATTTTAAGAGCCCTTAGCTAGTCTCCTGCTAATTCGCTTCCATTTTTACATATGCCAGTTCTGACCCAGGTTTTCTTCCCATCTAAACAAGGGCTTAGGTTTATGATTATTGAGGGGGTTATAGAATTTCTCATAGATTTGATTTTGTTAGAGGAGCATCTTTGCAGATGCAAGTCATCCAATTAACCTTGGGGTAACCAAATGTCCTCTTCAGGGTCAAAATAAAGTGTCTAAAGTTGCAGAAAATGAGGTGTTCCTTCAGAGGGAGCTCAAAGTTATCCCTTAGGTAATCAAAAGTGATAATTCTATTATCCATGCATCTATTCTGTCAAGACCATGTGCAATCCACCAAGCCTTTGAGTCTGTGGAAAGGTCCTTTGAAAAGGGGGGAGAGATCAGGAGTCAGTTAACGCTTGGAGTTTGCCCAGGACCAACATCCCAAGGACAATCTAATCATGGGGTTGAGGTAATTATTTAGGGCGCATTGAGATTTAGCAAGCCATATTATCGTATTCCACCCTAAGGGTTGTAACTGATGCTTCTCAATCAGAACCCAAATAGGTTGATGTTCTAAGGAGTGAGCTTGGGGTAGAAATTAAATTTGCGCCGCTCTGTAGTAGAGCTTAAGGTGCGGGCACGAAAAACCACATTTATCTTTGTCTAAACATTGTAAATTTAGTAATTCTAGGGGGTTTATTACGCCAAACAAATGTCATAATTTGCTTTTCTAGGGAGGATGTTCATTTTGCCCGTATGTATTTGGCCGGACCATGAGATTTGGAACTTGTTCCATTTCTCTAGATCGGTTGATAGTTCTTTAAAAAGAGCCAGATAATTAACCCTATACAGATCTGAGATATTAGGGGTAATTTTTATTCCTAAATATTTAAAATACAATTGAACTAATTTGATTATCATAGACTAGAATATTGCCCGTCAAAAAATGACGGCAATGAAATTGTAAGTGAGCTAATGCTGTTTGGTGTATGGTAATCAAATAAATAATACATTAATAAAGCGATATACTTTACCTATTTGGAAGTAATATATGCAGGAAGCATTAGGCTGAAGAGCTGACAATCTGTTTTGATGTTGCTGCAGCATATAATGTAGGTTTGCAGTGTTGTAGAGCTGAGGTGTAAGTGTCAGTAATGTGTGTAGTGTAAATAGGCCGCGTGCGTGAGGGGAAGCCGTTAGGTTAGATGTGTACTTCCGCATTGTGTAAGTTAGTTTTGTAAAATGTGTGTGTGGTACGCGGCTGTGTATGATGTAGCGTCCTTGCTAATGGTGTATCTTGTAGCTCGTACGGGTTTTGTGAAAATGCGTATGTGCTTGGTGGTGTTTTGCGTCTATAGGGTCCTGTAGCCTCGTTTTCGTTTTTTTCCGTGGTCATTTTTTCTCTCGCTTAGGTGATGTTCGGGTCTCTAAACTCTGTAATTTGGACTTAAATGGAGGTGTAACTTCACTTGCAGAGGTCCTGAGTGCCCCCCCTTGGTGTGGGTATGTTTTTTTTTTTGTGTGTATTTATTGTGTTTCTAATGTTTTCAGGTTCGCGCGGGTCGGCCGTTAAAGTTGTATCTTTGCGAGGTCTTAGTGTTTTTTTTTCTAAGTCCCGCGTCTCGTATTTGTTTGTCGTAAGTTAGTAAATGTTGCGAGGTCCGCAGTTGGTGGCAAGGAGCGCCTTTGGCGCTCCATGCCAGCAACTGTAGCCCTTGCTTCGCAAGCCCGCAGCGTTAGCAACAACCCGCATGCTCACAAGTATTATAGGTGATTGTCATAGTTTTGAGCAAATCAAAATATAGTTAAACCATTATTGGTCTGGGAGGTAGTTTTTATGTTTAAAGTGAAATAGTTTATTTCATGTTAAAAACCGGAAACCTTCCAAGTATTTATTTGTATATTTAACCTCATTTGTTCAAAAGCTCTGTTTTGAAACTTTCCAAACAGCCCCTGTAAAGTTCTTCCCCCATAGTTCATGCATACAATATTTCTATATTACTAGATGAACTAGCCAATGAAAGACTGTCAGCAGCATGTTACTAAATTGCTACTCAGCTAGTGTCTGCCATTGGCTAGTACATATAGTATTATAGACACATTATGCATGATATATAGGGGCTGTTTGATTGCTTCCAGTGAGTAAAACAGATCTTTTAAGCATTTGTTAATAAAATGATGTATAACATGCAAATAAACACTTGGGTAGTTTATTTTAATATTAAAAACAGGGAAACTTCCATATACTATTTAAGTGTCATCAGTGGAATCGCCAGTGTACTAGACATCAGGTCTACCACTTTGGAGGGTGTCCCAAATGTGTTCCAATGAGTGCACTTTGCCAATTAGTATATATTTTAACGGCTGAAGAAATTCTTTAATTTTTGTTTTTCAAATTCTTGGTTCAATGCTTGATAGTGCTAGTAATTAATTAAAGCAAACATTTTGGTAGAGAACATAAAACCATTCATTGCCTTAACGGTAACATTTTTTGTTTTTTACATTTTATTTCAAACCGCAAGATCTTGCAATCTCCAATATTATTTTTATTATATTTTATCCTGCACAGCCAATTAAATGCTGCACAGCCAAGTTCTGTGAATAGAAGTATTATTCCATTCCAAAAGTGTGAATGTAAACATCAAACCCAAGGCATCATCGTTGCTATATTATCAAATAGACATCCAGCTCCTATCAGCCAGTGAATCACTAGACCCTGCATATCAATAAGAAGCTGACACTATTTTTGTATACTTTATTAGGATAATACAAATTTCTGTAGATTCCACAACCAGATGAGATAAAGCTCAAGTCCTGAAGTTAGCCACATAAATTAGTACTGATGGATGCTAAATGAAGGACTTCATTCTAGAAACAGCCTGTCTAACTCCTAAAAAAATGTATATGTTTATAAAGTCCATCTGAATCTTATTTTTTTTTTTTCTTTATTTGTAAAGATGAAGCAGCTGAACAGCAAAGTGAAGAAAATATTGCAGATGAGAACGGTGAAAGTAACGAGAGAGGTATGAAAATCTATATTGGCCAAACTAGTGAGACTGTTAAGTATGAATGTGTCATCATCTATTCATCAGATTGTTTTAAAAAGACTCTTTATGCAAAAAAATGGTTTCTATATATTTCGATTCATTAATTTTATCCCGCTTCACTTGTTTCTAAGAAGCCCCAGGTGTAATTGTTTTTTAACCTTCTGGAACAACCCCCTTTCTTTCGTTTTTTTTTTTTTTTATCATGCATGGTGCCATGTTTCACAGCTGTTACCTGTGGCCATACACAACAGGATGATCTTCACACTACCAGTATCATGTACACAGTAATGAAACATGTCACCTTGCATGAAAGATAATAGGCAGATTGAAAGTATGTGAAGTGTAAATTCTGTACAACAATTGCATTACAGATGATATAGTTAATTAACCTAATAAAATATTTTAAATAAAAAATGGCCAAAAAAGTTATTGGTTTTGTGTTCTATCCATTGTTATAGAAAAAACTGCAAATGTTTATTTTCTCAAGTATCAACCTGTTGTGTGATCTGTTTCTGTTGAGTTTAGTTGTATTTCCTTTCTTTTCAAAGCCAAAATGATATCCTCAAAATGAAATGGGAGACTTACCAGGGTGGGCATTGTCAAGCTGATAAACCAAATGGAACAAGCATCTGCTTTCAAATCCTTGTTTTCTGTTCCCCACTTTACAGAAACGCACATTAATGTATATTACAGTAAATTGGAGGAAACTACATTGTGCATAATGGGATATGTACCGGCAAAGGAGGGAAGCCGGCATACTTAGACATAATGTGATACTCATGTTTACATGGTTTGGTGTACTATTTCAGGTAAATTTAACTGGAAGGGAACGATCAGGGCACTACTGAGACAAGCTCCCGACAATGAGTTGCCAATCAAGAAGTTGAGAAAAAAGGTAATATAAATGTTCATTTTATTAGTACAATTTCTAGATCTGTATAGCTTCTCCTAAGTGAGAATATTTTAGATTTTTAGTTTAGTGACAATGTTTTGTTGCATACTATCCTTTTCCGCCAGTCTGTGTGAGATCTATGTCAGTTGTTTCATTTTCCTTAAAAGAGCATTGAGGTCAAAGCTTTAAAAATTACTATTTTGAAGAACTACACTTAACCACACTTAAGTTTGCAGCTTGTTTTTAGAATATTAAAATATAGCCACTAATTTAATATATTTTTATATGCAGCAAATCCCGGGTGCCAGACCATCATTGCAACAATACAATGGCACATATGTAGCTCTTAAAATCTATCAAACGTGTCCAATATCTGTGTGTTTGTGTGTGTATATATATATATATATGTATATATATATATATATATATATATATATATATATATATATATATGTATATATGTATGTATGTATATACATATCTAGAATGATATCTCTCAAGATAAATTATATCAGACATTTTTCCATCTCTAATGTGACCTTGCTACTAACATAATTCAAGAGAAAAACAAATAGATGCTTATAAGCTGCAGAGAAATGTCCTGCAAGTTGGAGTAGAAGAGAGACATTAGGGGGGTATATAAAGACTAGGGCCTCTATTCCTTCCATAAGGCTGACTCATAGCTATGGGAGTTTTGAAAAGAAAATCTCAGTAGTCTCCATAGCAATGCTATTGAATAGCACTAATGTGAACACATTACACTATCCCTAATATCCTCCCATATCCCTATCCAGTATTCTACTAGGCGGGATAAAAGATTGGCCTGGGTGAGTAAAAAAGTTATAGTGAGCAGTATTCTAAAAAATGTTGTTGTTTGGAAATACAACGGCAAATGTATGGAAACAAGGTATTCTAACAATCAACACTGCATTGTAAAGCCAGCTCTGTAGATTGGCAAATATGTCACTTGTTTGTGAACTATACAAGAAACCAACAACATTGGCAGCTGTGTAGTCCAGTGATGCCCAATCTATTTCACTTGACTGGCCTCGTATACAGTCCGTTAAAAGGGCCCCACAGTACTTTACATCTATTGCTGAAATCATAATTTATTCCACCAATCACATACACCCTTCCCTCCTCCTTTCACTTTTGAATAGATAAGTTAGGAAAAGCACACCTCCTCCGTCTCCAAGCCAGCAGAGTAGTGGAAGACACAAACATGGCATCCATCAGGCACTAGTGGTGTCTACTAAAGGACCACTGCAGTTCAAGAAAAAATACGCCTGTGTGTCATGCATGTAGAAAACTAATATTGGCAGCTATGTAAGCCGTGGACATAAACCATTTTTTGGGGAAAATCTGAGTTTTTTTTTTTTTTTGGTAGAGAAATCCATTTTATGTTCGTTACATAACTTCCTCAGAGTTGAATTACGAGTTAGTGTGTTTTGGCTATTTATGTAGAGACGCGTGGGGAAGGAGGTAACACAGAGCTTTTGTTAAGATAATTGGATAAGATTGAAATTGACAAAGCGCCCATTCCCCCTCACTGGCCAAGAAGCAGACCACTTGCATCATGGGATGAACCACAGCACTGCAGCTTTTAATTAATTGTGCAGTGGTTCTTTAATGCTCACAGCTGGGAATGTTAATTTGTTACAAACTTCACAAGCATCTGAAGTTTTCTCAGTCTACACTTTTAAGACATTATAGACAAATCCTGAGTTTATTGTCCATGTAACTTTCCTGTTGCTTTCTGTCTGTAGTTTCACCATTGAAGCTTGGACCTTCAGTCTGTAACCTCCTTCTCTTGTTTTCAGGTTCTAGCTCAATACTTTGCCGTCTCTTCTGCACAACACAAATCGGAAGAGGATCTCCTGGCAACATTCAACAAGAAGATACACAACAATCCCAAATTTAGAGTTTTAAAAGAGAGAGTAAAACTTATAAAATAACTAGAACATATTTTTAAATCTGCATCTTCCTGTTCTTAAATTCTGTAGATCATTGGGCAAGATGAAATAATTCTTGTCTTGGTTCCTCATTCTTGGAAATTATTCATATATGTCTGATTTAAGTTCCCACCATTGCAATAGTGGATACGAGTCATATTGCATATTACTGTAAAGCAATGTCACCGCAATAATCAAATATTGAGTGTATAAATACATAATATTTCTTAAAGTAGTAAATGTGCACAAAGCAATTACAAATTGTAAAACTGATTTTGAAGTGGATAAAAATATCCTATGGCCATGTTTATTTTTAGTGCACATTTTTTTCAAATGTTCTATTTATTACACAAACTTATAATAGTAAGGTCGCACATTATTTCAATGTCTTTTTTAAAATGTTAGACTTTTATGTGAAAACCAAGTACCTGAAGTCTTATAAGCTTACTATGTATGCTACATGACAGCACCAACCCCACATCAGTCCAAAACTTTAGATTAGTCAGGCAACGTGTATGCCTCTGTATATATGTTATATGACCGGCGTGGTGATTATGAGCTAGATAACCGTAGGTGTACCTAAATGCAATTTCCAATGATTTCAGTGGGCCTAAGTTTCACTGAAATGCTGAACTCGATAACTCATCTAGTGCAGTGTCCTGATTTACCATAATTAGAGTTAGTAATACAACATTTTGCAATAGTTTGTACATTGGTTAAAATAACATTTGTTAATCCTTACAACACTCTGCAAAGAAAGCCGTTTTTTAAATAATCGCAGATTTATGACTTCAGTATCCCTTTAAGCAGGTTTTCTTAGGTTTCCTCTAGTATGTAGAGTTTAAATTCCCGTCCTAGTGTCAACAAATTGATTACAACTGTAAATTATTTGTTTTGCCTATTTGTATAAGGGTAATAGCTCTATTGACTTCAGTAAAATTAATTTCTGCCTTTTTTATACAATGCTTGTGCGTGCCTGAAATACTTTTTATGCGTGTACTATATATATTACAAGATTGAGCAATACTCAGTGAGGTATATGCTGCTGTCAATACTGGCATAATAACTAATGTGGTCATCACATACTCCAAGCATTATAGACTTGCTTACTAGACGCACCTCTTTGTGCAGGTATGTTCTCATCTCTATTAGTATTTCTTGTTAGCGAACACTCAACAGACACAATGTATTAAAGGTTAAATTATTAGATCTCTTGAAGTAAATATTAACATCCCCAACATTTGGCTCTTCAGTACATATGTCACAGCAACTTAACCAGTCTGCCATCTGCACCCACCACCTAGCACTAGCCTTCATGTGTCCTTGAAAATCATCTTATGTGCATGCTAGAATGCATCGCAAGCAATATTGGAATAATAGACAGATGCATAAATATGGTAATACCAGAAAAGCCTCCAACTGTATAATATAAATGACCTGTACATATACTGTGGTACCCTGGTCACATTTATATAATCAGTTAGTGCATGCTAAGGGCAAAATAGTCTCACAAGGGTTGACAAATGTACGAGCTAGACATCCTTTATTTTTCCGAACAGATGTTAGCAGAATTTCTTATATGATTTGACCTCTTAGTATGTAAACTACCCCCTCCCCTGCACATGCTTAGAAGCATGGAGTAGCAAGGTAAACTGCAAACCCTACTCCGGCAGAGATGTAAACACCACCCTCACATTCAGTCTTCACCAAAGTATCAGGGACTTGCAGAGACATGAAAATAGATAATTTTTTTTGTTCATTATTAGAACCGAGCTTATTTCAAACATATGTTTGCTATTCATCCTACAGTGGTCTTTTGAGCAAATTATTATAAGACTAGGGACTTGCCCGTCAAAAAATGACGGCAATAAGATTGTAAGGCAGATAATGCTGTTTGGTTGAGACATTAATTTTGTTGGTGGTCTGAGATCCTTTGGCGCTCATTGCCAGCAACCGCGGCCCCCGCAAAGCAAGGGTCGCAGTTCCTGCAAGCTCGCTATGCAAGCAACAACCCATATTACTGACAACTAATTATATAAAATAAAGGGAAAAATGCTTATTTCCCAAATGTATGCTCTGTTCATCCCTTGATATCTATTGTAGATGTACAGAACTTGCAGCCTTTTCACCATCCATCGATGAATCGTGCTAATTGTAAATAGCCTATACTGCGGGGCTAAAAGTAACCTTTCTAAACAAAATTGTTACATTGCTTACAATGCACACATTTACATACATGAAAGAAAGTTTGAGTCTTTACTGTCACTTAAATGCTTAAAGATACAGCATTTATATCTCAACTAATTTAATTGAAGAAAGCTTTGTAATTTAACAGAATTTTTTGTTTAAAAGCACCTTTATTAACTCTAGCTTCTGGGAATGAGCCTCTTTATTATGCAGTTATAGGGTCACTTAAAGGGTGAATATATCATGCACTGCTGCTTTAATAGAATACCCGTGTGTATTCAGTTACATGTTAGTGCACCATCATGGATGCATGTCCCGGATACTCAAGTGTCAGTGATATAAAGGACTTATAAATGTACGCTGTGCAAGGTTACACAAAGGGCTGTGTTTTGTACGTCTTGAAGTGATCTGTACCTATATATGTAGTTATTCTATTCACTTTGTAACTGCTCACAAATCAACATATTCCTGGCTGTGGTTGTATTAGGGATTTTATCATTTATTTATTCTTATAGAAACTTACCTTTGATAATGTGTGAGAAACTAGTCGGGTAGCGAGGATCTTGGCTAGACCACCAGGGAATAAGAGCTGTTTGGCAATGGTAGTTTAAGTGAGCCTCACTGATTGAGGGCTATTGGTAGTTGTACTTTATTGTTAAGTGCCCAATAGTTACAGCCTACTATCGCCCATTGCCCAGACTATCCCTCACTAGGTGGGATAAATAGGGAAGTTTGCGTTCAATTGTAATATACTGACAACTACTGAGTTAAGGAGTAACTGGTTTTCCATGTTGATTGGAACCTGATTCAGACTAAGACTTGAGAGTGGTGCTTTAGTATTTAAGACTATAGGAGGCCTAATTAGAAAGCATAGTGCTCCTTAGAAACAAACTGATATTCTGTCTAAAGATACTAGACTGCTTATGTCTGAAGTAACGTTCAAGAGATCTCCTGAAAATTAATAGTCCATTGACAACACCCCCCTTTTATTAACTAGAATTGTTGTTCTTTAACATTTTTAATTTTCATCAAGATTATGTGTTAAGTGTTACAGTCCAAGTTATAATAAATTGGGATGACTTCTCACTGGATCTGGTCACTCAAATGGCTGTCAAATAATTGGGTCTAATACCTTCTATGTATATATATATATTGGCCTTCCATGTAATGAATGAAGTCTGCACAAGCACTAATTTCATCAAGTTAAATGATATGGGATATAAAAAGAATTAACCTTCTGTATTGCTAAGTTCTGGGATAAGGATATATCCAAGTATCTCATAAGTGATTATACATCTTTACATGTATCCCCCTTGATTTCATTATAATGGGGTGGTATAAAGTGGATGATACACAAAAGCAAATACAAGTTAAGGTACTGAATGAGAAATACATTGTTATATGCTAGAGTACTGTCCCCTGATGAAATATAGTACAAGCCCAAATATATAAATAATTGGAGACTGGAAATTATATATTACACAAGTTAATACCGGCATATTTTTGAGAGCATGTGTCAATAATTTTTTTTCTATTTTTAAAATACTTTTGCTCACAAATTGACACGTTCCTGGCTGTGGTTGTACTCAGGATTTTATCATTTATTTGTAAAATTCATCATGCAATTCCCACTTACATGGATGCTGTGTTTTTTATGTTTATTTTATCAGAGTATGTAACATTAGTTACAAATTTGAGTAGATTGAGTGAAAGGTTTTAAAACATTTGCGTAGCTTACACTAAACTGCCCATTCAGACAGCATAGGCAAAATATGGCTTCTCCATTGTTTTGTTTTTTTTGCTTATTGAGCTGCTGATGATGTCAAAATTATCCTGGTTAATTGTCCAATCAGGAAAACATCCCAGGATTGTATTACCTGCAGAGCATGCAGTATCCGAATGGAGCATGATTACATGGCATGTGCAATCTGTAATCCTCTCTACTTTTTTTTGCATTGACAATCATTTATTTTTAATTTAATTTTATCACTTTTCTAATTCCAGTTGTACCACACACCATTTGCGTCTCACAAAGCTTACAAACCACTGGTGGTCAGAACCTGCTGATGGGAGCCTCTTGCATTAGTTTTAAAAAAGGTTGAAAACATAATATTTTTTTAATCTACACTTTATTAATTTCCACAAAATTAAGAAGAGAATATTTTTTACGAAATATGTTCAGAATTAATCTTCATATCCTGAAGGCGATTTTGGACTATATTAATGCAGGTGACCGCTTTCTGACCAGTGTAGTGCAATGTCTCAAATTATTCTTTTGAGTCTAATTGCAGAGAACAATGGTAGTAGTAATACGATAGAGTTTTATTTGTTTATTTAATTCAACGTTGCTTCTAAAGTTTAATTTTGAACTTCTATTGTTGCAGGGGGCTAGTAACCCTGCTTCTATATGCATCTCATTAGGTGTCCAGGGCTGGGACTAACAAACTGTCCTAAATTGTCCACTAGATCCGGTAATGATTCACGGAAACCATCATTAGTATAGCCAGGAAACCAAATGGAGCTGGAGAGAAGCAGCGCTACTCGAGCTTGAGCTTACATTCCAAGTATGAGTGGTGTCTTCAACATGTTTGTACCAGCTCTGTATCACTTATCTATCAGTGACCTAGAGCACATGTTGACAAGTCATTGCAGTCCTTTTGTTATTCTGTGGGCAAATATACTAAAATCTGGCATTAGTTATTCGTTCATATGATACATTGCAGTCTACTCCATCTCTTTACAATGGCCATCTTCACAAGATTCAGTAGGATTATTTTATTATAAAGTTCTACAATGATCACCCTATCGTTCTGCCTTTTTCCCCCACTGTAGTGATTGTAACTACACATGCACAGTGAGCTGCATTATCTGTGATTGTTAAAGCATGGGCAAATGTTATAATTTATTTACTTGTTAAAGTATAATTTGTCATATTCACACTCCATCACTTGGATTTCTATTATAAACAAGCTGCATTTAATAATATTTATTTCTCAATTCCTATTATAATAAAAAACAGGTACTGTATGGCAATATCGTGAAGTAATATTTCTGTTGGTATTCGCTGCAAACAGTCATACAATTTAGTTATGAGAATAGGCATTTCCTTATGTTCTATACAATCACTTTGTTTAGCTTCTTCCCTCCTGAGTTTACAGAAGCAAAACTCCTAGGGCCCTCATTCAATTGCTATTTGGCCAATTGAATAGGGCTCTAAATAAGCACATAGCATATATATTTTTTAAAGTTTGTGATAACCTTGTTTTTTTATCTTTTACTTACTAAAAACTTCTTTAAAAAAAAGATGCTATGTGCTTATTTAGAGCTCTATTCAATTGGCCAAATTGCAATTGAATGAGGGTCTTGGTAAATACTGAGATGGTGAACTTGGCTAGTATTTTACATTAAAGAACCTCCTAACATGCTCCCATGGGAAAGTCTCAGGGTGGGATGATAGGTTACTAGGAAACATACATTATTGCAGATAATCATTAGGTTGTCCATGAAGACCCTCAACAATTCAGGTGATTAACCAAGACCATCAACAATTTTTGAGTGGTTCTTAAAAAATGGATTGGGAACCACTGCCTTGGGCCCTCATTCAATTGCGATTTGGCCAATTGAATAGGACCCTAAATAAGCACATAGCATATTTATTTGAAAGAAGTTTTTAGTTAGTGAAAACATTGCTTTTGGATAGACGCTTACTAACTAAAAACTTCTTTAAAAAATATATGTTATGTGCTTATTTAGGCCCTATTCAATTGGCCAAATTGCAATTGAATGAGGGCCTTAGTGACTAGAAATTAGTCTGAATATTATTATTATTATCTTTTATTTGTATCGCGCCAACATATTCCGTAGCGCTGTACAGGGGATAAGAACAGGGGAAATACACGTTTAACAAATTAAAAGTTGAAGGGCCCTGTTTTGAGCTTAGAATCTTAGCAGAAAGTGCTTTATTCCAAAGCACCCTACAAGACTGGAAACTCGCTACTTACAATCTAAAGGGAATTAAAGGGCAGAGAACTGGGGAAGAGTAACAAATAGGAATAGCAAGGGTCAGGAAACAGGTGAAAGATAGAATGAGTTTTATTTTAGAGGAAGAGGGGAGGGATCTGAGGTGAAAGACTAGTATGCTGGCTGACCCCTAGTGTTGAGATGATATATCTGCAAGTAGGAAGTCAGGTGATTTCCATGGCTCTATAAATGTAGTCTGAGTTGGGGTGGGTGAGGGAGGGAGGGCAATATTCTGAGAATCTCACAGATGTAGTAGGCCTTAAAACCAGAGTGAATTTGCACTGAAAGAAAGAGAGAGAATGGATTGGGGTCAGACAGTACAGGAAGATAGGGGAGTAAGAAATAAATGGGAGAGAGACCTTAGAAGGAAGGTATGTGAGGAGGGGGGAGGAGATTTGAGGTAATTATGCCAGCCATAACCTACAATATCTGTTTTTGCTACATTATGGCCCTTTGTGGATGCCAAGAAATGTAATAAAGTTGTGGACCCAGACAACTAGAAGCAAAGACAAACCCATTTACGTAATTCACAAGAAAGTTGTTGTAAAGGGAAACACAACCTGTTAATGTAATTTATGCTATTTCATCACCCGATCAATTAAAGAACTACAATACTATAAAAAAAATAGACGTGTTTGAAAACTTTGAATCTGACTACGAGGTATAGTTTGACAGAGGAAAATGTCATATGGCTAGATTTTAATTAGAAAAAGTAAATGATCATGTCTCTGCTTGATGTGGAAGCATCTATGATACCGTGGTGAAGGTTCTTGTTCTAGTTTTGTTAGTAGTCAATTGTGAATGAGGTGGGTCTAGTGTAACTCTATATACCGTACTTGGTATTTTTGGTTACTCGTTTGTAATTTAGAAATACTTCAATCATTTTTTGGGGGTGTCCAGCACAGTATTGTGCCATCAAGGGTGGATTCTTGTTAGAAGAGAGAGTCTCCTGAACGGTTTCTGTCGACCTTTGGAAGTTCCTGATTCGAAAATCATCTAAGGAACATCAACCCCTGAGGAAATCACCAATCCAAAAAATATCTGGTCATCTGAAATGAAGTAGGTACTTCTATTACACGCAAAAGGTTTTCAAGAGTGCAATATAATGACCAGGAGCTCGTAAGTGCAATGTAATTTGTTTATCATGTTGGTTTATGTTTAAGATATCCACTCCGATCCTGTGTGTGAGGGACATGTATATTTCAGAAGAACAGGTCTTGCGTCTATCAGTGCAAACCACCAGATTCTGGACCGGAGAAGGAATTGGACTAAAATGTTATAAATTCAAATTATCTAACAAATAGTGCTCACCTCTCCCTCCCTCCACTGATAGCCGAAGCATGATGTTTGTGTTTTTATCTATCAGGAAGTGGTGAAACAAAGGCAAAATGGAATCTTCTTTACAAAAAAGTCAAAAAAAATCAGGTTTTTACTAAAATGGTTTTAAGGTTAGTTTGTTACATAATTCACAAATGTGCAGTTTTTCTTGAATTACAATGTCATTTTAATAGATGGCACAACCTCACCAATGCATTACTAGAATGTGTTTTGCTTTGGTTTTGTATTTGGTTCTGGATGTATCAAAGAAGAAATCATTATGACATGTGTAAATAGCACCGGGATCAACATGGGAATTTGACTGTGTCTAATAAGGAAGAACATTGGTTTGCATAACAAGGTAATCTCTAAATTACATTTAATATGGGAACATTGTGATTTTTCATATCTCCTATGCTATTACTAATATATACATGGCGTACCACTTAAAATAGGATCATAGAAAATACTACTCCGTTACATGATTAATTCACAGCAAACAATAATCCTAAAATAATCACTTACAATAATTCTAAAATAATCACTTACAGTAATGTGATCTCAGCAAAGATAATTGAAAAATATTTCAAGGTTGGCTCCGGGATCTAAATTTTTAAGGAACACAGAAACCCAAATTGACAACATTAACCATATACTGTACTTTAAACGATCACTGTAGTCTTTTTGAAATTAAAAATGAGTTTATTAATTAACCTAATCATCCTAGTGACTCCCTGTGGTCTCCAAATACTCAATCGTATCCATTTTATATGGTTTTACACTAAATACAAAACAGTCCTAGAGGGATAATTAACAATTACTGACAATAATCACTAAATAGAGAAATCAGTCTATGCTTGGTGGGTGAATCAGAAAAAGTGACAGGTATAAAAATGCAAACTTCAATGACAGTATACAATACGAAAATGCAATTATTTAAATAACATTCAAATGATAAAGTAATTCTAATTATCAGTAGTTTTAAACTATCCCATATGTACAATCTCTGCGTTATCACTCTACTTCTACACAGAATTACACATTTATGCCTGTGGATTTAAAAATATATTTTAAACATTAGAAATGTTTTTTTGTTGTTTGAGTGTTAGAATTTAGAGTTAGAATTTAGGAAATCTTGCATAAAAGGAACACAATCAAGCAACAATGGGGAATTTGTTTGTTCCTTCTGTTTAAAAGTTGTGGACAGGAAGGGAGCCTTACGAATCACACTGCTATTATTTGATTTTGCTATTAATTCACTCACTCCACTTGTGTGATTTATCAAATAAGAACAGAGGAGGAGCATACACATCCCTCTGTAACTTTTCTGCATCCTCAACAAAAGTTTTCTAATATTCAGATCATACTTTTTTCTCATTTAAAATTACTTTTCCAGGGTTTTAAAGGCACATCTAAGGATGATAAATGCATCTGATAGAGGATAATCAGTAGTGCATTTTTTTTTTGCATGAAAACATACCAGAATAAACATTTACAAATTTACCCTGATGTTTGCTAAATCACTTCAGTTTGCAAGCTGAGGCTTTTGTTAGTTGACACCCCTGAAAATCCCTGCTACAATTAGCATAAAATTCATAATTAATTTTGGCCAATCAAGAGAAAGCAAGGGTTAGTTTATACAGGGAGTGCAGAATTATTAGGCAAGTTGTATTTTTGAGGATTAATTTTATTATTGAACAACAACCATGTTCTCAATGAACCCAAAAAACTCATTAATATCAAAGCTGAATATTTTTGGAAGTAGTTTTTAGTTTGTTTTTAGTTTTAGCTATTTTAGGGGGATATCTGTGTGTGCAGGTGACTATTACTGTGCATAATTATTAGGCAACTTAACAAAAAACAAATATATACCCATTTCAATTATTTATTTTTACCAGTGAAACCAATATAACATCTCAACATTCACAAATATACATTTCTGACATTCAAAAACAAAACAAAAACAAATCAGTGACCAATATAGCCACCTTTCTTTGCAAGGACACTCAAAAGCCTGCCATCCATGGATTCTGTCAGTGTTTTGATCTGTTCACCATCAACATTGCGTGCAGCAGCAACCACAGCCTCCCAGACACTGTTCAGAGAGGTGTACTGTTTTCCCTCCTTGTAAATCTCACATTTGATGATGGACCACAAGTTCTCAATGGGGTTCAGATCAGGTGAACAAGGAGGCCATGCCATTAGATTTTCTTCTTTTATACCCTTTCTTGCCAGCCACGCTGTGGAGTACTTGGACTCGTGTGATGGAGCATTGTCCTGCATGAAAATCATGTTTTTCTTGAAGGATGCAGACTTCTTCCTGTATCACTGCTTGAAGAAGGTGTCTTCCAGGAACTGGCAGTAGGACTGGGAGTTGAGCTTGACTCCATCCTCAACCCGAAAAGGCCCCACAAGCTCATCTTTGATGATACCAGCCCAAACCAGTACTCCACCTCTACCTTGCTGGCGTCTGAGTCGGACTGGAGCTCTCTGCCCTTTACCAATCCAGCCACGGGCCCATCCATCTGGCCCATCAAGACTCACTCTCATTTCATCAGTCCATTAAACCTTAGAAAAATCAGTCTTGAGATATTTCTTGGCCCAGTCTTGACGTTTCAGCTTGTGTGTCTTGTTCAGTGGTGGTCTTCTTTCAGCCTTTCTTACCTTGGCCATGTCTCTGAGTATTGCACACCTTGTGCTTTTGGGCACTCCAGTGATGTTGCAGCTCTGAAATATGGCCAAACTGGTGGCAAGTGGCATCGTGGCAGCTGCACGCTTGACTTTTTTCAGTTCATGGGCAGTTATTTTGCGCCTTGGTTTTTCCACACGCTTCTTGCGACCCTGTTGACTATTTTGAATGAAACGCTTGATTGTTCGATGATCACGCTTCAGAAGCTTTGCAATTTTAAGAGTGCTGCATCCCTCTGCAAGATATCTCACTATTTTTGACTTTTCAGAGCCTGTCAAGTCCTTCTTTTGACCCATTTTGCCAAAGGAAAGGAAGTTGCCTAATAATTACGCACACCTGATATAGGGTGTTGATGTCATTAGACCACACCCCTTCTCATTACAGAGATGCACATCACCTAATATGCTTAATCGGTAGTAGGCTTTTGAGCCTATACAGCTTGGAGTAAGACAACATGCATAAAGAGGAAGATGTGGTCAAAATACTCATTTGCCTATTAATTCTGCACTCCCTGTATATTTGTATTAAACTCTGGGGTTCCTGCATTGCAAAGCAGCCTGGGATATGTAGTCTTTCTCCCTCTCTCTCTCTCTCCTTGTCCCATGATTCAGCTGTGAACTCAGACCCCGCTCAACCATGTGATTCCATCCTACAGCAAGTACTTTCTTTGGTCTATACCAGAAAGGTCAAACTCTGTATCTGCCTGCATCTACTCAGTGTACTTGGTTATGTAAGCTCCCAGTGAATGTGCCTATAACTTAGTAAGTACCCTGGACTTTTCTATATAACACAGGGAGGGTGTTAAGACAATTCCGAAAGGAATTTAAACGGAACACTATAGATTCAAAACACTCCACAATTGTGTAATACAACATTAACAGCTACTGTATGTAAGCCCTGAATATAGAATCTTTTTAAAGAAAATCTCAGTTTAACAAACTCAACTTATGACAACTATCTAGCTGTGAGGCGTGTCAAGGTGTTGTCAGGCATATTGTAACCAGGCTTTTTTGTGGCATTGGTGCAGTAAAGATTTCTTTCTGGCATCTCGACCATGCAGCTAATTTTTGTTCAAGTATCGTTGTATTGTGCTCTTTGAAACAACCACACCATCTTTTTCCAGAGCAGCCTGTATTTCTCCTGAGGTTACCTGTGGGTTTTTCTTTGTATTCCGAGCAATTCTTCTGGCAGTTGTGGCTGAAATCTTTTGGCTTGGTATCAAGAGATCCCTGAATTTTCCACTTCTTAATAAATGATTGAATAGTACTGGCTGGCATTTTCAAGGCTTTAGATATCTTTTTATATCCTTTTCCACCTTTATGAAGTTCCATTACCTTTTACCGCAGGTCTTTTGACAGATCTTTTCTGCCCCCCATGGCTCAGTATATAGTCTGCTCAGTGCATCCAGGTGAGAGCTAAAAACCCAATGACTGTTTATACACAGACACTAATTGCAATTTAAAAAGCCACAGGTGTGGAAAATGTACCTTTAATTGCCATTTTAACCTGTGTCTGTGTCACCTTGTGTGTTTGTAACAAGGCCAAACATTCAAGGATTTGTAAACTTTTGATCAGGGCAATTTGGGTGATTTATATTATCGTTAGGATTAAAAAGGAAGCCAAACAACTTTGTGATAATAAATTGCTTCATATGATCACTATCCTTCAATAAACTACATTTTTTTTGCCGGATCAGTCATATTTTCAAAATAAATGCCAAAATTTCACAATTTCTGCCAGGGTATGCAAACTTTTGAGCACAACTGTAACATGCTCTGTAACTTGCATCAGTGTATAACCAAGGCAGTTGAGAACATATGTTAATGATTACAGTGGATGTTCTACCCACCATTAGGAAGATGTCTTGCTATTCTTCCTACTCCCATTTTATACTTGTTTTGCTTAAATTAACATACTCGAATTGATGACCATAAAAACAAGTTCTTAAATAGATGTTTATATATTTTTACTGGTTAATTTATTTCATTGCATTTAAAAAAAAAGTGTCATTGTTTATAATTAGATATTTTGTATTATTAATCAATGGATAACCAACAAAAAAACAGGATATGAATATATTATATTCTTTTCTACTTTATATTTTAACTTACTACATTTTTATTCATTTGTTGTATTTGATTTAGTTAAATTAAAATGTTTCTAATACCATTATTATATTTAATTAAATGTGTTCTATAAAATATTACAAATATTGTTTTAGCTGGTCTTCTTTAAAATATTAATAGAGCCCATAAATGTAATAATATTCAGTATGCAGATCTTAGCTAGTTTTTCTCCTATATATATATATTTTTTATATGTATATTTTATTGATAAAAATTAATCTATATGATGTTTAAGCATAACTATTCTTTATATATTAAGAGAAGACCTTTAAAACTGCTTGATCTCATGTTAGGAGTTGAATAACAGTTTAAGAATATGCTAATATCAAAAAATATTTATACCATAAATATCTTTATTATTATTATAGGAAATTGCCCGTCAAAAATGACGGGTAAAAAAATTGCTGGCAATGCTGTTTTCCATACAATGGGCCTCATTCAGTTGATGGCCGTAAGAGCTGCGTGGCCGCAAGGGATGGCCACAAGCTACTTAGCTATTCTGTTCCCTTGCGGCCGAGGGCTCAGTGACTGCACCAATTAAGTCACCCGCTGGCTTCAGTGTCCCTACAGTGTCCCTACATCACTCCTATAATGCAGGGGTCCAATCAAGACCCCTGCAGTGTGCATAAATGAACCCTTTACGGCAGAGGTACGAACGGGACTCCTGCAGTGTCCTAACATTAACCCTATAATGCAGGGGTCAGAGCGGAACCTACAGGGTGCACACATTAACCCTATAATGCAGGGGTCCCCATTGTGACCCCTGCAATGTGCACACATTAACCCTTGCTGCAGGGGTACGATTGGGACCCCTGCAGGCTCTACCTCATGAACCCTATGTAACCCTATCTGGGCCTATTCAAACCTAACTGGGCCTAGCTAACCATAACCGGGCCTATTTAACCCTAACTGGGCCTATTTAACCTTATTTCTAACCTAATAACCACAACTGGTCCTATTTACCCCCCTCTAGACCTATTTAACCCTAACTGGGCCTATCTAACCCTAACTGGGCCTATTTAACCCCAACTGGACTATCTAACCACAGCTGGGCCTATTTAACCCCAACTAGGCCTATTTAACATTATCTGGACCTAATTACACTAACTGGGCCTATTTAACCCCTTCTAGCCCTATTTTACCCCATCTAAGCCTATGTAACTCCATCTAGCCTATCTAACCCCTTCTAGGCCTATTTAACCCCATCTAAGCCTATTTCACCCATCACTTATGGGGGTATATACAGCCCCCCATAAGCCTCCATCTGAACCACATCACTTATGGGGATCCATACAGAGCCCCCATAAGCCTCCATCTAACTCCCTCACTTATGGGGGTCATACAGACACCCATAAGCTTCTATTTATCCCCGTTACTTATGGGGGTCCATACAGACCCCCGTAAGCCTCTATTTAACCCAATCAGTCCCATAAGGGTCTATGAAGACCCTCATAGGACAATGAGAACCCTATTATTTACCCCATAAGTGCCATGAGGGTCCTCCATAAGTGCCATGAGGGTCCTCCATTATGTTTGTCTTCATAGATCATCATGGGACTGATTGGGTTAAATAGAGGCTTACAGGGGTCTGTATGGAACCCCATAAGTGATGGGGTTAGATGGAGGCTTATGGAGGTCTGTATGACCCCATAAGTGATGGGGTTACATGGAGGCCTATGGGGGTCTGTATAGACCACCATAAGTGATGGAGTTAAATAGGATTAGATGGGGTTAGATAGGCTAACATGGGGTTACATAGGCTAAGATGGGGTTAAATAGACCAGTTAGGGTTATTAGGTCCAGTTAGGGTTAAATAGGCCCAGTTAGATTTACATAGGCCCAGTTAGGGTTAAATAGGTCTAGAAGGGGTTAAATAGGCCCAGTTAGCATTATTTGGTCCAAATAGGGTTAAACAGGCCCAGTTAGGGTTTGATAGACCCCATTAGGGTTAAATAGGTCTAGAAGGGATTACATAGGCCCAGTTAGGGTTAAATAGGGTTTTGTATGGGTTAATGGGGTATAGTTAGGGTTAATAGTGTATTGTAGTGCTTAGACTCCTCCGGGGGTCCTGATGAGGACCCTGCAGCATGCAGGGGTTAATGTTAGTTGCCGCAGGGGTACTGTAAGTACCGCCGCGGCTTGGGGTAACCATTAGTGTGCCGCAGTCCCTTTAAGGAGCCGCGGCGGATCTTTAGGGGTAAATATATATTCAATGCAGCACTGTACAGCGCTGTAATTGATAGGGGACACATTGAGGGACATGAGGATGACATGTAGTCACATCACCGCTAGCCAATACTGTCATTTGTGGCCACAAGTCTGCCGGGCTAGGAGAACAGGTTACTGCCTTGGTGGTCATCTAAGCCCGTAGTCCGATTGCAGGACTTGCGATCGGCTGTAGGAAGGGATGTGCTGCGGCCCCTTTCATTTAAATAGCAACGTAGAAGTAGGGCTATGAGGGACCCTTGCGGCCATCAGTTGAATGAGGCCCAATGTGAGGCTTTTTCTCCTCTGAGCACCTGCGTTGGTTTTATTTTCAAAGCCCTCGTGCCTGGCGTTGTAAGTGTTACTGTTTTTGCTGTTGTGTATTTTCTGCGTGCCTGGCATTCCAGAGCCTGGTTTTCATCTTGTTTACGAATTTTTATGTTTTTCGGCCACTATTTTTTCCCTCGCTTAGCTGATTTTCGTTTGATAAAAGCGCTAAATATGGCTCCAGTTATTTTGCAACCTCACTTCCAGGTTTCCTGGGTCTCCCCCTGTGCTGTATGTGAGTGTGTTATTATTTTTTTATTATTATTTTGCAGCCTAAGTCGTTCGTGCCTCAAATGCTCGCCTCGCTTCGCAAGCCTCGCAATGCAATGAGCATCTTCGGCGCTCTTTGCAGCCTAAGTCTTGTGTGCGTCCACGGCTTACCTCGCTTTGCAAGGCTCGCAGGCTTTCCTCGCTGTGCGAGGGACGCAAAAGAGTGACCAACATCACAAACGTTACCCACACTGACAACTATATATGTGATATCTATATTTTTTTCAATATGCTGTAAATTTAATTTTAACATTTTATAACAGCAATGGAAAGAGTTAATTTATGTGTCATATTTGAATCTCTATGGGCCTCATTCTAATCGGGGCCATAAAACGTCCGTAAGTCTGCGATTCCTTGCGACCTGGTTACGGACCCGCGTAGCGACACGTCTACGCTGCTATTTAATTAGGCTGCACCGCAAGGAAGTCCCCTTTATGGCCAATCGAAAACTATGCTATCTGCAGTAGGCACTTCCGTGCTTGTAAGGGATCTCAGGCCGCAAGGCCGTAACTCGTGTTTTCAAACCAGCAAACATGGAGAAATGTAAATGCAAATATAAATTGACAACAGCACTGTAGAGCACTGTAAATGACGGGGTACACAATGGGTGACATGAGGATTAAAAGTACAACATTCTCAAGCTGGCACATCGACACAATACAATACTTGATTCACGTTTAATTTATGTCCAAAGTCCGACGGGCTTGAATAACTAGTTACGGGCTTGAAGGTTAATGAAGCCCGTTGGACTTTGCACGGGAATTAAATGTGAAATAAAGTATTGTATTGTGGCGATGTGCCAGCTTGAAAATGTTGTGTCTTCCATCCTCATGTCACCCATTGTGTACACCGTCATTTACAGTGCTCTACAGTGCTGTCTTGAATTTATATTTACATTTACAGTGTTCTGAGTTTGCGGGCTTGAACCACGAGTTACGGGCTGATGATATAATTCACTGCATCACGTATGATAGAAATAGTGGCCTCATCTATGACATCACTGATGAAATCACATATAATATAAAAAAATAAAAATGACATCATCCATATTACTGATCACAGTGGACCCCCATGATCTACTTTTTTATTTTTTTAAAGATAATTAAAAATGTATTATACATATACTAGCCATTTCTTTCTAAAGTAAATCATTTTGAGATATTCACTATCATTTGTGCAGCAGTCTTATGTTAATGAGTGAACTCATAATACTACTGCATTGCTTTGATAATCACTGAAGCCTACTTTCTCGACAATAGTTACATCTGGTAATCTTGTTTAATCTTCTAACTTTGTAAGCTATTTCTGGCACTAAGTATTGTATTTTTAAAACTGCATATATATATATATATATATATATATATATATATTATATATATATATATATATATATATATATATATATATATATATATAAAAAAATATATATATATATATATATATATATAAAAAATATATATATGTATATATATATATATAAAAAAAATATATATATGTATATATGTATATATATATATATATATATATATATAAATATATAAATATATATGTATATATATATATATATATATATATATATATATATAAATCTATATATATACTGTATATATATAAATACAAAAAAAAATTATATATATATATATATATATATATATATATATATAGATAGATAGATAGATAGATAGATAGATAGATAAAACTATATGTAAAAATATATAAATATCCCACTGAAATACACAATATCAATGTATCACCCCGGAGTCATGTCTGGAATAATAATTGGCTTCTGTGGGTTGGGCAACAATTTCTTCTTCCTGAATTTATTTCAATTCTGAGAACTCTGTGAAAACGATGTCACGCTCTGCGTCTTCGTGTAGCAGGGAAAAGGATCCTGTAACCTGGAGTTGTAGTCCCACCGCATGAGGACAATGAATTTAAACCCCAATATGACTGGGGGACTGGATCTCATGACCAATGAATGGAGAAGCAATGCATCAGTTCATTGAGGCTCTTGTTGAGTTGAAACACTCTCCCCTACAAAGGAAATTAGAGATCAAATATTAAACTTAGTGCAAGATAAGCAAAGAAGGCATATTGTTCCATACATTGAGCTGTACTAGCAGGTTACCAGATCCCACAATCAATATATTCAACATTTGTCCCTTTCTTCTCCCAATTAAGCATTCAAGAAATTACAAGAATAAGTCCTCTTAAGTTCTTTTTTCTGCTCTGTCAGTCAAGAATGGAGTATTATGTTTCCCATTAGTAGCTACATGAAAGTTCACCTTATACGACATTCTAAACTTCACCGATGTGAAATTGTAGCATGCAGCATTTCATTCTCCTTGTTTAAGTTGTTAAAAATGTTATCTTTAAATACTATCATTTTATCCGCTTTAAATCCATGTTAGCGGTGTAATTATTTCCACGGGACTCATGTATTTGGATAGATATTCATTTGATACAGCTTGATGGAAATGGTCATTTTTAGCTAAATAATAATTTAGTAAATTTTGCTCTTGTTTGTTTCTTACACATAATGACAGATGTTTGGATTTGCACTAAAATGAGCATAGATTAATATAAATCCGTGAATGCTAATTACAAGAACATTTTAATGTGCAATGTGCGTCTCATAGTATGTTGCTCCTGTATATGAAACATTCAGGAAGGTTTAGTGTTTTTTTCTTTAATCTTTCATTTTACACCAATTAATTCAATAACAAACTTTAAAGTGAACATACTATACATAAACTCATCAACTTTAGTGAAAAAGTCTTAAAATATTCTGCATTGTTAGGTATAATCTCATGCTATTTGCTAGTAGTGTAGGCAATATTTCGTATTTGTTGCCTATATTTCACAAATTGTCTCAAAATGTGTCCCTTAACCCTTTGTGCCTTTTCAGATGCATTATTTTGCTCTCTTTGAAGCCCATATTTCATTCTAATTAATTATCCAAATAACTATCAGATGAATTATGTAAAAATACAGTGCAGATATTCCATATCTTCTATAAAATATATTGTATATTAACAGAAGGTGTATTTTGTGTCCTATCAGTGCAGTTTTTATGACTAGTTTATTGTCTGCCCATTCTCAGTTGGACATCTCAATTTTTTTTGTTTGTATGCAACTAATCCTTAGGGTCTCCTAAAGAGTGATGGGATAACTCTTCTTTGCTGTACCTAGATGTCAAGTAACATGTCACTGAGAAAATCAAAAAGGATTCAATGTAAATCTGGGGGTTGCTATTTTTTAAGTTCCCTGGCATTTTGGTTCTGGCCTGCATTTAGGGGCAGGCACATACCGTCTAATAGGCTACTGAAAAAGTCCTATTTGTAATGGCACAAGCAACCAAAAACTAGAGAGACTGCCCCCTGAGTGGGAGCCATCACACAGGATAGGGAACTTTAGTTGTTGCTCGTTCTCAGGTGTGTATCTATCATCTTTTTTTCTTAGTTTATATGACATGCCAAGATTATACACCTATTTATATTTTTATCAGTGTACCCTCGTAATGAGAAAACTGGATTTATTAAATGTATACCGTGTTAAGATTTTTAAAACCGCATATACTTGATTACAGAATTCACCAATTATTCTACATACCCATCGACAGTGGTAACCAGTTGCTGTTCTGCCGCATCCCTCTCATCAATGAGAATTTTCTTTCAGTCCTATGCTATCAAGTCTGCTTGGCGCAAGATACCATTTTGACATTACCTTACATGGATTCTCTTTTATCTGAGCATAAAACCCTGAACAATGTTTAAAGGGTCATTTATCTCACAGTAAGTGCTCCTCATGCTAAAAAATTGCAGTCTTATGTTTGTTTACAGACACTCTCCTGACTGTTCTATGATTAGCAGCCTCTGCCAACAATGGCCATTGCAAGCACCGTGAACAAAAAGATTTATGGTTTTACTCTGCTTTCAGGAATGTAATCAGCCATCAGTTAACCCACAAGTAACATATTTAGAAGTTTCCAGTAGTCATTTATATGCAAAGATGAATTTGGGAAGGGTTAACCCTCTTTATGCTCTGCTCACTGCACAGAACTCTTGCTATCAGTCTGCCTGGGGGACTTGCCAAATGCTCATGTAAACAGAATTTCATTTATGATTTTTTCTGTGAAAAAGGCACCTATTTCAAAAATTCAAAAAGTATTTCAACGTGTTTTCAGGAGTACATTACAGTGGTGTACTCAAAGTTGTGCTGAATTAACTGGCCCTTAAAGACCAAACAGTTTTTCTTTACAGCACGTGAATGGGAGGCATATGATAATGTCCCATGGTGTGCATCTTTAATGAAAATGAATGTAATGGAGTAGAGTAAACTGGTTTGTCTGTATAGTTGTCTTTGGGTGCCTGTCCCTGTCAGTCAGTGCAGAGTAATATAGCTGTATGAGTACAGAGTTCCAAGGAAGTTTAATTAAAATTAAATAATATAACTTTATTTTCCAAATTTGAAACATGTTCTTTAAGTAATAGACATATTGTGTGTTCCATGTCCCTTTAAAATATGGTATTGCACTAGATTCAGTGAGGTTCACTTGGGCTGCAAAGGGCCAAGTAACCGCAAAAGCAGGAAATTAGGCCCATTCCAAGCTTTTGTGATGGGGATGTGTGTGTGTATATATTTTGTTGCTTAGCCATTCAGTCATGTGTGACTCTCCACAACACTATGAACTGCAGAACGCCAGGCACATCTGTCAGCCACTGCCTCCCTGAGCTCCACCAAGCTCATGTTCATTGCATCAATGAGATCCTCTTTCCATCAATGCCTCTGCTGTCCCTTCTTCCTGTTCCTTCAATCTTTCCCAGCATCATACTTTTCTCCAGGGAACCCTGTCATCTCATGATATTGCCAAAATATTTTAGCTTCAGTCTCATAATCATACCTTCCAGTGAACAGTTTGTCTTGCTTTCCTGAAATATTAATTTATTGGATCTTCTTGCAGTCCAAGGGATTCTAAGTAGTTTTCTCCAACACCAAAATTCAAAGGCATACTTTCTATGGGGCTCAGACTTCTTTATGATCCATCTCTCACATCTGTATGTTACTACTGGGAATACCATAGTTCTAACTATGCAGACCTTTCTTGATAATGTAATATTTTTACTTTTCACTAGCTTGTCCAGACTTGCCATAGCTTTCCTCCCCAGAAGCAAATTTCTTTTAATTTCATGACTACAGTCATCATCTGTAGAGACCTTGGATGATAGGAAAACAATATGTGTCACTGCCTCCACTTCTTTCCCAAATATTTGCCAGGAACTGAGATTGCCCTTTGCCATGATCTTCATCTTTTTAATGTTGGGCAGTAGGCCAGCTTTTGGACTCTCTTCTTTTACCCTCATCAATAGGTCCTTTAGTTCCTACTCACTTTCAGCCATCAGAGTAGTATCATCAACCTATCTGAGGTTGTTGATATTTCTTCCAGCAATATTGATTCCGGCTTTGGACTCATCCAGCCAGGCCTTACGCATGATGTATTCTGCATATCATTTGAATAAATAAGGTGACAATATATAACCTTGTCGCACTTCTTTTCCGATCTTGAACCATTCTGTTGTCCCATGTTCTGGTTCTGACCGTGGCTTCTTGGTCGACATAGAGATTCTTTAGGAGGGGGATGAGATGATCTGGTATTCCCATCTCTTTAAGGACATACCACATTTTGTTGTGATCCACACAGCCAAAGGCTTTAGAATAGTCCATGAAGCAGAAATAATAGAACTCTCTTGCTTTCTCTATTATCCAGCGGACATTGGCAATTTGATCTCTTCCTCTGTGGAACCCGGCTTGCACATCTGGTAGTTCCTGGTCCATATATTGTTGTATTTTTGGAATCGAGCTTGTAGGATTTAAGCATTACCTTGCTGGCATGTAAATGAGTGCAATTGTTCAAAAACTGTAGCAATTTTTGGCACTGTCTTTTTGGGATTGGGATGTGGACTGACCTTTTCCAGTCTATTGTATATACATATATATAATCATTTAACTTATGGTGGTAAAAAGAGTGATAGAAGCCCTCCACCGTACAGTAGTACAGAAAATGAATATCTTTATGTTCCCATCTTTATGTTATGAGTATCTTTATGTTCCCATCTGACTGTCTAAAAATAAGTTAAAACACTTAATACCTGCTCAGTTTCCCCCGAAAAACTGTATTTCTGGGAAAACTGAGCAGAAAATATGTATTTTTAACTTATTTATAGACATTCAAATGGGAACACACATATAATTTAAATTTCCTTTATTAATATATATATATATATATATATATATATATATATATATATATATATATATAGTAATGCAAACAAAAATATATATTTTTTTTATTGTTATTATCCTTTTTTTATAATGTGCCAACATATTCCGTAGCGCTATACATTGGTTAAGTACAAGTCAAAAACTATTTTAACAGTTGCAAAAGAACGGAGGGCCCTGTCTTTGAGCTTAAAATCAAACGTACATAGCACTTGCCCCTTAAAAGATTTAAAACTGACAAATTTATAAGTCTAAATATGTGCATAGTTGAGATGCGCTTCATTGACTTCACTAAGCTTTTCCTTTTCTAAACTTATCACAAAGATGCTATACAACTTTGTTATCATTATGATGGTGAAGTGCATTTTCCTGTATTTCTTTGAATATTAATATCATTAGATATTGATATTCAAATAATTTGCAAATACCTATTACTATAATTATAGTCAGCATTCACATACTGATTTTGTACTGTAATAGAAGACAAGTAGTAAAAATATTTGCATCTTTGTATCTAGCAAATATAATTAAATAATACATAACTGCAGCAAATACATAATGAATATACAAGTCTACTGTAAAGGCCACTGTTTGCTGTGCATGCTTATTTTGCAGCGCTGCAAGTAAAAATGTAAGGGCTCCATGTAAATCAAAACCAAGCTATCACATCACTCTCATAAATCTAACCTCAGTGGATTGCCATCTGAGTGCTTGTAATGTCCCTAATATTGTAAGCCCTGAGTGTCCCATAACAGTTTAAAAAAATCGGTATCATACCACTTCCATAATGATATCTAATCTTCTGGAGCTCTCTCTGAGTGCCCAAATTATTTTAAAAAGCCTATGGGTACGTCCAACACCCTCTCCAGGTAAAGGCACAAAAATGGCTCAGAAAAGCTTTAAAGCCTTAAATTTGACACTATTATGATTGCACAAAGCCAACACAATTACCGGGTTACTGGTGCTACCCATTATGAGCCTGGCTTTCCCCTGGTATTCCCCCATAAATATTATAACCTATGGACCCCCATGGTACTGACATTAACCCCTATACCATTGGTCTCCCTACGGACTGCTATGGTACACTGCACCAACAATAAACCCTATATCATGGGGTTACCTATGGAACCCAAAGTATATCAAAAATAACCCTATACTAATAACTGGAGGTCTCTATGAACCCCCATGGCACACAAAATCAACCACTATACCATTGGGGTCCTTATAGGTCTCTACATCTACATTTAACACCTTTATCGAGTACTCTGAGCCACTAATTGACATACTGGGAGCTGAAAAAACAGTGGGAGCTGAAAAAACAGTGATGATTACTAAAAAAAATGGCTAATGCAATACACAGATATTGTTTCATGCTCCATAAAATGAAACCAACTGCCTGTTGGGGTGACAGTATATTTTTAAGTTACTTTGGAAAGATATGAGAACATTAAATATGCACAAAATACTGAAATCTAGGAAGGTTCATGCGTCAAGAAATGAGAGGAATTGAACAGACATTGTAGGTGCCTTAAAAGTTAATTTCCTATGTTTTCTGTTCTATTATAACTCACGTCACAGGGATTATATTTTCAAAACAGAAAAATATGAAATTACTTTGCTCTTCTGACCTCTATAATATGCTGACTGCAAGTATGTGCTTTCTTTTTATCTTTTTATGAAAAATGAGAATATAATCTGTTTATTAGTATAAAACTTTTATTTAATTAATAGGAGCTTGTGAAGAAAATACATTAATTGAGGATAGAAGATTATCTTCCGAAAGCAGCTTTGAAGATTCCATGGACGAGGATAGGTCTTGTTCAAACCAAGTTGGTATCTCTTGAGTTTTAGATTACGGTATGTGTCTAGGATAATGTGATGGCTAATTCATACATACTTAATAAGATTAAAAGCTATCCTGAATTAATTTAGAGCCTAGACAATACCTGCACAGACTAAACTATCTGTAGTTTAATTTGAAAATATGTCCCTAAACATGCTTCTTGGTACTCAGTAATGTTCACAATCCTAGGAATGTGTATGCCAAGGGTTGAAACAAGTTCAATTAGTAATCTAATGAAAATCATAAAGTCAGCTTCCAATAACCTGGTCCTTTCATTTCCTATAGGACATTTTAGTGTTTCAATGTTTCAACGTTAGGGGAGGGCTATCCCATAGAGGCTTACTCTTGCATAGAGTTCTACTACCATTAAAACAAATCATGGCACTTTAAAACTACACATTGCATCTACTATTATTAAAGCCAGTTTTATCAAATTATATAAAACTGAATTATCACATTTTTTTTCTGCTTGCCTATAGGAGGTTGCTAACAGTACTTTAAAAGATGAAATATGGAGAATCACAGGAGATTCACAACTTGCTACCCACTCACCTCACACAGTCACACAATCTGAGATAGAGAGGGCCGTACTCTAGTTATAAGCAGGGCAATATTTGAAAGCAGTAATCATTCATAATTATGAAACAAAATGCTGTAATTACTTTTATTATGCTAGAAGCAACATATATTTTTAAAGAGTCATGTCATGTCTTACAGTGCAGTGTCCCACTATTTTCTCTCAACGTGGCCCTAATTCACCTTTCCCTCAACAAACTGATAGTATCCTGCCTTCACCACAGTTGATCACTCTCTTCTTAACTAAACTCCCCGCTCTCTTCGCATCCGTGGCAGAGCTCTCGCTTGGTTCACATCATATCTAGAAAATTGAACATTCAATGTCTCGTTCTCTGGCGCCTCGTTTTTGCCTCACCCTCTATTTGTCAGGTTTGTCCTGGGCCTTCTCCTTTTCTCCATCTATTCATCCTTTCTTGGTACCCTTATAAAATCTTTTGGATTTAAGTATCATCTCAATGCAGACAATACTCAAATGTACCTTTCAGCACCTGAACTATCCCCCTCTCTTCTAGCTCAAGTTGCTAACTGCCTCTCTAGCATAATCTCAGCTCACATGTCAAAGCATGAGCCCCTTATCTTCCTACCATCTTCCTCAGCTTCCACACCTCATATGTCTCTCACTGTTGACAATGCCATCATCACTCCAGACTCCTACTAGACCCCCCATCTCTTTAATTCCTCACATTCAATCAATCATAAAATCTTGTAATTTTCACCTAAAAAAACATCTCTGAAATACGTCACTTCCTTGCACAAGACACAAATAAAATTCGAATTCACTCTCTCCTCTTATCTCGCCTTGACTACTGCAACTCTCTCCTTGCTAGCCCCCCATAACCTGTCTGTCTCCACTACAATCATATTGAATGCACTGCTAGACTCATACACCTTACTCAATGCTCAGTGTCTGCAGCTCCTCTCTGTCAGTCACCCCACTGGTTTCTTATAGCCTCCAGAATAACATTTTAAATCATGACACTAACATATAAAGCCGGTAATGATAATGCACCCTCTTATATCTCTTCGCTTGTCTCAAAATACTCTCCTACCCATCCTCTTCACTCTGCTAATGACCTTCTTTATTCCTCTTCTCTTATCGCCTCCTCTCACTCCTGCCTTTTGGACTTTTCTTGTATTGCTCCTATTCTTTGGAACTCCTTGCCTCGCTCCACTAGACAATCCTTCTGCCTCAAATCACCTCCAGCCTTAATATGTACAATCTATCTATCACCCTTCTGTACCTCACCCAATCCATTTAGAATGTAAGAGCGCGATTCAATTGAGCAATCGTAAGTTACTTGAGACCGTAAGTGAGGCCAGAACTTAATTTGCTTTTCAATTGGCCTCTTTTTGCAGGCTCCAAACGGTTTACGCGTTACGGCCTTGAAAACCTTACGGTTGTTAAACCCGGAACTTACAGCCACCCGTCCGCAAGAGTTACAATCTCTAAAATTTCAAATCGCTATTCAATTGCTACAATTCCCCAAGCCCGCATATGTTTTCACATCCGTAAACGGCAAATGTAGGAGAAAATCCTAGAAGTACTAGAGAGGGCTTGCAAGGGGGTTTAGCCCCTGTCCATAGCACTGTAAATGCAAATAAAATATCAATACTACACTGTAAATGATGGAGAAAACGATGAAGGACATTAGAACTAATTGCACAACAATCTCAAGCTCGCAAATCGGCAATAAAAATGTATTATTTTATGTGTCATTTCGGGCTTATATCGATCTCAGGCCACCCACATAGACTAGAATAGTATTGACATTCATTTTAATTATTTTGTATTTTGCAGTTTTGCCAGTCCCACCGCATATCGGACCCCCGAACCTAATTGATTGGGTGCATGATTTACATCTTTGCCGTTCGGCACGTAATTGCGAGCTTGTTCAATTGAATAGCACCGGAATTGTAGCAAAGTCCAGATCATCCATTAGGCATTAGCCTACAGGCGCATCCCTAATAGGGGCGCCTCATTATTGCATTTAAACAATTTGTTGTTATCTTGAGCTGAATCCTGCAGCGTTGGGCTCTCCAATAACAGCTGTGACTATACAGCTCATCCTCCCCCTGCGGAGAGTGTGGAGGAGCACAGGAAGGATGTGACCGGGAGTTATGGAGGTACTTCCTGCAGTAACAGGGAGGATGTCAGAAGAGGCAGACAACTCAGTGAGTGGCAGGACAGGAATCAGCAGGTTGGAAGTTTATAATCAATAACTGACTTTGAACTGGATCCAAATATGTGCATGTATGTGTGTGTATGTATGTGTTTGTGTATGTATGTATGTATATTTGTATGTGTGTGTGTATGAATATATGCATGTGTGTGTATGTATGTGTGTGTATGAATATATATATGTATGTATGTGTGTGTATTTGTGTATATTTGTGTGTATGTATGTATGTGTGTATCTATGTGGGTGTGTATGTATGTATATTTGTATGTGTGCATGTATGTGTGTATGTATATTTCATGTGTGTATGTATGTGGGAGTATTTATGTATATGTGTGTATGTATATTTGTATGTACAGTATGTATGTATGTATTATGTGTGTGTGTGTGAATATGTTATATACTGTATGTATGTGTGTGTGTATGTGTGCGTATATATATATATATATATATATATATATATATATATATATATATATACCGTATATACTCGAGTATAAGCCGACCCGAGTATAAGCCGAGGCACCTAATTTTACCACAAAAAACTGTGAAAACGTATTGACTTATTGATAAGCCGAGGGTGCAAAAGAGGGTCCTTCACCCCCTGATCCTCCTCCCCCATTATCATCCTCCTCCATCGTCCTTATCATCCTCCTTCTTCCCCCCCTATTATCCCTTTCCTCCCCCCCATTATCATCATCCTCCTCCTTCTCCTTTCCCCCCCTTATCATCTTCTTTCCCCCATAATCTCCTCCTTACTGCACCCTCTCCAATCCCTTAGCCCCTCTCTCCTTACTTGCTCCTAGGCTCCGAAGAGCTGATTGTGATCCTGATGCCGCAGCACATACCAGCATATGCTAATGATGTGACGCACATGTGAAGTCACATATATATATCTGCCTAGGGGCTCCAGAAATATTAATCCAGCCCTGCCTGGATACCGCAAGATGTGGACTTCTAATTGAATCAGGCTCTAAGTTTGCAAGTTTTCAATCTTGTGGTGGTGCTTTGAGGAAAGCACTGTGTGATTTAAACCTCAATAACAGGTAATTCCTTTATTCCTTTATTTTGCATTATGTTCAAATAGTTTTTGACTTGTACTTAACCCCTGTACAGCGCTCCAGAATATGTTGGCATGCTACAAATAAATAATAATAATAATCTGTTGCTGTTAGGTCTATTACACAGCCTTACTAGTGAACGTGGTTTTAAAATTTAATATTTTATGACAAGCTGTGGTAAATACACTAGTTATTGTTTTTGACACATATATCAGTCAATTCTGAATCCTCAAAAGCCAGAAAGCATGTCAAAAGCCATTAGTCCTCAATGGAGCCCCTCCTATGGGAAGGGGGGAAGCGCCATAAGACGCAGTATTTTTTTTAGGAGGAGGCCAATTTTAAAGAGCCAGAAGATGAGGACTGAAGACTCAAGACTGAAGAGGACAGGGTTCTTCAATCAACATGGATAGCCTGTTTATTCAGGGCAGAAGAAAGAGGACGAGGGCTTTGTTGATCATCTCTTGAAGGTATCACAGGATAGTTTACAATACTTCTCCCCCCTACAGGTTTAATGTATTTCTTATGTTCTGTAATTTATTTTTTAGTAATGCTTTTTTGTTGTGATTATTACTGATAGGGAGTATGAGGGTCCTTATGGATCCTAATGGGGTTAGCTTACATAGAGGTCCAATATGGACCCCTGTGGTTGTAGCATTGGTGACATGGGGTCCCCACTTCATAGGGGTTAATGCAAGGTGCCACTGTTGTGCGTTAAGCATCTCTGTGGCACATGGGTTAAGTTTAACTGACACTGAGGAGTGTAGCGTTGATATTTAGATGCCACGGTGATCTGTTAAGGTCCTCCATTGCATGGGATAAACTGTTAGATGACACAAAGGTTAACATTTAGAGACAGGACTAAGTTTAGAAGCCATGGAGGTCCACAGGGACCGCATGGTTATACATTAGATTGGGTATCCATGGAATTATAGGGGGCTAGCATGTGAAAAGGTGGAATCCCCAGGAATTTCACAGCTCATAGCACTTTGGATGGGGAATCCCTGGAGATCCTCAGTTCATAGCAAATATTCAGGTTCATAGGTGTTAGCGCGTCATAGTCAGAGGGGTCATTCATTTTTATTGTTGTTTAACTCATTCCCTGGGATGGGAAAGGGTTTATATAAATAGACAGGGATCACGGAGGATATTAGCCCTTGCTTAGTGTATTCACATAGTATGTTTAATGTGTTCACGTTTATTGCTATGGAGACTAATGAGCTTCAGACTCAGCGTCTCTTGCAAGCATGTTAGGGCTAGAGAGCAAGGAAAAACAGTCTTTAGCACGTGTGACCTAGTTTGAGTTTTTTTTGTTGAGAGGAGCCATATGATGGATCCCCAGTTAATGAAAATAAAGCTTCCACAGTTACGAGGTAGCCTTTTCCCGCGACTACGTACCCATGTGGACTGGAAGCCATAGTGTGCTATGTTAATTAGTAGTGATGTCGCGAACCTAAAATTTTCGGTTCGCGAACCGCGAAGGCGAACCTTCCGCAAATGTTCGCGAACCGGCGAACATCGGAGAACCGCCATAGACTTCAATGGGCAGGCGAATTTTAAAACCCACAGGGACTCTTTCTGGCCACAATAGTGATGGGAAAGTTGTTTCAAGGGGTCTAACAACTGGACTGTGGCATGCCGGAGGGGGATCCATGGCAAAACTCCCACGGAAAATTACAAAGTTGATACAGAGTCTGGTTTTAAGCCATAAAGGGCATAAATTACCTAACATTCCTAAATTGTTTGGAATACCATGCTTTAAAACATCAGGTATGATGTTGTATCGATCAGGTAGTGTAAGGGTTACACCTTACATGACTGGGGGTCTATAGGTGACATTAGTACTGACCTTTAGCTGACTGGGTGTCTATAGAGTGACATTAGTACTGACCTTTATATGACTGGGGGTCTATAGGTGACATTAGTACTGACCTTTATCTGACTGGGTGTCTATAGAGGGACATTAGTACTGACCTTTATCTGACTGGGTGTCTATAGAGGGACATTAGTACTGACCTTTAGCTGACTGGGTGTCTATAGAGGGACATTAGTAATGACCTTTATCTGACTGGGGGTCTATAGGTGACATTAGTACTGACCTTTAGCTGACTGGGTGTCTATAGAGGGACATTAGTAATGACCTTTATCTGACTGGGTGTCTATAGAGGGACATTAGTACTGACCTTTAGCTGACTGGGTGTCTATAGAGGGACATTAGTAATGACCTTTATCTGACTGGGGGTCTATAGAGTGACATTAGTACTGACCTTTAGCTGACTGGGTGTCTATAGAGTGACATTAGTACTGACCTTTATATGACTGGGGGTCTATAGGTGACATTAGTACTGACCTTTATCTGACTGGGTGTCTATAGAGGGACATTAGTACTGACCTTTATCTGACTGGGTGTCTATAGAGGGACATTAGTACTGACCTTTATATGACTGGGGGTCTATAGGTGACATTAGTACTGACCTTTATCTGACTGGGTGTCTATAGAGGGACATTAGTACTGACCTTTATCTGACTGGGTGTCTATAGAGGGACATTAGTACTGACCTTTAGCTGACTGGGTGTCTATAGAGGGACATTAGTAATGACCTTTATCTGACTGGGGGTCTATAGGTGACATTAGTACTGACCTTTAGCTGACTGGGTGTCTATAGAGTGACATTAGTACTGACCTTTATATGACTGGGGGTCTATAGGTGACATTAGTACTGACCTTTATCTGACTGGGTGTCTATAGAGGGACATTAGTACTGACCTTTATCTGACTGGGTGTCTATAGAGGGACATTAGTACTGACCTTTAGCTGACTGGGTGTCTATAGAGGGACATTAGTAATGACCTTTATCTGACTGGGGGTCTATAGGTGACATTAGTACTGACCTTTAGCTGACTGGGTGTCTATAGAGGGACATTAGTAATGACCTTTATCTGACTGGGTGTCTATAGAGGGACATTAGTACTGACCTTTAGCTGACTGGGTGTCTATAGAGGGACATTAGTAATGACCTTTATCTGACTGGGGGTCTATAGAGTGACATTAGTACTGACCTTTAGCTGACTGGGTGTCTATAGAGGGACATTAGTAATGACCTTTATCTGACTGGGGGTCTATAGAGGGACATTAGTACTGACCTTTATCTGACTGGGTGTCTATAGAGTGACATTAGTACTGACCTTTATATGACTGGGAGTCTATAGGTGACATTAGTACTGACCTTTATCTGACTGGGTGTCTATAGAGGGACATTAGTAATGACCTTTATATGACTGGGGGTCTATAGAGGGACATTAGTACTGACCTTTATCTGACTGGGTGTCTATAGAGGGACATTAGTAATGACCTTTATCTGACTGGGTGTCTATAGAGGGACATTAGTAATGACCTTTATCTGACTGGGTGTCTATAGAGGGACATTAGTAATGACCTTTATCTGACTGGGTGTCTATAGAGGGACATTAGTACTGACCTTTATATGACTGGGGGTCTATAGGTGACATTAGTACTGACCTTTATCTGACTGGGGGTCTATAGAGGGACATTAGTACTGACCTTTATCTGTCTGAAGGTCTATAGGTGACATTAGTCCTGACCTCCTGCTGCAGTATTATTACTCCCAGTACTCCCAGGCTTGCTACTATTAGATATAATAACCTCAGTTTCGTTTCCTTATCTGTTGGTAACATCAAAATATGATTATTAAATATTTCATATTTGTTTGTTTTTTTTCTCCCAAAGTGAACCCCTTTGTGTGTGTCCCACAGATGTGGCGTTTCCGCTCTGCGTATGTTGGATTTGCACCGCTCAAAAAGTATGAAAAGAAACCCCCCCCTCTTGAAGCCCATTAATGACATCATCAGTAAATTGTATGTAACAGATTCCAGTGTTTAGGGTTTATGACCCAATACTGCGATCATATCACTTATGACAAAAATCCGTATTTGTCGTATTATTCAGACGCGCGTGCATCTTTGTGTTACATTTCCTGATACTTTTATTATCTTGATCTTTATATATTTACTAGCGACTTGCCCATCAAAAAATGGCGACAATAAGATTGTAAGGCAGGTAATGGTTTGGACGAGACATCTATTCTGTTGGCGGTCGGAGATCCTTCGGCGCTCATTGCGAGGCTGTTGGTTGTATTTTTTTTCTGATAGGCGCTTTTGCTGTTATTCTTTGGTCGGCGGTGATGTGTTTTTTGCGCTTATTGCAAGGCTTTGTATGCTATGAGCAGCGTTGGCGCTCGTTGTGAGGCACGCAGTGAATGGCTTTTATGTTTAATGTGATAATGTTTTTTTTGTGTATATGTATTTTTGTATGCGAATGAAATAATTACTAAATGAATATACTTTACCTATTTGTAAGTAATATATGCAGGAAGCATTGTGCTGAAGAGCTGACAATCTGTTTTCATGTTCCTGCAGCATACAATGTAGGTTTTCAGTGCTGTGGAGCTGCTGTGTAAGTGTCAGCAATGTGTGCAGTGTGTAGTGTAAATAGGCTGCGTGCGCGAGGGGAAGCCGTTAGGGTAGCTGGGTACTTCCGCATTGTGTAAGTTAGTGTTGTAAAATGGCGGGGAATGTGTATGTGGTACGCGGGTGTGGATGATTTAGCGTCCTTGTTAATAATGTATCTTTACCTCGCTTTTTAGGAAAATCCGTATGTGTTTTGCGTGTTTAGGGTCCTGTAGCCTCGTTTTCTTTTTTTCAAGGGACATTTTTTCTCTCACTCAGGTGATTTTCGGGTGTCTAAACTCATGAATTTGGACTTAAATGGAGGTGTAACTTCACTTGCAGAGGTCCTCGGTGCCCGCCTTGCTGTGGGTAAGCTTTTTATGTGTTTGTTGTGTGTATTTATTGTGTTTTTAATGTTTTTAAGTGCGCGCGGTTCGGGCGTTAAGGTCGTATTTTTGTGAGCTCGTAATGTTTTTTTTTCTAAGTCCCGTATTTTTGGATGGTAAGTCCGTAAATTTGATGGTGTAAGTCCCGCCTGCGGCTCATTGCAGCCGACGTGGGAGCCTTCGGCGCTCCTTGCCAGCAACTCTGGCCCTCGCTTCGCAAGCCCGCAGCGTTAGCAACAACCCGCCTGCTCACAACTATATATGTGATATCTGTAACGTCTTCCCCAGTTGGCACTTCTAAATCGGCTAAGCGACAAAAAAAATGGCGTCCTGAAAAAATGAAAACGAGGCTACACGACCCCAAACCGCGCAAAACATCGCCAGCCATGTACGACTTTTACCTAGGAACAGACGAGGTACAAAATACACTATTATAAATAATGGAAACTGCTGGCGAGCCGCGTAACACATACACAATCGCCGCCATTTTACAACACTAACTTGCAACTAATAACATTACAAATCTAAAATGGCGCGTTACACGACTATACAAGCGGTTTCCCCTCGTGCACTGCGCACATTGCTGACACTTACACCTCGGGTCACCAACAGTCCAAATGTACACTGTAAGCTGCAGGAAAATCAAAACTGATTGTTAGCTCTTCAGGTTATTGATCACTGGATATATTAATTACAAATAGGTAAAGTATTTTAGTAATTAATTAATTCATTATTATTAAAAAGATTTTACACTGCGGTTACTTTACATACATTAACGCTTCGCACTTCCTAATACATTTGTTCATTCACAATAGTTATTATCGTGCATTCATTTAATAAGTATTAATTAGTAATGGAAAATAAAAATGTAGACTTTACACTACACTAAAATGTTTTACTTTTTACTCTGCAGTTATTTCTCTGGATTACTGCTCATTGGCTGCCAGCGATAGCACTCTCAAAGCAGTTACAAATCTAAATCACTTTATTATGCTCTGAGACCTGAATACATTTTTTAATTTACACTGCACAAAAAAAATTATATATTTAACACTGTACTTATATATCTGTCTTTGCGATGAGCGCCGAAGATTGATCGTTGCAAAGCACGAAACATGAAGGACACGAGGGAAGAGACTCACAATGAGCGCTGAAGGTCCTCAGAGTTCAAAAAGCATCACATTGTGTGGCAAACAGCATTGCCATGGCTTCAAACTTTATTGCCCCGTCATTTGTGCCAGGCAAGTCACTAGTGATATAATATAACATAATGCAATACAATATTATAAACCCCCCCCCCCCCAGATTTCTTATCGTATGTATGTATGCGTATAGAAGCTAACAGTTGAGGAGAGAGGGGGAGGAAACACAGGGGAGAGGGAGAGGAAGACACAGGAGAGGGGAGAGGGGGAGGAAGACACAGTGGAGAGGGGGAGGAAGACACAGAGCAGAGGGGGGAAGAGAAACAGGGTAAGGGAGAGGTGAGGGGAAGAGACACATGGGAGGGGGGAGAGACACAGGAGAGAGTGGGGGGTAGAGACACAGGGGAGAGGGGGGGAGAGACTAATGGGAGGGAGTGGTGAGGAGACACCGGGGAGAGAAAAGGGGGTAAAGACACAGAGGAGGGGGGAAGAAACACAGGGGAAGGGAGAGGGGGTAGAGACACAGGGAAGAAGGGGGGAAGAGACACAGATGAGGGGGGAGAGACACAGGGGAGAGGGAAGGGGGGAAAGACACAGGGGAGGGGGGAAAGAAACACGGGAAGGGAGAGGGGGGTAGAGACACAGGGGAGGGGGGGAGTGACACCGGGAAGAGGGAAGGGGGAAAAGACACAGGAGAGGGAGCAAAGAAACACTGGGGAAGGGAGAGGGGGTAGAGACACAGGCAAGGGTGGGAGAGACACAGGGGAGAGGGGGGGGAGAGAGACACATGGGAGGGAGTGGGGGGGAGACACAGGGGAGAGGGGGGGAGAGAGACACATGGGAGGGAGTGGGGGGGAGACACAGGGGAGGTATTCTGCTTTATTGCAGGCGCTCATTGCAGGCAAGCTGTTAATACGGACCACTTTGGCAATGAGCGCCGTAGGCCTCTATATATAATTCCTGGCTTATTCAGATATATGGAGGATGAATCCGTGGACGTACCTGAATCCCACAAGAGAGTGGTCGCCATGTTCATGTGGTGTTTATTATGACAGTAGCGACTTGCCCGTCAAAAAATGACGGCAATGTTATTGTAACTGAGCTAATGTTTTTTTGTGTGTAATAGTAAACATGTAATACATTAATAAATTAATAGACTTTACCTATTAGGAAGCATTGTGTTGAAGAGCTGTGAACCTTGTTTGCACACAGACCTACAGCACCAAGCACACTGACAGTACACACAGACCCATAGCACCAAGTACACTGGCAGTGCACACAGACCTAAAGCACCAAGCACACTGACAGTACACACAGATTAACAGCACCAAGTACACTGACAGTACACACAGACCTACAGCACCAAGCACACTGACAGTACACATAGACCTATAGCACCAAGCACACTGGCAGTACACACAGACTCACAGCACCAAGCACACTGACAGTACACACAAACCTACAGCACCAAGCACACTGACAGTACACACAGACCTACAGCACCAAGCACACTGACAGTACACACAGACCTACAGCACCAAGTACACTGACAGTACACACAGACCTAAAGCACCAAGCACACTGGCAGTGCACACAGACCCATAGCACCAAGTACACTGGCAGTGCACACAGAACTACAGCACCAAGTACACTGACAGTACACACAGACTCACAGCACCAAGCACACTGACAGTACACACAGGCGCTCATTGCAGGCGAGCCTCGCATAGCGAGGCGAGCCATTAATACGGACCACTTTTTTATGGAGCAAACTGCTCCATATGTATATTAATAACTATACAACTTTCCAAACATACACATCTCATTGCAATACGCTAGTAATAATAATAATGCACAAGAGTCCTTCAGCACTGCACTGGACACTGAATAAACTTGCCTAGCTATGGTTTTCCCTATTGATGCAGTATCATCCAAACTGTCCCTCCTCTCAGTAAGACTGCAAGGTACTTATGATTCCAAAATGGCTGCTGTCCATGAGGTAGAAGGGTGTAGAAGGGAGTGTATGCTGCTGATTGGCTGGAATGTGTCTGCTGACTGTGACATGCAGGGTCAAAGTTTGCTCAATGATAAAGTATTGGGGGCGGGTCAAATCTCGCATATGTTCGCAGTTCGCCGCGAACGCGAACATGCTATGTTCGCCGAAAAAAGTCAGCCGGCGAACTATTCGCGACATCTCTATTAATTAGCAATAACAGTAGCAGGCAAAAAAAAAAAAGGTTTGGAGTTTACCTTCAAATCTTAGTCTGCTCAGAAAATGTTCCACTTATTGCTACTAGATAGAATTGTTTATCTCTATTTACATTATAACACCCGTGCATGTGACAGCATTTAGTGATCTATTGATGTGTGTCGTATTGGTGCTGTTACACCTTCATTATAACAGCAGAGTACCGTGGTCATTGATATACGCTATATATTGTTGCCAGATCGTAACATTTGTATATGGAAAGTCGTTGCATTATAACTATATGACAATTTAACAATAGCTTGTATAATTTTGTACTGTACACAAGTGCTTGGACAATATTGCACTATAATCTATTTTTTCTTTTTTCTTCTTTCGCCTCTTAGCTGTGCATATGTTTCCTCCTTCTCTGCACTCAACTCAGAGGCCTTCTGGTGCAATGTAAGGAACAATGGTATCATCACATATACTGCAATTAGGGGTTGTCGGATAGATTGGTGGTGATATCTTATTTTCTGTTATAATTTATATTGGTATAGATAAGGTTGCTGTTTTTAGAAAAGATGCCCCATTGCGGTGTATTATACATGATGTGCCGATCCTAACTGCATCAGGAAACCTCATTGCTGTTAGGATTTCTATTTCTCCTTACTTCACACATTGATGAAACAATGATGTCAGGTATCAGCTTGTGGACACTAGATCATGTCAGTATGCTTTAAATAAGGATAATAAGTTACCATGTTTACTTAGTTGACCACAAATAGGAATGTAACCTCATGATGATTGGAAAGCATATGATCTTATTCTGTGCATATTTAATACTATAATTTTAAGGCCTGTGCAACATATTCTCCTTCAGATTTTGCTTTGAATGCCCTGGACTTTAGATGAGAATCCGTGTGCCGTGATCTTTGGATGGGAACCTGATTTTTCTTGAGCTCTGACTGCCTGAATCTTGTCTTATTATCAGTTTTTCTTCCTTAAGCAGGACCAAGATACCTGTCTTGTTGGAAATCTCAACCTACTTATCTCATCTCAGCCCATTTGGATCATATCCCAAGTATGAATATACAGTGTCATAAATGACTAATTCTAATAATGAAAAGTAAATATTACAGTGTATGTTAAATATATATAATGATTTAAGGTATGATTTTTTCTAAATATCGGATTTATTTACAATATTATATTCATATCACTTTGCACATGACACTCAACAATTCAACATACCGTACTATAATGAATAAAACAGAATTAAAATAAAAGTTCACTCTCTGTGTTCTATATATTTTTTACATGACGTATTTGCACCACAGGTTACCACAATTCACCCTGAAAACGTTGCTGATAAGTTGGTCCCTTGGTCACTTATCTTTAATAGATGTGCAGAGCATTGCCAAGTCCAATTATCATTTTCCTTATTGCAGTAAGAAACTGGACAGGATTTCTACTGATAAAACACCACCAATACTTGGAAATAAACAAGGATACCTGGTCATAGTAGAGTATCACCATAATATTCCCACTTATTGTCTCTTGCATTAACAGGAATTTGCCTCAAAAGCTACCGTATATACTCGAGTATAAGCCGACCCAAATATAAGCCGAGGCACCTATTTTACCACAAAATACTGGGAAAAATTAGTGACTTGAGTATAAGCCGAGGGTGGGAAATGTGCTGCCCCCTGTGTCCCTCTTGTGTGCACTTTTCTTGTGTCCCCCCTCTCGCTCCCCTGTGTCTCTTCTCCCCTCTCCCTCCCCTGTGTCTCTTCTCCCCTCTCCCTCCCCTGTGTCTCTTCACCCCTCTCCCTTCCCTGTGTCTCTTCCCCCCCTCTCCCTTCCCTGTGTCTCTTCCCCCCTCCCTTATCACCCTCCTCAACCCCCCTCCTCATTCTCAACCTCCCTCCCCACCCCCCCCTCCTCATTCTCAACCTCCCTCCTCAATCCCCTCCTCATTCTCAACCTCCATCCTCAACCCCCTCCTCATTCTCAACCTCCCTCCTCAACCCACCTCCTCATCCTCAACCTCCCTCCTCATCCTCAACCTCCCTCCCCAACCCCCCTCCTCATCCTCAACCCCCCTCCTCAACCTCAACCCCCTCCTCATCCTCAACCTCCCTCCTCAACCTCCCTCCTCATCCACAACCTCCCTCCTCAATCCCCCTCCTCATCCTCAACCTCCCTTCTTCATTCTAAACCCCCTCCTCAACTTCTCACCTCAGCCCCCACCAAAACCTCTCTCATCAGCCCCCTCCTCAACCTCAACTCCCCTCTTCAACCCCCCATCCTCAACCCCCCCATCCTATCCTCAACCCCCCATCCTCATCCTCAACCCCCCCATCCTAACCCTCATCCTCATCCTAAACCCCCATCCTCATCCTAAACCCCCGCCACCCTCATCCTCATCCTAAAACCCCCTCCTCACTTTACCCCTCCTCATCCTAACCCCCCCTCCTCACTTTACCCCTCTAAATACCTCCCCCTCTCCCTTTCCCCTCACTTACCTCCATCTGCAGCTTCTCCTCCGGCCTCCACGCTCCTTCCGACGCAGGAAGGAGCGGAGGCTGGAGGAGAAGCTGCAGATTACCCCGGACAACTTAGGCAGAGAGCAACCGAAGGCACTCACTGCGCTGGTGGAGATGATCACCGTAGGCACAACTTGCACCCGCACGACTTGCACATCATACCTACAACCCGCAGAACTATACATCAACACAAAACACAATTCACAGTGCGAGACCCGAAAAAAATCGGCTCTAAAAAATTACATCCGTAACACTTACAAAAGGAAACCGCCAACTTAATGGCCGTACTACGCACAGTAAAAAACATGAAAAACACACTAAATACTAACTAAATTTTTAAAAAATACACACACAGCAAGGGGGGACAGCCAGGACATCTGGGAATGAGGTCACACGCCAAATTAAATAAAATTTAAAGACTTTCACCACAAATCCCCTAAGCGAGAGAAAAGATGGCCGCCAACAAAAACGAGGCTACACAACGCAAAACACCACCAAGCACATGCGACTTTTACACAGAACCGTCCGAGCTACTAAATACACTACTAAATACACTATTAGGAAGGACGCTAAATGCTCCACAGCTGCCTAACACATACACACTCGCAGCCATTTCTCCACAATCACTCAAACCTACTAACATTACCATTACAAAATGCGGAACTACACAGCTCAACAAGCGGCTTTCCCTCGCACACGCAGCCGATTAACACTACACACTTCACACATCGCTGACACTTACACCTCAGCTAACCAACAGTGCAAACATCAAAACAGATTGTTAGCTCTTCAGCATATTGCTTCCTGCATATATTAATTACAAATAGGTAAAGTATATTAATTTATAATTTTAATAATTAATTAATTAATATTACAAAATACATAGACGGAAAAAGAAAAACCTGACGACAGAATCACAATAAACGCTAAAGGCGCTCAGCGCGAGCCTCACAAGGAGCGCCAACAGTGTTTAGAGGAGCACAACTACACCAGGGGAGAGGCTCGCAATGTGTGCCAAAAGGCCATCAGCGTAAACCTTGCAATGAGTGCCAAAGGAGCTCTGATAACCAAAAATACACCAACCAAGAGGCTCGCAATGAGGGCCAAAGGTACGCACACAACCAAAAGACTTCCCTTGTGTAGCAAACAGCATTACCTGCCTCACAATTCTATTGCCGTCATTTTTTGACGGGCAAGTCGCTAGTTTATTATAATGTCTTTCATCGCTTTCCCCATAATTTACAGTGCAGTATTGATTTTTTTATTTGCTTTTACAGTGCTATGGACATCTCTCTAGTATTTGTAGGATTTTCTTCTACATTTGCACTTTACAGGTGTGAAAATATTTGCGGGCTGGGGAAATTGTAGCAATTAAATAGCGATTTGAGATTTTAGCGATCGTAAGTCTTGCAGACAAAAAAGAGCAAAGGCTTAGATGAGGCGTAAGTTATGGTTGTCACAACCGGAAGGATCTCAAGCCTGTAACACATAGGCCGTTTGCGGCTCTCAAAAAGACGCCATTTGAATAGCAAATTAGCTTACGGGCTCCATTACATGCGCCCCTATCTTACAATTGCTCAATTTTATGAGGCTCTAAGTCTCTTGTCCTGCTCTTTCTGAATATTGTTAAAGGGAACCAAGGGCCTCATCCAAATGAGGATTTTGGAAGTTAGGGAATGTACTCGGTCTCTTTGCGTGCCTGCTGTGGGCCCGCAGCTTCCCCAAGTTATGGTGCTATTTAATTGGCTGAGGGCGCAAGTTAGGGGCTGATAGCGAAATCCGGAAACCATGGTATAGTTTGTAGCATTTGCGAGCTTGAACATGAGCAATCAAGCAAAGCCGTAACTCCAGAGTAAGAAACAGCCAATGGAAACAGAGATCGTCATTATGACATCAATGAAATCCAACCTACAAGCCCTTATTTGAAGCCCTTAGGACTTTGCAAAATGAAGGTTGGATTTCAAAGTCCTACGGGCTTGGAGGTCATTGAAGCCTGTTGGACTATGAAATCCAACCTCCATTTTTCAAAGTCCTACGGGCTTGGAGGTTGGATTTCAAAGTAATCTATTTTGGCGATCTGCGAGCTTGAGAATGTTGTGCTATTGATTCTAAGACCTAACATCACTTTCCTTTTTAATAAAAGTACAGTATTGATTTATTATTAGCATTTGAAGTGCTCCGTATATGTCATTAAGCCTTTTGTGAGTCCTCCTTGGTACCCTTAACTTGTGGTTCGACTTATGCCATTTGCATGCTTGACAGAGTGGTTAGCGCGGTAGAATCAGAGCAATTGGTTAGCCATTTACAAAATGCGGAACTACACAGCTCAACAAACGGCTTTTAGCGTTCGGAACTCTTGCAGCCGTGAAAGATCAAAGGCTTAGAGGGGCATTGACTTACGATTGACAGCATTGCAATGATTCGCAGCCAGGAGCCCGTAACTTGATCGGAGCCTGCAAGAAGACGACAATTAAATAGCAGATTGAGTTAGGGGCTCCATTTCTGAGCCCGTATCTCCCGAAAGCCTCAGTTGCATGAGGCCCCAAGTCTCTAAGACTATCAGCCAATTGGCCAAATCCCTTTGAGCATTTATTAGCTTTGCAAACCCACAGGAAATAAAATATATCCCTTATCAATAGCAGATAACATAAATGACATCCAATTAAAAAAGGAGAAGTTGTTTCTGGTTTTAATGTGTTTTGCTGCAGTTTGGTTACGGGTGCGTCAGAGTAAAGATTTTGGAGGCATTGCAGCCCTTCACAGCCTTTGCATGCCATGTGATAGCTTAGTGATACCGCTATACTGTAGGTAATAGTCTCAAAGAAGACTTGTTTATTGCTCATAACATTTGCAGCAGCTGTGGAGCAAGATACTCACCCTCAGTCCTTAGTCTGCATCTCATACGTTATTTAATTTAAAAATATATGTGTTTTTATAACCATTCAAATGGCTTAGTAGCATATAATCATTTTACGTTTATAATTTTTAGCAACAAAATATAATTCTTTATATGGTACCTTATTGGATAAGAATCTTTAGCTCCAACATTACAACCCAATTACATTTTGGACCACACAGTGTGTACTTTAAAAAGTATGATAGTGACTTTGTGTATATCACTCTATGTACATGCAGGCATAGCAGCCATCACATCTTCACAGACAGGCAAAGGGTTAAAGGCGAGTTGTGTGAACACTGGCTTACATTGAGATTCATTTTAGGATCTTCAGCCCCTCTGAAACACTTAGAGTATCAAATACTCGCCTTGAAAATTATTGTTTCCTTTCTAAAGGTTCAAAGTCAGGTTGCTCTGAGATCCGATATGCACCTGAGACTGCTGACATGAGAAGTGCTCAGGAGTATGTTACATGCATCACATTCTTGGGTTATTCATAATGCACCGTTCTACCACATGAGGTTTAACTTGCAAGTTGTCTCAATCTTACATTGTAATCTTTAGTTAACAGGTCAAAAGTGGACAGCGAGGATGTGTAGCTTTGCTTTCAACCCTTTCATTCAATCTGCTGTTTCTCATACATAGAACATATGTGTTTGTGAAGTATTCATATAATATACTCAAAGGGACAGTACAAATGCTTTAAGTAGCAATAAGAGATTAAGGGGGTTCTTCGATATTTTCAATGATGGCCTTACAGAATTCAAATTTTTCCGTCTACTGGTCTATAGAGTGGGATATAATATCTTTCCATCAGGGTACCCTTTAACCCCTTCACTCTTCGTTCCCAAATGAATTAATTAACTAATCATGAAATAAATTCCAATTTCTCTTTTCTACCATGAATTTTACCATTTATCATCTAAGGTTTGCTATTTCTCCTATTAAGGGTAGAATTGCCTGGTATTTCGGGGCTGGATCAGTGAGACCAGACTGATATACTACAGGATATTTCTCCCTGTGAATTGCACAAGTGAGCTAAAAGAGAATGCTCTCAGAGTGGATGACAATATCCTTAGAACTACATATTAAGCATAGTTTGTTATCTGACTGAGCACCTCTATTGTTGGTATTACCCATGTATCTATATTCTCTATATTATTATTACTTATAAAGCTCCAACAAACTCCATAGAGCTATGTTCAGAGGATACAGTGAATATAGAAGCCAAACAGGACAAATGTGTACATACTTATTTTTGGTCTCCCCTGAACACCACAAGTAACTCTGTTATTGGTACTCTATCACATCTAATTGCTATCAAAATGGTCAGGAGGTGTGTTTTAAGGACTGTGAAAATGTGTCTTTCATTTATGTGTCAAGTTTAAAGAATTAATGTGTGCATATAGTTACTTTCATGGGGCCATATTCAATTCCAAGCCCGCAGTGGCCCTGGGACACCTGCAAAGGCTGCAGGCTTGAAATTCGACAGAGTAACAGAGCTATTACATTCAACCGTGCCACAACCAAAGGGGGGAACCACAAGTCCGTAAACCCTTTCCGCGCACGCAAGCTGTAAGGGGGCTGGAATAGATGCAGGCCGCCTTTCCAATACAAACCCGTAATCAAGTAGTACGACGCAGGCCTAACAGTCAATAGAATTAACCACAGGAAGGGGTTTTAACCTCTTAAACAGTAATCCTGAGGGTGACTCAGGGTTAATTTTCTCTTCCTAAATTGGTAACCCCGAGCCATGCTCAGGGTTACTGCATGGAGGATCTGGAGGGGCCTAGTGCTGCCAAAATTGCCTGGGCCCCCTCAGCACACTATTCCTCATCCTCCATCCTCCTTCTTCCCCTATTATCATCCTCCTCCCCTGATCATCTTTCTCCTCCTTCCCCCATGAACCTCCTCTCCTCCCCGCTAACCTCCTACTCACTTCCCCCTCTCTGGTCCCTATCCCCCTCTCTCCTTACTTTTTAATTGGTTCTGATGAGCTGTCTGCTCATTTCTCCCCCCGCAACGTGTTTTCGGCAGTGAACTGACCGGTATATGCTAATAATGTGACGCACTTGTGACGTCACGTTATTAGCATATGCCTGTCACTTCACTGCTGGAAGACACCCTGCGGGGGGAGAGATGAGCAGACAGCTCATTAGATCCAGTTAAAAAGTAAGGAGAAAGGGATATAGGGACTGGAGAGGGGGAAGTGAGGAGGAGATTAGGGGGGAGGAGGAGGAGGATCAGGGGGGAAGGAGGAGAAAGATGATCAGGGGGAGGAGGATGATAACGGGGGAAGGAGGAGGAGGATGGAGGACGAGGAATGGTGTGCTGAGGGGGCCCAGGCAATTTTGGCAGCACTAGGCCCCTCCAGATCCTCCATGCAGTAACCCCCGAGCATGGCTGATAAGGGGGGCAAGGGAGGATGATAAGGGGGAAGGGGGCAAGGGAGGATGATAAGGGGGAAGGAGGGGCAAGGGAGGATGATAAGGGGGGGCAAGGGAGGATGATAAAGGGAGAAGGAGAAGGGAGGATAAGGAGAAATGGAGGAGGAGCAGAAGGAGGGAAGTGAGGAGGACATTATGGGGGAAGGAGGAGGATGATAAGGGTTAAGGGGGAGGAGGATGATAAGGGGGGAAGGGAGGAGGGGGAGGAGGATAAGGGGAAAGCGAGGAGAGGATAAGGGGGAAAGGGAGGACGGGGGAGGAAGAGGATGATCATGGGGGAAGGAGGAGGATGATGATGAGGGGGAAGGAGGGAAGGGAGGAGGAGAATAAGAGGGGAAGGAGGAGGATAAGGGGGGAAGGAGGGAGGAGGAGGATCATAAGGATGGAAGAGCATACGGGGAAAAGGAGGAGGGGAAGGGGCAAAGGTAGGTGATTGGAGAGGGGAAAAGTGAGGAGGAGGATAGGGGGGAGGAGGAGGAGGGAAGGTGTAAAGTGAGGGTGATAAGGGGGAAAGGGCGGTATGATTATGTCAGTATTTTTTAATGTACCGCTTTAACATTCTAAATACTGACATAATCATACCGCCAGGCGGGTTAAAGGGCGCAAAAAACGTAAATCATTGACTGTGCTGTAGCTGAGCAAGTGAACACACAGGTCTAGGTGTTGGTGGGTTTGTGAGCATTGGAGAGAGAGAGAGAGAGAAGGAGCTATGTGAGATTTTTTTAAATTTTGACCTAATAATATACTGTATATACTCGAGTATAAGCCGACCCGAGCATATGTCGAGGCACATATTTTACCACAAAATAATGGGAAAAATTAGTGACTCGAGTATAAGCCGAGGGTGGGAAATGTGCTGCCCCCTGTGTCCCTCTTGTGCCCTCTGTGTCCCCCTCTTGTGTGCCCTTTTCTTGTGTCCCCCTCTCTCTCTCCCCTGTGTCTCTTCTCCCCTCTCCCTCCCCTGTGTCTCTTCCCCCCTCTCCCTTACCTGTGTCTCTTCCCCCCCTCCCTTATCAGCCTCCTCATCCCCCTCCTCATCCTCCCTCCTTGACCCCCCTCCTCATCCTCAACCCCCTCCTCATCCTCAACACCCTCCTCATCCTCAACACCCTCCTCAACCTCCCCTCCTCAACCCCCATCCTCAACCCCCCATCCTAAACCACCCTCCTCATCCTAAACCACCCTCCTCAATTCCCCTCCTCAACCCCCGCCTCATCCTCCCTCCTCATCCTCCCTCCTCATCCTCAACCTCCCTCCTCAACCTCAACCCCCCTCCTCAACCTCAACCCCCCGTCCTCAACCTCAACCCCCCATCCCCATCCTCAACCTCAACCCCCCATCCTCAACCCCCCTCCTCATTCTAAACCCCCTCCTCAACCTCCACCCGCCTCCTCAACCTCAACCCCCCATCCTCAATCCCCCCCTCAACCACCCCATCCTCAGTCCCCCCTCCTCATCCTAAACCCCCCTCCTCAACCTCCCTCCTCAACCTCTCTCCTCAGCCCCCCTCCTCAACCTCAGCCCCCCTCCTCAACCTCAATATATATTATATTGATTTGTCCTAATATTTATTTAATACATTACAGGAGGGTAGAGGAGGGGAGGAGGAAAGTGAGGAGAGAGAGGAGAGGAGGAGAGAGAGGGAAACACCAGAGGAGGAGAGTGAGGAGTGGGTTAGAGGTAGAGGTATGGGGAGAGGGACAGCCAGGTCAGAGAGGGGAGGTACGGGTGGAGGAGAGCAGGAGGGGGGAGGGATGTGCCCCTGGGTGTAGGCACACAAGGAGTAGGGTCAGAGGGTCAGGGGCCTGATGCCAGGGGGTGAGGTGGTTGGGATGAAGGACCGGCCCCAGGGAGAGAACAGGGAGGCCAGGAACCCCAGGCACAGTTGGAATGGCAAGAGGATGTGGCAAAGTACAGGGCCCCCAATTATAGCCTAGAGAAGATGGACATACTCCTCAGGGAAATCCATGCCCACTATAGATTCATACATGGTGGGAGAGATCTGAGGCCTAGTCAGAAGGCAAAGGCCTGGAGTGAAATAGCTTCAGCTGTTAGGGGTTGCTGAGAGGGATCTAAAGGCTGTCAAACACAGGTATGACAACAGCCGGCTGAAGTTGAAGAGGAAGATAGCAGAGGAGGCAAGAGCTGCATGTGCAACCGTTGGTGGGCCACCAGCAAACATCACATAATGTGGATGGGAGCGGATTGAGCCAGCTGCAGTAGTGGGCTTTCCAGGACAGGTGGACACGGGTGTGCAAAGAACCATGCAATGTGAGTATCATATATACCATCACACTCTCATATGCACACACATGAACCCCACACACATTGGTGTATGAACTGGCGGTGGGGATGGGGTGGACAAATACCCTGCAGATATCATGTTTGTATGTATGTATAATTACGATTTTTTACCTGGCTGGTGTATACAATGAGCGGTATATCCCTTTAGAATTATTCTGGCTCCTACACCCCTGCCCACACACATAGATAACTGACATACAATAGCACTGTAAGCCCTATGATTATAACTGAATATATATGGGGCATCAATAACCATGTAAATCCTGGTAGCAAACATATCATTTTCATAATTTGTATCAGTGAAATGTCTGGCCAATACCTGCAGTTAAAATTGATTGCATTTACATTGAAAAAAGAGAACATGTCTGGGTATGTCCACTGCGGCATATGTGGATGTAGACTCTGTAGGACTGCATGTGTGTGTCATATACTGTCCTAACCTGGACCATGTCTCTGCTGCATATTAACAACCATTGCTGGGAACATGTCACGGAGTAGCCAGTCTCACATACTGCACACTGCAGAAACCTAGCTAAATGTTCTGCAGTCCATAGGGTCACAGAGAGTGGGACACAACTGAAGGACTGAACAACAAGTAATAAAATGCTCCCCTGGTACTTGCTATATGCAAAGTGCCGGTGTAATTTGGCCACTATTTATTTTCCCAATGTAGATGTGATGAGCGAGATGTATATGCGATTTTAAATACAGTATATTCCAGGGTACACATTAGTGCCTCTGTGAGTGAGAAAGGGTTAATGTGACAAGCAGCTTCATGTTTTGTGTTGCTATTTAATCAGGTAGTCTCTCCTTAATTGCTTTATGCATGTTGCAGCATGGCTTTTCATATTGGCATATGCAAGACCATTCCAACATATGATGAAATAAAAATTATTTTAAATGCCTATTTTTTATTTGGGGATTGTTGTGCAAGTAATTGTAATGCCTTTAAATGCTTTCCCTATATTTTAAAGCCCACTGGTGTGTTTATATTGTCTTTTACAGTGCTAAGAACTTGTTTGTAAACCGTTTGCAGGTCCTATTTGGAGGCTTTAATATTTTTTACTCAATTTGCTGTTTACGGGTTTGAACGCCAGTTCGTCTTTGGGGATTCGTAGCAATTTAATACTGATTTATGATCATAACATTTATGGGCATGACAGATCAAAGGCATAGCTGAGACGGAGGCCGGGTTTTGATGGCCCGTAGGGTTTTTCCTCCTATAACCCGCAGATTATAGACGCCAATTTAATATCTGATATGCTCATCCAGGTACCAAATAGAGTATTGGAGCCTTTAGACCAGATCACAATTTTGGGGCCTGGCTTCCAGACCTGGCTGGTACATTCCTCTTTCGAATTACTATTTTTCTGGCTCCCATGGGGAGTGTTGTACCCAAGAAGGGAAGAAGGGGGCATTAGCTCTGGTTATTGGGGAGCGGGGGGGGGGGGGGGGGGGGGGGCACCTTTGGAGTGTATTGATAACCCATAGGGAGAAGCAGGAGGTGTTCATTTTTATGATCTATTCTCAGAATAGATGTGTTATTAGAGAGTGTTTGAAGCTGTGAAGAGTGGAGAAGAATCTGACAGTGCGGGCTAGAGATGTCATAAAGTAGAGGCAGAACATGAGAATTCATGGAGATGAGGGTGAAGAGAGACATATGTTGTGGCCAGAGTGAAGAGATGGTTAGGAAAATATTTGGATAAAGTAATTGAGAATCCTCACATGTGTGGCACTTCAATCACATATATAGTTCTCAGCAGCCGGGCTTGCCAAAATCTGTTTGTAATGCAACGGAGAAACTGCAGCCCTCGCAAAGCGAGGGCCGCGGTTGCGGCCAGGCAAGGAACACCAAAGGCGCTCATCCCTGCGACCACGTACAACTTAGGCAGGGAGCGCCGAAGGCGCTTACTGTGCTGGTGGAGATGAGCGCAGTAGGCGCTCATCCCTACGAACCCGTAGCACTTAGGCAGGGAGCGCCAATGGCGCTCACTGCGCTGGTGGAGATGAGCGCCGTAGGCGCTAATCCCTACGACCCCACACAACTTTACCATCATACCTTTGACCTGCAGAACTACATATCAACAGAAAACTCAAATACACAATTAACACTGCGAGACCCGTAGCACTTTGAAAAAATTGCATGAAAAAAAAATACGGCCCGTAACACTGACAAAACAAACATAAAAGAAAATATGAGCTGCAAAAAATACGAAAGGCGCTCATCCCTGCGACCACGTACGACTTAGGCAGGGAGCGCCGAAGGCGCTTACTGTGCTGGTGGAGATGAGCGCAGTAGGCGCTCATCCCTACGACCCCGTAGCATTTAGGCAGGGAGCGCCAAAGGCTGGTGGAGATGAGCGCCGTAGGCGCTAATCCCTACGACCCCGCACAACTTTACCATCATACCTTTGACCTGCGGAACTACATATCAACAGAAAACTCAAATACACAATTAACACTGCGAGACCCGTAGCACTTTGAAAAAATTGCATGAAAAAAAAATACATCCCAAAACACTGACAAAACAAACATAAAAGAAAATATGAGCCGCAAAAAATACGAACTTAACGGTCAAACCGCGCACAGCGAAAAACACAAAAACCACACAAAATATAAAACAAAAATTAAAAAAAACATCACACACAGCAAGGGGGGACACCCAGGACGTTCGGAAGTGATGTTACACGTCAATTTAAGTCCAATTTCCAGAGTTTAGCCACTCGAAAATCCCCTAAGCGAGAGAAAAAATGGCTGGCAAAAAAAAAAACGTGGCTACACGAACCCTAAACAAGCAAAACTATGCCACATACATACAACTTTTACACAGGACCGTACGAGATATAAAATACATTATTACGAAGGACGCAAAATGATCCAAACCCGCCTAACACAATCGCCGCCATTTTATAACACTAACTTGCACATACTAACATTGACATTACAAAATGCGGAACTACACAGCTACACAAATGGTTTACCCTCGCACACGCAGCCTATTTACACTGCACACGTCACACATTGCTGACACTTACACCTCAGCTCACCAAGAATGAAAATCTACATTGTATGCTGCAGGAACATCAAAACAGATTGTTAGCTCTTCAGCATATTGGTTGCTGCATATATTCATTACAAATAGGTAAAGAAAATAATTTATGATTTCATTAATTAATTTATTGTCATTAAAAAATACATATACAGAAAACTTTAAAAAACACCACACGATCGCAATAAATGCCAAAGGCGTTCACTGCACGCCTCACAAGGAGCACCAAGTGTGCTCACAGGAGCAAAACTACACCGAGGGAGAGACTCGCAATCAGCGCCAAACCATCAGCATGGACCTTGCAATCACTGTGAGGCTCGCAATCAGCGCCAAAGGTACTCACACAACCAAAACACTTTGTGTGGCAAACAGCATTCATTGACTTACAATTCTATTGCCGGGCAAGTCGCTAGTTGGCGTAATTGCGCGTTTGTTGGTGATGCTATGTTAAAAGTTATGGGCTTGCACATGCGCAATCAGTGCCCGAAAGTTACGGGTTTGCCCAGGTCTGCAATTAGCGCCACAGTTGCTCATCCTAAGGCGCGTAAAGTAGAGGTGGGGAGAGCCGAAGGCGCTCATTGCAAGGCCCGCGATGACCGACGAAGGCACTCATCACGAGGCCCGCAAGTTAGATGGGGGGGCTCGCAATGAGCGCCGAAGGCTCTCATCGCGAGGCTCACAAAGTAGAGGGGGATCAGGCTCCAAATGGCTTCAGAGTAACAGGCTTGAATAAAAATGGCCGCCAATTTGTTTCCCAAGCCCGTAACTCGGATTTAACTGCCGCCATTTTGTAACTTGGAAGTCATTGGGAGGCCGCCAAAAGACGCCAATTGAATAGGAAATTCGCTTGCAACCTCACTTATGGGCTCCCTGCCTCTCCCTGAAAACAAAATGGCGGCCGTTACAAACGTAACATTTTTTCAAGGCTATAACTCAGAAGCACTTTGCGGCTTGGGGAAATTGATCAATTTCCCCAAGCCCGCAAATGTTTTCACACCCATAAAAAGGCAAAATGAGCACAGGGAAGGGGGGTGGGGGGGGGGAGAAAGACACAGGGGAGGGAGTGGGGCGGACAGGGGTGATAGAGGGGGGGAAGAGACACAGGGTAAGGAGAGCAGAGCAAAGAGACACAGGGAAGGGAGAGGGAGTAGGATACACAGGGAAGGGAGAGAGGGGGATGAGACAAAGGGGAGGGAGGGGGGAAAGAGACACAGGGGAGCGAGATAAGGGTAAAAAAAGGGCAGGGTGACAGGGGCAAAGAGACACTGGGGAGGGAGTGGGGGGGAAAGAGACAAAGGAGGTGAGAGCGTTTGTCTGTATCGCTCGCAAAGTTACGGGCTTGTGCATGGGCTTGTGGAGGGGGGGAGAGGCTTGTAAAGAGCACTGAAGGCACTCATCGCAAGGCCCATAAAGTAGGGAGGGGGGGGGGGGGAGCCTCGCAATGAGCACCATATTTAGAACCTATCCTGATTCCCTTTAATGAATAACTGAATATACAGGTATTGTTTAATAGTGATGGAATCCATGTGAATTATAACCGCCATGTACACAAATTTTATTTAAAATATCAATTTTTTTTAATGTTTTTTAATGTTTCTAGACATAAAAAGATAAGCAGTTTATTTTTGTGACAGTTCAATTTCAAACTAATTTAAATGATTTCATCAACAGCTGAAAATTTCGCAACAACCCTAATTGAATGAACAACAAAATATTGTATTAATTGCCAAAGTACTGTAGAATTGATTAACAAACACAGACAAGTATAATACTGCAAACTGACAAACATTACGGTGAGTAAATGACATTGCAGAAATATTAAGGCCTTCTCTGTGGAGTGATTTTGTTTTGTTTCTTTGCTTAAATGGAGTCCTATTGTGGTAAAGCAAGTTTTAAAAGTATAAGTTGCACCTAACACTTGCCCAATTAAATAGTTATGACATTCTAGTAATTTTTTAATTCCCCTCTAATTGTTGGTTGCTATATTGGTCTATCTTTGTCTACCTTTTGGTTTACCTTTGTCTTCTCAGTGGTGCATCGGTAACACGCTGTGAAACTCCAAATTGTGATTAGTACTGCACTGTCAACTACTTCCACACAGTCCATTTGTGGTGCTATTTTCTTCACTAAGAACAGCAATATGAGAAGAATGATAAAGGCCCGCAACGGGGCGACATAGAAGCACACAAAGAGAAATAAAAAAAGAAATAAATAGTAAACATCACCTTGATGGCACAGTCCCTGCTAGCGTACTCATTCTAGTTAAATAAAAAATATGGGCCCCTATTCAATTGAGTAATTGTAAGTTACTGGAGCCTGTAAACTAATTTGCTATTCAACTGGTGTCTTTTTGCAAGCCGCAAACAATTTTGCGGGTTAAAAGCTCAAAATCCCTGCGATTGTTAAAATCGTAACTCCGACATAGCTAATCCTTTGATCTTTCATGCATGTAAATGTTACAAATTGCAAATCGCTATACAATTGCTACAATTCCTCAAGCCCGCAAATGTTCTCACACCCGTAAATGGCAAATATAGAAGAAAATCCTACGAGTACCAGGTAGGACTCGCAAGGGGGTTAAACACCTGATCGCAGCACAGTAAATGCAAATAAATAATCAATACTTCACATTAGAATACGGAGAAAGCGAGGAAAGACATTAGAATTATTTGCACAAGAGATTCAAGCTCGCAGACCTGCAATAGAAAATAAAAACATTTTATGTTACAGGTTGGTGTCATATCAATCTCGGGAATCAAGGAGTTAATACATATCAGGCCACCCACATGGACTAGAACAGTATCCTCATTAATTTTTATTATTTTGTACATTGCCGCATTGCGAGTCCAATCGCATATTGGACCTCTAAACACTAATTGATTGACGTTTAACATCGATCTTTTACTGACGTCATGATGACGGTCTCATTTACTATTGGCTGTTGCTAAATAGGTAGTTACGACCTTGCTTAATTGATCATAATCACGCTCTTAAATGCTACTTTTGGTTGCATGGTTTACAGTTTCAGCTTTCGGCCCTTAAATTCCGGGCTTTTTCAAATTGCGGACTGTTGCAAATTTCAGTTGAATAGGGGCCCATGGTTTAATAAACATTTAGGATGGCCTAAACCTCCTACTCTCTACATTCAAAGATTTCTATCATGTCAACCATTTTGCTTTTATCCTCTAAGCCAGTGTTTCTCAAACTTTTATGAGCCAAGGAGCATCTGTTGACTAGGCCCACATTTTCAAGGATCAAAACCATATTTATAACTGTGTCAGTGACATGTTTAAGTGATCAATCATCACTTTTTCACACATGATTCATATCTGTTTTTCAACCCAAACCTCATCTTTCTTTCTTTCTGTGGAACTGAAGATAAGATCCCCAAAACCGGGGTCAGTTTCAGGCTGGTGGGAAACACTGCTTTAAGCGTCACCTATTAAAGTTGTACAGTCTTTCTTCCTAAGATTTGTCTTTGAATGATACACCATTTCAGATGCCTTCCTTTGCTTTTTTCTCCTTTTGGATATATGACCTCCACAATTGAATACAGTATTACAGATGAAATTTAAAGGACCAATATAGTTCAAGAAAAAAAAACAACACTTATTTGTCAACTACATATTACGTTAACAATATTAGCACCTATGTAAATGGACATAAAACGTTTTTTGGGGAAAATCCAAATTTTTGAGCACAGGAATCCATTTTGTGTTTGTTACATCACTCCCTCAAAGCTGAATTATGAGGATGTGTGTTTTGGTTATCAATGGAGACAGGGGTGGAGAAGCAGGGAACAAAGAGCCTTTTGCTAAGATTATTAGATAAGATTTATATTGACACCACATCTCTTCCCCCTTAATGGACCAGAAGAAGACTCTTTTATTTAGCAAATGCAATCATATCTCTCCAGATATGTTGATGCTCCGCTCACACACGCACAACTTCCATGTGTCATAAATTCCCAGTGCCCAGCATCAAAATGTATTTTTACCAAATTAAAAACTAGCTGTATGGATAATTATACTCTTTGATAGACTCAAAGTTTTTTTAATTTTGTAGTGGTCCGTTACCTAGGGATCTATCGAGTGGCATCAGTACTTCTTTGCTTCTTGTACTAATTCCTCTACCATTAGAACCAAGCATCCTACTGTCTTTATCTGTAGCTCTTTTGCAATGTTTGCCCGTTTTAAATCAACCTATATAATAACTTCCAACTCTTTTGTTGGGGTTTATGCTTTACTTATTGTATTTCATACAGCATATCTTTTTTGTTAAGTAAATAATATAGAAGCCAAAGCAAAACATAGTACTGTGCTCATTGATTATTGTAAAACCTGTAGAGAAAACAGGCCTTGGACATAATGTTAGATCGAGAGCTGCATGAGTGTAGAAATGTCATGTTTCTAACAGTCAGTGAATAATGGGGACAAAGAGCAGATTGTAAAACTAATGACAGGAGAAAGTGAAGTCATGTTCTTAGACGAAAGTATAGCCTTCCTCCTTGATAAATATATGTTCTCATAAACTGGATGTGTCCCAGTTAAAGAAGCCTTATAAAATGCTGGATAAATACCTGTTTATAGAGGAGAATGTGTGCATGGAAACTTTAAAAGTAGAGTAGCCATCTATTAAAATATATATGTTCGAAGACTTTAAGTATGACTAAGGAAATAATTAGATATGGAAAAGTCATAAGCTAGTTTGATAATATAAAAAATGAATTCATGCATCTGCTAGGCAATAATACTTTATATTTCTGGAGAGCAGTGCCTGGCATCTATTGATGCAAGAGGTCTGCTTTTTGGACTAGGAGGACGATAGTGTCAAAATCAGTGAGATCCAATTATCTAACAAGTTCTTGCATCCTCTCCCACGCCTCCCTCCACTGATAGATAAATAACACACTACACATGTTCTGTCTATGAAGAAGTGATAAAAAGAAGTGTCCTACACATAAACCTACTTACCGTATATACTCGAGTATAAACCGAGTTTTTCAGCCCTTTTCTTTATACTCGAGTCACTCTCCCCCCGTGTCTCTAACACCGGCGTGTCTCTCTAACCCCCCGTGTCTCTCTAACCCCCCTGTGTCTCTCTAACACCCCCGTGTCTCTCTAACACCCCCGTGTCTCTCTAACCCCCCTGTGTCTCTCTAACCACCACCCGTGTTTCTCTAACCCTCCCCCGTGTCTCTCTAACCCTTCCCCCGTGTCTCTTTCCCTCCCCCTTCTCATTCTAAACCCCCTTCCTCATTCTAAACTGCCCTCCTCACTTTATCCCTCTAAATACCTCCCCCTCTCCCTTTCCCCTCACTTACCTCATCTGCAGCTGCTCCTCCGCTTTCCAAGCTCCTTCCTGCGTCGGGACCCGGCATATGCTAATGACGTGACTTCACATGCGCGTCATTAGCATTGGGCGAGTCAAGATGCAGGAAGAAGCTTGGAGAGCGGAGGAGCAGCTGCAGATGCGGTAAGTGAGGGCAAAGGGAGAGGGGGAGGCATTTAGAGGGGTAAAGTGAGGAGGGGGGTTTAGGATGAGGAGGGGTAAAGTGAGGATGGGGTTTTAGGATGAGGATGAGGATGGGGGTTTAGGATGAGGATGGGGGTTAGGATGAGGATGGGGAGGGTCTGGATGAGGATGGGGGGTTAAGGATGAGGATGGGGGGGTTGAGGATGGGGGGTTGAGGTTAAGGAGGGGGGCTGAGGAGAGAGGTTTTGGAGGGGGGCTGAGGAGAGAGGTTGAGGAGGGAGGTTGAAGAGTGGGTTTAGGATGAGGAGGGGGGTTGAGGCTGAGGAGGGTGGTTTAGGATGAGGAGGGTGGGTTGAGGATGAGGATGGGGGGTTGAAGATGAGGAGGGAGGTTGAGGATGGGGGGTTGAAGATGAGGAGGGAGGTTGAGGAGGGGGTTGAGGATGAGGAGGGGGGTTGAGAATGAGGAGGGGGGTTGAAGATGGGGGTTGAAGATGAGGATGGGGGTTGAGGTTGAGAAGGGGTGTTGAGGTTGAGGAGGGGGGTTGAGAATGAGGAGGGAGGTTGAGGATGAGGAGGGAGGTTGAGGATGAGGAGGGAGGTTGAGGAGGGAGGTTGAGGATGAGGGTTGAGGATGAGGAGGGGCTGAGGAGGGTGGTTTAGGATGAGGAGGGTGGGTTGAGGATGGGGGTTGAAGATGGGGGGTTGAAGATGAGGAGGGAGGTTGAGGAGGGGTTGAGGATGAGGAGGGGGGTTGAGAATGAGGAGGGAGGATGAGGAGGAGGTTGAGGAGGGAGGATGAGGGTTGAGGATGAGGAGGGGGCTGAGGAGGGTGGTTTAGGATGAGGATGGGGGGTTGAAGATGAGGAGGGAGGTTGAGGAGGGGGTTGAGGATGAGGAGGGGGGTTGAGAAAGAGGATGGAGGATGAGGAGGGGGGTTGAGGAGGGTGATAAGGGAGATGGGAAGAGGCACAGGGAAGAGAGAGGGGGAAGAGACACAGGGAAGGGAGAGGGGAGAAGAGACACAGGGGAGAGAGAGGGGGGACACAAGAAAAGGGCACACAAGAGGGGGGCACAAGAGGGACACAGGGGGCAGCACATTTCCCACCCTCGGCTTATGCTCGAGTCACTCATTTTTCCCAGTATTTTGTAGCAAAATAGGTGCCTCGGCTTATACTCTGGTCGGCTTATACTCGAGTATATACGGTATGTTACTAATGTGTTACATACTTGTATGCACAGTTTTCTTGAGCTACAGTGGTCCTTTAAATACAGCCAGTACTGTTAATCACACACATGTAGTTGTCCTACACACTGAACAAATATATCTTGTAGTGTTGCTCATGTTTACACTTTAATGTAAAATTGCTTTCTTTTCTTCCATAGTCTTTTTATACGTATAAAGCTGGTTTGTGCAATTTCGGAGCTGGTGAATGGAGGGCATCGGTGCAAATCATTTGGGACTCCCCTCACAACTTCACCCTTGGAGCTGGAGTATGTTTATTATTTTTTTTGTTTTCTACTGTGTTGGCGGTTAGATTTTGTGCACCAGCTTCTATTCATTGCTTGGAGATATATTTATTTTTTCCTAGACATACATACATGGTTGGTTGATTGACTATGTTTAATTATGTAAATGATACTCCTTAAAGCACGGCTCACAAGCTGTCCATTTGGTTATCATGGAGACTTTGTGAAGAGAGAAAGCAGAATTTGCACAGGGAAGATTTGTTTAGGGACGATTTGTTTAGTATACTATATAGTATATATATTTATTGAATTAATTTTACATGTGTTTTTTTATTGTTTATACAACATAAAAAAGATTAAAACAAAACAGTACATAATAGGAAAAATACAAAATACATACAATCTTATATAATCATTCTTCATAGACAACCATTGTTAATTAAAACGTAGTGATATGAAACGTCATATAACGAGCATAAATAAATGAGAGCATCTCCAATCTGCTATTTGAAACCGAAAGGGAAAGTGGCCGCGACAGGCGGAAAATTATATTAAACTTTATTTTACTCCCATTGTAACCATTTTTTGTTTGTTTTTCTTTCTTTATTATTATGTCGTCCCTTTTGCAACTCCCTGTCTTGGTCAACTGTCCTCTCAATGTCAAACCAGCTTGGCCCTTCCACTGTTTAACTATACACCATTTACACACTAATAGAATATGAGAAACTAACCATCTCTGATGTATCATACTTTGCTTCTCAAAAATGTGGAATAGAAGCGCGGTGCTGGACTCAGGGATATCCTAATTCCTGTAATTGTTTCAATCTGATCTATACAATGTTTCCAAAAAGACTGTATCTGTGGGCAATTCCCCCAAGTATGTGAGTGGAACCCCTACCGCCACAGCCTCGCCAACATTCTTCTATATTTGTTTTATTCATTATTTTCATATTAGTTGGTACCCAGTACCACCTTTGTATTAGCTTGAAATAAAGCTCTCTGTATGAGGTACATATTGTAGTTTCTTTTCTTAAAGAACATGCACTAAACCATGATTCTTTTGACCATATGCAATCAAGTTCCTGTTCCTATTCAATCATTCTGTTTGTAAAACTTTCTTCTCTCATCCTTAGTATTTTATTACATTTAGAGATCATTTTGGTGTCTTGGCCTTTTATTATGATAAATTCTAACGGAGAATATTCTCTAAATTTATTCAAAGAAATCTCAAGTTATCTCAGTTAATTTGTAATAGTCATGTCCTCCAGCCAGTTAATATCGGAGGTTTGACATTTGAGTACTGTGGTATACATATATTATTTTCAAACAGGTCTCCCAATTTAGTAACTCCAAATAATTTCCACTTCTTTAGATCAATTTGTTTGTTATTATAGTGGAGAAGACTTAACGGAGCAGCAGGTGAGGGATATTTGGCCAATATATCTCTGTTTTTGTACCAGAATTTTAATAAGGAACGTATACCACCAAACAAGGGCTTAGTAGCTTTATAGTCTAATGTTGGAAACCAAAGGAGTAAGTCAAACATACAGTCACCCATTAGGTCCTCTTCAAGTTTAAGCTTTTTTATTTGATAAGTTCCATCCTAATAGATGGTTCAGAGTAATGGCATTATGAATATCTAGTAGAGAATGCACCATTATTCCTCCTTTTTCGATACATCTCTTAGTAATATTCCGTTTTAATCGAGATTTCTTGTTATTATTGATATAATTATTCAAAAAGCTCTGCATACTGTTAATCGAATATAGGGGTGCCACCTGAGGAATACATCTCCAAATATACGTTATGTTGGGAATGACCAACATTTTTGTCAAGGCAATCCTGCCAGACCATGAAAGATGTTCAGATTTCCATTCTAACAAATTATGTCTAATCTGTCTAAATGTAATACACATTTTATCTTTTAGAATAGATTTGATTGATGTCGTGAATTTTATTCCAAAATGGATTACACCCTTGCTATTCCAATTAAGTTAATTTCTTCATTTCCCAATCCAAAGATAATATTTATTGAATTAATTACCTTTAAAGAAATTATGTTGTGTGTTACTGCATCATGTGTTTTATTAGGAGTAATAAGAATGTCCTGAAATTAAATATAATTCAATTTCATTGACCCTTTAAAACTGCTTCTGTCTGGTAACATTTATACATGACCTGTATGGCTCCAGATAAATAAGATATGTATTTTGCCTACTACATAATACTTCAAAGCTTTGGTGGTAACAGGCACCCAGAATATAGTCATTAAAATGGGTCAATTGGTTTACTTACTTATTATATATTTTTTTAATTTTGCTAATAAGCACTCCAGTAACTATGAAAAAAGAAGCATTTGTATCACATATAATAGTTGTCAAACTATGAATCGTCGTCACGCTTTGCGAGCTCGCAGTGGAGGCTCCAATGTCGGCTGCAATGAGCTGAAGGCTTATTGCCGGCCGCAAAGCGAGGGGCTGCATTTGCGGAGGTGGAGGCTCCCACGTCGACTGCAATGAGCCGAAGGCGCATTTGCAGAGGAGGAGGCTCAACGGAGCCTCACAAGCGGTTACAAACAAACACACAAGCGACAAAATACAAACCGCGGCTCTTACAATGCAAAATTTACGGACTTAGCCAAAAAAAATACGAGACGCGGGACTTAGAAAAAAAAACCATTATGAACTTGCAAAATTACGGCCTTAACGGCCAAACCGCGCGCACATGAAAACATTAAAAACACAATAAATACACACACACAAAGACATAAAGAGCTTACCCACAGTACTCCCTCTACATTGCACTCCCCTTACCCTGTTGTTATGAGATAGGGGCTCATTGGCGGCTTAAAAAAAACCTACCTATTTAGGTCCACCTAAGCCCTAAAAGCTCCTATCATTTGAATAGGCCATCACCCCCACACACCCTAAGTGCCCCATGGCAATACCAGCGGAACCCAAATGTTCCTATACCCTATGAGGATCCATACAGACCCCCAAGGGCCCTATCACTAGTTTTCATTGGGGTCACAAACACTAAATCACCAAATTTACAACAAAACAATAAATAAAATAATTACATTATTGAAAATAAAAAAATACAGAAAATAAAAAAGAATTACATAAAAAAAATTTACATTAAAATGATTACAATTAAAATAAAAATATAATTCGACCTGTATAAGAAAATAAAAGGTTAATTCATACATTACCATCCAGCACTATCAAAAAACTCCCTGGATAGTCTCTTCAGCCCTACATAAGTGTGCATTTCCAATAAAATTATACATTATACATGTTGCTTGAAGCCATCTGTCATCATCTTTAGACCATCATGGAAATGCCCCTTTCTAGCTTCAAGACCTTTTTTTCTTAATATTCATGTCCCCCAAAAATAACAAAACACGCTGGTATATATATATATATATATATATATATATATATATATATATATATATATAAACATTGTAATTTAACGCACCTCTTTCTCCAGTGCCACATTGGTTGGCTGAAATAGGTGTCAGTTATATTTCAGTCAATCAGCATTATACACGCCACCCTTATTCTGATTGGTTAAGCATTGAACCAGAGTGAAAGGGAATTAAATATGCACATTCTGAATGGTCAATGTTTAGCCAATCAGAGAGCTCTATTTCCCCCTGTTCTGAATGGTTGTTAACTAAACAACCAATCAGAATAGGGTATAATAATAGACTTGTTCATATATGATTGGCTATTGAAACAGTCAATCATAGAAGATAAGTTAGGCTTTTAATAGCCAATTATATATGATCAACTCTATTTTTAAAGTGGTGCCCAACATTTTCTACACTATTTGAGTCCCTTAACAATCGACTATACTAACCCTGCCTTTCTCCTCCCAAAAGTGTACTTCATTTATCCCTTACCCTCTATACTTTCTACCTCATTGACCTTACCTGATGAGTCCCTCCCCATCTACTAGTTTAAAAAAACTACCATAATCTCACCACACAAGCTTCCACTTTGTTAAAGTGCAATCCATCACTACTATAGAGATTGCACCCAACAGAGAAGTAACCCCAGTGCTCTAAAAAACCCAATTGCTCAATCCTGTACTACTTTTTTTAGCCATGCATTGATTTCTCTAAGCTCCATTGGTCCCTGGGCTAGCACGTGACAGTAAAAGTATCTTGGAAAATACAACCCTGGAGGTTCTTGCCCGAAGCTTGCTTCCTAGATCCATAAATCATTTCAGGTCACTCCAACTTCCACTAACTTAGTCATTTGCACCAATATGTATCAAGATCATTAGGTCATTTTCAGCCCCTCCTAATGACCCTCTTTATTATTATCTTTATTTGTAACGCGCCAATGTATACCGTAGCGCTGGTTGCATAAAATGCTGAAACTGAGTATCAAGCAGACAGCAAATTTTGCTAATAATGGAGTACCCTACCACAAAAATGCTGTCTGTTACTCTGTTTATTCTGCCATCCCTCTGCTCCACTAGACATATTCTCCCAGATGTTAGAGGAAATGTTCATTGCCATTCCTGAATGGACATACCCAACCATTTCACTCAATCTGGCAAATCTGTTGGTGCTTGTAAACTCAGAACTATCCTGCCCCCTCCTGTTCCTTCTTCTTCCCAATGAACTGCAACCCAGCTAACTCCCTGAACATTCTCCAGCTCCGTCCTACATGCCAAGCTTGGTTAAACTGTGCTCAGTAAGCATCAACTCCCGTTACAGAGTAGCAATATTAAAAAGTGCTGCACTTCTGCTATTGTATCCTCCAATTCAAGCTACAAGGAAGGCATCATATTTACACGTTTTAAAGAGGTATGGACCCTGAAACAGCTGATCCAGCAGTACATATATGTGGCAGCTGGTTGAATAATGATCACAATTTACAAAACAGAAAGAAAATCTATATATATGTATACAGTGTTTATATATGTGTTAATATACAAAAATGTACCCTTACTTACTATATGTGTCTTAATCCATTCAGCAAGGCAAACAGAGAACACAATTTCCCTTTCAAATAGCAACACATGTACATTAACTGCAAGGCAAACACACAAAACTTTCTCATATAAAAATACATTTATACAGGCCAAACTACATCTCTACTCACCCGCAGACTTACTGGAGATTATTGTAGACTCATAGCAAGGAAAATAGAGAACATACTTTACCTCTCAGTTAGCAACTCTCTTAGACCAACTGAAAGGTCAACCACTTAAACATATTCCATATGGATTGCCATGCTCATATATATTGTGACAGTGTGCCCCAAGAGGTCAGGGTAAAGCATTGAAGATTTATCCCCAGGACAGAGGGAGTTAACTCTGGAGCAGGTGACAGCTTTAAAAGAGACACATACAGTGCCTTGCAAAAGTATTCACCCCCTTGACTTTTTACCTATTTTGTTACATTACAGCCTTAAATTCAATGTTTTGTTAATCTGAAGTTATGTGATGGATCAGAACACAATAGCCTAAGTTGGTGAAGTGAAATAAGAAAAATATATACATAAAAATATTTTTTAGAAATAGAAAACAGAAAATTGGCATGTGCGTATATATTCACCCTTTTTGTTTTGAAGCCCATAAAATCTCTGGTGCAACCAATTTCCTTCAGAAGTCACATAATTAATGAAACAATGTCCACCTGTGTGCAATCTAAGTCGCATGATCTGTCATTACATATACACACCTTTTTTGAAAGGCCCCAAAGGCTGCAACACCTAAGCAAGAGGCACCACTAACCAAACACTGCCATGAAGACCAAGGCCCTCCAAACAAGTAAGGAACAATGTTGTTGAGAAGCACAAGTCAGGGTTAGGTTATAAACAAAGTCCAAATATTTGATGATCCCCAAGCACCTTTTTTCAGATTTTTGTTTTAGGAACACACTGTATGTTTATGTGTCTGTTCATTGGAGCAGATGATGACCAGAAGCAAGTGCTATGTACATTACTGGTTACTTCGATTAAATTGAGTGATTTCAGATGATCCTTTTTTCCATCAGATTCCGGTTGCAGAGGTGTAGTTACCACATGTAACCCTGGTAGATGCTATGCATCATGATTATTCTAGACTATAACATTACCCCCTTTAGGTATCCCCTTTTTCCCAAAAAGCCTTTTGCCCTTAAAGGTTAAGGGTTGTTGTAAATGCAATATACTCAGATTAGACAAATGTGGTAAGTGGGGTTCCTCAGGGTTCAGTATTAGGTCCTCTCCTTTTTTACATATTTATAAATGACTTACAAGTAGAACTGGTAAGCAGTGCCCCCATTTTTGCTGATGACACTAAGTTGTGCAAGGTAATTGAATCAGAAAAAAATTACTTTCCCACCAAAGGGATTTGCATAAATTAGAGAAATGGGCAACTTAATGGTAGATGAGATTTAATACGAATAAATGTAAAGTTATGCATTTAGGAAGGAAAAATAGCCATGCAATTTATAATCTTAATGGAGTAAATCTCGGGGTATCTGATATTGAAAGAGATTTGTGAGTACTTGTGGACAACCGCCTAGGTAACAGTGCTCAATGCCAAGCAGCAGCTGCAAAAGGCAAATAAAGTATTATCATGTATTAAGAAGGGTATAGAAGCCAGGGAAGCAAATATAATTCCGCCACGATACAAATCCCTAGTATGCCCTCATTTAGAATATGGAGTACACTTTTGGGCACCACTTCATAAAAAGGACATTTTAGAGCTGGAAAAAGTACAGAGAAGGCTACAAAACTAATAAGGGGAATGGAGGGGCTATTTTCTCTGGAAAAAAAAGGCATCTAAGAGGGCATATGATTACCTTATATAAATATACCCAGGGTCAATATAAGGCATTGTCAAGTGAATGTTTTGTGCCAAGAGGTTTTCAACTGACAAGAGGACATCTTTTGAGGTTAGAAGTAAAAAGATTTTACCTTAAAGAAAGAAAATAGTTTTTCACAGGGTGGTTAAATTGTGGAATTCTCTACCAATGGAGGTGGTGACAGCGGATTCCATAGATAGCTTTAAAAAGGGATTGGATATTTTTCTAAATAAAGAGGGCATTCAGGGTTAATTAGAGAGGGAGTATTGATCCAGGGAGGAGTCCAATCGCCAGTATCTGGGGTTAGGAAGGAATTAAATATTTTTCCATTTATCGACAATTGCAAAGTTTCACTTTTTTTTTTTTTTTATTCCTGCCTTCCTCTGGATCAATTAACAATTAATAATTAAACTGAATACTGCAGGTCAGAGGAGATAATAAAAAGGTTGAACTTCATTGACTAAAAGTATTTTATAATTGTTGTGGTAATTGCGAGTTGTCGTCAACAATGTTAAAAGATACGGGCTTGCGCATACGCTGTCATCGTGAGGCCCGTACGTGACTGGCTTGACAGGGCTGCAATGAGCGCTGAAGGCGCTCATTGCAGGGCCTGCGGTGAGCACCAAAGGCGCTCATCGCAAGGCCCATATGTGACTGGCTTGACGGGGCTGCAATGAGAGCCAAAGGAACTTATTGCAGGGCCCGTGGTGAGCGCTGAAGAAGCTTATTGTGAAGCCCATACATGACTGGCTTGACAAGACCTGCAATAAGTGCCAAAGGCGTTCATCGCAAGTCCTGTACATGACTGGGTCTCGCAGTGAGTGACGAAGGAGCTCATAGCGAGGCCCATATGTGACTGGCTTGTGGGACAGAGGCACATAATAGGTTACAAGTTACAGGCTTCACAGAAATTAGGGCCTCAAAAAAATAGCAAGCTAATTTGATATTTAATTGGCGTTTGTGGGAGGTCTGAAAATGGCTAAACAAAGAAAAAATGGCAGCTGTAAAGCCGTAACTTTTATTCAAGGCCGTAAATCGGAAACACATTTTGGCTTGGGGAAAATAATCAATTTCCCAAATGGTTTCACACCCGGAAATGCAAACAGGAGCACAGAGGAGATAGTGGGGGAGAAAGAGACACAAGGGTGACAGAGGGGGGGGGGGGGAAAGAGACACAGGAAAGGGAGATAAGGGGAAAAAAACAGGAGAGGGGGCAAAGAGACACAGGAGGGAGAGAGTGGAGAGAGGCTTGCAATCAGCCCCGAAGGCACTCATTGTGGAGCTCACGTTGAGCACCAAAGGCGCTCATCGTGGGGCTCGCGGTGAGCGACAAAGGCAATTATCAAAAAAATGAGGGAAGAATAATATTCTGAATATTAAAAATATACCTTTATTACATACCATATACATTGCACTGCATTCTGTTGAGTATATGCAATGTAATAACGCTATAAATGCCTATTAGATTAATACTAATGTATATTAATTATTTATCAATATATTGGAGAAGCCTTGTTGTCCTATATATAAATATTGGCACTTGTGAACAGCAATCTTTAAGTCTGACCACAGATTTTTTCTATTGGATTAAGGTCTGGGCTTTGACTAGGCCATTCCAACACATTTACATGTTTCCCCTTAAACCACTAAAGTGTTGCTTTAGCAGTGTGTTTGGGGTCGTTGTCCTGCTGGAAGGTGAACCTCCGTCCTAGCCTCAAATCACGCACAGAGTGGTACAGGTTTTGCTCAAGGATATCCCTGTATTTAGCACCATACATATTTCCCTCAACTCTGACCAGTTTCCCAGTCCCGGCTGCTGAAAAACATCCACACAGCATGATGCTGAGACCACCATGTTTCACTGTGGGGATGGTGTTCTTTGGGTGATGTGATGTGTTGGGTTTGCACCAGACATAGTGTTTTCTTTGATGGCCGAAAAGTTCAATTTTAGTCTCAACAGAACAGAGCACCTTCCTCCATACATTTTGGGAGTCCCCCACATGCCTTTTTGCCAACTTGAAACGTGCCATTTTGTTTTTTGCTGAAAGTAATTGCTTTCTTCTGGCCACTCTGCCATAAATCCCAACTCTATGGAGCATACGGCTTATTGTCGTCCTATGTACAGATACTCCAGTCTCTACTGTGGAACTCTGCAGCTCCTCCAGGGTTACCTTAGGTCTCTGTGCTGCCTCTCTGATTGATGCCCTCCTTGCCCGGTCTGTGAGTTTTGGTGAGCGGCCGTCTCTTGGCAGGTTTGCTGTTGTGCCATGTCCTTTCCATTTGGTTATGATAGAAGTGATGGTGCTCCTGGGGATCATCAAAGATTTAGATATTTTTTTTAAACCTAACCCTGACTTGTACTTATCAGCAACATTGTCCCTTACTTGTTTGGAGAGTTCCTTGGTCTTCGTGGCAGTGTTTGGTTAGTGGTGCCTCTTGCTTAGGTGTTGCAGCCTCTGGGGCCTTTCAAAAAAGGTGTGTATATTTATTGACAGATCATGTGACACTTAGATTGCACACAGGTGGACACCATTTCACTAATGATGTGACTTCTGAAGGTAATTGGTTTCAGTAGAGCTTTTTATGGGCTTCATAACAAAGGGGGTGAATACATACGCACATGCCAATTTTCTCTTTGCTATTTCTAAAAAATTGTTTTATATATATATATTTTTCTCATTTCCCTTCACCAACTTAGATTATTGTGTTCTGATGCCTCACATAAAATTCAGATTAACAAAACATTGAACTTAAGGCTGTAATGTAACAAAATAGGTCAAGGGGGGTGAATACTTTTGCAAGGCACTGTATACATCTGCAAGATGACAACCTAGATTATGTTATTCCCTAGACCTATGAAATTATACTTCACTGATATTAATATTATAATAATAATAATAATAATAATAATAATAATAATAATATTATAATTCTATCATTCTTGCCTATGCAACCCATAAAAACATTATAATTCACTGATATTAATATTATAACAATAATAATAATAATAATAATAATAATAATAATAATATTATTATAATTCAATAATTCTTGCCAAAGCAACCCATAACTAAAAACTGTACATACAAACACTGATGAAGTTATGTTTATGATAACTAGAAAACAATTATCTGTAATTATTTTTTCACAGCACTACCAGCACCACAGGACGAGGACATTGGAAAGGAGGACGGGGACCATGCATGGATCATGGAAAAAACAGCTGGACCGGCCGCATGAATGGTATACTTTGACCCCCTCCTCCACACTTAGGGCCTCCCCCAGGCTGCTCAGAACAGCAGGCTGTCCCATCTATATGGCCTAGGAAAGGGATTTGGGGCATCTGCCCCTCAGTTGTCACCACTGCACTCCTGCACTACAACTTACACTGCCACCATCTCCAGCACAGTCAATGTCTTGATATGTTTTGATGATTCAAATTAAATTTGTTGCTAACAGGACAGATTTTTCAAAACTATTTTGGTTAGTATGTGTCTATCCATGGAATAACAAAGTACATCAATTATTATTATTAACTTTTATTTGTAACGCCCCAACATATTCCATAGCTCTGTACAGGGGAAGAGAATAGGGAAAAATACAATATTATAACTGAAGAATATGGAGTGCCCTGTTTTGAGCTTAGAATCCTTGTAGAAAGTGCTTTTTTCCAAAGCACCCTACAAGATAGGAAACTCGCTACTTACAATCGAAAGGGGATGGAGGAGGCAGAAACCTGGGGAAGAAAAGGTAAGGAATAGCAAGGGTCAGGAAGAGGGTGAAAACTTGGAAAGGTTTTTCATTACTGGTAGAGGGAAGGGTTTTCAGAGAGTCATTTGAGGTGACTGGCTCTAGTATATATTATGTTATCTGCCCCTAGTGGTCAGATAATATGGCCTGCACGTGAGAAAGTCAGGGGTTAGCTTTACAGAGTGTTAGAGGGTACATTTTAGACATAGAGTAGGATAAATATTTAAACACATGGATTAAGGATAGAGTTAGCATCCCTGGGAGCTGAGCATGGCAGATGAGAGGAGGGAATGAGTGAGGGGTCAGGGTTAGGGTATTTTTTTTGTGGAAAAATGTGTCTTCGCTACTTGACTCTGACACTGTGGGTTGTGGGATTTGGAATAATTTGCTTCTCAATTTCACGCTGTAATTATACTGTCCTTGCTCACTACCATCAACATATTTATCATCAACATGAGCTGGAAAGAAAATCTCTTGATGTCATCATCATGTGGAATAGTGCGCAGTATTTGCATAGCTGTTATTTGAGGATCAAGTAACTAGGAAAAACAGTTTGGAAACAATTTACTGTGTATACAATCTTTTTTTATTTAGTACTACTGGTCAGTTATCAAAGTATGTATTCTAACATATGATGATACTGTTGGCTATCTACTTCTGCTTACAGTGTTTGAAAACGTATAGTATGGCATATAGTTTGTTTCAATCACATTTTCTTTGGTGAAGTAGGTAATGAGATAGTACAGCCACCCTAACCTAGAACTACCTTCACCACCGCAACAACAGGGGGTACCTCTCCATTCCTACAAAAGAGATACGCTACCTTCCCACACATTTATACCATGAATAAGATACCATTATCATATTATGACCAATACCATTCAATCTGTTGAACTTTTTATCATATGTGAAATATCCAAACACAGGACTTTATGAAGTTGAAACAGGACAATCACTACATAATAGGATGAACTCAACAGATAAAATATTAATAGGAAAAGGACAGACAATTCAGTGGGATACAATGTTGGTCAAAAAACACACAGCAACAAACGTTTGAGAATCACAATACTGATGGGCAACTTTCAGACACAGAAATACAGAAAGATTTGGGATATGGAAGGATTCTGGATTTTACTAGGAATATAAAATACCTGTAACTATAAATCTATTTGCTTTTATGCACATTATTTTATTAAGAAGTGATTAAAAGGTAAGTTTCTTTCTGCCTAAAATCATACATATTGTACCTGCTTTGGTCTGCCCTCTGTAGCTCAGGAAGACACAAAGGCCCTCATTCTATTATCGTCCGTAAATCGTCCGCAAAGCTGCGATTCCTTGCGGGGCTCCCGTTACCTTGCAATTCAAATAGACGGCGCCGCAAGGAAATCCCCTTACGGCCGGCCGCATATCTTACAACCGGCCGTAAGCTCAGAAATCTTTAAAAGCAAATATAAATTCAAGACGGCACTGTAAAGCTCTGTAAATGCTAGGGATCATAATGGGGGACATGAGGATTAATAGCAACCCCCTCTCAAGCTTGCACATCAGCCCAAATCCGAGATTTCATTAACTGTTTATTTTCCGGCCGCAGCGTGGGCGGGTCTGAGGTGCTCCAAGCCCTCTGGACTTTTTCTACGGGATATTTTACATAAATTAAAATAAAAATTATTTACGGATTTGAGTGTAGGGGAATGTTGTGCTATGAATGCTAACACCTACAATCACTTTATAGTCTCCTCAGAGTGCAGGATGGCTTTATTATGGCTTTATTATGTGCTTAATTGTGTGCCTGCGGTACCTTTTTGCTGCAAGTAAGCTGCGGCTCGGTTTTAGCCTTGCAGAGAGGGTTCCCGGAGCAATTGAATAGCAACCGGGATTTTCTTGCGGCCGAAACTCTTGCGCCCGTTTAAGATCAAAGGCTTTACTCCGGCGCGTACGGCCGCAAGGGATAACAAGGCGCCGGCCGCAAGCCTGCCGGAGTCCCCTGCCGGAAGGGAATAGAATAGGCAAATAACTTGCGGCCGGTCCTTGCGGCCCCGCATCTCCTACGGCCGATAATAGAATAAGGCCCAAACTCTGCTGTACTTGCTGTGTAATGTTTTATACTAGCCAATCAGTGACCATCTCTCTGCAACATTCTGCTGACAGGTGGTCAATGATTGGTTGATCTGAAACACTTCCCTTCAGAGTCTGTGTCTTTATGATATGAAGAGCTCAGACCAAAGCAGGTACAATTTAATATGATTTAGGCAGAAAAAAAACAAAACAGAAGTACATATGAGTAAATACATATATAGGTATATTATATTTCTACTCAAATCCAGAAACATTGTGTAACAAATCAGCAAATGTTGTAGCCTTCAGCAAAAGGCTGAACGTGACATAAATCAAATAACTAGCTACTACAAACAAAAGTCAAAGCCCTGCAATCAGAAAGCAGCAATTGATATTATGTAGCGTTCAGAAAAAGGCTGAGCGTACGGTAAATACAATAACTTGCTACTACAAGCAAAAAGTTCTGCAATGACAAAGTAGCAACTGGTATTATAAATAATTAGCAAATGTTGTAGCGCACAGAAAAAAGCTGAGCGTGAAGTAAATGCTATAACTAGCAAGAGCAGGGGCGTAGGAACTGGGGGAGATGGGGGGACAAACCCCTACCAGATTAAATAAACAGGGGAAACAAAAAATTGTAGAATTAAACTTAATCATGCATTACCAGATTTGGCCACTAGAGGTATGAAAACTTTGACCCATAATTATAATATACTAGCATCTTGCCTGTCAAAAATTACAGCAATAAAATTTGAAGCCTGGCAATGCTGTTTGGGAGCCTCTCCCCAACATGGGAGCCTCTACTTTACTGGAATTGCGATGTGCGCCTTCGGTGCTCATCACGAGCCTCGCAATGAGCGCCTTTGGCGCTCATTGCGAGTCTCTCCCTCTGTCTACTTCCTCCATTGTGTCTCATTTCCCCCCTTCTCTCCCTCCCTTGTGTCTCCTATCCCATATATGTATATATATATATATATATATATATATATCCCTCTGGATCACTACCTTGTCATGGTGATATATATATATATACAGTATATATATCCTTCTGGATCACTACCTTGTGTACCTCAGTGAAGCTGTGAGCTTAACCATGTAGGGTCACCCAAGATGGGAAGGTCATAGCAGAGAAATCAGGCAGATTGCGGTCCACGAGAGAATGAACTTGGATAAGCACATCACAGACAGATGTTCCTGGCGTGATGCTCCCATATGGTCATCAAGAGTTGAATACGGCCAAAGGACTGAACAACAACCATATATATATGTATATATATATATATATGATATAATATGTATTTTTATATATATATATATATATATATATATATATATATATGTATATAATAAGTTGGATAAGTTGGTATATATATATATATATATATATATATATATATATATATATATATATATTTATTTATTTATTTATATTTATATAATATATGTATATATTCACCCCCCTTGACTTTTTAGCTATTTTGTTACATTACAGCCTTAAGTTCAATGTTTTGTTAATCTGAATTTGATGTGATGGATCAGAACACAATAGTCTAAGTTGGTGAAATGAAATGAGAAAAATATATACATAAAACAATTTTTTAGAAATAGAAAACAGAAAATTGTCATGTGCGTATGTATTCACCCCCTTTGTTATGAAGCCCCCAAAAAAGCTCTGGTGCAACCAATTACCTTCAGAAGTCACATAATTAGTGAAATCATGTCCACCTGTGTGCAATCTAAGTGTCACATGATCTGTCATTACATATCACCCCTTTTTTTAAAGGCCCCACAGGCTGCAACACCTAAGCAAGAGGCACCTCTAACCAAACACTGCCATGAAGACCAAGGAACTCTCCAAACAAGTAAGGGACAATGTTGTTGAGGAGTACAAGTCAGGGTTAGGTTATAAAAAAATATCCAAATCTTTGATGATCCCCAGGAGCACCATCACATCTATCATAAGCAAACGGAAAGAACATGGCACAACAGCAAACCTGCCAAGAGACGGCCGCCCACTAAAACTCACGGACCGGGCAAGGAGGGTATTAATCAGAGAGGCAGCACAGAGACCTAAGGTAACTCTGGAGGAGCTGCAGAGATCCACAGCAGAGACTGGAGTATCTGTACATAGGACGACAATAAGCCGTACGCTCCATATAGTTGGGCTTTATAGCAGAGTGGCCAGAAGAAAGCCATTACTTTCAGCAAAAAAACTAAATGGCACAAAGAAAACGCTATGTCTGGCGCAAACCCAACACATCACACCACCCAAAGAGCACCATTCCCACAGTGAAACATGGTGGTGGCAGCATCATGCTGTGGGGATCTTTTTCAGCAGCCGGGACTGGGAAACTGGTCAGAGTTGAGAGAAAGATGGATGGGGCTAAATACAGAGATATTCTTAAGCAAAACCTGTACCACTCTGTGCGTGATTTGAGGCTAGGACGGAGGTTCACAGACCTCAATCCAAAAGAAAATCTGTGGTCAGACTTAAAGATTGCTGTTCACAAGCGCAAACCATCCAACTTGAAGGAGATGGAGCAGTTTTGCAAGGAGGAATGGGCAAAAATCCCAGTGGTAAGATGTGGCAAGCTCATAGAGACTTATCCAAAGAGACTTGTAGCTGTGATTGCCCTAAAAGGTGACTCTACAAAGTACTGAATTTAGGGGTGTGAATAGTTATGCACATTGACTTTTTCTGTTATTTTGCCCTATTTGTTGTTTGCTTCACAATAAAAAAAATTTAAAAAAACATCTTCAAAATTGTGGGCATGTTCTGTAAATTAAATGATGCAAATCCTGAAATAATCCATGTTAATTCCAGGTGGTAAGGCAACAAAACATGAAAAATGCCCACGGGGTGGATACTTTTGCAAGACACTGTACATATGCACATATATACATTTTAACTATATTGGGGGGCTAGGGGCATTGAGAATGTAATCAAAGAGATTTTGAAAAAAAAAAGTTTTTGAGGGGCACTACAGCAAGCCCCCCCTCCAGTTTCCTGTCCTTACCCCCCCCCCCCCCCCCAGATATTTTTTGCCTCCTACACTCATGAGCAAGAGTTAAACCATAGAAAGTGCCAAAATTGGGGTAAATGTAATGTTCTGTGTATAATTAAACGTGAGGTAAAATAACAATTATACTAATTGCCATTCTTGAATCCTATAGCAAATTGAATATTCATAGCACTCATAACAACATTTAGCAATTCAAACAGAGAGGGTGAAAAATAACATAATTGAGAGAAATGTTAGTGTCAATAAAGTTATGTGAAAAAAGACAACACTATTAACACAGGGGGTTAAACATAGTGTTCAGAAAGAATATTGAAAACTAAGTAGAAATCCACTAAACCAACCAGTCACAGTATAGCTCAAATTAACTATAAAATATGAAATGGAAGGTGTAAGTGTAGCGTACAGAACATGAGATATCAAGTGTGAATTGAAAAAATTAATCTAAAAACAATCGCAATGCAAAGTGCGACAAAGTTGTAATGAAAAAAAGAAACATTACTGTAGGATGAAATGGCAATTACTGTATAAACCATATCATTGAACCAAAATAAAGAACTAAAAGCGCACTGCAAAATAGGTTTTGAGTAAAAACTGCAGAGGGATGGAATTCAAGCAACATAAATATTTGGAAATGCTGGATGACTAAAGGAGATTTATATGACCGAGTAATTATTTAAAGCAATAAGAGATATTCAGTGATACAGAGAAGTGGTACACGAAGATAACATTAAGACAGGGCTGAAAATTATCATTTTTATTTCTATCCAACAATCATATTCATCATTGTGAATAAATATTTATCTTTAATATATGAGTATTTAAATTTTAAGGGATAAGAATTTGGCCAATTGAAACGGCTCTATATAAGCACAGAGCATATTTTTTTTACAGAATTTTCTAGTTAGTGAAGACCTTGCTTTTGGATAGAAGTTCACTAACTAAAAACTTCTGTAAAAAAATATGCCGGGTGCTTATATAGAGCCCGATTCAATTGGCCAAATCGCAATTTAATAAGTCTGTTAATCCTTAAAGGTAAGCTTGCGAATGCCTGAATAATTTCACATTTTTTTTTAAAAATAAAACAAATGGAGTAACAAGTAAAAATAAATTAAGACAACTACACCCAGACATGAGTACCGTATTTATCGGCGTATAACACGCACTTTTTCTCCCTAAAAATAGGGGGCAAATGATGTGTGCGTGTTATACGCCGATATTCCCTCCCCCCTCCTCATCCTCAACCCCCCCTCCTCATCCTCAACCCCCCCTCCTCATTCTAACCCCCTCCTCAACCTAAACCCCACTAAATACATCCCCCTCTCCCTTTCCCCTCACTTACCTGCTTCTGCTCCGGCCTCCGCTCCTTCTTGACCCGGCGCGCCACGCCATTAGCATATACCGGGGGTGTTGAGGAGGGAGGTTGAGGATGAGGAGGGAGGTGGAGGATGGGGGTTGAGGAGGAGCAGCGATTTCTGAGTAAACTTTTGTAAAAACATATAATATCCAAGTTTCTTTGTTAAAACAGTTGCTTTTACTGTCATTTTACATTATTTACCTTATAAGTGTTAATAATATTAATAAAACAAAGTTCTGAGCTACCCTTATTTTGCTTCAAAGTTCTTTATTTGAAATTTAAGTTTTTTTTCCTGAGATTTCCTTCTTAAAATGAGGTGCGTGTTATACGCCGATAAATACGGTATTTACTCTACTGTAGGCATTTTACTAGTTACTTATCTTCAGCTAGTTAGTGGCTGAAGATTATGTTCCCCAAAATAAAATACACACTTTTAAATGTTATTAATTGAAATATATATAATCAGGCAATCTAATTCTTATGTTAACCTAAGCTTACATAAAATATACAAATGACATGTAAACTTAAGCTTAAAAAATCTTTATTGCATTGAAGTATAAAAGGCAGTGGTGCAATAATCACTATATTTAGTGATATTAAGACTATATTAAGCATTCAGACTACAAGTCAAACAAAACATAAAGAATAACAGGGAAACCCAATCTACTTTCATCCATGGATTCCCCATTCTTCTGTATAGTTCTTTGTTGCCAGGAAATTTCCCTTTCTTCTCCCCAAGCAACAGAATCCAACACATTGTTTTCATACCTCTTTAAGTCTGTAATCAGATATTGACCAATCATACAACTGCATTCCTTAGGGAAAAACAAATGTTTTGGGAAAAAGTAGCAGAACAAGCCAATGGAACAACGGGTTCAGAGAAAACATACCATACAGTATAATGATAATATGCACAGGGCACCAAAATACACACATGTTTAAGTACAAATAGAATTTGCATGTCTATGACATAGGTAATATAACCTATGTAGAACAATACCTGCTAGAAGCCCGCAGCAGCACCAGTACACCCGCAAAGCCTGCAGGCTTGAAATTCAACAGAGTTACAGCGCTATTACATCCAACCAGGCCGCAGCCAACAGGGTGGAGACGCAAAACGTAATCCATTCTTACGCACGTTTCATGTGCAACCCTGAACATGATTGTCATGATTTAATTGTTTAAGGACTCATATTGTCAGTAATTTATGAATATGGCCAAGGGAGCATGACATTGTTGCATTGGCATTATGTGTTATTTTGTGGTTATATGTTGCCTGTACATGTTTTTTATGAATACAAGTTATAATATATTATAAGAGGGAAAATGTAATATAGGACATATGTGGAATTGGTAAAAATGCTCTGCATAGAAGTTAGCTGCAGATGATTGCACACTCACACATTCAGACCTTGGGTCAAGACATATGTACTTCAATTAGTCCTAAGCAAACACTTGAGTTTTGATCTCAAGAGCTTTGATAGCCCAAGGTTGCAAGCCAGATGGGCTGACATCACACATACACAAATGTACACAAGCGTGTGGTATTGGAGAGTATAAATATGTTGTTTTGATCATTCAATAAAAGGTTGATAGATAGTTTTCACTTATACAAGGTGTGAGACTGTTTCTGTGTGTTGTATCCTGACTTGGGGAGTGGTCTTGCCATGGGCCACTAGTAACCTGTATGCAGTATTCTCTGCCTGTACCTTTTGAGCCTTGCCCTCTTCAGAAGCCATCTTTTGTGCCCCAGAGAACAGGAACGACACATTTCTGCTGAGGTAGGTTTGAGCTAGTTTCATATCAAGCCCCCTTGAAGAAGCAGATCATGACAATGATCAGTTAGTCAAACCAGCAGTTAAGGTTTAGACGGAGCCAATGGTAAAAGATATTGTCATCATTACGTCACTGAAAAATGGAGGTTAGATTTCAAACGCTTATGGGTTTCAATTACGAGTTATGATTGGACCCGCATTCCAGAAATAATGCAAAATTTATTATTTAGTAAATATGATATCTAGTCCATGCGAGTTCCATTATATGTATTAACACATTGATTGTTGGGATAGATATAACACGGAAATGAAACATTAAAAAAATATTTTATATTGCAGATATGCGAGCTTGAGAATGTTGTGCTATTAATTTTAATACCTAACATCACTTTCCATTCAATTTCAATTACAGTAGTGTGTTGATATTCGCATTTACAGTGTTACGGATAGGACTTCAACCCCCTCGCGGGTCCTCTGTAGTACCAGTTGGCTTTTTGGCTCCATTTGCGGATAATGGGTTTGAACGTTAGTGAATCTGTAACAATTTAATATTGATTTTCGAACGTAACATTTACAGGCTTGACAGATCAAAGGATTTGCAGCAATGGAGTTCAGATTTCGACATCCCGTACGGTTTTTCCCGCATGTAACCCGCAGATCATTTGTGGGTAGCTTTAAGAGGCCAATTTAATAGCCGTAAGTCTTGCAGGCTCTGTTTCGCACTACAGTTTTACACGTTGGGGGAATTTAACGGCCTTAATCTAAATCAAGGATTTCATATTACATGAAATGACATTTTTGGAGGCCAGAAACAGTTGCCCCCATAAATGTGATATATATCTCATTATAATTTCTGAACTATGTCTTCACTATTGATTTCAATGAGAGGATGTATACGTCAGCAAAGATCAGCAGTGCAAGAAAATAATGTCACTGTCAACCTATACTATATTATAAAACAATATAATATTTTTTAAAGTAAAATAAACCTGTGGGATCTAGCAATTTCTTTTATTCACTACATACATTTTTGTCATATGTAGTAAGATTTCCTTATTATAACAAGGCCTGCAAAGCTCAGCAAACTCCACCATTACTTCTTCAATGTAGAATGCATACATCAGTATATATTATTATTATTATTATTATAGCTTATTTATAACGCGCCGACATATTCCGTAGCGCTGTACATAAATTAGGTTCAGACAAAGATAAATACAAACATTTAGCAAAGGAAGGAGGGACCTGTCTTTGAGCTAGGAATCCAATACAGCAATACTAATGGAAGCTCATTATGGAAATCAGGTAACTCGTAGTGCCTTAAAACAACAGAAAACAATTTCAGTGAATTTGATGCCTTTTTATTGCTAACCTAAGTATGATTAGATTGCAAGCTTCCAAGCTCATAGCCCCTAACTTGCTGTGAAAAGGAGGCTATAACCTTGAAAGCTTGCACTTTAATCCTACTCAGTAGCCATGAAAAGATATAATTTTCACTGAAATTGTTTTCCGTTATGGAAAACAGTGATAAATATCCCTTACGCTACTTTCATATTTAATAAACTTGAGCCACTGTATCTATGTGGTGTAGATATCTTCACGTATTACTAGTTCAGTATTCAGGTGCATTCCCAATCTCCATAATACCTGGGAATGTGAGATTTCTTCTAAGAGTCCTTATTCTATCTGGACTATTGCTTTCCTTGCTATACCCATCTGCCCTTTAAATGGTGAATAGTGGTGTAAAATAAAAGGACATTCAAATATTTGTGGCAAATACACAGAGGTCTCATGAATCACATGACCCTAAACTCCAAGGGCTATACTAAGGTCGTCTTCTAAATTTCACTACAGCAGGCCATGGGAGAGTGATGGCCAAGCATCACATATAATAGTTGTCAAACTGCGAGATGTCGTCGCGCTTTGCGAGGTGCGTACGACTTAGGCGATGAGCCCCGCAGGCGCTCATCTCTTGCTCGCTTCGCCACAAAAAAATCCAAAATCATCACAGACAGCATGGGGCAACAGCCAGGACCTCTGTGAGTGAAGTGGGTTAAATTTGCGTTCCACTTCGAAAATCGACTAAGCGAGGAAAAAAATGGCTGCCGAAAAAAATGAAAACGAGGCTACACAACCCCGGGCCGCACAAAACACTGCAAAATACGTAGCAGTTTGCACATCACACTACGAACTATAAGATACACTCTTACTCTCTTACTCTCACTCTCTCTCTCAGAGGACCAAAAGTACACGACAGGAGAGGCTCGCAATGAGCACCGAAGGTGCTCACTGCGAGGCATGCGATGATCGCTCAGCGCAAGCCTCACAATGAGCCCTGAAGGTCCTGAGGCTAGCAAAGAGTGCCGAAGGTCCTCACAGTACAAAACGGTTTCAATTATGTCTCAAACAGCATTCCCATGGCTTCAAATTGTATTGCCCCATCATTTTTGACGGACAAGTCGCTAGTTCTACATGTCCAGCAGAACCATGAGCAACGCGTCAGGGAAAAGTGGTAACTGAAATCTTATAATAAGCTCTAAGCCTTTGGCCTTAAATGACAAATTGCACACAAGTTTCATGTTAAACATGTGTTTTAATTCACCATTAACATTAGAAACACATGCAAACAGCAGCAAAGCAAATCCTTAGTGAGAAAATATAATTTTGAAACACAGTTACCTCATTAAGGTACCCCTCCTCATCTCACTGTCATGAGCATGACTGAAATGAAGTAAAAGATGCTCCATTTTCATGCAAAAAATTAATTCATATAGCAAACTGACAAAGAATTAAGTTATTGGAAGTAAACTATAACAGCCAGCTTCCTAGGAAAGTAGAATGAAGAAGAAGTAAAAGTGTAATTATGTTGGTTTTGTTTAAAGAAACTAGAAAACAATCTTCCTGGGTAAATACCAGGTTTTCAACTATATGCAAATAATAAACAGGAATATAAAGTGAGTGAAGATATGAAGCATTATGCTATTACATTTGATTACATAGAAATGAATATAGAAGTCTCATGATACGTTGGTTGAAGTAGTATGTGTGAGAGGGGAGTTTATATTTCTGGAGAACTATGGTTGTATTGAATGATGCAAGGGATCTGCTTCTGGGCCTGTGATGGCACAGGGGTGTGATTTAAATTTCAATATTATCCTACTAACAAACAAAGGCTCTGGACGTCTGTCTGCCTGTTCCCTCCTCCTCCCATCTCTCATAAAAACGGATTCCTGTACAGTCAAAATGTCATATTTTCAATACAAATGTGTTGTGCCATAGATTACACAGCTGGGATCTTTCTTGTTATGTGACCGTGACTGCTACCAGCAGCAGTTGCGGCAAGGAGCTGCTAGATGGCACTGCCACGATTGTATACAATTCCTAAGCACTGCCGAGATCGTCTACAATGTTTAAGCTTATACCCTAACCCCCTAAACAAACTCTAAGGCTCTCATTCAATTGCGATTTGGCCAATTGAATAGGGCTCTAAATAAGCACATAACATTTTTTTTTTTAAGAAGTTTTTAGTTAGTAAAAATCTTGCTTTTGGATAGATGCTTACTAACTAAAAACTTCTTTAAAAAAAATATGGTATGTGCTTATTTAGAGCCCTATTCAATTGGAAAAATCGCAATTGAATGAGGGCCTAAGTCCCTAACCCCACGCCCCAAACCATCTTACCCTAACACATTACCTTAAAATTGAGTAACATTTTCAATGAACTTCAGTAACATCGGCAGTAAAGTCTGGCCAGCGTCATCCAGCAGTCGCTGTTGCCGGCACTGATAGCGGCCACCCAACAGGAAAGGGCCCACAGCGGCTAGTATTGTTAGCTTGGTGCATACTTGACAAACATGTGTTTTTCTTCTTTAACTGCAGTGGTCCTTCAGGAGTGGGGTGCTGTTATGGATTAGGATCAGTACAAAATGCATAACTGTATTCGTGCACCTACTTATATATCTTATCTTTGCAGTATTATCGTATAACCAAGTTTTACTAATAGATGCTGAATCATTGGTAGACTCTAAAATGGAGGATTTGTCACTCCCCTGCATACAAGATGTAGGCAGCACTATTTCCGGTCTGTTAAGGATGACGAGTCTTACCACACCCTGAGCACGAGGAGGAGAACGCCATCTTCCTTTTGTCCTAAACTTCTGACCAATGAGAGAAAGACTCATCCCCCTGTGGGATGACACCTCCTAGAGACTCCTTACTGCTTTTAACCCAATGTCTGATCAAGGTCTCATAAAAGCGGACACCTCAGAACCAATGAATTACCGAATAAACCTGATGTTTTGCTTAATTGTAACTTTTATCTGATTACTAAAAACTATATAAATGATGGCTGACGTAATAAATTAGGCGAGAGAAAGCTTTATACTAGAACTCTGTGTTGGTGTATTATTTCTCTAAGATGTGCACACTATATAAATATTGGTAATTTGGCCAGGGACAGATATCTCTGAAAAATACTTGTTATTTCCTAAACAGTGCCACATATCTTAAGCAATTTGTCACTGTAATGTAACCTGCATAGTTTAATAATATGAGCAGCTCTACAGCTATACACCACAGGAGGAATAATATGTTACACTTTAGCCAATAAAACAATGTTGCATATGTCACAACCTACTGATCCTAACCTTTCTTTCCTGGCATTCATGTCAGAAGCTGTGTCATTCCTTCTTAACTTATACATGAGCCTGGTTATAGACATTTAACGGAGTAGAACTTATAGAGATAATAATAACCTGGGATAATGTCATTGTATTGAAATGTAAATCCATGTATAATAAATAGCGGGATATTAAAACCTCATGTCTTTATATAATCACGTGACTCCCCATAGACACGCCCCTCTCGTTTCCGTAGCGACCGGTGTACACCTTCCGGCAGATCACTTCCGGAAAACATAATTTCCAAGATGGCGGCGCTGTTAGAGGATAGGGAGCTGCAGGGAATGAGGCGCCGCTTCCAGCAACAGGCGGAGGCTCTGCTGCGGGAGTCTGGGCACGGAGATGTCGGTGTGTACCGGGCTGCAGGAAGTGTAGGCCTTCACTTCCTGGTGGGCGTGGGATTGCTTATAGAGTAATCTGAGCAGATAGAGGGCGGCTTGTGGTGACCTGTCACTATTTCCTGGTTATGACTACAACTAAAGTGGTGTAATGAGCCTCTAAACTGGCACATGATGGAGTACAGCATAATGTGGCTATTATGCATCGTGTTATGTTAATGTGCTCTTGCATGGTAAATAATCATGGCTATTACTGTAAGACTAGTAGCTGTGGTCAAGCAGTGATGGCTATCGTTTGTTATCTGAAATAGGATGTAGTGTTACTGGTATGAGGCACCACTGCTACATATGAAGCACATCACATTGTGTAGCACTGTGCATGGAGTCACCATGATAAGGAAGTAAATCTAATGGACAGGTAAAAAGTACTGATCAGAATCATTAGCACATAAGAAAATGTGTAGATCTTTTGAAAGGAGCCTGGGATAAAAATCATTGGCAATTTTATCCTATTTGTTTTTATATTCTATAGACCTTCGTACCGGGTACTGAGCAACATAAGTTGTATTTACAAGTAAAGCTCAAATTATTGTTTGTTGGACATAGAATATTAAGCAGTATGCAAATTAAATAAAAGGTAATATTTTTTCATGTAAAACACAGCTTTTGTAATGTCTCAAATGTGATTTTATTGCGTCAATATTCTTACACAGAGCTGCTTATCTCCACCCACCTGTTCCTATCAGAGGTTATGACCAAACCTGCCTTGAAACTGACCTAAAAAAAAGGCTGATCTCTAAGCATGCTTAGTAAGGGGGGGGAGCTAATATTCCATTGCGCAGTCAGTGATGTCATAGCTCAGACTGTTACATGATGATTATAAGACAATTGGCAAAGTTTCAATGTTTTTTTTTTTTCTGTTTGCCTTCCTCTGGATCAAATAACAATTAACAAATAATAATAAATAGTCCACATTAAAAAGATCAATAGAGATCTAAAAAGGTTGAACTTGATGGACTAACTCTTTATTCATCCTCCAATACTATACTATTAATAATTTATTTAATTCATAACTATTCCGCATATTGCAGATCAGAGGAGATCTTAACAGGTTGAACTTGATGGACTGAAAGTCTTTTTTCAACCTTAATTACTATGTAACTATGATCCAGCCCCCAGGGAGGTGGGGTAAGACACCTCTGCTTGAGGAGAAAACTATTTAAAAAGTGAGACAAATAACTATTTAGTTTAAACTACATACTATTTTAATAGTCTATGCCCAGTAAACAAAAGTACCTGTTAAAAATGAAACATTTTGTACTTTATTAAGTCAAGCTCTTCAAAACAGCATATTATAAATATTACACTTTAGTGGTCTTTTAATTTCATCAGTACCCTTCTAAGGGTCTTGTTATACATATACTAGGAAATTGCCCGTCAAAAATTATGGGAATAAAATTGTAAGGCTGGCCATGCTGTTTGCCACACAATGTGAGGCTTTTGGTCCTCTGAGTTTCTTCGGCGCTCATTGTGAGCCTCTCCCCCCGCCATGCACTTCAACTTTCCTGCTTTGCAATGATCACCTTCGGCGCTCATTGCAAGCCTCTCCGGCTCGCAGTGCTCATTGTGAGCCCTGCAATAAGCGCCGTAGCCTTTGGCGCTCATTGCGAGCCTTTCCTCCTGGTTACTGTACGGGCCGCTCATTGCAGGATTTGTTAACCTGCAAGTTTTGTGCTTGGGAATGTCATGTGTCTCTTTCCACCATCTCCCCCCTGTGCCTTCCTTGTGTCTTTCTCCTCTGTGTGTCTGCTGAATGTATGTATGGCGCGTTCTGACTGCTGTTGGTTTTATTTTCAAAGTCCCGGGTGCCTGGCGTTGTTGGTGTAAGTGTTACTGTCTTTGCCGTTGTGTATTTTCTAACTCCCGTGTGACTGGCTTTGCTCAGCCTCGTTTTCATCCGGTTTCAGATTTAAGTTTTTCGGACATCGTTTTTTTCCTTGCTTAATCAATTTGCTATTGGCGAAAAACGGCAAATATAGCTTAAATTCGCTTGCAACCTCACCCCAGGCTATCTGGCTCTCCCCCTGTACTGTGTGTGAGTGTGTTTTACTTTTTTTTTTATTATTCTTTTGCTTGTTATGGGGGTTTTTCGAGTTACGTGCTTGAACTAAGTTTGGCCATTAAATAAGCAAACTGGGCTCCTCGCGGTCAGCGGCAAAGTGCTAAGTTTTTCGGCAGCGTCCCGCGAGGCTCGCAGAGCAATGAGCGCCTTTGACGCTCATTGCAGCCTAAGTCCTGCGTGCTTCAATGGCTCTCCTCACTTTGAGAGGCTTGCAGGCGGACCTCACTTTGTGAGGGCCACAAGTGCGTTACCAACATCACAAACGTTACGAACATCGCAAAGATCCACAACTATGTATATGTGATGTTAATCTTGCATCAACATGTTAACATCTTAAGGGACAACTGTTCTAATTGAAGTCTGCTTTAATTATAACAGATACTTTGACTTTGTAAAAGGATTAGAAACCAGGGAGAAGTGAGAGGAACAGTGGTCATATATAAGATCCGCATTGACTTCAGTTAACAAGTGTCCTCTTCATATAGACACTTGTTAAAGATCCTTGTCCCTTTTTATAGTTTAGGAACAGTAAACCATTACAAACATAAAAACACATATTCCCTAGTATTTTTTTTAGTGATGCAAATAATCATTGCTGAATAAGTAAAGAGTAAAGTAACTATCTCAATGTCTTCTTTTCTTAGATACCTATGATGAGGAAAAGAAATATGAGAAGCCGCTCCCTCGAGTAAACATCCATTCAGTATTTTGGATCTTGGCAGCTATCTCCATCACTTACTATGCAGACTTTTTTGAAGCCGTCAAAGGAAATTTACTTGAAGGCTGGTATGAATATTGATACATTTATAAGTAAACCTATATTTAGAATGGGACAGCAAAAAACACGATGCAGATCAGAAAAATATTTTAGAAATGGTTCTTTAAGAGATTTTCCAACCAAAAAAATAAAGACACAATATGTTAATTGGCTTACATTTGTATTATGGTCAGATTTACTAAATGTGGATATAATCTATTCTTATTTCTGTCACTTAATCTTTATTTTTCTTCTGTTTACAGCCTTTGGCTGCTTGGTGGTGCCATATTTTTGGCAGTCAGTTTATCTGTTGCCGCATATTGCATAATATATCTGGAGTGGCGCTGTGGAATTAGTGATTATGATACAAAGTATCCTGCCTTGGTACCAGTTGCAATTACCGCCTTCATAATTGCCGCAATCTGGTAAGTGTGAGTGTTGTTACTGTTATTTGCAGGTAAGTACCCAAACTGTCCATCTCATTTACATGTAGCTCACATTAGTCAATCCCAAAGGCACTGATGCCCAAACCTTAATTATATGGGATCATTTTCAGTTCTTATAACAGTGTTGCCTGTTCCTCAGTCACATTGAAACTTAGTCGCTGACTTGTGCATGCCTCCACTTCACTCTCACGCATGCTTTCTTTTCTGTCTCAAAGGACCACAGTAATGCTCATATAAAAGGGTTTCTTGTATTTATTAACTTATTGCCAAGAAAATCAGTATTTGAAGAACATACTTCAATGTAACTTTTAAAACTTACATATTAAGTTTAGTGTTTTAGACCAATATGCTTCTCTCTAGCAGTTGACCATAGACTGAGAGAGAATCTGGTAAGGTGACTCTCCAAGTAGGAGTCTTTATCTGCCTAATTCACACCAGTAGCTACACCAGCTAGAAAATTCTGACGTCCTGGAAACTTGTGATCATTTATTAGTAGGTGTAGATAAGCTGGTCTGCTGGAAGCTACAATGCCAAGTTTAAATGTAACTTTTAAAAGAAACTCTGAATTCTCTTCAAATAATGGTTTAGTTGCTAATCAGTTTCTAAATAATCAGATGAAACCCTATTGTTTGCAGTGAATATAGAACATGTGATTGGGCTCCAGTCTGGTGCAGAGCACTAATCTCCCAAAACAACTATTGATGTCTAAATGTTGTAGGTTGGTATAACACTAGTGCAACAATGGCCTGTGTGGTGACTGTATAACGCTACATGCCTTAATATTCCAGAACTTTTGTAAATGGCTGCTTAACAAATGAGTTCATGTCATTTTTTGCGTGATTAGGGATAGGGCAGCTTTATTGTGTGTGTTTTAAAGGGACATGGAATGCAAATATAAAAGGCTGGCGTTACAAATGTTGTTAAATTAAACACTGAAAAAATTTATCATAAAATTGTTGTACTGTAGAAATATTAATCTGATTCTTCTTGCTTTCCAGCTTCAATGCCTCTTTATGGCCCGTGTGGTCATTTTTTACTCCACTGATCCTGCTTACCCAGTTTATGGGTGTTGTGATGCTTGTGTCTCTACTTGGATGAACCCATACAGGTAAGCGTTTTTCATTTTTTGTGTGTCTCTTTCTAGGGAGAAAGCCTTTAAAACGTAGACATCTAGGCATAGTCATGACCTATATACCATAAATGTTTAATGTAATACAAACTTGGGCAGCCATATTGTTATCTTGAGAGGAGCAGAAAAAATAAGTTATGGAATATCTTGGTTCAGAAAATAATGTTAAAGGACCACTGTAATACATTTAGAAGTTGTTCTCTTGGAAAACTAAATTTGATAATGTGCAAAAAATTTTTTTTTAAAGTAAAAACATAACTGCAATTTTTTAGTAACTTTGTTATATATAATTCTTTACAATGCTCTACCATCGTCCTGAGATACTTTGTCTTGCCCAGAGGTGTATGCTTGTGAACTAATATGATCTACATTCGTTCTTTTTAAAGCATTGACACCCTCAGTGGCCACATTTCCATTTTAACAGTTACAGGTTCCTCCGCATTCCAGCTCTCCTGTCATCTGTGCAAGTAGATTAACAGAAAAAAAAATGACAGTTTCCACTTCTGTATAATAAGAAATGAAAGGCATCATGATATGTTTCTTTACATTCTACACATTATCAAGTTCAGTTCTTCAGAAGATCATATTACACAAATAGAACTACAGTAGTCCCATAAAAAATGTAAACCGCAATAATTTTAAATGAATAACTTTTGTATTGCACAAACTGCCCTTTTACAACAGAAAAGTAAATTATGTTCCTGATTACTGAAAACATAACTGATATCTGTTATTGAGCATTACATGGACACTGTAGTCCTGCTTTTTTTACGTTTTTAAAAGGGCAGGTTTTAAAAATGTAGAACTTTTTGTTTGACTATTTATTAACATTTAAAGTGAGATAGGAGACTGGTTCACACTTGTTCCATAATACAAAGCATCACATATCCCTAACTTGGTAATCTGCTTTATGTTCACAAGGTGGTGATTTATTATCATTTCTTTTAATATAATTTTACAGGTTGGGTTGAGGCTATGTTATGTTTTTCATATTTTCTTAAATTTTTCTTTTGGGGAGGACACTTCTTATAGTGATAATTTTAATTATCCCTATATAAAACATAGTGTTAACCTGAGAAATACTGTTAAAGGTATATAGAAGTTACCTGGATTATGAATGCGTCTGAGAATTGGCAGTGTATGCGAACATATTGCATATAAAAAAAATAAACATTAATAAACTTACTCTAGAGTTTGCAAATTTCTTCAGTTTTCTGGCAGTTGATTTTGAGAAGGAATGCCCCTGAAAATACAAGCTAACTTAGCATCAATTTCACAATGAGTTTTGGCCAGCCAGATGCAGCTACAACTTGATTGAATGTAATCTGTTTCTGATATAAGCAGCATGTGTTCTATTAGAAAGAGTTGAACATAGGGAAACATCCATATGCCTTTAATACCATTATCTTTATGCACACAAAAGAAAATGTCATTTAAGACTTTTCCAAATTATATATTATAAAATACAGTATAAAAATATAATTCAAATTAGTTTCTTTTTACTTTTTTTTTTTTTAAGCTTGTTTATTAAGTAGTTGTAATTAACAACTCTTTATATATTTCTGTTTCAGTTTCCTCACTTGCTTACAAGAATAAAAAGAAACCCGTTGCTCTGGATTGAAGCTGATCAGTGCTTAACTCTTTAGGAAGCTGTTGAATATATCTGGCATGCTATGCAAGAACAGAGGCTTTCTGAAAATCCTCCACAACCAAACGATTGCACTTTGCATGTGAATACAAATGGTTTAATACATATATACATAGGCTTTTGCACAGGAAAATAAAATAAATTATAGGACTGCTGCAAAGCATACAGGATCCATTGGTAATATAAACTAATTTCATGTAATAGGAGTTTTACTAAGTGGCAGTTTCATTTTATTTTTGCTCAAGACCAAAGAACAAAAGAACTGCAGCCGGTGACGTCTTTGTAATAACAGCAGAAGACATAAATGACGTGAGCAAGCAAAGAGCCTCTAATTTCATTAAAACGAATGTCTGCAACTAATCATAAGCAATGGAGTAAACAAAGTATTGACAACGGTAATTGTGATTACCAAAATACAATGTCCACTACATGTTTTTCTTTTTTTTTCCTCAAATAAATGTGTGTCAGTTGTGCACAATTGATCACAGCAAAGCCCGTCTGCAGGAAGAAATGGGCATTGTAATTCCCTAGCAGCAGCTAGAAGTTAATAAAGCAATATTCAACAATTTTTCAAGATCTGACTCCATTGCTGTTGATCTCAGCCCAATATAACACAATATATCACAGGGGAAGCATGTCTTGCATGCTCTGCTACATTTTCATGGATAAAGTTATATCAACACAATGCTTTCCACCACTGGAAGGAGACTTGCTGTGATAAAGTGGCAAAAAGCTATTTGCTGTGGGGCAGCCTATATCTATCTGATTGTTTGCTTTGTTCTGTAATCAAATTGTTCTTAAAACCCTTCAGCTCTGTGTCTCAGCCAGACCAATTTCCCCTCTGATGACCATATCAAGGTGGAGACAATCAGCTCACCTGGAGGCTGAAACTGTAATCTTTTAACATGATTTTAATATGGATTAAAAGTCAATTAATGCATTTTTTTATTAATGATCATTGCATAATTAAAATAGTTAACTCCTTGTTAGTGCATTACAGTTGACCCAACAAGTGTAAATTCCTTTCTCTAATATGGGTTTAGCATAGTGCCTTCATTATATTTATTATATGTTAGTTATAGCAAGCCTTAACATTAATCTTAATCTTAACATAATGAATATGTCTAAGAGGAATGAGAGATTTGTGCATTGCCATTTTTCTAATTTTTTAATAAAAGTTTTATTTTGTAATGTTGTGGCAATTTTTGTTTTCTGCATTTACTTTGAATTTTATATGGCCGAGTGCAAATAAGTCTGTGGACAACAAGTGCCGTATTTCTAACCAAGTATCTGTGCTTGGTGCACAGTTGTGTATGCTCAATGGGTGAACTTTCCTTTGTGAAGATGAAGCACACATAAGAACAGGCTTTTGTATGAACCCGACATGTATGAAATGTAGTATTGATAGGGAGGCATATTTGCACTTTAATGAACTGTAAGATGTGTCTATGTGTTACCTGATATTTTTTCCCAGCAGTCTCAAGCAGGTCATAAAAACATGTTTTCCTTGCTAAATCACTCTGCATATATTGTGTCCTCTGAAGCGAACAATTCTTTGTAGTTACATGTAAATTAAACAGCATCCTTTTACTTCAACCAGTTTGGGCTTCTTAAACTGAGCATAGCATAGAGCCTCATTCAATTGCAAGCCCGTAATTACCTGTAACCAAACATTTTGGCTGCAGGTTACATATTTTCTAACCATTTAGATGTATTCAATTGTCTCTAGCCTGTAATTACAGGCTCACAGCCTGGGCATGCAAACCATGAACTTGTACGTAGGATTTCAGGGGGCATAATCATTTGATCTGGCAATAATTAAGACCGTCATCATAACGTCAGCAAAACATGGAGGTTACAATTAGTACAGTAGTGTGTGTTTATTTTCTGCTGCAGTTATACAAACAGGTGTTTAACCCACTTGCGAGTCCTATCTAGTACTTGTATAATTTTATGATACAATTACGGGTTTGAAGGCAATTGCGAGCTTGTTGAATTGTAATTGAATATGGATTTTGCGTCTAGCACTGGTAACTTTTATGCGCATGAAAGATTAGCAGAGGATAGGATAGGACATAGTTACGGTTTTGGCAACCCTCAGTGCTTTTGAGCCTGTAGCTTGCAATTAGAATGCAAGTTGCAAAATGTATCCAATTGAATATCCGTAACCTTTACGGGCTACATCACAAGTTCAAGTAATAGGCTATTTGGCCAATTGAATGAGGTCCATAGTCTGTCATCATATAAGAAAGTGTGTTTTAAACCTTAGAAAAGCATTCCTTACGTGAAAAACAAATGTCTGAAATCATATAATCCTACTTTTTAAAAGTAACAGAGAGTAGTTTAATTGTATTCAGCCAGTGCAATGCTGACCAGAATCTCTAACGAGCGTCATCCCATCAAAATAGAGGAAAAAAATATTTTTTTTCCTGCTGAAACCTACTAAAACATTCCATTGCTGCAGAATAAGAGCGATATGTACAAGAAAATATGTACCTACATGTAGACCCCGTTTAACACTTATTCAATAAAAAGCTATTTTTGCCTTACACATTTGATATCACAGACTTTGCCCAAGTCGTCCCTGAGTAACACTGATTTGATGCTTGTGTATCATTCCAAAACACCAAGAGCCATGGAAGGAATTTTAAAATAGTTTGCCTGTAATTTACCCTTTGCTGAAATTGACCCATTTAACACTGTTTCGTTTAGCACTTGGTGTTCTAGGAACAAATCTACAGAGTTAAAATGGGTCATCTTTATTTCTATACACTGTATTATAAAGGTATACCCTGCCTAACGCAACAACTTTTAGGGTTGTTTCACTATAACCCTATTCTGACCCGTTATTCCCTTTTTAACGCACTACCTCGCTATAATGCTGTTTTTACCTGTCAAACCCTTTTTAATGCTCGGATTCTCAAAAAAACAAACAGAAACCAGGATGACCCAGAAGCTTCAACATCACAAGTTTAAAGTTTAAAATTCTTCTAATGTTCAGTTTGTCTCATTGTTATATTTGCTGTTTGTTTGAAGTTCATAAAAAAAAAAAAATTAAATTGCAATTGTGTATTTTTCTTCATGAGTTCCCCTATCACTATAGTCTCCATGTTAGAATAAACCCGTTTAGAGCAGTTTCATTTAACACTCCTATTATTTGGAACCTATCTACATCGTTAAACGAGGTATAGCTGTATGGCGAAAAAAACTATAATAATTAAAACACACTCTTAAATGCAGGAAATTACAGTAGGAGCTTACTTGCCTTGAAGCCATTTTCATTCTATGACCCCTTTACATAATAGTGGCTTTGTACCTATCCACATTATATTTTATTTTTTTAGCACCAGCAGATTCAGTAGCGCTGAGGGTTCAATATACAATTGTAATTCCAATGTATTATAGATATTTACATACATTAGAAGGCATGTAAGACACATTTGTATATACACATTGCTACACAAGCAGATGATGTCCCTGCTCTCAGCAAAGCTTACCATCTAAGAGGTAATGGGGAAAGAAACATGAGGCATTGGGATTGCTGATGGATCAGTGTTCAAATGTGATTAAGAAAAAATAAGAACCGATAACCTTATAAGAAGTTGTGAATGACTGACTCAATAAGTAAGTGGTATGTCTGAATAGGTGTGTTTTCAGAGAATATTTGAAGACTAGAGGAGGGTCCGTAATTACAGAGTGAGGTAGAGAATTCCAAATTATGGGACTGATCTTGAGAAGTCCTGTAGGTGAGTTTGTGAGGAGATAATGGTAAAGGATGAGGGTTACAAATGTTGGAGAGAACGGATAGGGGGATTTGGAGATGAGTTGAGATGTAGAGAGGTGCTGGGGATTTGAGGGCTTTGTGAGGTTATTTTTGATGAAATGGGCACTCAGAGTAGGGACTGTGAGAGGGGGAAGCAGATGATGGGTGTTGGGTGAGTTGGATTAATCTCGCAGAAGCATTTAGGAGGGACGGGAGTAGGGATATGCGGTTTAATGGAAGGCTAATTAGGATGAGTTGATATTATGAACTTGTGGATTAGTGTCTTAGCAAAGTATTGGGTGAGGATAATTTGTGTACACTGCTAAGAGAAATACATAGTTAATGCAGTATTGAATATAAAATACAAATCCTAGATTAATACATTTTGAATAAATGTATCATTTTTCCTTTGTATCAGATAAAATAGCTAACATGACATTGGTTAAAGGATGGGCTTTAGATAGAAAGTGGCATTTAATAGAATACAATCAGATGAAGGATGGTTAGTAGTGGAATGCCTTAGGTGTTGTCATGACTACATTGTTTAGTCACTCTCACATTACCAGTATTTATGGAGAGCGCATGACATTGTTGCATTATGATTATGTATTATTGTTTGGGTTATATGTTGCCTGTACATTGTTATCATGTATACTAGTTATAATATGTTATAGAGGAAAAATGTGATATAGAACAGGAGAGTGAGTACATGAGGAAAAGGTAAAAATGCTCTGCACATACACTTAACTGTAGACCATTGCATCCTCACACATACAGACCTTGATAAACAGCAGCCAAGACAGATGCATGCACTTCAGGAGTCCTAAGCAAACACTGGAGATAAACATCAAGGTTTTTGTACTAGCCAGCTATAGACACCGGTCATGTAGTTTAGACATCTGGTGAGTTTTATCTCAAGAGCTTCTATATCAACCAAGGTTGCAAAGCAGATGGAACCTAGTGCTGACACCACACACATACACAAAGGTACACAAGGGTGTGGTATGGGAGATAGAGCATACAAATGTTGGTTCTATGATTCAATAAATGTTCAGTCCTAGTTTCACATATCCACTGTGTGAGGCTGGGTAGGTTTGAACTAGGTTCATATCAAGCCCCCTTGAAGAAGCAGATTGTGACAGGTGTCTATTCTGATAATGTATTTTATTGGCATTACAAATGTGCTTCAAGCAGTGGTTTGTCTTTTTCTAATAGAGCTGACCTTACATAAGGTGTAAACAGTAGTGATTTATAAAAATAGTATAATTTTAAAGTGTGGACCTAAAAATGCATAAGTAAGAACTTAGGATACAAAAACCCTTACCTAAAATATATATTTAATTACATTTTGTTGACTACAACAAAAGAGAAAAGGGACGTGGGAGTTATTATATTTGGTGATTTATAAAGTAGGCAAAGTTGCAGGAAAATAAGAGGGAAGGGGAGGACAGCGCAAACTCTCCTGGTGTAGAAATCTTAGATAGTTATTTTGTGGGTTTTGACAATAATATGGTGATATTATTAATATCAATAACCTTTATTTATATTTAATAAAAATTACATATTTTACATATTTGCCATTTTTGACTAATTCCGAATTCTTACTACACAATATATTAAAAGCATTGACCTCATGAAATAAACAGAACTGTATTATGTGAAAATATATTTAGAATAAAAATAATTATTCAGTATATTTTAATATAACAAGATGGTATAAACAATTGTAACAGATATATACCAAGGTACATCAATTATAAAGTGTTAGTTATTATCACATTGTCCACATAATCGTATTTAAGATATGTACAATATGCTTACTATAATTAATATGGTAATTATTACATTGGAGATAGTTTTGATTATTTTAGTATGTTTACAAATACCTATTTTTTAAAGATATCATACCATTTTAATATCGTATGATTTTATAGTCGAATTATTATATTATCTCTAATTCAAAAGAGAAAATGTTTTTCTTTACAATTAATTATCATGTATATGAAAATTGCTATAACAATTGATATTTGTCGTATTTATAAAATTAGTTTCCAAATTATATGTCAACTTATAACTCACAAATTATAGTAGTATATTGTATATCAGATAAATATTGATATATCAATTTATTTTTTATTCAATTAATAAAATATTCCCATAAATGTAATGAAAAAGAAATAACATTTAAAGAAATATAAATTTTATACAATTACCTAGTTGTTGCGTTTGATTTCATCAAATAACTCAGCCAATGGAGGTCTGGATATTTTCCTTCTATTTCATTTCAGAATTTATTAGTATGTAAGTGTGTAAATTCGTTTTGTTGGTGAGCTGTGGAAGTTTCTTTGTAGAATGCATTTTTTATTATTTATGTGCTTTGGGAAAAATCCCAATAATTTCTGGGTTTCTTAAGAATCTACCAAAGTTTCTCCCTGTGGTGTGTTGTCCAGGAGTCTGTGCTTGTTGAGAGATGTGTGTCTTTCTCTGGATCTTGGTTCAATGTTCTTTTTTCCCCCTCTAATTATACCCAAAACGTCATTTGCTTATCAGAAATTCCAATCAGGCTATGTATTTGGCAACCAATCAGAAATCCTAATGATGTCACAGAATATTTAACTCTTAATAGGATGTAACAAAGAGAAGAGGGGTGGGAAGAGAACGCACCAATTCCTAGTGCAAAATAACCGATATATTGTAATCCCAAACCCTTGTTCACAGAGATCAGTAGGTAAAGCTCTCACCTTTTCTAACCTCAGTCTATGAGGTATATTATAGACTTCACAACACTTGTTGGCTTGTAGGTTGGTACTTCTTTCCTCTGTGAACGTCTTATCTTATATTCTTCCAATAGAGTGTGGGTATTAGGGTAATGTATATGTGTACTTTTCAGAGCATGGGGAATATTACAACACTATCAATACATAGTGGTACCCGAATATAAATATTTTGGCCGGGTTTAATATATCCTCTTTGGAGTAATAGGTGTCTTTAATCAAAATACTATATAAAACATGGTTTCGATATAAATATTCGATGTTTGTAAAAAAAATGAAATATAATAAAATATGTTCAATAGCGAACAATAAGAATAAAAATGGCAAATTAAACAGTCACTCTAATATTATTAAAAAATAAATAAATAGATAGGAAAACTACTGACCAGACGAGTTTCTCCACTTTTATTTTGTGGCTTTTTCAATGATCAAAAATACCTCAATGATATGACATGAAATTAAAATGCAGAGTGTAAAGCTCAGTGCTTTTCTCTGAGGCAAAATGTGGTTAAAGAAGCTAAAGAAAAGTCCTGCACCTTCAATAGAAAAGATTGTATTAAGAAGAAACAACAATCTCTAAAAGGGAATAATGACTGTAGGTTTCTAACGAAATTCAAATAGGCCCACGTACAAGATAACTGTGAGTTTCAAAAAACTATGGCCCATTTTGATGAAGGATTCGTTACTCAAGAATCTATTACCAGATGTTCCATCAGTTACCTTCAGGGGAAACTCCGATTTTAAGAACGAGTGATTTAAGGTGCCTTGAGAAACAGACAAAACAAACATTTCTGAATAGGAATACCACTGGTACATATAGATGCAGTACTAAAAGATGCAGCACTTGTCTGTATCTAAAGAAATGTGAGAGGAACATCATTAGATCAACTAAGAAAAAGAAGGAATTGAAAATTCACCTACTTACCAACTGTAATACAAACTTTGTTATATATGTGATCACCTGTCATTGTGGCCTTCAATATGTGCGACGCACAAAGAGATGCTTGAAAGAAAGATTTCGTGAACACATCTACCACGTGTCCAAGAGCACTCTCACCAATGACTTCTTAGCCCATATGACAAAAGAACACAATAAACAAATAAAAGGAGTAACAGTATAAGTGGTCGAACATGTTAAAACAGAAAGAAGAATTAAAATAAAATAATGAACTTTGACCTTAAAACTATAAACAAGATATGATCAGGGATAATGGGTGTCAGTTATATAAACCAAGAGATAATTTATGTTCTGAGAAAGTATCACTGTATTTATTAAGTCTATATACTGTATGTATGAGAACTATGTTCTTACATATGGGAATTTAAAGGAGTATTCCATAGTCTTTAAGAAACGTAAACCTTATTTCTCCTATTAGTTCAGGAATTTGCTTATTTAATGTGTCTATTATAGAACAAAGAAGCATTAAGAATTCTATTTCAGTGAGAGCATAGAATATATCTTTACACAGATATTATCCAAATTGAAATGGAAATGCATGCATATGAGGCTGGACATGAGGGCGGTACCGGAAGTGGAATATACACCAGACCGAAAATGAGCTGGTGGTAGGAGAGCTGGGAGGTCATGTACAACAGACAGCAGTCAACCTGAGTTTATACCAGATCCAAGACTCCAGTTACCTCGTATGCCCTAGAAGCCTCGAGAAGCTCTTTTGCAACGCAATACAGCTAAGTAAAGCTTAAAAAAAAAAAAAAATATTATGTATTGTGCATAGATGTTTACCCTTCCCATCTCCCTTCTCCATTTATGCTACGAACATTGTAAAAAGCTGTAAAAAGTTAAATCCCCAAGGCTACTAGCAGGGTTAAAAGAGTGGCTAAAAGCCAAAAAGCTAATAAAGCCGAGTTTTGAAAGTCAGAGGACGGAGACTGTCCCCGTGAAGATCCCACGAGAAGACGCGAGAAGACGCGCCAAGGAGAGAGATCACCGTGAAAAAACCGCAGGAGACTAAGTCTGAACAACAAACAAGATATATGGCTTAAAAACAGAGGTGAGCGACTGTAAGAGGCATATTATGCCTCAGGAATATCGGATTGAGATAAAAGACAAGCAATAACTAAAGCCAAAAGCTAATAAAGCCGAGTTTTGAAAGTCGGAGGACGGAGACTGTCCCTGTGAAGATCCCACGAGAAGACGCGAGAAGACGCGCCAAGGAGAGAGATCACCGTGAAAAAACCGCAGGAGACTAAGTCTGAACAACAAACAAGATATATGGCTTAAAAACAGAGGTGAGCGACTGTAAGAGGCATATTATGCCTCAGGAATATCGGATTGAGATAAAAGACAAGCAATAACTAAAGCCAAAAGCTAATAAAGCCGAGTTTTGAAAGTCGGAGGACGGAGACTGTCCCTGTGAAGATCCCGCGAGAAGTCGCGCCAAGGAGGGAGATCCCCACGAAAGAACCACGGTAGACTAAGTTTGAACAACAAACAAGATATATGGTTTAAAAACAGAGGTGAGCGACTGTAAGAGGCATATTATGCCACAGGAATATCAAATGGAGATAAAAGATAAGCAATAACTAGAACCCGCTAGGGAGCTAAATTGGGGTATAGAAAAGAGAAGGATAACGGAACTATTTAAAAGCAAAGGGAGCAAAGGAGAAAGGGTTAAGGTAAAACAATAAGTTTTATGAAAATATGCAAGAGGCTAAGGGCGAAGACATAGAAAGCAAAATTTCAAGATATTAAGATAGGTGATACAACCAATACAAATTAAATAAGATAAGTAAAATAAAAGGACTGTACTAAAAAGTAAAGAGAAGAAGAGTAAAACAAGGATCCCTAGGATTATTACTCAAAAAGAACAAGATGGCCAATAAGAAACCTCCAAATGCTATAAAAACAAAAAGTAAGGAGAAGAAGACAGGGGCTCCAGAAACAAATCAGTTTTTCTCGCCAAAACAAAAAATAAGCACACTAGAAATAACACAATCAGAATCCTCCTTTTTGGAACAATCACTAAATTCCTCCCCGAAGAAAACAGCACAATCTCCCCATGAGGGTATTGAAAAATCACAAGAGGAGCCATTAACTTACTTAAAAATGAAAGACCTTCTATATGATTTTCAAGAAAAGATTACCATGGAACTAACAAAACAGATGATAGAAAACACAAATTCCATTAAAGAAATAAGTAAAAGAATAAATGAATTCGAAATTAAATGTGATAAACTAATCATGGATAATAACGCATTACTGAAATATACAAATAATTTGGAATACAAAATTGAAGAATTAAATAAGAAGATAAATCTTATGGAAGATAGATCAAGGAAAACAAATATAAGAATAAGGGGAATAAATGAAAATATACTGGAAAAAGATCTACCAGGATATATTAAAGATCTATTAAATAATCTAACACCTCAAATTCCTAAAGAAGATACTAAAATAGAAAATATCCATAGGATTCCCCTCCCTAGAGGATTGGACAAAAATATACCTAGAGATGTTATAGTTAATCTTCAATTTCTTCCTTATAGAGATGCAATAATCAAAGCTAATTCCATAAAAAGACCTATGGATGCTCCATATGACAAAATAAAAATATTTCCGGACTTATCTAAATATACTTTGAATAAAAGAAGAGAAAATATCCATAGGATTCCCCTCCCTAGAGGATTGGACAAAAATATACCTAGAGATGTTATAGTTAATCTTCAATTTCTTCCTTATAGAGATGCAAAATATAAAGCTAATTCCATAAAAAGACCTATGGATGCTCCATATGACAAAATAAAACTATTTCCGGACTTATCTAAATATACTTTGAATAAAAGAAGAGAAAATATCCATAGGATTCCCCTCCCTAGAGGATTGGACAAAAATATACCTAGAGATGTTATAGTTAATCTTCAATTTCTTCCTTATAGAGATGCAATAATCAAAGCTAATTCCATAAAAAGACCTATGGATGCTCCATATGACAAAATAAAATTATTTCCGGACTTATCTAAATATACTTTGAATAAAAGAAGAGAATATATAGTAATAACACAAAGTTTAAGGAAAGAAGAAATCAAATATAGATGGAAATATCCCACAGGACTTTACATAATGAAAGACACTATATGGAACAAAATAGACTCTGTCAAAGAAGGATTGTTGCTGCTACAAAAATGGAACATGGAAGTGGATTTTTCTACTCTTCCTAAAATTTTAACAGAATTAAACTTAAAGAACCCTGAATGGGTCCAAAGATAATAGAGGTTAAGGAAGAGAGAAAAAAGACCCCTTAAGAAAAATGGAGTGTATAATGATGCATTTATTATTGTTTTTTAATATATCCCCCTTTGGGTTGGTTTACACAATAGGTTACTCTATAAATTTACTATAGCAATAAGAATTTTAGAATTTGGAATGAACTATCGAGATATTGTCCTGTAAAATTAAGACTGTTGCTAATATAATATGTTAGTAGTGATGGTTATAGTATATAGAGGAAAGGATATAAACATTTCCTAAGAGATTATTGATATTATGGTGGGGAAATATAAGCACTTTATTTGTATGCACTTTATAGAAATATAGAAGTTTTTTAAAAACTGAAGGAGTAAAAACCGAAGTTTGGATAGGATCACTAGTGGTACACAAAAAGGTTGTAGAAAGAATAATAACATGAATTTTAGAATTTCGAATGAATTATTATTATCTTGTAAAATAAGATTACTGTTATTATAAAATGATAGTTATGATGTAAATATTATATAGAGAAAAGGATATAAATATTTCCTAAGAGAACACGGATGCAATAGCGGGAAATTTAAGCACCTTATTTGTATGCACCTTATAGACATATAGAAATAATTAAATAGATTATGAAGCACTTTAAAACACATAAAGTAGAAAAAAACCTAAGATTTGATAATTAGCACTTTATGGAAATATAACCACTATTTATATATTTATACTTGTATATTGGAAGCTATTCGTAGTTAAGGGGGACCATATCATTGCTCTGGGAGTAAAGGAGGAAAAGGATAGGAAAAACCAAAAGAAAAGGGGGTAATTGAAAATATTACTATTAGGTTTACTGTTAACAATAATGTCTTAATTAGAGTTGATTACAATATTTAGAGAAAATGGTATGGACATCCTTTTTGGTACAGTTATATTGGGGAAAATTTAAAAAATTTGTTATTCTATGGTAATTGGTTCGATGGTAAATTTATAAAAGCTTAAACCACTTCAATTGTTTAAAGATGTGGTAGTAATCAATTAAAGAAAAAAATGTAAAGGTACTTATTTTCCGAGGGATATGAAAAAGGACGATGATGGAAAAGTAAGGATGGTTGGGTCTAGTTCCATGGGAGAGAGGGTGAGGGTAAAGAGGTGGCGAGAGGTTATAGCATGCGAAGGATGAGCAAATCAGGAAAATAAAGTGAAAGGAATAACGGAAGAAAAAAAAAAAGAGAAATAAGAAAACATGGACAAATTCAATTCTAGTTGAATATAGTACCAAACATATTTAAAAATTCAGTATATATAATTGAAGGTTGATATCATATAAAATATACTATAGCGGGAACAAGTCACGGCTTGTGGGGCTGAGGAATTATTTCCCTATTTTGCGCTCTCCCCCTATGGAGTTGTTGCTTGGCAAAAGTTCAAAGGAAGAAAAGAGGGGAAAATGAGAGCAAGTGGTAAATATAGCTATTATTAAAAGATGTAATAACTAAGAATGGAAAATAATAGGAAAATAAGAATACATGACCTCCCAACTAATAAACTAGTAAGTTTATTAAAAACTCCTAGCATTTCCTAAAATTGGCATAATAGCCCTAAAAAAATTAAAAAAAAAAGTAAACTTGGACTTAGTTTAAGCCCAAAGAAGAACATGTCCAAGGATTGTAAGAGAGTACGAATGAATGAATTTCCCAATGGTGCAGATTACACAGGTAGAATTAATGGCGAGCGGCGGGATAGAACCAGATATACTAGAAAGAGACTAAAAATACAAAACAAGGATAATAAGATACAAACGAAGAAGGTAATTGTAATAATTGTAAACAATGGTTAAAATAATAACCCATAATGTTAATGGATTAAATTCACCATCAAAAAGGAGATTAGCTTATAAAAATTATATAAAAAATAAAGCAGATATTCTCCTACTTCAGGAGACTCATTGGGGTAAAGATGCCTTAAGATATGTAAATAACAAAAATTACAATATTAAAATAGATTCAACATTTAATAAAAGATCCAGAGGAGTATCAATTCTTTTTAGTCATAATATAGAAGTCCATGAGGACGTTAAAATTATTGATCCTTTAGGAAGATATATAATATGGTGTGGAACAATAAATGGAGTAAATATGACAATAGCCAATATATATCTCCCTAATGTAAAACAAATTAGATATTTCAAAAAGATACTTAAAGAAATAAAAAAAAATAAAAAAGGACAATTAATAATTGGAGGGGATTTCAATATGTTGATGGATCCGGAATAGGAACAATAAAAAAAAAATCTGAAAATCAGATTAAAAAGACATCTAAAGATTTTGAAAAAATAACAACTAATGATGACCTTTTTGATGCATGGAGATTATTACATCCCAATGAGAGGGAATATACATTTTTCTCAAATCGTTTTAATTCCTACTGAAGATTAGACTACTTTCTAACAGATACACATAGATTAAGATTAGTTAAGGATATAGAAATAAATACTGCTACATGGTCAAATCACTCAATGGTATATATTAATCTAAAAGAAGAAAAGATAAGTAAAAACAAAAAAAAATGGAAGTTAGACTCGATCCTATTTAAGAACGAACATACCTTGGAATTCCTAAAAAAGGAAACAAAGGAATTCTTTAAAACTAATAAAAATACTGTAGACTCATCCTCCATGCTCTGGTGTGCATATAAATCAGTTATAACAGGTCAAATGATTTCACGGATGGCTAGAATACATGGGGAAAGGGGGAAACCCTTGAGATTACTATACATAGAATTGGAGAAACAAACAAGAGAGAATAGAGCGAACCCATTAGAGGAGAGATCTGCGCAGATTGCTAAAAAGAAAGCCCAAATATATAAAATATTATAAAACCAGGTTGACTCTCTGATATGGAAATTTCAACAATCCCATTTTTTAATGGGTAAAAAAACAGGTAAATATTTGGCTAATAAATTAAAAAGACAAAAAAATCTAAATAAAATATATAGTTTAAGAGGATCAGATAATGTTCTGTATACCCATCCTGACAAAATAAGTGAGATTATGAAGATGTTCTACAGTTCATTATATAATCTAAATAGTAATTCCATATTTAAAAAACCTAGTAAAGAAGAGATAAATACATTTTTTAAGTAAAGTTAGTCTACCAAAATTACAAGAAGAAGATCAAAGATTATTAGACCAAGATATCTCTTTGGAAGAAATAGAGGAAGTAATCAATAAAGCAAAAGCTAATAAAGCCCCAGGTCCAGACGGCTTTGATCATCTATATTATAAAATGTTTAAAAAACAAATTGGTGAACATTTGCAAAATATGTTTAATGAGATTAAAAATCACGGAAAAATGCTGTCAGAATTATCAGAAGCTAAAATAATTCATATTCTAAAACCGGGGAAAAATCCTGAAGAAGTAACTAGTTATCGTCCTATTTCACTTATTAATATTGATCTAAAACTATATACAAAAATTATGGCTAACAGATTGAATAAAATTATTCCAAAATTGATACATTTTGATCAATCTGGTTTTGTTCAAGGTTGACAGGCATCAGACAATACCAGACGTTTAATTGACTTAATGTTTACTATTCGGAAAAGAAGGATCCCCACACTAATCCTGTCACTAGATGCAGAAAAAGCATTTGACAGGGTTAGTTGGGAATTCATGGATGCAATATTACAGAAGTTTGGGTTTATTAACTTCGCCTCTAAAACAATTAAAGCTATTTATAAGGATACTTCAGCATACATTGCAGGCACAAACTTCGAAACAGAGAAGTTTGCAATCAGTAATGGTACACGACAGGGTTGTCCCCTTTCTACATTGTTGTTTCTATTATTTATGGAACCATTAGCCTCATTAATAAAGAAAGCTGAAAACATCAAAGGTATAAAAATAGGAAATAATGATTATAAAATAATGTTATTTGCGGACGATATCATGTTAAAACTAACAGACCCAATAGATTCATGTGCTAATCTACAACTTTTGTTAACAGATTTTGGTAGAGTATCTTATTTTAAAATAAATTCTTTGAAATCAGATATTATTCATAACTATATAGAGCTAAATTCATTAAATAAATTAAAAAAACTATATGCATTTAATTGGAATACTAAGTACGTTACTCATTTAGGCATAACATTTAGCTTCCAGAACAATAAAATTATAGTAAAAAATATAACAGAAATATTAAAACAGATTAGAATATTACTATATGATTGGAATACAATAAGATTCTCATGGTCGGCTAGAATAGCTATAGTTAATATGAGTATCGTCCCCAAAATAACATATCTACTTAGATGTGTCCCGGAAAAAGTTCCGGAATACATCATTAAATCTATTTAGCAAACAATAGACAAATTTATATATGCAGGTAAAAAGGTGAGAGTTAAAAAAACTATAACAAATAGAAGGTTTGATCTGGGAGGTATGGGATCTCCAGATATGAAAGTGATCTGTGAAAATATAGCAATATCTCATATAATTAATATGAACATACAACATAGGATAATAGGATGGAAAAACATTGAGGAAGATCTCCTGGGAATTACTCCAATAAGAACATTGCTGGGGAAATTTAATGGAAAAGAAGCAATATGGGATAAATTACCAGGAGGTATTAGATCTATAATAAAATTCTGGGGGAAAAGCAAAATTAGAGCAGAGTTAATTCATATACCTTCTGCTTCTACACCTATAGATATATTAAGAGATGAATCATTTAATATGGAAGTGAATCTATTGAAGAAAGCATCAATTTTGTATATAGCTGATTTATACCCAGCAGGTTGTTTAATAAATCAAGGGGAACTTCAGGAGAAAGGAACCTTAAAATCCTTTTCATGGAGGAAATATGGTATATTGTTAGAAAAAATGAAACAAAAGGGATTTATATATGATAAAATGGACAAAATGTATGATTTGGAAGTATTCATGATTAAAGGTCAGGTGAATCATCTGTATCAAAAATTAGTAAAAGTAGGACTAAACTTATGAAATTTGGGAAAACTAAGAGTATAAAAGATTGGGAACACAATTTTAATATAGTTTACAATGAGCAAGAATGGTTAAGGGCCTTAAAGTTAATAAATAAATCCTCTATTAATACCATGTATAGAGAGTTGTATTTTAAAATAACACAAAAGTGGTATATAGTTCCAGCAATTATGAAAAAGATTGATTCCCAAAAATCATCATTATGCTTGAAAGGTTGTGGCAAAGAAGGCAATGCACAACATATGTGGTGGGAATGTGATAAGATAAGAAAGTTTTGGGAAGAATGCTGTGGATATCTGACCATAATCACTGGGACAAGATGTCCATGTTCCCCGGAATTAATATTGTTTCATATAGGGATAGATAAACTCTTTCCCAGAAATAAATTATTGATATCTCATATATTATTGATCATTAAAGCATTGGTAGTTAAATACTGGAATAAACTTGAAATTCCTACTTGGAAAGAAGTGATTAATAAAATCAATTACAATAAAGATCTGATGAAAGAAAATATCAATGAACAATCAAAGAAAATAAATAATCTTAATTGGACTATCTGGGAGCAGTATATGGATAAATATTAAATGGGGAACATGGAAAAAAAAAATCTATATATACTGAAGGAATTAATCAAAGTTGTTGTTTATTGACGATTGATTCATAAATGCTGCTGTTTAGTCTAGAGATAGATGAAACATTTTTAATTTGTTATTTTCATTAGAATCAAACATATGGTCCATAGTGTCTATGGATATGTCTCTCTCTGTTTTGGCTCGCCATGTTATACTTGTGTGTTTGTATCTGTTGGGAAAATTTTATGTTGTATGTATGTTTTATGATCAATAAAAAAAAAGAAAAAAAAAAGAAATGCATGCATATATATACAGTATATATATATATATATATATATATATATATATATATATATATATATATACAGAAATATAAATGTATAGAGCATATAAAATAACAATACATTAGATATAAAAGAAAGGTTAATAATTGGGATATCATATTATATTAACCATATAAGAATGGATTTTATTTGTACCAAAGTTCTGTCAGTTATATGTAAATACATCATGACATATATGAATATTGCTCATCTGGTTGAACCTCAAATATATGAGGTATTTGGAGAGTGTTCTAAGTAGTATCCACACACACTCATACACCCAAAAACATGTATATTTTGATTTGGTAAAATTATTTTCTATTTTATTGACAGTATGAGTACTCAAAAATGCAATGTATCACACGTGAGAATGTATTAGTAAAAAGTAATTCAATAACGATATCAAACACATTTCGATGCCTATCTTGCAGCTTCATCAGTGATAAAACACTCTCTTGGTAGAGGAAGAAAACTAGCTGTTGCCTGGGAATGTGATAGCTGTGTGCACGTATGATAAATTTCATTTTCATTTTTTATCCAGTAGATACTAATAAGAACACTCTCCAAATACCTCATATCTTTGAGGTTAAACCAGGTGAGCAGTATACATATATGTGTCACGTATGTCCATATAACTGTCTAAGATATCTACACCAGGAGAATTTGCTCTGCCCTCCCCTCTTATTTTTCTATATAGTATTGGACACTATAATGAACAGTGTTAACAAGACTAGCAGCAATCCTCCAAAAATTCTGGATAGTTCTTTTATGAGACTATACACTACAAGCACAAAGAACATCACAAAACTTCAGCCTACCAGTTACATATTGGTTCATGCAGTCCACAAAGAAATACTACATTGCAAGAGCTTTTAATATAATAAAGATTTATACAGGTGTGGATATATAGGTGTCTTTCTTTCTTTGTTTTTTTGCAAATATAATAAAGATAACATCCAAACAGAGGTTAACCTCATCGGCACTAAAACTCCCCAAATCTGTGATCACCAAAGCACTTCGGCTACTTCTGGGGCCTAATAACCCAAGTCTTCATTTGTTTAGAGTTGCAGGAAAAGCACATAGGATGTGGTGATTTTATTGGAAGAGGAATTGTCAGCAGAAAAAAATATATATATTAACTTTTTAAGTGGTAAATTAAAATTCAAAAACTTGCTTTGACACAGCAAATTAGATTTTAACAATTTTAATTTGCTAAAAGACAATAACAACAGTGAATGATTCATAGATAAGTTCATTAATAAACATATAGTTGTGCTCAAAAGTTTGCATACCCTGGCAGAAATTGTTAAACTTGGGCATTTATTTTGAAAATATGACTGATCATGCAAAAAAAATATATATATATTTTATTGAGGGATAGTGATCATATGATCATATTTTTAAATCATAATGATAACAGAAATCACGCAAATGGCCCTGATGAAAAGTTTACAAACACTTGAATGTTTGGCCTTGTTACAGACACACAAGGTGACACACACACAGGTTAAAATGGCAATTAACCTGTGGCTTTTTAAATTGCACTTAGTGTCTGTGTATAAATAGTCAATGAGTTTATTAGCTCAAACGTGGATGCACTGAGCAGGCTAGATACTGAGCCATGGGGAGCAGAAATAAACTTTTAAAAGACCTGCGTAACTGGTAAGGGAACTTCATAAAGATGGAAAAGGATATAAAAAGATATCCAAAGACTTGAAATTGTCAGTCAGAACTGTTCAATCACTTATTAAGAAGTCAGGTAGACCAAGAAAGATTTCACTCACAACTGCCAGAAGAATTGTTCGGAATACACAGAAAAACTCACAGGTAACCTCAGGAGAAATACAGGCTGCTCTGGAAAAAAAGACAGTGTGGTTGTTTCAAGGAGCACAATATGACCATACTTGAAAAAAATTAGCTGCATGGCCTAGTTCCCAGAAAAAAGCCTTTACTGCGCCAATGTCACAAAAAAGTTAGGTTACAATATGCCCGACAACACCATGGCACATCTCACAGATCTGGCACAACCATAAGCTCTATGTTTGGAGAGATGTCAACAAGGCCTATAGTGAAAAGAATACCATCCCCACTGTGAAGCATGATGGTGGCTCACTGATGTTTTTAGGGAGGGTGAGCTCCAAAGGCTTTGGGAAACTTGTGAAAATTGATGGCAGGATGAATGCAGCATGTTATCAGAAAAAAATGGCCGACAATTTGCATTCTTGTGCACGAAGGCTGCACATGGGACTCTCTTGGACTTTCCACCATGGCAATGACCCTAAGCACAAGGCCAAGTTGACCCTCCAGTGGTTACAGCAGAAAAAGGTGAAGGTTGTGGAGTTGCCATCACAGTCTCCTGACCTTAATATCATCAAGCCACTCTGGGGATATCTCAAATTTGTGTTTTATGCAAGACGACCAAAGACTTTGCATGACCTGGAGGCATTTTTCCAAGACAAATGGGTATCTATACCACCTGCAAGAATTAGGGGCCTCATAGACAACTATTACAAAAGAATGCATGCTGTCATTGATGCTATAGGGGGCAATGCACAGTATTAAGACCTAAGGGTATGCAAAATTTAATTTATTTCTTTGATGCCATGTTTTGTCATTCTGTTATAACCTACAGTTGAATATGAGTCCCATAAAAAATAAAAGAAACGTGTTTTGACTGCTCACTCATGTTTTCTTTAAAAATGGTACATATATTACCAATTCGCCAAGGGTATGCAAACTTTTGTGCACAACTATATGTTAACATTTGAGCAAATTCAAAAGAGCTAATTTTATCATTTACTCGAAGAGGGTTAATTCTGCCATATATCTATTTCTAGTCAGAAAAATCTGTTCTGTGGATCTTATCTTCTAAAGGATATTCATACAGTAGAAACGATTCACAGGATGAGTCTTAAACATTGCATAATGTAAAACACAAAACTTACTAGGAAGAATTCATGACCTTAATATAGATATATAGCTTATAAGACCAAGGGAAGAGGGGCGATATGATAGAAACCTAGATCAAATGATATAATAAAGTTCAGGAATGAATTATATCCAATGAATGAGATGAGTGCGCGTCCTGGGAGGCTGAGATCAATATTAGCCTAGATGATGAACAATGGGGTATAATTATCAAAAACGCAGCAAACTCCTCTTTAAACATTATATTGAAGGAAAATGTTTACAAAACAATCTTTAGATGGTACCTTACTCCAGCTAGACTCCACTGTTATAGTCTGTTGGATGGCAATTGCTCCAGATGTTGCACCATAGGTTCCTTAAAACATAAGTTATGGGATTGCCCCAAAGTTCAGCATATTTGGATGATGACCTATAATTCCCTGGAGAAACTATGGGATACAATTATTCCTCAAAAAACAGAAGAAGCCATATTAGGCTTACCACTCCCAGGTCTATCTAAAAATGCTCAATTTCTATTGAATCAGATATTTCTGGCTACTAAAAGCATAATTGCAAAATATTGGAAAAAAAATGTTCCATCCTTTGAGGAGGTTCTATGGAAGATTCAGTTCATTCATTCCATGAGTGTCTTACGTGCTGAGATAGATGCAAAATACAGGAAATGGGCCTCCTGCTGGGATATGTGGACGCTGAGAGTTGGCCGATGAGGTTGGTGAATGTGGACCCTGAAAGAGGGTAATGTCTTTCCTTCTTTTTCTTCTTTCATTCTTCTTTTTATATTTTTTTATTTGTATTGTTAGAATACAGCTCAGTATTACATTAGAAATACTAGAAGTTAAGTGTACTTCCACAAAAACAAAAATTAGTGAGAAAGAGTTGTAGTAAAGGTGTTCATTATAAGCTGTAAAGTGTCATACTACAATGTTTTGTATTCTTTCATTATTAATACATGTTCAAATGCGTTGTAACCTACTTTTCTCATAATAAAAATTAATAAAAAAAAAAAAAGAAAGAAAGGTGAATGCAATAACATGAGGTCATGATATACTGTAGCATGGATTATATTGGAGTAATGTTTGAAAGCACTCATTTTGAGAAAGGGCAGTAGGTAAGTGGAACAGCCTTTCTGTAGATGTGATATGGACAATCATCAAAAAGGGATTGCTGCATATCAGTAGTAACCTAATTAACCTAATTAAGATACACTTTTTAGTTAAATAGAATGGGCAGCATTACACAGAATGGTTCTTAACTGCCATCAAATGTTTGAGAAACATGAAGTACAGATTGAGGATCACAAGCTGTACAGAGACATCTGTAACGTTAAAAGCAACTGCAACTTGAGGTCGGCGGCTTTTCATCTTTCGACAACTTGTAAATATAAGTACAGAAATTGCCTGAGCAACTTGTTCTTCCGGTTTACTGATATGTCTGCATACATAAAAAAAAAAAAGTAAAGACACTGACTGTGGTAATGAGCAAACCAATTCTTGGAAATATTTTAGAGAAGTACTTGCATACCTGATCTACAAATTATCTAAGGTACATCTTGTTTTGCTTGCTCTGGGAAGATTGTTTTTTGCCTCATTTAACATGCCAGCTATATAAATGTGAATCCAAGTATCCACAGATTTAAAAAGTATATTGATCTCTCAAAATAGTTATTTGTAATGATTGTTATAATATACTACACAGCATAATTTAAATAATATTGTTGTTTCCTATTTAATTTATTGTAGTTGAATTAATGTACCATATAGGATGGCACTGGATTAAATATAAGTTGATCCCTATATTGGTTCTGTTTAGTTTAACACACTGTATTTCCATTTTTTAGTATTGGCTCTTGAATAACTTGGACAAAATGTTCTGCAAATCAAAAAACAGGGAAAGCCTTTAAATATTTATTTTTTTATGTGCAATTCTTCATTGCTGCAGGTTTCCATTTCCTTTGCTTAGCGGTTTCATTTAGCTCCTGTCTAAATGGTTTGCCTATTAATAAATAAAAGGTTTTATTTTCTTATACTTAATAAAAACATTTGACTGATTATGAAGTGTAGAAGTGGTCCTTTAAATGGCAAGTTTCTTGTATAATTACATTTATTTCCCCTCTACGCAAGCGGTGTGAATCAACTGGAACAAAAGTCCATACATTGCAGTGTTTTTGGATGGAACTTCTCATGTTAAGACAAACTGAAAACACCCTCAAGTGGGACCTGCTTAGCGAAGTATCAACGTGATCTCAGTACAGGCTGCTCTAGGCCCCCAATTACAATTCTGAAATAATCAGTTTATATGTGTTTATGTCTAAATATAATATTTCTAAAAGTGCCAAGCACACTTACAGATAGACATATCACGATATATAGGCATTCCGTTCATATACACACATACTTGAATGTATTGCACGCACTGCATGTACAAGCAGCCTGTTGCCCCTAAATATTAGCTGCCCTGGCCTCTTGGGCCTAGGCAGAAACACACCCCTGGATTAAAAATCAATTATACTTTAAAGATAGATTTTTAAAGATAATTGCTTCATTGTGGTAAACACAATGGTACAGATTCAACAAAAGTTCTCAGAGGCAGTGAAGTGGACATGATGCCTAAATGTGAACTTGGTTTTCGTTGTTCCATAGAAAGAAGACACTGGGGCCCTGTTGCTGCCTCTACCTTGGTTCATCTGTTTCAATAGGATTATTGATAATAATAATAGCACATCACTATAATGAACAAAGTGTCTACTGTCTGTAATCATAAGTACTCATATTTGATGATGGATGACCAGGCAGTCAAAGCATATGCTAATGGTTGGACAGTGTGCTGTAATTCTGACAAATATCTGTCAGGAGGGTTACCTGGTCTGGTCATTTCCTGGGTCATGCCAAGGAGGACTTCTGCGGGTTATTTGGTATTGTGCAGGCCTCATTTCCGGGTACTCTTCTTCATGTGTCATGACTCCACTCTTTATCATCTACTGGTTTGGTTACAAACAATCTGGTAGTCCCAGGAGGGGGGAAGGGGGGCCTCGGCAGTATGAGCACTGGGCCCCTCAAAGGTGCAGTGCCCCGGTGCATTGCACCGCCTGCATTGGTGGTAGCTTCACAACTGTCAGCACAAGTGTGCCACCTTTGTTTAGATATCTATATCATCAAATTGTGGCCTGTGATTTAACTTAAGGACCAGAATTAAGAACCAATTTATATCACATTGGTCATAGGTAGTGAGTGGCTCTTAATTGATAAAACACACACACTTTCTTTTAAAGGCTGTGAGACTATGGGAACAATTGGAAAGTAGTCAAATAAACATTTACTTTTGTCCAGTGACTATTCATTCCATTACATATGTCGTTCCAGGGAATCTAAAAACGAGAACAGGAATATTATAAGAACAACACCATGAACAACATGTCTCCATGGATGACCACTTCATTAATGCCATTAATGTATAACAGTTCAGAGAGTAAATAAACTACTATATCGTTTTACAAATCAGTCTGAATCAATGGACTATCTCTTCTGAGAAATAAACAAGCAAAATCACTTGCTGAGAAAAATATATATATTTTTGTTACATGGGGAGAGAGCTTGGAACCTTATTGCCACCCCTCAGGTGTTTAATTTCAGGTAACTATTTTTTAATGAGTTCTTTGCCTCACTCAATGAAGTATGGTGGAGGTACGGGTGTTACATTTCAGAGGAAATTTATCTTCAGCGAGTGCTTTCCCTCTCTGTCAGTGAAGCATGGTGGCCTTGGAAAAGTCACATTCTATTTTGGAGACCCACTCAAACGGCATGTGGTGAATATATCCCATACTGTGGCTTGAATTTACAGATGAAAAAAAATAATTACTTTACTGAGGGTGTAAGGTTTATCAACCATGAAAATTTGTTTCATAGCTGGCCTAAGAAGCTTATAAAATAAAAAAACATGTTGGAATTTGCATGAGTATTTGTTTATTGCATTACAAATTAACTATGGATAAACAATGATGCTTAGTTTTCCCTACTCTCTCAACAGCATTTTATGAACCACTGTAGATATATATCCATTTATCATTGTGACTTGTGAGACATATATGATATTACCAGGCTTAAAATAATACATTACTATTGGAATAACTAAGCCTAAAACATTTAATATGCATGATGATTTAAGAGATATCATAATAGTTTGCTCTCTTGGTATATTTCATGACCGGTTTATAACAAACTTTTTTATTTAAATACAATTTAAATATAGATTATTTTTTGGCAATATTTTTAAAAAATATTCCAACAAAAATACAAATTGCTACTATAGTCAGACCATATATGGAGAATGATATATCATATCCCATAAATTACTAAGTTGCTAGGTTTTCCCAAAACATCTGACAAAGGCATAAATCCATGAGTGGTCTTTTGGCCACAAATGTAGAATATCTGCAAGACTCTTATTAGTAATACAATGCCATCATGGTGAATGATATATCCTATACCACAGGTATAAATTATATCCCATGACTGAGCCCAACTAATTGACCACATACAGTAAAACAGTACATGGCATACCTCGTACCTTGAACTTACTTTCTCTCAATTGACATTAACTCTCATATTTCATAATGCTGGCTTCCTCCCAGGTGTAGCCCAAATATCTATTCTAGTTGTCAAGAGAAGAATACAGACAGTCAGAGCACACGACGGAACCAAGTATCCTTAATATTATTTGAGTGTATTTAGCCAGTTCATGGGGCCACAGCAGTTGGGCCTTCCAGACAGGAGGAACCCCTTTGAGGGTCACAGGATTCAGTTCATCTTATTGACTAATAACACTATACAAATACCACTTAAGGGAGCAGTTCATCTTTTCAAATGTTTTTAATTATCCTTTTTAAAGCATCTTATAACATTTTATATATTATGTTTAATAAAGTTGAACATGTCTTTCTCTATGTTTCACATTAGATTGTAAAGGATGCTTTGGACTATACATAATAACTAACCTTGTGCTGCTTTTTATTTTTTTAACCTTTTTTGTAGGCTGCTTATGAAATCCATAACCTCAGACTCAAGACTCTTGAACCAGTGGATTATGTGCTAAGTGAATGAAAGGAAACCTAGAGTTCATTATTATTATTTTTTCTCTGCTCTTGGTATTTATAACTGACCTTTTAAAAGAAAACAAGAATAAGTATTAGGCAATTAGCACTTCAAGTTATTTAATAAGCTTTAGGTACCTTACTAAACTCATTAGTTTGACAATGATGATAAATACTGTGGTTAATTGAAGTCTATAAGGAATTCCTAAAGTAAAGTAGTTTTTTCAGATGAGCACCTAATGAATAATACATACGACAGATGGATAATTATGAACCAATCCACAATACTTGAGTTTCAACGACCACTGCATCATATTCTAAGCATGCTTTTTTTAAGTTGTACATGTAATAATGGTCAAAACGGGTTTCTGTGAACTATTACATGCAGTTATTCTGTAATCGGAGCTGCCACTTGTGTTTTTATTGCTCTGTATTTAAGTTGTTTCATGTGGCAGCATTAAAGTCATGTTTAAGTTTCCTGGATTATGAGTGCATATGATAGAGGAGAATCAGTAGTATGAAAAAAAGTTTATGCAGGAAAAAATATAAAAATAAACATTTCAAACTTGCCTCGAAGTTAACAAAATGTCTGACAGTTGGAAATTAGGCTAAATTAGCATAAAATCCCAAAATTGTTTTGGCTAATCAGGAGGAAGCAGAGGCTGACACTTTTGTATCACAATCTAGGGTTGCTGTCTGTGCTGCAAAGCAGCCTGGGACATGTAGTCTGGCACATGTCAGAAAGTGCTATGTATTTTCATATAAGAGTCTATCTGTGCAGCACATTCACACAAGATTACAACCCTGCAGGTTATCTGTTCCCTGCATCAACTGCTGCTACTGCTGCTGGTGTTTTTTTTCTTTCTGTCCCTGTCTCCTTGTGGAAAATTTCAGCTGTGACGCTATCAACCAAGTGACTGGCAGCACTTCCTTTAGAGGTCACAACCTGTACCTATCTGCTCTGCAACCAGGTACATTGTTATGTAAGCTTCCTAGGGGTGTTCAAATCCAGATAGCATATGCATATGTAAGTACATTCAACTTTTCAATATAATACATATTTTTCTACTAATCAGTGGCTTTTTTTTAGGAAACATTTGAAACACAGGAAACTTCTATATACCTTTAAGTGCCCAATTCAGTGATGGAAAACATTTTTGGCTGTTCCTGGATCTGAAAGTTAGACATTTATAAAAATGATATTTATATTGACATTGAATGTTATTTAGGTGCCATACACTAGAATGTAAGGTAAGTATATTAAAGTGATGATATTATGTATTGCATAGTAAATTTTGTCATATTAAAAAGTATATTCTTCAGGCATAAATAAGGAATGAACATTTCAGAATAGTTTATTATAGGGAGCTGATAAATCCAATGTAACGGATGTGGAACACGAATCCAATATCTCCGCTGGTATACGGTAAAATACCCAAGAGGCACTACAGTCTCACCATTCCCAACCTCCCATATTGGACGACACTCAATAGGGAGTTCAAGACTACTGACTTTATTTTGTTATGTGCAGAAATATATATACACATCTCTTCCCACAGGCAATACACATCCCCCATAGTTGGCCACACAATACACATAGAGGGACAATAGGTGGGTCACACCTCCCTGAGGCTACCTGGCAACTTTGATACAATCAGACATTGATTAGATCATCCTTCTTTGTTCCTTTGTCTGAGAATGAAAACACTTTATACAATAGACTTCCTTATCTTATGAGGAGTCTCTGTAATAGGATTATCTATTATGCCAAGGTCTGCAATAGTCTGGGCTAATATTCTGCAGAGCATAAACCAACATACATACAGTATAACAGTAGGATCATATTTTAACCTATTCCATAAAACAGGGTAAAACAGTGATGGGTTCCGTTACACACCTCCCCCGTGACCATAAGCCGGCATACACGGTCTGATCCCAACGGATCGGCCTGGGGATGTCCGGACAAAAGTATTTGTTGGTCAGTTCTCTAGTTTGACAACCCATCAGCATTACTGCAATTCACATTTACTCACATTTCACATATCCCCAGATAGCTGGCATCTGAGCGCACAAAACTACCGAATATCGCTCAGATCCTATTCACACAGTTCAATTGCCATGTAGCTAAAGTCTTTCCCATAGTATTTCATTATATGAATGGGCTCCATGGCATAGCTATCTGGGGTATCCCCGCTCCCACAGGGGAAGTACCGAATGACCCCCCTGTATCTAACGGGCCAGAATGAGTGACATACACTCTGGTATGGCCGAAAACTGTGTTTAAAGGGCAATATGTCCCAGGGCCATAGTCGCAGGGCAGGAGGCTGGCAATAAGTCCTCTCCAGGACAAAGTGTCAAAAGTCACTTCATCACCTATCTCCCCTTTGGGGGAAAGTCTAACCAGGCACCTGGATATTTCGCTGTGGTGATGGGGCAACACGCTGAGGGGACTTGAGGGGCAGAGGCCAGCGGCACTCTGCCCTGATGCCAGCTCTTCTGCTGGTATAACCTGCAGGACATCCTGCTCTGTACAAGGAACAAAGGGGGGGGGGGGGGTGGCAGAGGCCGACTGCACTCTGCCCCACTGTCAGCTCTTCTGCTGGGGTACTTGGGACATATTCCGGCTCAGTAGCCAGGGAAAGGTGGGGGTCAGTGGGGGTTAACATTTCCTCTGTTAACCCTGGGGCTACATTAGGAGTTAGCTGGGGAGGGGAATTTGTACTTACCCCCTCCTCCGGTTGTCCCAGTGAGGGTAGTTGGGGATCTGGACAGGCTGTCCAGCATCCCGGTAGGTCAGGCACAGAGACCATGGTCCCATCTGCGCCATCTGGGAGATTGGTGTCTCCCCTTGTTAGAGTAAACTGTTGCTGTGGGGAGAGGGCGACACCTTCAGCTCCCTGGGGTTCACACTGCCGCTGGGGGGGAGGGACGACACCTTCGGCCCCCTGGGGTAAACACTGCCCCGGGGGAGGAAGGACGGCACCTTCTGCTCCCTGGGGTACACACTGCCGCTGGGGGGGGGGGGGGAAGGATGAAACCTTCGGCCCCCTGGGCTACACACTGCCGCTGGGGAGGAAGGACGACACCTTCAGCTCCCTGGGGTACACACTGCCGCTGGGGAGGAAGGACGGCACCTTCTGCTCCCTGGGATACACACTGCCGCTGGGGGGGGGAAGGACGACACCTTCGGCCCCCTGGGGTACACACTGCCGCTGGGGAGGAAGCACGGCACCTTCTGCTCCCTGGGATACACACTGCTGCTGGGGGGGAAGGACGACACCTTCGGCCCCCTGGGGTACACACTGCCGCTGGGAAGGAAGGGCGGCACCTTCTGCTCCCTGGGGTACACAAGGTCGCTGGGGAGGAAGGACGGCACCTTCTGCTCCCTGGGGTACACACTGCCGCTGGGGGGGAAGGACGACACCTTCGGCTCCCTGGGGTACACACTGCCGCTGGGGAGGAAGGATGGCATCTTCTGCTCCCTGGGGTACACACTGTCGCTGGGGAGGAAGGATGGCACCTTCTGCTCCCTGGGGTACACACTGCCGCTGGGGCGGAGAATTAGTTGGAGTATTCCACGTGGAGCGCTTTCTGTTTCTGGGACAGTCTCTCTGCATGTGGCCCTGCTGGTTACACGTGTGGCACCTGATGTACCTTGGAGGGGTTTGGTAGTTCCCACCACCCGGACGCAGTGCTGGGGGGGGGTTAATGGTGGGAGGTGGGTTAGCAGCTCCCAAGATGGACCGTCCCCGTGCCCGCTGCTTTTCCATTATGTATTTGTGGACATCTGTCATTAACCATTCCATGGTTCTTATGGGAAGCGTACCTGGGAAAAAGGCCAGTCTGCTTTGGAGTTCTCTTCCAAACTCAGTCTGTGTGCTGTCCGTAAGAGGTACTGTAGCCGCTGCCCGGTCTCCCTCCATGAGTTCCTTTCTGTCTGCATCCCTGTAGTCCGCGGCCGCCTCCTCCTCCTCATCATGGAATAGATAAGCCATTAACTCCCATTCAGAACTATGCAGAATTAACTAAACTACATTTTTAAAATATTTTTATAGAAAAAAGGGGGATAATTTTACCACTAGCGGGTTCCATCCTGCTGTAGCCAGGGGCGCTGTACGGATACTAGCGTTGCCCTCAATTTGTAACTCCACGGAATGGTGTATCCTGTAGCTGTCCTTCTGACCGTGGGAACAATTCCGCCACTTGCCACCAAATGTAACGGAGTTGGAACACGAATCCAATATCTCCGCTGGTATACGGTAAAATACCCAAGAGGCACTACAGTCTCACCATTCCCAACCTCCCATATTGGACGACACTCAATAGGGAGTTCAAGACTACTGACTTTATTTTGTTATGTGCAGAAATATATATACACATCTCTTCCCACAGGCAATACACATCCCCCATAGTTGGCCACACAATACACATAGAGGGACAATAGGTGGGTCACACCTCCCTGAGGCTACCTGGCAACTTTGATACAATCAGACATTGATTAGATCATCCTTCTTTGTTCCTTTGTCTGAGAATGAAAACACTTTATACAATAGACTTCCTTATCTTATGAGGAGTCTCTGTAATAGGATTATCTATTATGCCAAGGTCTGCAATAGTCTGGGCTAATATTCTGCAGAGCATAAACCAACATACATACAGTATAACAGTAGGATCATATTTTAACCTATTCCATAAAACAGGGTAAAACAGTGATGGGTTCCGTTACACACCTCCCCCGTGACCATAAGCCGGCATACACGGTCTGATCCCAACGGATCGGCCTGGGGATGTCCGGACAAAAGTATTTGTTGGTCAGTTCTCTAGTTTGACAACCCATCAGCATTACTGCAATTCACATTTACTCACATTTCACATATCCCCAGATAGCTGGCATCTGAGCGCACAAAACTACCGAATATCGCTCAGATCCTATTCACACAGTTCAATTGCCATGTAGCTAAAGTCTTTCCCATAGTATTTCATTATATGAATGGGCTCCATGGCATAGCTATCTGGGGTATCCCCGCTCCCACAGGGGAAGTACCGAATGACCCCCCTGTATCTAACGGGCCAGAATGAGTGACATACACTCTGGTATGGCCGAAAACTGTGTTTAAAGGGCAATATGTCCCAGGGCCATAGTCGCAGGGCAGGAGGCTGGCAATAAGTCCTCTCCAGGACAAAGTGTCAAAAGTCACTTCATCACCTATCTCCCCTTTGGGGGAAAGTCTAACCAGGCACCTGGATATTTCGCTGTGGTGATGGGGCAACACGCTGAGGGGACTTGAGGGGCAGAGGCCAGCGGCACTCTGCCCTGATGCCAGCTCTTCTGCTGGTATAACCTGCAGGACATCCTGCTCTGTACAAGGAACAAAGGGGGGGGGGGGGTGGCAGAGGCCGACTGCACTCTGCCCCACTGTCAGCTCTTCTGCTGGGGTACTTGGGACATATTCCGGCTCAGTAGCCAGGGAAAGGTGGGGGTCAGTGGGGGTTAACATTTCCTCTGTTAACCCTGGGGCTACATTAGGAGTTAGCTGGGGAGGGGAATTTGTACTTACCCCCTCCTCCGGTTGTCCCAGTGAGGGTAGTTGGGGATCTGGACAGGCTGTCCAGCATCCCGGTAGGTCAGGCACAGAGACCATGGTCCCATCTGCGCCATCTGGGAGATTGGTGTCTCCCCTTGTTAGAGTAAACTGTCGCTGTGGGGAGAGGGCGACACCTTCAGCTCCCTGGGGTTCACACTGCCGCTGGGGGGGAGGGACGACACCTTCGGCCCCCTGGGGTAAACACTGCCCCTGGGGAGGAAGGACGGCACCTTCTGCTCCCTGGGGTACACACTGCCGCTGGGGGGGGGGGGGGAAGGATGAAACCTTCGGCCCCCTGGGCTACACACTGCCGCTGGGGAGGAAGGACGACACCTTCAGCTCCCTGGGGTACACACTGCCGCTGGGGAGGAAGGACGGCACCTTCTGCTCCCTGGGATACACACTGCCGCTGGGGGGGGAAGGACGACACCTTCGGCCCCCTGGGGTACACACTGCCGCTGGGGAGGAAGCACGGCACCTTCTGCTCCCTGGGATACACACTGCTGCTGGGGGGGAAGGACGACACCTTCGGCCCCCTGGGGTACACACTGCCGCTGGGAAGGAAGGGCGGCACCTTCTGCTCCCTGGGGTACACAAGGTCGCTGGGGAGGAAGGACGGCACCTTCTGCTCCCTGGGGTACACACTGCCGCTGGGGGGGGAAGGACGACACCTTCGGCTCCCTGGGGTACACACTGCCGCTGGGGAGGAAGGATGGCATCTTCTGCTCCCTGGGGTACACACTGTCGCTGGGGAGGAAGGATGGCACCTTCTGCTCCCTGGGGTACACACTGCCGCTGGGGCGGAGAATTAGTTGGAGTATTCCACGTGGAGCGCTTTCTGTTTCTGGGACAGTCTCTCTGCATGTGGCCCTGCTGGTTACACGTGTGGCACCTGATGTACCTTGGAGGGGTTTGGTAGTTCCCACCACCCGGACGCAGTGCTGGGGGGGGGGTTAATGGTGGGAGGTGGGTTAGCAGCTCCCAAGATGGACCGTCCCCGTGCCCGCTGCTTTTCCATTATGTATTTGTGGACATCTGTCATTAACCATTCCATGGTTCTTATGGGAAGCGTACCTGGGAAAAAGGCCAGTCTGCTTTGGAGTTCTCTTCCAAACTCAGTCTGTGTGCTGTCCGTAAGAGGTACTGTAGCCGCTGCCCGGTCTCCCTCCATGAGTTCCTTTCTGTCTGCATCCCTGTAGTCCGCGGCCGCCTCCTCCTCCTCATCATGGAATAGATAAGCCATTAACTCCCATTCAGAACTATGCAGAATTAACTAAACTACATTTTTAAAATATTTTTATAGAAAAAAGGGGGATAATTTTACCACTAGCGGGTTCCATCCTGCTGTAGCCAGGGGCGCTGTACGGATACTAGCGTTGCCCTCAATTTGTAACTCCACGGAATGGTGTATCCTGTAGCTGTCCTTCTGACCGTGGGAACAATTCCGCCACTTGCCACCAAATGTAACGGAGTTGGAACACGAATCCAATATCTCCGCTGGTATACGGTAAAATACCCAAGAGGCACTACAGTCTCACCATTCCCAACCTCCCATATTGGACGACACTCAATAGGGAGTTCAAGACTACTGACTTTATTTTGTTATGTGCAGAAATATATATACACATCTCTTCCCACAGGCAATACACATCCCCCATAGTTGGCCACACAATACACATAGAGGGACAATAGGTGGGTCACACCTCCCTGAGGCTACCTGGCAACTTTGATACAATCAGACATTGATTAGATCATCCTTCTTTGTTCTTATGTCTGAGAATGAAAACACTTTATACAATAGACTTCCTTATCTTATGAGGAGTCTCTGTAATAGGATTATCTATTATGCCAAGGTCTGCAATAGTCTGGGCTAATATTCTGCAGAGCATAAACCAACATACATACAGTATAACAGTAGGATCATATTTTAACCATAACCATAAAACAGGGTAAAACAGTGATGGGTTCCGTTACATCCAATATAAACTTTTTCTTCCCAGTGTATTTGTGGGTAGCTAGCACTATGGTGTTGATTCAACAGATTGGAAAATGTGGAAATGAAAATGGACCCAAAATATATTGGTTACTAAGTTATTTATTAATTAGATTGGTCACAGTTTCAGGATCATCCAAGGCTGACTGTAAATTATCACATCCCAATTATTTATTAGGATAGGCTATCATACCGGGATCAAATCTATTTTTAAAACCATTAATACAGTTTTTATGAGTATGGTATTCTTCCAGGAGGAGCTCTAAAGATTCAATATTAATTATGTTGAGTGATGCTTTGTCATTTGGATAAATGGAGTGGAGATGGATTTTTTTTTGCAATTGGTTCATATGTGGAGTACGAATGAAGCTAAAGGTGCAACTTATTGTTGCATATTGGAGAGGTACTGAGGGAAGGTAGATTATGACCCTGTTTGTTGCGCTTAAATATGTTAATGTGAGGAGTGGTCGGATAACTAAAAGAAGTTGTGAGTTGAGGTTGTGACTGGTGGAGGGTTCTATAAAAAGAGGCCAAAAATGAAATGAGTGAAGTGTTGAATAACAATAATTACAGACAGTGGATTTTAAACCTTCAATGTGGCGGCTAAATAAATTGTTGTCTAATTTGGCCCAGTTCATATTAAAATTATTTTTTTTGGCTGTAGCAGCTTTGCTGACAATTAAATAACTTGGATCCTTAATATCTATAACCAGGGTTAAAAACTACTGATAGTGATTTAATTCCTCGGGTCTTTCTGGATAGACAGAACACATGACACCAATATAAAGAATGAAAGCTAGTGTGAAATTGGGAAGAGAAAGCTTGACCTGGTAAGACCCAAAGTCCCTGACCCCCCAAAAAGACACAACACAACTGTTGGAGGTACAACTGGCCAGCAGCAAGTTTTTTTATCATAATATGCAAACGGCATATGTAAATCCGCTACAATGAGGGAGGAGCCCTCGGCTTGGCAGTAACCCCATCCCTTGAGCCCACACTCAAGAGGTCAACCTCTGTGCCGTCGTCAGCACTGAGCTCCACGATGCTGCCTGCTTCCCTGCCTGCCGCAGAGTGAGGCAAGATGGCGCCTGCGCTGGCCTAAGGAGGCGGAGCAACGGTAACCTCTCGCGCGATGCCCGCCCCCGCCTCCTCCGCCAGCACTTGGTTCCACCAAGTCAAGGGACCCCCACTGCAGATACCAGCTCACTGGTTCCGCCCTGGGGGTCCTTCATATTAGCTGGAAGGCAGTCTTTTGACGTCACTGTTAATATTGTCTTCATTAATAGTACTGGTGGATGAGATTTCATGGGAAGATATTAATAATGCAACTAAATTAACATCTTTCCTTCAATAATCTCTTTCCAAAGGTTATTAGATATGTAATGTGAAGGCATGATAGTGGGGGAGATTTGTGAGATACAGGTACCTGGATTAGCGGAAGTAGATGGCAGGGGAGAAGAGGAACTGGATGCTGAATTCTCCTATTTATTTAATCTAATGTTCATATCAAATACAAACTTGAAGGTCTGATTGATGGTGTAGGGATTGTTATTCTGCTGCGAGGTAGACGGTAAACTGGCTTGAGTAGGGAAATTCTGGATTCTGCTCTGTATTTTTTGAAGAATAGAGAATAGGTAGTGAGTAAAATTTGATTGATGGATGGAGAGATAAAAAAAGGGGTGTATTAAGGCAAGGAATACATTCCAAGATGGTGTATGAAAAGAAAATGTGAGTGGAGTAGTTGAGGAGAGGTTTGTGAAGAGTAAATGGTAAAATTATCCCCCTTTTTTTCTATAAAAATATAAAAAAAAATGTTGTTTAGTTAATTCTGCATAGTTCTGAATGGGAGTTAATGGCTTATCTATTCAAAGTTGGTATCTTTCAAGAGGTTAGAGGAGAAAAACCAACAGCGTCCCTCTCTTCAGGGGCGTAAATTAATTGACCAGACTAGGCTTGAGCTGGACGCTATTTTGTCCCATCAAACTGAACGGGCTATGAGAAAAATGAAGCACCTCTATTATTGGAAGGCAAACAAACCTGACTCCCTTTTGGCTAAAAGACTAAACAATAAATTCTCCCAACTCAGAACCACCCAAATTAGGATACCTGGCGGTCAAATCTCCTACAGCCCCAATGATATCCAAAAAAAGTTTCAAAATTATTACCAAAAAATATACTCCTCGCAACCCCACTGCAGTGGATCAGATATAGACTCCTTTCTAAATTTATGCGACCTCCCTAAAATACCGGATTATCAACTGGATGATTTGAACTTGGAAATAACACAGGAGGAAGATAAACTTACCATCCAGAATCTTAAGTTGGGCAAATCCCCAGGACCGGATGGCTTTACTAACTTGTATTATAAAAAATTTGAACCTCTTCTTACCCCCCACTTGACATCTCTTTTTAATGCCGTATTAAACGGAGAGCCTATGCCCCCGGAGCTAAACCGGGCTGACTTAGTGATTTTCCCAAAAGATGGCAGGGACCCTTTAGAGGTGAAAAATTATCGCCCTATATCCCTAATCAATGGGGATGTCAAAATCTTGGCGAAAATTATGGCCACCCGCATCTCTAAATTTCTACCCGATTTGATCCACAAGGACCAAACTGGGTTTGTTCCCTTTAAAGAGGCCGGGGACAATGTTAGGAGCGTCATGAACGCACAGTTCATGGCTCAGAAGTCTAATATACCAGTCTGTCTCTTAGCTTTAGATTTAGAGAAAGCTTTTGACACGGTAGAATGGCCATATTTATATAAGATTCTGGACAAATTTGGATTCAAGGGACGCTTTATTAATTTACTTAAGAGATATTATGACTCCCCAGCAGCCAATCTAAAACTCCCAGTGGATCACAAAGTCGACATCCACATTCAAAGAGGGACCAGGCAAGGGTGTCCGCTCTCCCCACTGTTATTTGCTCTTGCCATAGAACCCCTTGCGCAAGCGATTAGAGCCAACCCAGTCATCCAGGGGGTACAGGTATGCCTCCAGCATTTCAAATGCTCTTTATTTGCGGATGACATGCTTTGCACCTTGACCAATCCCCTTTCATCCATACCTGCACTCATGTCCACTGTTCAGGACTTTGGCAAAATCTCGGGTCTCAAGCTGAATGTTGAGAAGACTGAGGCGATGGGGATCAGATTGCCGCAGGGGGAGATTGACATCCTCAAAGCTAATCACCAGTTTATTTGGCCCGCACAGTCTATAAAATACTTAGGTGTTAGACTTACCTCCAAGTTTGGGGATATGTACGGGGCAAATTTTCCTCCCTTGTATAGATCTCTGACATTGGATATGCAGAAATGGAGGAGCTTTAAGATTTCATGGACAGGCCGCATTGCGGCTGTGAAAATGAATATCTTACCTAAATTACTATACTTATTTAGATCCCTTCCTATCCCTCTCTCCCTTAAAGACCTAGACAAATTCCAGAATAGCATTTCCCGGTTCATTTGGGACGATAAACGCCCTTGCATCCCCAGGCAGGTGATGTTTCGCTCCAAGAATAGGGGTGGCCTCGCGACTCCGAATTTAAGACTTTATCTTAAAGCTGCACACTTGGCTCCTTTGCCTAGAGCCCACTCTACGAAACACCATCCATCTTGGGTTTTTATGGAAAATTATCAAATGTCCCCACATAGTTGGGATAAGTTGGTTTGGATGCCTGAGGACTCTGCCCCTTTCATAACTCATCAAAACCCCATGATCTCCTTGACGCTTCAGGCCTGGAGATGGGCTAGATCTAGGCATCGACTTAGCACGGAATTATCACCCCTTCTATCAGTTATGTCCTTCCCACAAATTCTAGCAGATTCAAGTTCTATGTCTAGATTTTGGTGGACCTCCAGACGCCTGGATCGCATAGGGAACTGGTTCGCCAATGACAAACTACTGACCTATGACCAATTTTGCACGACTCACGACTTGCCAACTACAGAACTCTACAATTACTTAAACATTAGAAGTTGGGTTACCAAGATGGTTAAGGATTCCGGGCCCCCCAGAGCCTCCTGGCTATCAGTTATCTGTAAAAATCTCCCACTTTCCAAGGGTAATCTGAGTTCTTTGTATAACACCTTTCTGGGCACTTCGGGGGGCCAGAAACCCAAGTTTATGCTGCATTGGGAAAAGGATCTGGGGGTGGAGTGGGACTGGGACAAATGGACTGAATCTTGCTCCAATTTTTCAAAAGGATCACTTAATTCGGCTTTATTAGAAACATCAATCAAAGTTTTTCAGAGGGCCTACTGTACTCCCGATAAAATGCAGAAGTTTAGGCCGCAGGAGAGTAACAAATGCTTTAGGGGATGCCAGGATGTGGGGGATCATATTCATGTTTGGTGGGCCTGTCCACATGCCCAGAATCTCTGGGAACGATTGACCCGTTTAGCCTCCACACTTTTTCATAAAGAAGTAGCTCCTTCAATTGAATCCTGTTTACTGGGGGTCCATATTTAAAACTTGTCGCAATCCCAGAACAAGTTGTTTCAAATAATGGCACTAGCTTCAAAGATTCACATAGCTAGTAGATGGAAGGACATGAATCTAAACTTTCAAGAGGTAATTAGGAAGATCAACTATTTGCTTATTAATGAGAGGCTAACTCATACTGTTTTAGATAGGATGCCCCAATTTCAGATAGTTTGGGACCCTTGGATAACATCCTCCTTTAGCGTTCCCCTAGTATAATGCCTGTATTTGCTTGAAGCGATTCTAAGGAGTGGACTGGAGTGGGGGAGCTTTGGAGACCTTTCAGTGGTGCTGGATGGCGGGAAGGATCTGAGGTAAGAGGGAGAAATAAGCCGGGATTGCTTCATGGCCGACATGAGGGGCCAATGATTATTTTATTTAGTTTTTTTTTTCTCTTTCTTTTCTGGGATATGGTATATGATAGTTTAGTTAATATAGATAGGTAATACATTTTATATTGTATACTCCTATCAATTGTGTACTCTAGAATTTAATTGGCTCATTTTGCCTTGTATTTTTTATATGGTTGGAAAAACCAGCCTAGACACTAGAAAATGTTCTCACTAAAAATTAAAAAAACAAGAAGGTTTAGTCAGTTAAATGCTGCAAAATGATAATTTTATGTTTAGTTTTATGTTTAGAGGACTTGATAAAACTGACATTTATGACTGTTAAGAATGTTTTATTTATGTATGGATTTTGCATACCTTCTAATAAAATAATATTTATTCAAAAGTCGGAATCTTTCAAAGGGGTAACTAGGGGTAAATGTGAATAGAAGTTTTAATTGACCTCTGAAATTAAGTAAATATAAATACCTCCAAATTGAGGTGAATAGGAGTACCTCTGATTTGAAGCATGGCATCATGAATACTGAAGCGATGGCATCATGAGTAAAAAAAAATAAATGGTAGCATTTATTAATAAAAAAGAATCATTGATAATTAAAATTAACTGGGAATGGCATGATAGGTGTGAGAATTACTGTAAAAGATGCTTATGTGGGGAGACTACAAACTGGTTATAAAAGGACTACAAAAATGCAGCTGGCAGAAGTTACAGGGACCGGGCTATAAATTAACTAAAATTGTGGTGGTGCTCTATAGAGGATGCGTTGCATCTTAGGCTGGCGGAATAGTATTGTATATTATGAATGAGTGGATGGTAGATATGAGGGTGAACATGGTGAAAAGCATAATAACATAGGGAGATAAAATAAAAAATGCAGCTGGCAGAAGTTACCTAGATAACGGGCGCTGGACTATAATTGATTTAGATGGTAGAGGGCTTTTGAAAATGTTCTGGTAAACTAGAAATCAGCTGAATGAGGAGAGCGTAAGGCTGAAATAGACATTTACAACCTTATTACATTGGGATTCATTACATTTAAAAGGGCTCTATTTAAGTACATAACATATTTTGTTTACAGAAGTTTTTAGTTAGTGAAGACCTTGCTTTTGGATAGAAGTTCACTAACTAAATACTTCTGTAAAAAAAATATGCTGTGTGCTTAAATAGAGCCCTTTTAAATTTACTGAATCGCAATTTAATAAGGCTGATAAAATAGAAATTAAAATAGAAACAAATAAGCAAAGAGGCGAGAAGGGGCACATAGACAAATTATTTGACAGAAAGTAACAAGAGGAATGAATATGTTGAGGTAGAATTAAACTAATATGAACATGAGTAAAAACTTGATTATCTATGAATCTGTTATGAGTTATGAGCTAGCGTAAAATGAAAATGAGAATGAAAGATGAAAATAAACAAGGCAGTATGATCAGTATGTCAGTATTTTTGAATGTACCGCTTTAACATTCTAAATACTGACAAAAAGGGTTAATTACTTCAACTTTTGTTTAATTAATCCTTTAGTCTGTAAACTTATGAACCCTCAGTTATGCAAAGCAATTTTGTATTAAAGTATCATGTGTATGATTGTGGTCAAGGCCAGAGTCAACTTGTTTTGTTAAATTAAATTACCTATAGTCATACCCAGAATGTGTTGGTGCTATAAAAATTATAATTGTATAAACAGTGCCTTGCAAAAGTATTCACCCCCTTGACTTTTTACCTATTTTGTTACATAACAGCCTTAAATTCAATGTTTTGTTATTCTGAATTTTATGTGATGGATCAGAACACAATAGTCTGGTGAAGTTAAATGAAAAAAATATATACATAAAACTATTTTTTAGATATAGAAAACAGAAAATTGGCATGATCTGTCATTACATTCACATACACACCTTTTTTGAAAGGCCCCAGAGGCTGCAACACCTAAGCAACAGGCACCACTGACCAAACTCTGCCATGCAGACCACGGAACTCTCCAAACAAGTAAGGGACAATGTTGTTGAGAAGTACAAGTCAGGGTTAGGTTATAAAAAAATATCTAAATCTTTGTTGACCTCCAGGAGCACAATCAAATCTATCATAACCAAATGGAAAGGACATGGCACAACAGCAAACCTGCCAAGAGACGGCCGCCCACCAAAACTCATGGACCGGGCAAGGAGGGCATTAATCAGAGAGGCAGCACAGAGACCTAAGGTAACCCTGGAGGAGCTGCAGAATTCCACAGCAGAGACTGGAGTATCTGTACATAGGATGACAATAAGCTGTACGCTCCATTGAAATGGGCTTTATGGCAGAGTGGCCATTACTTCCAGTAAAAACAAAATAGCATGTTTTGAGTTTGCGAAACGTCATATGGGAGACTCCCAAAATGTATGGAGGAAGGTGCTCTGGTCTGATAAGACTAAAATTGAACTTTTCAGCCATCGAAGAAAACGCTATGTCAAATCCAACACATCACATCACCCAAGCCGAGACTGGGAAACTGGTCAGGGTTGAGGGAAAGACTGATGGTGCTACATACAGGGATATTCTTGAGCAAAACCTGTACCACTCTTTGTGTGATTTGAGGCTAGGACGGAGGTTCACCTTCCAGCAGGACAATGACCCCAAACACACTGCTAAAGCAACACTTGAGTGGTTTAAGGGGAAACATGTAAATGTGTTGGAATGGCCTAGTCAAAGCCCAGACCTCAATCCAATAGAAGATCTGTGGTGAGACTTAAAGATTGCTGTTCACAAGCGCAAACCATCCAACTTGAAGGAGCTGAAGCAGTTTTGCAAGGAGGAATGGGCAAAAATCCCAGTGGTAAGATGTGACAAGCTCATAGAGACTTATCCAAAGTGACTTGGAGCTGTGATTGCCGCGAAAAGTGGCTCTACAAAGTATTGACTTTAGGGGGGTGAATAGATATGCACATTGACTTTTTCTGTTATTTTGTCCTATTTGTTGTTTGCTTCACAATATAAAAAATAAAAAATTCTTCAAAGTTGTCGGCACGTTCTATAAATTAAATGATGCAAATCCTTAAACAATCCATGTTAATTCCAGGTTGTGAGGCAACAAAACATGAAAAATGCCAAGGGGGGTGAATACTTTTGTAAGGCACTGTATATATATGTATATATATATCACATATATAGTTGTCAGTGTGGGGAACGCTTACGATGTTCGTCACACTTTGCAAACCTCGAAAAGTGAGGCGAGCCTTCAACCACGCGGGAATTAGGCTGCAATGCTTGCCTCGAGAAGCAGAGCAAATCAGTGCGTGGGTCATGCGTAACTTAGGTGGCGAGCAGCTTCACGCGACTGCGACCCTTGCGAGTCGAGCAGTAAAGGCATGCGACTGCGAGGGTCGCAACTGCAACCGTGGCGCATAACTCTAAAAACACAAAAAACAAACAAAAAAATTTGACTAAAATAATAACATACTCACACACAGCACAGCGGGAGAGCCAGGGAGCCTGGGAGTGAGGTTGCAAGCAAATTTTAGTTATATTTGATGTTTTTCCGTCGGCTAGGCGAGGAAAAAAATGCCGGTCGAAAAACGTAAAAATTCTGATACTGGATGAAAACGAGGCTGAGCAAATCCAGGCACGCGGGACTTAGAAAATACACGACGACAAAGACAGTAACAATTATCCCAACAATGCCAGACACGCAGATCTGGCAGTCAGCACGCGCCATGCAATCATTCAGCAGACACACAGAGGAGAAATACACAGGGAATGGACAGGGGGGAGTTGCTGGAAAGAGACGCATGGTATTCCCAAGCACAAAACTTGCAATGAGCAGACCATACGGTAGGCGGGAGGAAAGGGTCCCAATGAGCTCCAAAGGCGCTCATTGCGAGCCGTGCGATGAGCGCCGAAGGCGTTCATCGAAGGGCTCACGATGAGCACCGCAAGCAGCAGAGGCTTGCAATAAGCGCCAAAGGCGCTCATTGCCAGCCCCACGCTGAGCGCGGAAGGTGCTCAGCGCGGGGCTTGAGATGAGTGCCAAAGGTGTTAAGTGCAAAGCAGGAAAGTTGCATTACAGGAGGAGAGAGGCTCGCAATAAGTGTCGAAGGCGCTCATTGCGAGCCACACGATGAGCGCTGGGGGCGCTCAGAGGGGGGCTCGCGATGATCACCAAAGGTGCTCCGAGGAGCAAAAGCCTCACAATGTGTGGCAAAGAGCATTGCCAGCCATACAATTTTAATCCTGTCATTTTTGACGGGCAATTTCCGAGTGTATATATATATATATATATGTATATATCCTTCCTGATTTCCAAAATAGGCAATTGCATTGTACCGTGGATCAACATCCTACTTATTCAAGTTAACTGACATACCTTTGTATGTCCTTTTTTATTCAAAAATACGTCCAATCCTTTTTTTAAAGTTATCTATTGAATATGCTGCCACAACATCCTTTGGTAGTGAATTCCACAATCTGTCGGCCTTTACTGTGAAGAACCCTTTTCTTTTTTAATGTGAAAGCTTTTTTCTTCTAACCTCAAGTTGTGATCTCTCATCAACTATAAGCTTCTTAGCAAAGCTTTATACTGGATGCATTTATGTAAGGTAATTATATCATCTCTACCTATCTTAATCCATGCTAACATTTCCTTTGCCTTTTTTGCTGCTGCCTGACACTGAGCACTGCTACCTATGTGGTTGTCCTCAAGCACTCTTTAATTTTCTCTATCTCTGATACTGCTAAATTTGATACATTTAATATATTTCAATACATGCCTTTTTTTCCTTTCCGAACTCCTTAATTTGTTTTTACATTTCTCTCTGCCATTTAGCTGCCAATTATTCTATGTTATGTTAGGCTCTTTGGGGAAAACACATTCTCTACTGATTTAATTAGCGTGCACAATTTAGTGTCATAAGCAAATATTGAGACAATAATTTCCAGTCCTACTTCTATGTCATTAATAACAATATTAAAAGGAAAATTACCTAATACTGAACCATGAGAAACCCCACTTACCACATTAGTCCAATATGAGTTTGTTAGATTTACAACAACCCTTTGTTTCTGGCCTTTTAATCAATTTTCTATTCATGTGCAGATTTTAACTGAATCCCTTGTAACTTTTATTTTGTACAATTGCCTCCGATGTTTTCAAAAGCCTTTGCAAAGTCCAAATACAATACATCAACTGGGCTGCCCTGTTTCAGGCTTCTACTTACATCCTAATAGAAAATAATTGAATTAGTTTGATATGACCTACATATCAAAAAGTAATACTGATTAAGGTTCAGCAGTGGAACCACTATACAGTATATATATATATATATATATATATATATATATATATATATATATATATATATATACACACAAAATGGAGCTCTCAGGAATTATATCCAAGCAGATACATAACAATGAGGTGATCCTAAGTCTCTGAAACTCATTGAGCAGTTGGTAGGTTCATAGGGTCAGGTTGTTTTTTCATGTGATACATTGGACCCTTTTCTATTGCCCAATTCTTAAATTTATACATACTTAAAATTACTATTAATATTGCCACATATTCTATTAGCTACTCTCAATCCATTTACGAGTTACCCACCCACAATCACTACGGACCAGCAAAAGAAGCAACTTTGGCCTTAGAACTCGACTGGTTTTAGTACAGCTCAAATATTATGAGCTCTAAATAATTAAAGTTACACAAAATCCATATTCTATTAGACACATAGCTTTAGCTCACAAATATATTCTAACACCGCAACTGAAAAAAGTATTAATTTGTCAAAAATATTAGGAGTAATAAATAGAACTCGCAAGGGCTTTTTTTAACACTTATTAGAGCTGTAACAGTAATTGAACACACAATACTGTACTTTATAAGCATGGTAAGGAAACACATTATAATTAATTGCAGAACAGTCTCAAACCCACAAATATGCAATTTAAATGTTATTTCTGACTCAACGGGTTCATACATATCATGAAACCCACATGGACTAGAACAGATGATCTAATGCATTTTATAAATTGCTTGATTGCGAGCCCGATCAGTAAATATTACTTATTGGCACTAATAATTTGTAGCCTCTGATTCCAGATTACGTCTAACTTCCATGTTTTACTGACGTCATGATGACGCTCTCATTTACTATTTTTATATTTATTGGTTGTCTCTAAGAAGTAAATTATGGACTTGCTTAAATATTGTCAGATAATATGATCTTGCCCTCTGAAATCGTACATAAAAAGGCAGGTTTTATGTGTTTAGGCTTAAGGAGATAAATTGCTGGAGTCAATTGAATATATCTAAACATATAGAGCAAAAAACAATAGTAGGGCTCATTGTTTCCAGCCATTGTACAGTATATAGTTCTGTTTCTGGGAATAATGTTACATTTTCATCCACATTTTCTTATATCTATGATGGGGGAATTTACTAAGCATCTCAAGTGCATCTCATTTGCATCCCTTGGTTTACTATGCACTCTTCCCTATGAGGAAAAACTACCACAGTGCTTCTCACCTCATCTCAGGTAAGAAAATTCTTAGTAAATTCATCCCATGTTTTTTACATTTTGAAATATTTATTGTGTACTAAACAAATTGCAGACAAAAACAAGGCAAACAAAACAGATTATGAAGCAAAGATTGTGAGGTGCAAAGCATAATATACATGTTGTATATATTATGACTGCATCATACAAGAGAGAAGAGCTGTCTAAAAAGTTACCCCCTGTATATATGAAAACAGGAAAAAGGGAGAAAGTTAAACAAATGAAACACACCATCCTGAATCGAACATAACTATACCAAAACTACCCTGAATCCCACCATTCAGTTTATTGGGTAGCTCAACATTAACAGGTTTTTATCACCATCTATGTACAACAATAATGGAATTTTTCACTAGATTAAATTATCAAATACACGACCAAATCTTCTTATAAAACAAGTATTTCATTTGTCAAAAAGAAGTATTCTCATTATCTATAATTGTGCTGCTTAACAGTCACTTGTAGGACCTGTGCCGATCCTTGAGACTTTATCTGCCAGTCTTCAGGAGCAAAGAAGCACACCTTTAAACATACAACTAAAAATCATCATAATTATACAGTAAATAGACTAGTCGGTTGTCCGTCATAAATGAGGGTATAATATTTCATGTCTCTTCCCCTCTCCCTCCACTGTGTCTCTTCCCTCTCTCCCTCCCCTGTGTCTCTCCCCCCTCCATCCCCTGTGTCTCTTCCCCCTCCTCTCTGTCTCTTTCCCCCCTCTCACTCCCCTGCTTCTCTTCCCCCTCCCTGTGTCTCTTTCCCCATCTCCCTCCCTCCCCTGAGTCTCTTTCCCACGCCTCCCTCCCCTGTGTCTCTTTCTCCTCCTCCCTTCCTCCCATGTGTCTCCTTCCCCTCCTCCCTCCCTCCCTCCCCTGTCTCTTTCCTCTCCTCCCCCATCCCTTGTGTCTCTTGTCTCTTTCCCCTCCTACTCTCCCCCCCCCCCCCCCCAGCATGCAATGTGCGGCTAGCGACGCACATTGTGCACTGCGCATTGCTGAGTATAGTTTCCATAGTGCACGTGCGCTAGCCAGCATTATAAACGACGGAAACTGTATTAGTGATTATTATTGATGAATTTGTCTGTAGCTAAAATGTATTCTTTTCAAGTCAGTTCAAAACAAAAAAAATGTAGTGTGTCTGAAATAGGTTTGTGTCACTCAGTCTTGCCCTGAATACACATAAACGAGATGTTTAAATACACACATATATATATATACTAGCGAATTGCCCATCAAAAAATGACGGCAATGTTATTGTAAGTGAGCTAATGGTGTGTAATAATGAAATATATAATACATTAATAAATGAATATACTTTACCTATTTTGAAGCATTGTGATGAAGAGCTGGCAATCTGTTTTGATGTTGCTGCAGCATTAGTAGTGTGGAGCTGCTATGTAAGCGTGATGAATGTGTGCAGTGTAATAGTGTGCATGCGCGAGACCAAACCGTTAGCGTAGTGGTGTACTTCCGCATTGGCGTAAAATGGCGGGTTATCTGTGGTATGCGTCTTTGCGGATTATCCGTAGGTACTTCGTGGTGTTTTGCGAGTTTCTCCTGGTGTTTTGCGTGTTTAGAGTGCTGTAGCCTCGTTTTCGTTTTGTTCGTCGGACATTTTTTCTCTCGCTTAGTGATTTTTATGAGTGTCTAAAGTGTGTTATTTTAATTTAAATGAAGGTGTAACTTGCTTTTTTGAGGTGCTGGATGGTTCCTCTTGCTGTAGGTAAGCTTTTTATGTGTGTGTTGTGTGTATTTATTGTGTTTTAAATGGTTGTATGTCGGCGTGTTGCGTCCGATGTTTGCGAGGTCATAATGTCTGGTAACGTGTCTCGTATGGTGATTGCGTGTGTAGCCTCGTTTTCGTTTTGTTCGGCGGACATTTTTTCTGTCGCTTAGCAAATTTTTTAGTGTGTAAACTCTTTTATTTTGAGTGAAATGAAGGTGTAAGTTGCATTTTTGAGGTCCTGGATGCTTCCTGTTTCTGTAGGTAAGCTTTTTATGTATGTGCCTTGTGTATGTATTGTGTTTTGAATTTTGTAATGTTGGTGAGTTGCGTCCGAGTGTTGCGAGGCCGTAAAGTGTGTTAACGTGTGTCGTATGTTGTTAGCGAGTGTCGTAATTAAGTGTGTGTCATGTTGTTTGCGATTTGCCACGTTAAGTTTGCGAGGGTCACAGTTGCTGGTATGGAACGCCTTGGGCGCTCCATGGCAGCAACTGAGGCCCTCGCCCACTGCCCTCTCTTTGCGAGGGCCGCGGCTCGCTGCGCGAGCCCGCAAGCGTTAGCAACAACTCGCATGCTCACAACTATATATGTGATATATATATATTTATTTTTTTATTTTATAAATACATATATGTCTGCATAATATACTTCTTTCAGTGAGGGAGGGAGGGGAACGCCACTCTGGTCGGCTACATGCTGAAGATGGCACTGACCGCGCCCCCCAGCCCCCCAGCCAATAGGAGGGCTCGCCCAGGCTCCTCCAGGTCAAAGGACACTTCAGGCTATCCAGGGAGCCTAGGCCGCCTTATTACATCTCTCTTTCCTTTTGGGCTAGGATTATAAGCTCATTAAAATATATTTTTAAAAAGTAGACAATTATAGTTCCACGTCCTATGTTCATATGTTCAGAACTTTTACATGTTGTGGTCAGATATTTATATTGGAGACAGGACGGATGTCAGGGACAGAAAGTAAACTTCCCTGACTAATGCAAGCAGCAGCTTATCCTGTACACTGGAAAGGGTATTAATAAAATTAAACTAATTACTATACTGTGTTTTTATGAGCGTCCAAGAATGTTCATGGTATTAAGAACAATACAAAAGACACGATGCAACATACCATGTTTTATTAATACTGTACAACAATTTCATGAGGAACACACATGGTTAATTTACAGTAAGGACAAGAGAATGATTTGATAACAAGGTACTTTATTATTATATGTTACGACACATAACAAATTCACCCCAAACAAATAAAATAGTTATATAATATCACTTTAAAGGACCACTGTTTATATCTATACATATATATATATATATATATATATATATATATATATATATATATATATATATAGATAGATATAGATATATATAGATATATAGATATCTATGCATATATATATATATATTTAAATATATATATATATATTAATGTATATTTATAAAATATAATCTTAACTTGAGAATGCACAAATTGATTTTATTAATAAAATATAATAATAATACATTTTTTTAGTGCCTTTTATATCCTGTGGTTTTGGTTTTCGCTGTTCAATTCGCTCAAGTGGGAGGAGACTTTGAATGTTGTGGCAGTGTTTATTTGCACAGTGGAAATGTGGCAAATAAAACTGACAGTGCTTCATGAGGACTAATAGAAAACTCATTTGTTTGCAATGGCACAGAATGTAGCAATCTCAATTAATTAGTAAAAGAAATGTTACCCTTCAGGAAATAATAATTGCATATAATAAATTAAAAAGTATGTCTGCTTATTTTTTTATATTGCTTTTTTATAAATCTTATCAACAAAATTATTAATTGAAAAGACCATATAGTACATTTGTCCACAATAAAAAAAAACAAATTTATGTTTCAAAATTTTGAGTATGACTATGAGCATAATTAATCAGGAAAAAAGTTTAAATGTTGATGTCTCTGCAGGACCCTGGAGGGATCCATGATACTTTAGTGGAGGTTACGTGTCTGAGAGGAGCGGTTACATTTCTGGAGAGGTTTGGTTCCATCCTTTGATATATGCGGGGGGAGGTTGCAATTTTAATCCTATTTAGTGATCAAACAATGGCTCTGGACTTCTGTCCCCTTCTCCCCTCCACTCACTAATAACTACAAATAGCCACCCACGTGCTTAAGATGCGGTGTAACAAACACAAAATGGCTTCCTGTACTTCAGATTTTCTCTAAATGTTTTTATGCCCTTGACTTGAACTTTGTAATTTATTTATAAGAAGCAACCTCATTGATCCTCCGCTGCCTCTGAATGTGAGTTATTGCTGATTAATGTTATTACCCTGTGTAGATCTTGCTCGTTGGGACTATACAACTGCATATGAGCCTGGGAAGCTTTGCTCTCACACACAGTGGATAAACAATCTTATTAATATAGCAGGTTTTTGTGGTGTAAATCCAGAAGTCAAGATAAGTCAGACATTTTTCCACCTTTAATGTGACCTTGCAACCCACATAATTCAATAGAAAAGCAATAGATGATTATTAGGAGAATTATTGAAAAAAAAAAAACACCCTGGTTGCATAAATATACACACATCTCACATACAGCTAATACTAAGCTGGAATGCATTCTGCTCCTTTACATCTCTAGCAGTTATATATTCTTTATATTGGGGTTCCATTACATTTTTACTTGTTATATATTTTTTACTGTGGAGTTCGATTACATTTTCTTCTCTGCTACTTTCTCAGGGTGTGTTCTTAAATACTAATGAGTTTTTCATTGAAAGCACTGTCAGTTTTAGCTGCCACATGTGCAGAGATAAGCTTCATCTGCATTCAAAGTCTGTCTCCCTCAGTAACTTGATCAGCAGAAACCAAAATAGCAGATTCCACTGCAGCGTAATTGCATATAAAGCATAATAAATTAGAAACATTACTTTTTTGACACATTTTTACTTTTGTTTGCATTACTTTTTACCTGTTTATAAGCGTAGCTCTCATTGCTTTATAGTGGCTATTTTTGAATTTATAAAATGTTAAACATGCTTAACAAGATTTAGCTAAACATATATATATATATATATATATATATATATATATATATATATATATACATAGCTGCTTATGATAATGTACTTGCTGGATGAGCAATACATCTGCTGCTTAATCATATTAATTACATTCCCTATAAAACTAATCTGTATTACCATCTGACTGTATTTCCCAGAACAATATTTCAGTCAGTGAGGTCCTTTGCTGGGTGTCCAGGTAGAATTCCTTCTCTGCCCACCTCACAGAGGTGTTCCTGCGGTAATCCTATCCAACTAAAGGCTGGATCCTACTGACGTCTACAGCCAAAACCATTCCTATAAGAGGGATCAAAGCAAGAGGAAGAGGAAAAGCCATCTGGAAATTACACACAACAGGTCTGCTACTTGCTGACACAGGACTCTAAAAGCACAGCAGATGTGGTAAGGTGCACTGAGATTTTTTCTACTATAAGAAATAGTAATTCATAGTTATTTATTAATTTCTTTAATTTAATTGTCTTGCTCATAATTTCACTTCTTGAATTGTGCTGCTTTAAAAACGTGCAATGACTTGCACAAACTACAAAAGATTAAATGTTTACTTAATAATAATAATAATAATAATATATATATATATATATATATATATATATATATATATATATATATATATATATATATATAAAACTTTAACTTATGTATAGAGCTACGGAATATGTTGGCGCGTTACAACTAAACAATAATATATAATTTATATATATATATATATATATATATATATATATAAATATATATATATATATATATATATATATATATATATAAATATACTTTCAACATATTGATATTATAGAGATATCTAATGTTATACCAAAGGCACAGGATTAAACATGAATCTGAGTTTATTTTTACTATAGCATATTATTTCCACGTTCTTTGCCTTTTTGTGTGGTATCTTGTGAGTTGTCCAAATTGTACATTGCTATTTAGACTTAATCTTGAATGTTAAGTTTATCTGACAGTATTGCTTGTAAAATATTCTGTAAGTCTACTGAAATGCATATTGCAGAACTCAATAACTTGTAGATAACTAGGTAAAAATACAGGTGTATATATTCTACTAAACTGCTCTTGTCCCCATTTATTACCATTACCCATGCTTGATAAATATACCGCTTTATCTCTATTTGTCTATATTTTTTCATTTTTTTTTAATAAACAGGTATTGACATTTTTTTTTTTTTTTACAATAAGAGAATCTGAAATGTTTCTTATTAATTGCATTTTAGATACTACCAGATCATGGCTGAGGAGAACACATTAGACACACTGCCTAGTCCAGAGCAGCCCCAGAAACCAGAGGGGAAGAAGTCCCACTTTAATATAATTCACAACATCCCTCAGAAGAATGCCGAGATACTGAGCAGTCAGTATGGCTTCAATATCTTCTTGGCTGGGATCCTGCTGATGTTTGCTTGGGCAATCCACGCAGAGGGGATCACAGACAGGGACCTGCTGTCCTATCTCATCACATTGATGCTAATACAACTCATTTGGATGCTTTGGTACATTTTCAGAAGTTACTCTCCGAGGAGATCAATTAAAGAAAAAGATACTGATGCTGGAGCAAGGTGGTTAAGATGTAAGTCATATGCATCTTCTTAACTGTCCACTTGAATTGTGTGTAGTATATATTGTTTATATATATATATATATATATATATATATATATATATATATATATAGTAGCTGTTAATTCGTATCCGACTGTCTGCAACCCTATATATATATATATATGGTTTTCTTGGCAAATATGGAGTTTGTTAACAGTTCTCTATCGCTATTTTTATATATGTTTTAATTGTGTAGTTATATCCATCTCCACATATGTGTGTTTGTCTCCATCTATGGGGCATCTCAGGGATGCTTAGTGAACTCCCCCATACGTTATCTATCTATCTATCTATCTCTTTCTATCTATCTATCTATCTATCTATCTATCTATCTATCTATCTCTCTCTCTATCTATCTATCTATCTATCTATCTATCTATCTCTTTCTCTCTATCTATCTATCTATCTATCTATCTCTTTCTCTCTATCTATCTATCTATCTATCTCTTTCTCTCTATCTATCTATCTATCTATCTATCTATCTATCTATCTCTTTCTCTCTATCTATCTATCTATCTATCTATCTATCTATCTATCTATCTATCTCTTTCTCTCTCTCTATCTATCTATCTATCTCTTTCTCTCTATCTATCTATCTATCTATCTATCTATCTATCTATCTATCTCTTTCTCTCTATCTATCTATCTATCTATCTATCTATCTATCTATCTATCTCTTTCTCTCTCTCTATCTATCTATCTATCTCTTTCTCTCTATCTATCTATCTATCTATCTATCTATCTATCTATCTCTATCTATCTATCTATCTATCTATCTATCTATCTATCTATCTATCTATCTCTATCTATCTATCTATCTATCTATCTATCTATCTATCTATCTATCTATCTATCTATCTATCTATCTCTATCTCTCTCTATATCTATCTCTCTCTCGCTATATATATATATCTCTCTCTATCTATTCATCATTCTAACTATTTTACTTTTTCATATATTATTTCAGAACTTTGTGGCTTCAGTAATTTTCTGAATGCCTCGCACTAAAAGGACCACTACAGTGTAATATTTATATTTTGTTAGGTTGTAGAACGTGATGGTTTATTTTAATGGTTTAAAATGAATTAGTACAGGCTTTACATTTTTAACTCTTATTTGCTTTAGTGATGATGGACACCTTATTTTAAAATGCAGCACTAGAATTAATACCAATGGGGGAGACTCACTAAACATAGAAGCGGCTTATATGTACCGCACAGTGTCAATGTGCTCTATAAAATTGCCATTGCACTCATTTTCAGTCCCTACAATTGTTTAGTGAATATCCCTATTAGTTCCAAGGGTGTTTTGTTGTAAGCTAAGCAGATATTGTGTTTAGTTCTGGAATTTAATGGTTTTGTAAGTTATATGTTTAGAAACGCAAACATAATACTTAGGAGCCTGGCTATTACTGACTAATACCAATTGTTACTGAATGACCTGCAACAGTATACAATGCATTGTGGGGTATCTTGGCTGTGGGAGAGTTATACAATACCTTTGTAGTTGTGCTTAGCACCCCCTGCTGGTGGAGGATTCATAGTACAGAACATACAATCATAGTGGCAAGAGAATATTGTTATTATGTTGTTATTATACTATAGCGCTATAACATATTCTATAGCGCTATACATTGGTTAAGTACAAGTCAAAAACTCTGAGCTTAAAATCAAACATACATAGCGTTTCCCTTAAAGCACCTTATAAGATTGAAAACTCGCAAACTTAAATTGAAACGAATAAAAATAAAAATGCAACAAATAATAAAACAGTGCATCATTAAAAAGGTTGCAGCAATCACAAAGTATAATTGCAGCTCAGCTCATAAACAAACGTTGCATTTTATTTATATCAGAATACACTTGAAATTCAGGAATAATTCTACTGTTTTGGAGGTCAGAGAGAATCTGAATTCCTGCAGCTTCCTCAGAGAATGCTGATTTTATTAAATGCCACATAAATGCATTTTATTTTACCTAATTTGATTCAATTTAATGGGTATTGCTGAGATTCAGCATCTGAATGACACAACTTCCTGCATTTTATGTAACCAAGCCATGTGATGCTGCAAAATGTATTAGAAGTAAATAAAATATAACCATGGGAATGAGTGAAATGTCCTGATTAAACACAAGAAACAAAATGTTACTTTAGTCTAATACATTACATTAAAACAATCATTTTAAAGAATTCTGCTCTGCAAGCAAAAAATAGATATTTCCAAAATGTGTTGCCATTGAATTAGTTATCTCAAACATTCCAATATATTGAGGAGGGATTCATAAAAAATCTGGTGATTTATTGAAGGTTGCATAGAAAAATGTAGTTACCCTAAAATGTGCTATGTTCCATATAGAGCATGTTTATCAAATGTAAGTGGAGGAAACCAAAAAAATACCAAGGAACCTATTTATTAAATTGGCATAATCTTTACCCCAACTTATTTATCTCACTTTACCTTTATGGAATACCTGATCTGATAAATAAATATCATTATTTTCTACATTTATACTAGAGCTTGTTTTTAAACAAGCCTAAATGTATGAATTAAAAAACATTGAGGTTGATTCAATACGTGATAGCATGGGTTGCAAATGGATACCAAGGGCTGCACTGGGGATTTTCCCCATATTTCAGGCTCAGAAAACCACATTCAACAGTCCCAGAGATTCTTAGTGAATCTCCCCCACCTCTAATTTCCTTGTTGTGAACCCAAATGACCCTTAGGGGGGTTTCTCACCCTAAGGGTGATAGGGGAACCAGACGTGGACTCCTTGCTCACTGTACCTTAGGGACTAAAGCTGCACCTCACTGAAGAGGCCCACAGAGGCAGAAACGCATACAGGGTTTGCTGTTTCTCGTGTTCAGGGAAGAATTGCCTGGTATTTTGGGGCTGGATCACTCTTTTGAGTAAGATCAGACTGATATACTACAGGATATTTCTCCCTGTGAAGGGCACAAGTGAGCTAAAAGAGGCTGCTCTCTGAGTAGGTAACCAGACCGATAGAGCAAACCTATTAAGGTATTGTCTATTCTCAGATTGAGCACCTCTAATTTCGTTGTTGTTCTCCCCCACTCTTAATAAAAAACTGCTGTAATTTTTATGTATAATTTAAGTGTGTTTTTAAAAAGTAGATTTATTAAATGACAACTGCAGTTTGGTAAACTATCAATTTGCTTGTGAAGTAACAAAATAACAACAGTGGCAGAAATGCAAGACCGGAACATAATTGTTTTTGAGAAATCTTATATTTAGGTGACTCTTGTGTCAAATAATCCATTTTGGACTGCTGGTCTGTCTGTAGCTTGAGTGGGAGAGTTTCCAGTGGCACATTTTTTTTTTGTGTTGTTCTGTTGTTTCTGATTCTCTGTGACCTCATGGACCATAACACACCAGGACATCTTTATGTCCATGGTCATGCTGATCCATTTGGTTTTCATGGCAGAGATACTGGAGTGGGGTGCCAGACCCTTCTCCAGTGGACCACCGCATACAGCTCCTGGTATTCCTAGGTGATCTCCCATCCAAGTACTGACCAGGCCCAACCCTGCATGGGTTCATCTCTTGGTTCCCTGACTAGAATCAGTGAAAGCATTGATTTCATAACCACTGCTCCACCAGGGAACCCTAACCCATTACTCTGCCTTAAAAGTCTGTTGTCAAGGGGCTATTTTAGGAGGACGTCTATAACTAAAGTGAATATAGATATTAGCAGAAATAACAATTCTTCCCACTTCTCTCAGGTTTTTAATCCTTTTAGGAACAAAGATACAATATCCATCATCATTAAAGCAAAGTTATAATAGTTACAAAGGCTATAGCTATTTATTTTAAACCATGAAAACATAAAGTCTAGTTCTTCAGAACAACATTGTATAAATATGACACTTCAGCCTTTTCAACTGTGTTTCTGTATGACTGTTTTATTAAAATATTACATGCTTAACATACATGTTTCTGCTTTTTGGAAGGCGGCATCACTTTATTTGCTGTAATTACTCTCATCTTGGATTCTTTCAAAATCGGATATTACATTGGGTATTCAGACTGTGTATCAATAACTGAAGGGATTTTTCCTGTGACCCACGCTGTACACACATTATTGCAGGTAACTGAACCTTTTTGATGAGTATTTTAAATTATTTTATTTTAAATTGAATAAATGTGCATTTTTGTTCCAATATATATAAATGCTTCTACTTTTCTCCACTCATGTCATGTACATATTTATGTTTTATGCTGCCCTAGGCCATTATGATTTGTGCACACCTCCCGTCCCACTTGCAGCTCCTCTTTTTCCCTTTCTATTTGTATTTATGTATATATGGTATGTCAGAAAGTATAATGTACACTTACACAGAGAAATATTCAATGTATTGCACTGGCATCTTAGGCAGTTTGTAGCCCCCTGTAAATGTGCTGGCCTAGGCCTGCATCTCGTGGGCTGTTAGTTGTGTTCAGAACAAGAATTACCCATTGTCCATTTTAATAAGGTATTCATTCTTAATTATTAGGTAGCTGCCATTCATACGGCTTGCACCTTTCATTAGAGACCTCATTCCCCTAACCTGTTATTACAGTGAATTTGTCCATTGTATGATGAACTTGCTGGTTCTGCACTTATTTTAAATTAATCAAATGGAGATGCACATTCCATAAATTAGTGCAAAGAAGCATGCCACACTCTCGACCATTATATTATGCATTTAGGAGAACATTGGCTATATGTACAAGTGTTTGAGATGTCAAATCGGAGTTAATATGCCCCTTAGCATATCATGGTAATGAAGACGGTTTATTAGAATTATACTTTGCACTTTAGTGTATATGGCCTCAAGTTTTGTTTATATGACAGAATTAATAATTTGACATTATATGGTCGTTTGAATAACTAAACTTGATAATGGCCAAAATAAATAAACATAGCATTTAAATACTAAATTTCATATACAATTTTTTTTTTCACTGAGCTTTTATTTATAGCTACTTTCTCTGGAGAGTGAGTCCTTGTAAACAAATTCACTTTCCATTAGTCCTGATAAAAGAACTGTTAGTTTCAGCTTCCAAATGTCCATTGTAGCAGCTAAGAACTTTCTCTCTATTTAAAGTATTTTTTTCCATTAATATATTAAAGGCTGTATTACTTTTTTACATTCTAAAAACACTTTTCCTATCCAAAGTTATTCAAAAGAGTATAGGACCACATTGGTCATTTAAGAAATCTTTGACTCTGTCGAAGAACACAATTAAGCAGGCCTGACCATCTCTGCTCCTGGCTGGGGCAGGCAATCCCAAATGACTTAAACACACTTGATATCATTCAGGATTCCCTGCCCCAGCCAGTTAGAGGAGTGCTATAAGAGCAGAGAAGGTATTGCCAAGGGAACTGGAGGAGAAGGGGACAGGGGTAATAGGGGACAGAAAGTAATATGTATATATATATATATATATATATATATATATATATATATAAATATATAGTAAATAAATACATCTGTGTTCACATTTGAATGTCTAAAACAAGTTAAAAAACCTGCTTCCAGCTCAGAATTACGAGAAAAACAGTTATTACACTGCATTCTGGGAAGCTGAGCTGGGACATGCAAATGTGCCCACAAATGCCTCGCTCTTCAATCCATAGCCATTATCAAACATTGCTTCCTTTAAGCTTATGCATGCTGTATTATATTACACAGCTTTAATGCAAAGCCAATGTTGGATTAAACACAAGCTGAGTATCCTATCCATGTACAGCTGTTTCAAGCTTATATATATAGATCTATGTAATTTATATATCATTGTATGACAAAGGCTGAAAGTTTTTTTTTGCACCAGGACCTTCATTCACTAGCTCCACCACTGAACAATAGTAATGGCAAAGATACTTATTTTCATAGTTTACATGTTATTCACCCTTACTTTTAACAAGGTCAACAAGGTCACATACATGACCAGGCATTGTGCCTGTCACATATGTAAAATGTGGGGAGGGGGAGGTTCCAGAAGCTTACAAGCTGCTAATTTGTTGGCTATTGATGAGGAAATACTTGGTTATATAACTCTAATTAGAACATATAAGAGATCACTAAACACTGTAAAAAATATGGTTGAAAACTGGGTCTAACTAAGAGCATAAACAAAAAAAAGTTGTACAGCTAGTTTTTAATTAAAAAAAAATGATGCATCTGCTTGATCCTGGATGAATCCATGATCCATTGGTGGAAGTTTTGCGAGAAGGGAGTTTACATTTCTGTAGGGATATGGTTGCATTTTCTGATGCATGGAGTCTGCTTATGGCCAACAAGGGGGAAGGGTGTGGTGTATTATCCAGTTTTCCTAACAAAGTCTCTCTTTTCCCTCTTTCACCACTGCCAAAATACACCCTCATGATCCAGCTCTGAGGAAGTGATGTAACACAAAATACTCATAAATATAGCCTTCAAAAATATTGTTAGTTTGGTACATACTTTACAAACAAGTGTCTTTTTTCTCTAACTGAAGTGGTCCTTTACATAAAAAGAAAAGAAAATGCCCAAAGAGTCCCCTCTTTAAGCGAGCTGACTCAGATCACTGTAACTACACTGTTTAGTTGATACAATGTGTGTGTTCATTGGTGCTGTTTTACATACATTATCACAATCTGCTTCCTCAAGGGGGCTTGATATGAACCTAGTTCAAACCTACCCCAGCAAAATCCTGTGGTTATTGTTCTCTCTGACAGCAGACGATGGACCAAAAATAAGTACCATGCCCAGGACCTTGCTTCGACAAACCAAGGATGTCAGGAACACCATACAATCCCTTAGAATTAGGATTAATTTACAGACTGATACACTTTGAACATGTAAATCCAGACACAACTGCCACACCTTTATTAGTTGTCACATTTTATACAATTTTCTCGCGCACAGGCTGGCCAATCACAGTAAGCTGCATCCTTAGGTACATAGAAGAAAGACCAATTAGCAGTAGGCTGCCCCTGCTTACTAGGAAACACTGTACATCTGATGAGGTTGGGCCCTTAAGCTATCCTGGTGATATATTAACTATAACAATTTGCTGTAAGCACTCAGAATATCTGTTTATCTACACAAGACTCCCTGTGTTTGTTTACTTAGGTGGGGCTGGGTGAGTCACCAGATAACAACACTGTAACATAATCAAAATGCATACAATTTTTATGTCATCTTAACCATAAGTAATACACAAAACATAACTATAACAATAAACAGGGTAACTTCTTGCCAGTCCAGACCCAGGCCATAGTACAAAACAGTCCAGTCAGGCCTTGGGCATGACAGATATATTTACAATATTCCCCCTAACTTAAAAAGAATGCAGTGATAGGTTAGTGAAGCAATAGAGAACACAGACACATTAGGAATTGAGCAGGAGACGATGGAAAGGTCATGGAAAAAGATAGGTGACTAGAATTAAAATGGAAAACCACATTTTAAGAACTTGTCTATCTGTTTCTGTCCTGGCAAATGAGATGAAAAAGTTAAACTGAGCCAACTAGCTGTATTGAAAAGTGTGTGAAGATAAGTAAACAGATAAGGCAGGTCTTACAAGGCATAAGTAGGAGCTGCACATTTGTGAAGGTATTCATAGCTTCCATAGAAGAGTCACTAATGCAGCATTTACTGAACATGTCTTGAAGCCAATATCAAGAACAGAAAGCACATTCGTTCTCCTGCATTATAATTATGGCTGCATATCCCAGGAAGGAGTGGTACGAATTTGACATATCATTCAAGAGAGCTTAGGAAAAACGTGTAGCCAGAAATATAAAATCCAGTTTTACTTGGAAGATGATTACTGTAGAAATGTATCTTTTTAACTTGCCAACTTCTATTAAAATATTAATCATTCATTGTAGAACAAATACATTACAATAATAAACATATTCATTGATCTGAAGAATTCTTTTGGCATCTTTTTGTTTCATACAAATGTTTTAACTGGATTGATTTTTTTCATCCTTCTCATTGTGTTTAAGATGCAAAATTTACACATAAAGGCACATGTGAGCTAATTCTTTTTTCTTCCATGAAATTAAAAAGCAACATTTTCAGTTGTATTTTGCATAAAAAAATATTAAGTCAAACCAGTCTAAACATCATTGAAAGTAACAGTAAGTACAGAGCATACATACGTCTGTAGATGTCATTGGCAGACAAGTAAGACTCATACATCTATATTACCTCTCATTGAGAGGGGCAAGTCCCCCAGATCAGTTAGATATTGGAATTGTTTCGTTCTGCTTTGAGAGTGTCATTTGAAAAAATAAAATGCACAGTAATATGTTATTAAATACTCTCATTCAGATGGCACAAGGGAAAATACTTTCAATGTCTCTTTAACTTACTTTATTATTATTATTCCTTTATTTGTAGCGCACCAACATATTCCGTAGCACTGTTCATGGGTTACCCTGTTATTGAGCTTAAACCCACATTGTGCTTTCCCCAAAGCACCTTACAAGATTTAAAACTCGCAGACTTACGGTCTTCTATGGAGTAGAACTTTATGAAGCCCACAAAATAACAGATTCTTACATTCTGATCCCTCCCCCTTTCTTCCTGTTCTCACTCATGAGAGCTGATATCATGTACAACTGTGACCTAAGATTACACCAACAGGGGAAAGGTTTAACATTACTATCAAATAAACCCAGATATAATGTGTGTCTGAGCAGCATAAGACACTGGTAGTATGAAGTCCCTTACCTGTGTGTGGCACCCTGCATGAAAGAAAACAGAAAGTAAGAATCTCTTTTTAGGTGGGCTTCTTAGAACTAAGTAAAGTGTAAACAATATATGATAATTAATCTTTGGAGGATAAAAATATTTACATCACATATTTAAAATATTCATATACAACAAAAATTGCTTAAAGAGTCCCTTTAAGTGTTGACTCATTTCTAAACTCCTCTGATGAATGCACAAGCGTAATCACTACCGATGAGAAGCAGAAAAGCGATTTAATGAGCACATTGAGGATTTAATTTGAAAATATTAAGTAAATATTAAATAAATAATATTAGTAAATAGTGTTAAGTAGCCTTGTGTGATGTGTAAGGCCAGATCTGGTCATACGTTGTTCATTATTACACCTTATTTCACACTTCAAAATGTTTCTTAGCATAAAAAATAAAAAAATATTGCAATTCACAGACTGGCCACTACAGTGAAAACCCCTGGAGCTAGAAAGGTACAAGAGGGAGGAAGCTACTCTTAGGCTGTCACAGCACGGAGAGAAATGATGAATACTAGATAAAATAAAATTAAAAAAAATATATATATATATATATATATACATACATACAGTAAACTCTCAGTTAACCGGAACTCAAGGAGCCAGCAAAAAAAATTATACTGTATACTGTACTTTAACATGGAAGCAGACCGGCATGAGTGACTGAGCCAGTGCAGTGTTGGCGTTACATTCCCCGAGTTCAGCACCGCACCCTCCAGACGACCAAACCTGTGTGCTAGTGAGGAGTGAAAGCTGCGGCTGCTAGAACAGCACTCACTGACAAATATTCTTAGCAGAGCATCCTATGGGCATCTAATGTAAGCCTCTTTTAATAGTAACCCTCAGGCAACCAGAAACTACATTTGTCCTGCATCCATCAATCCCCCACAGGTGCCTGATAACTAAGAGTCTACTGTAAATATATATATACTAGTATCTTGCCCATCATAAATGACTGTGTCATATATGTAAAGTTTAATAGTCTGTGCTGTCTCTCTCTGTGCTGTCTCTGTGTGCCCTTTCCCTCTCTCTGTACGCTCCCTCTCTCTGTGCTGTCTCTGTGCGATCACTCCCTCTCTCTGTGCGTTTACGTCCTCTCTCTGTGCGATCACTCCCTCTCTCTGTGCGCTCACTCGCTCTCTCTGTGCACTTGCTCCCTCTCTCTGTGGCTCACTCCCTCTCTCTGTGCGCTCACTCCCTCTCTCTGTGAGCCCTCTCCCTCACTTTGTGAGCCCTCTCCCTCACTCTGTGAGCCCTCTCCCTATCTCTGTGCGCCTTCTCCCTCTCTCTGTTTAACCTCTACCTCGCACAGTGAGCCCTCTGTCTCTCTGTGAGCCGTGTCTCTCTCTGTACGCCCTCTCTCTTTCACTGCATCTCTGTGTGTCCTCTCTCTGTGCTCTATGTGCTCTCTGTCTCTCCCTCCCTCTCTCCTCCTTCCATTTCTCATTCTCTCTGTCCCTTTCCCGCTCTCTTCCCCCTTCCTCTCACCTCCTTTTCTCTCTCTCCCCTCCCTCTCTCTCTCCCTGTCCCTTTCTCCCCCTCCCTCTCTCTACCCCTCCCTCTCTCTACCCCTCCCTCTTTCCCCCACTCACTCTATTTCCCCTTCATCTTCCCCTGCTTTTCTTTCTCTCACCCTGCCTCTCTCTCCCTCCCCTTCCTCTTCTCTCCCTCTGCCTATCTCTACCCCTCCCTCTCTCTTCCTTCTTCCCTTTCTCTCTCCCCAACTCCATCTCCTCTGCCTTCCTTCTCCTCCTCTTCTCCCCTTCCTCTCTCTCACGCTCTTCTCCCTCCCTATCTTTTCATTCTTCCCCCCTCCCTCTCTCTTCCCCACATGTGTGGCTTTGCCGCTCGTGCGTAATAGCGCTGTTATGCCGCACATGCTCAATAGCGCAGTTAGGCCGCACATTTGCATTAGTGTGGTTATGCCGCGCATTCTCAATAGTGCGGTATTGCCGGGCATATGCAGGAATCTGCGCACGGTCGGCAAAGCCATGCATGGACAGTTTGTGCCAACAAGTAGATGTGAGCAACACCTGTGCAGTAGGCATCTCCCAGGCGTTACTCACATCTACAAACTATTACAGCGATATATATATATATATATATATATATATATATATATATATATATATATATACGTGTTATTAATGATAGAGGAGGAGCTATACATTTTATCAATAATTTGGCAACTTTTTGTTAATAATTTTATTAATCATGAGTTAGGTGTATATAGGGAAACAGTATGTACATCTCCATAGTGTGTGAGAGCTGTATTTTTAACAATAAAACATCGGAGAAGCAGTGTGTACATATCTATAATGTTGGGGTACCTGTCTGTACACACAAACGTACAGTGGATCCTTGATACTCGTTGTGAATAAGTTACAAAAGGCACAATGACTGACGAAAACGAGTACCAAACTCCCATAAGGAATAATAATTGGTTGTAGCAAGCGCGACTTGTACCAAGGAAGAGCAGCGTACCAAAGCATTTTTTGCTCATCAAGACGCGTCGAACATTGAATCGCAGAGTTTTGAGGTAGTCGAGAACCGAAGGTCCACTGTATATATATATATATATATGTATATATATATATATAAAAATAAATATAAATATATATATATATATATATATATGTATATATATATATATATATATATATATATATATATATATATACAGTATAATATTTCCAAATACATTACAACAGCTTATATATGGGCAGTCATGGGTTGCTGACTCCTGTTTTATAAACTGCACCACATGACTACATAGATCAGTAGGAAACAGCTGGTTATATTGTGTTTTGCTTTAGAAAATGGAACATGGATATTCACAGCATCCAGCTCACATAACACAATAAGAGAGGTCAGGGTTAAAACAAGCATAAGAGCATTACAAATTACTTATCATTCATAACTTTATTAACTTTATTAACGTTAGTTATTTAGGCTTTAGATTTAAATGGTTATGAATTGTTTTACCGGGTCCCTTTATGAATATCCTTCCGTATACAGTTAATGGCTCAGTCTGATTGGTCACTTGTACTCCACTAGGGAAATCCGAAGAATTCCAGGAGTATTACTAAGAAACGCATTCTATGATTTAGTTTTATAATACTTTGTTACACTTTAAAGATGAAAAGATTAACATTCCTTCTGACTGTTTTCTTTATGTAATTAAGTTATATAATGTTTATGCTGGAGAGTTTTAATTATGTAAAAGATTATATATGGGCATTTTATTATGACAATTAAGATGCATTATATATTAAGCTTAATGGCTAATGTACGATTCATATTTTAAAAATGCTCTTTTGATTATGGGGGAATTTTGTGGAAAGTAAAATACAATTAAAACAGCCTTTAATTAATAATTAAATTAATTACTTTTCACTCCTTTAGAAGGACAGTTCCTATTTCCCCCGTCTCTCTTAGCTGCCAAGATTTCCCTCTTTTGAATGGCAGATATTTAAGAGTAAAACATATTAGAGCATTGGCAATGTGCCTCATTTCAACTGAAGTACATGAAAGCTTCCCCTATTAACGCTTTCTATATAAAAAAAAAAAAGTGTTTTTTTCTGCAACAATGGTTCCTAGTGTTTTTTACATACTTAACAAACATGTGAGCTTTTTCCTAAACAGCACTGGTCATTTAAATGAAAGGGTCTATCAAAATGTTTAGCCTAATAAACTTAAATTTCATTTGTTTTGTTGTTCTGTATACTATTACTTTTAAATCTATCTATCTATCGATCTATCTATCCATCCATCCATCCATCCATCCATCCATCCATCCATCCATCCATCCATCTATCTATCTATCTATCTATCTATCTATCTATCTATCTATCTATCTATCTATCTATCTATCGATCTATCTATCTATCTATCTATCTATCTATCTATCTATCTATCTATCTATCTATCTATCTATTTATCCATCCTAGAAAATGGCTAATGTTTATATTATTTTTGCTTCATCTTAGGTTTACTTTTTATGGTTTCATGCAAAGGATATCATCAAGTCCTTTAAAACTCTTGAAAGGTAAATGATTTCTTATTACAACTTAGTATTACATAACTTTTATTTTTACTGCTGATGATGTCAGTGCTCTTTTAACATATAAATAAATATAGCATTGTATTTTATATATGTAATTAAGCGTTATGCTCTGGAGCCTGTTAGGGGGAGGAGAAAAAATATTCTGTTTTGTTGAAATAATACTATAAAAATATATTTAAGTAGAATATTTTCTAGTTTGAATTATTACAGTTACTGATAATATTTTTGGGTACAATATAAATTGTACCCAAAATAATATTAATATTGTTTTTATTATTATTATTAATAATAATATTTGCTATTTATTTCAGATGTATTTATAATATAGAAAATTAGTGTTTGTGGTTCTTATTAATATATATTGTTCCACCTTAGCACTGCTCGGAACTTCATAAGTTTTAAGATTACTTTTTAAAATTGACAACATGTTCATTATGGCGCAATATATACATAATATATGCTTAGTGAGTTCTGTATAGTAATGAACAGAAATAATTGCTATCACTTCACTAATAATATATCACTTCTTATATATTTTTTCTATATATTTATTACTTATTATAGTATTATTATCATAATTATTATTAATAATAATATTATTGTATTATGTATGTCAGAAAAATAATTTTATTAAATATTAAAAAATATAAGACTCACTGGAATATGAGATTCACATGATTTTCATAAGATACAAACCTAATGAAAAAATCTAATAAATATTAATTAATTAATTAATTAATTAATTTAAAGCTCTGTGTAAACCCAAAAGAAACAAACCAACAGTTTAGTTGCCGGCATCCAAGCTACCAAGCACATGTGTGTCAGCAAATCAGCTGAGGCTAACATTAATATACAAATATACAAATATACAAAATAATTTTTTAATGTTTTTTATTACGTGGCACACATTCAACCAGTTAAAACCTCTTCCCATAAGAGAAGTTAAAAAACAAAATATCTTTTCCAATTGCCAAGAATATTATGTTGTGAGTATGCTATACATCGACAGCCTTATTAAATTGTGATTCGGTATACTTAAAAAGGCTCTATTTAAGCACATAGCATATTTTTTTTTACAGAAGTTTTTAGTTAGTGGAGACCTTGCTTTTGGATAGAAGCTCACTAACTAAAAGCTTCTGTAAAAAAATTATTCTGTGTGCTTAAATAGAGCCCTTTTAAGTTTACTGAATCGCAATTTAATAAGGCTGCTAGGTAGGGGGCCTCTGTTATCTTAAGTAAGTGGGTCTCTTCGCTTATTAGGGTAAATATTTTTATAGAAAGATGGTCTGATATCCATAGGGGTGATCTCGCCACCTGTATATACTTTTGGCTTTTTTAATGAACTCATACAGTTCATTAAAAAAATTTTTTTGATTGAATTGTGGGGAGTGGGATTATTTTGCACCAATGCCCTAAATTCACTAGCCCAAGACATTGTTTGGTAGAACATTTGTGAGCTCCTAGAGGCTGATAGGAATAACATAAATGTTCTTGGTCTTTCCTATTTAATATGGTAAATAAATAGTACATTTGTGTTCCCATTTGAACGTCTAAAACAAGTTAAAAAATGTACTGTATTTCCTGCTCAGCATTCCAAGAAATACAGTTATTGCACTGCATTCTGGGAACCTGGGCAGGGACATGCAAATGTGCCCACAAAGACTTTGTACTTTAATCCAATACCATTTTATTTTATATGCAAATACTATGTGGTATATTTTTCAAACATAGCAAAAAGCAAAGGTATGCTTGTAGTTAACTGGCATTAAGTGGCGTTAAGGAGACTTAATATCTTTACTATTATTTCTACAATTTTTTTTTTTGAAGCTCATATAATCTTTAACTCCTCTTGATAAATAGGCTGTGTAGAAAGCATGGGTAGTGGGGCTTTTTTTAATCCCACTAACGACACTTTAAAAAATTTACCCCAAAGATGACATTAAGTACATAAAAATAGATAATAGGTATAAAAATCAAGAATCATTTAGAATCTCCTCCTTTATTAAGAGCCAGGGGAAACATATATATGTAGATTGGGTGTAAATATATTTTCCAAACCATTTAAAAGACCAAATTAATTGGTCTAAAAATGTATATTAAGTATAGTTTATCAATGTTATGTGTTTTATCAAAATGTAGAATACATTAAAAAGGTGCCTAGGACTTCAAAAGCAGATCTAATACCCTACATTTCTTTTAAAGAGAAGGGAACTACTGGGCACTGGCTCCCAACCCCTCTCTTTATGAATACCAGCATCTATGGATCTACTAAAATATTTTACCAAAAAATGCTTTTATGTCCACAGCGTACACAGCTGCTGATGCTTTTCATTTGTTACAAATTTCACAAACATATGAAGTTTTGCCCAATATTCTTATTATTATGAGGTCGCTGAATGGCAGTGAGAGAAGCTTATACCACCCAATCATATGTAACAATGCATTGCCATGTTATGTTTTTTGGTGGTGGCTCTTAGAGAGCCCGGTGGAGTGGTGAGAGGGAACATTTTGTAGCCATGGGCAATTTTAGCTTAAATTGCAGCAGTGTGGAAACATTCTGGGATCTTACAGGAGTCGTGCTTGAGTCATGGGCTACCATCCATTAACTTTGTACATCAGCCCTGTCAAGTGATGGCAACCTCACATATTGACTTGGTTTGCATAGTATATTGTTGTCGGTTGTCCGTTTCCGGACAGTGTTTATTCTTCCTGCTACAAAGTGTTTTTTTCCATGTAGCCTGTATTTAGGCAGATTTTTTTCACCATGAAAAATAAATATTTTAACAGGATAGACAAACATAGACAGACAATGGGATGTATTGCTCATTATTTGTCTCATGTGAAATAAATATGCACATGACCTAAATTATATGCAGTGTAAAACATCAATTATAATAATTGTGGTAAGTGTATAACGATCCATGGGAACGTACATAATTATCATTTCCTTAGTCCGTACAAAGGGGAGGGAGAGGGGGAAGAGACACAGGGGAGGTAAGGAGTGAAGATAGACAGGGGAGGGAAGGGGAGAGAGACACAAGGAAGGGGGGAAGAAACACAGGGAAGGGGGGAGACACAGAGGAGGGAAGGGGGGAAGCGACACAGGGGAGGAAAGGGGAAGAGACACACAGGTGGGGGGAAAGAGACACGGGGAGGGGAAGAGGGAGAAAGAGACACAGGGGAGGGAAATACACCGGGGAGGGAACGGGGGAGAGACACATGGAGGGGGGGGGGGGGAAGAAACACAGGGAAGGGGGGGGGGTAGACACAGAGGAGGGAAGGGGGAGAGACACATGGGAGGATAGGGGGAGGGAGAGACACAGGGGAGGGAAGGGGGGAAAAGACACAGAGGATGGAATGTGGGGACAGACACAGGGAAGGGAAAGGGAGAGAAAAATTAAAAATTATACCATAATTGTTGACATAATTAATAAGTTGCCTCCATACAAATAGCACAGGATGTACAATAAAATATGATTGCTGTAGCATCCACATTGTAAAATTCACCTTGACAATGCAAAGGAATGCGAATTCTACTTGACAAGACACTTGGGATGTATAGATAAGCTGGAATTTCTTATGTTTTCAATGAAGCATATTTATCAGTTGGCTCTAAACTTTACCACTGCTTGAGATAGGGTCCTTGTAGACAACAGAAAGTGGGGATATTTAAATTTCCTGTTTGAAACACCCCTTATCTCTTACCTTGGCCTCAGTGGACCATATGACGATCAGGAAGCCCTCATATGCCAGTTGTCGTTCATTTGAATGAGATTTTGTTTCTCCAAGAATATATTTTCATTGTACGGTACTTTGCCATGGTGAAATGGAAAGGTTTGTACACCTTGTGCCAGATACAACCAAAGGGATTGTTTTCTGTATGAAGCTCGCAGATCCTATCTTGGTACTTTGTAAATGTTAAGTTAAGGAACACTGTGGTCCCCTTGACGTCCTCCGGGAAATATTAGTGATGAAATAGTTAATGATGGAAAGCGTGGCACAGTTGTTGGTGAGGAAAGCTTTTCAAATACATAATGTAGTACGTCTCAGTGAGTTGGCCTTCAGAGGTACTAATGTGTGAAGTGTTGGAGAACTCTTCAAGATGTTTTTAGCATTTCTCCATTTCTTTGGGGAAAATGTACTATGACTTCACTCTATAATACACCCGACCCATGCTGTTTTGGGGAGTTCCATGTCTTTTAAAACTCAAATATGTATTAACTGAAGCATAAAATGTCATTTTTATGGCTATGTTGTGTGATCATAATGCTTGCATTGGCCTTTCTCGATGTGTAGCAAACTATAAATGTGTAAGTTTTTGTTATTTGGTATCGTAAAATGAAACAACTGACTGTTAGCATGCAAAGCTACCTTGGTTTCTCCCATCACATTCACTTTCCTATTCACTATTCTTACCATTCTTTTTATCTATTTCAACAAGTTAAAACAAGTTAAAAAACCTGCTTCCAGCTCACAATTCTGAGAAAAACAGTTATTACACTGCATTCTGGGAAGCTGAGCTGGGACATGCCAATGTGCCCACAAATGATTTTGAATGTCGAAAACAAGTTAAAAAACCTGCTTTAATCCATAGCCATTATCAAACATAGTACAGTATATATATATATATATATATATATATATATATATATATATATATATACTAGTAAATTGCCCGTCAAAAATGACAGTATAAGTTTTATTTTTTCTCTCTCTAGTAGATTGCCCGTCAAAAATGACGGAATAAGCTTACATTTTTCTCTCTCTACTCCCTCTCCCTCCCTTGTGTCTCTCCACCCTTCCCATGTCTCTCTCTCTCCCTTTTGTCTCTCTCTCCCCCTTCCCTCCCCTGTGTATCCCCTTCCCTCCCCTGTGTCTCTATATATATAAATATATATATATTTTTTTTCACAAAAACTTAAAGGACCACTGTAGTTCAGCAAAATAATGTACTTAATTGTCAACTATGTACCAAACTAACAACATCCGCAGCTTGACCCATGCATGATCCATTTGGGCTTAGATGATGAAGAATGGACACGATGACTGAATGGGAGAACAACGGGTCACAGCTTTATTTATAAACAATTGTATATAACAACACATAACTTTATTTATACAAAATAGGGTAATACTTTTTCCGGGGGAGGAGCCCGTCCACAGACAGTGACCTCACGCTTTGAGCGCTGCCCAAAGCCCCAATGCTTATATTAAGCATGCCCTGTGAGGTAGGGCCAACGCCCACTTAGGCCAGTGGGCCGGGCAACTCACCTCCCGCCAAGCCATAAAACATAGCAAAATACACAACAAAAATGCCACTTCTCCGCAAATTCCTTGAATACAAAATCTCTCTTTTGTTTTTTTTCATATAACTAGTGGGTGGGTGGGATTTCAGTTGGCAGACCGCGCTGCTGTGCCAAACGGTGCGAAACGCGGACGCACGTCACACCACCGACGGAACTGATTGGCTGACGGCCTCACAGGCTCCTCTGGGTCACGCGACGCTACGTGCTGCCCCAGGAAGCCTGTGCAGCCTCTGCGTCAGACAGTATAAGCCATACATATAATAATTTTTTAGGAAAATCAAAATTTTGTAAGACTTTGTTTATGAGTACATTAATCCATTTTGTGTTTGTTACATCACATCCTAAGAGCTGGATCATTAGTGTGTGTTTTTGCAGCTATAAGTGGAGGAAGGGGAAGGGAGAAGGAGCCAGGGAGAAGTCCAGAGTGCTTATTGATAATAGACTAAGATTGAAATACTAGCCCACCCCTCCAAAATGCAGCTCTTTCTCAGTGTATTAAATGTCACTGGTTGTTGTGGGAAGTGTTTGCTGTGGTTTCCATGCACATGTGTGTGAGACAAAGGCGGTGATGGAGTATTGTGCTCAGATTACAGTTTAATGCGCTCTTTCCTGGGAATGCCTTTATTTAAGTCTGTGGTTGTGACTGGCACAATAAGTTTTTTCAGTTAAAATATACTTGCCTCAGTATCAAACCATATTTAAAACATAGATGCAATATTTTTTTCAGTGGGAATTCGCATATCTATTTTCTGATTCTAAATTACTAAATAGGTTAATTTATGGTGTATTCCAATATTCACTTGCTGGTTGTATAAAAAGCTTTAACTTTTTTACACAAAAATATATATATTTGAAACTTTGAGAGCATAATTAAACAAGAAAAAAGCAATTAAGTTGTTTTTTAATTAGAAATTAGAATCCATGATTAAATGAAGTTGTGTGTGAGACGGCCGTTTACATTCCTGTGTTTGATTAATTAATGCAAGTTGTCTGCTTCTGGGCTGTGAGGGTGTCAATTTCAATCTTATTCTATTATCAATAAGCACTCTGGACTTCTCCCGGTCTCCTTCTCCCCTCCCCTTCCTCCACTTATAGCTGCAAAGACACACACTAATGATCCAGCTCTTAAGATGTAATGTAACAAACACAAAATGGATCAATGTACTCATAAACAAAGTCTTACAAAATTTAGATTTTCCTAAAAAAATATTATATCCATGGCTTATACAACTGCGGATGTTGTTAGTTTAGTACATAGTTGACAATTAAGTAAAACATTTTTTGCTGAACTACAGTGGTCCTTTAAGTTTTTGTGAATTTTTTTTTATTTTATATATATATATATATATATATATATATATATATATATATATATATAGAGAGAGACACAGGGGAGGGAAGGGGGGGGAGACACAGGGGAGGGAAGGGGGAGGGAGACACAAGGGAGGGAGAGGGGGAGAGACATAGGTAAGGGTGGAGAGACACAAGGGAGGGAGAGGGGGTAGAGAGAGAAAAATTAAAACTTATTCTGTCATTTTTGACGGGCAATCTGCTAGAGAGAGAACAATTTAAACTTATGCTGTCATTTTGATGGGCAATTTACTAGTAGATATATATATATATATATATATATATATATATATATATATATATATATATACTGTTCTATGTTTGATAATGGCTATGGATTGAAGCAGGTTTTTTAACTTGTTTTAGACATTCAAAGGCATTTGTGGGCACATTTACATGTCCCAGCTCAGCTTCCCAGAATGCAGTGTAATAACTGTTTTTCTCAGAATTGTGAGCTGGAAGCAGGTTTTTTAACTTGTTTTAGACATTCAAATTTGAACACAGATGTACTATTTATTTACTATATATATATACAGTGCCTTGCAAAAGTATTCACCCCTCTTGGCATTTTTCGTGTTTTGTTGTCTCACAAACTGGAGTTAACATGGATTGCTTGAGGATTTGCATCATTTAATTTACAGAACATGCCCAGAACTTTGAAGATGTTATTTTTTTATTGTGAAGCAAACAAAAAATAGGACAAAATAACAGAAAAAGTATATGTACATAACTATTCACCCCCCTGAAGTCAATACTTTGTAGAACCACCTTTTGCGGCAATCACAGCCCCAAGTCGCTTTGGATAAGTCTCTATGAGCTTGCCACATCTTACCACTGTTTTTTGCCCATTCCTCCTTGCAAAACTGCTCCAGCTCCTTCAAGTTGGATGGTTTGTGCTTGTGAACAGCAATCTTTAAGTCTGACTACAGATTTTCTATTGGATGGAGGTCTGGGCTTTGACTAGGCCATTCCAACACATTTACATGTTTCCCCTTAAACCCCTCAAGTATTGCTTTAGCAGTGTGTTTGGGGTCATTGTCCTGCTGGAAGGTGAACCTCCGTCCTAGCCTCAAATCACGCAAAGAGTGGTACAGGTTTTGCTCAAGAATATCCCTGTATTTAGCACCATCCATCTTTCCCGGCTGCTGAAAAACATCTCCATAGCATAATGCTGCCACCACCATGTTTCACTGTGTAGTAAGTGTACAGCACTGGGGAGCTACAGTTCATTGAGGTAACCATGAATGCCAACATGTACTGTAACATACTGAAGCAGAGCATGATCCCCTCCCCTCGGAGACTGGGCCGCAGGGCAGCATCCCAACATGATAACTCCAAGACGACCACTGCCTTGCTAAAGAAGCTGAAAGTAAAGATCATGGACTGGCCAAGCATGTCACCAGACCTAAACCCTATTGAGCATCTGCGAAGGCATCCTCAAATGGAAGGTGGGGGACTGCAAGGTTTCTAACATCCACCAGCTCTGTGATGTCATCATGGAGGAGTGTAAGAGGACTCCAGTGGCAACCTGTGAAGCTCTGGTGAACTCCATGCCCATGAGGGTTAAGGCAGTGCTGGAAAGTAATGGTATCCACACAAAATATTGACACTTTGGGGCCAATCCGGAGATTTCCAGTACTCACCTTTGTTGCCAAAAGTTTAGACATCATGGATGAGCGAAACAAGGCCCAATCCCAACATTTCCAGTACTCACTTTTGTTGCCAACAGTTTAGTCATCGTGGAGGAGTGAAAGAAGACTCCATGCCCATGAGGGTTAAGGCACTGCTGGAAAATAATGATGGCCACACAAAATATTGACACTTTGGGCCCAATTTGGACATTTCCACTTAGGCGTGTACTCACTTTTGTTGCCAACGGTTTAGACATTAATGGCTGTGTGTTGAGTTATTTTGGGGGGACAGCAAATTTACACTGTTATACAGGCTGTACACGTACTACTTTACACATCAGAGTGTCATTTCTTCAGTGTTGTCACATGAAAATATATAATAACATATTGACAAAAATGTGAGGGGTGTACTCACTTTTGTGAGATACTGTATATATATATATATATATATATATATATATATATGTTTACTTGTTGGTGTCATGGTAAGGATTGACGTCAGCAGGGAGCATTTTGGCACCAATTAATGTATTCTAAAGCAAGCTTTGTATACTCAGAGGCAATATAGCTCAAGAAAGGGCTATGCCCGAAATGTTTCTATTTTAAGCTTGACTATTGACTACATAATAAAGAAAATCTGAACAATATTAGAGTGCCGTGGATATTCTTGAGGTTGGGCTGGGTGAATCCAAAGCCGAAATCGATATTGCTGCAACCAATATTAACAACCCCAGATACGCGGATGATACTACTCTGATGGGTGAAAGTGAGGAGGAAATAAAAAACCTATTGATGAGTGTAAAAGAAGAGAATGCAAAAGCTGGCCTGCTGCTCAATGTTAAAAATAAGAAGATGATCATGGCAAACTGCAATCTCAGTTTTTGGCAAATAGATAATCAAAAAGTAAAGACAGTGAAAGATTTTTATTTTCCTGGAATCCAAGATCTTTTAAGATGATGACGTAGGCATGAAATTAAAATATGTTTGCTTCTGAGGAGGAAAGCTATGGTAAGTTTGGACAAGCTAGTAAAAAGTAAAGAAATTACACTGTTAACAAAGGTCTGCATAGTTAGAACTATGGTATTCCATGTAGTAACATATGGACGTGAAAGCTGGACCATAAAGAAGGTTGATTGTCGTAGAATTGATGCCTTTGAATTGTGGTGTTGGCAAAAACTGCTTAGAGTCCCTTGGACTGCAAGAAGATTCAATAAATCAGTACTTCAGGAAATTAAGACAAAGTGTTTACTGAAAGGTTTGATCATGAGGCTGAAGCTCAAATATTTTGGTTATATCATGAGAAGACAGGATTCCCTAGAGAAGACTCTGATGCAGGGAAAGATTGAAGGCACACGAAGAAGGGGACAACTAAGGCCGAGATGGATAGGTGAGGTCACTGAAGCAATGAACATGAACTTGATGGAGGTCAGAGAAGCAGTGACTGACAGATGTACCTGTGGTGTCAATTTCCATATATATGACTATTCCTGCTTCCTAGTGTGGGCTCCAGGAAGAATTTTCACCTACTCCTACATTGGGAGACTCTATTCATCTTTAATTTACATGTTCAAGGATAGATATTTCCTTTTCAATTCACTATGTATACCCACCTTCATTTCTCCATTTCTACATCTCTCTTCTTCACTAATTCATCTCCACTCTTCATTCTTCCACTCTTGTGTCTATTGTTCCTCCTGGTTCCCTCACAATTTCTCTCTTGTCCTTTCGTTCAATCCCTATCTCAATTCTCCCCACTCTCGGTCCATTATCTGTCCTGCTTATGCTCTGCATTAATTCCTTGAGGGACACCTAGAGTTTATGTGATTCATTTGTATATAATAGTATCATATTAAAACAACATTGTCTTTGTTGGTTTCGGTTTATAGATGACATTTTTGGTATTTGGAGAAATGGGATTGCCGGAAATTTTGCAATTTTAAGCGTAACTATGGACTTTTCCCTCATCTTTGATCTCTACCTGAATTCTCCTGTCCCTCACCTGTCCTGCTTATGCTTTATGTTCTTACATAAGGGGTGGCTAGAGATAATGTAAATCATGTAAGGATGCAGAGTGCAGGCTGGTAGGCTGGTAGGTGCTCCTGGCCTTACATAAATTAAGCCCTATACCAATGAATTATAAAAAAATCATTGGCATCCAAAGCAACTACTTGTCTTCGCTATGGTATCAGTTTTATGCACACATTATACAATAGGAACTATTATCTACTTGTACTCTGTTTAAAGAATTAGAGAATCAGCCATAATCTTTAAAAGTAGTATTTTAAGTTGCCATTAACTAATAAATAAATGTATTTTAATTCTAACTGAAATTATTTAGATTAGTACAAAAGACGTGTGTAAGAGTTTAACAGCTTAAAATACATACTAGTAGATTAAACGATTAATGAAAACTGGTTCAGTAAAATTTTACTATGTGACTAAAAACTGCTTGCTTTGTAGAATAAAACATGTGTACACTTGAATGTTGCCCTAATAGTAAGTTTAGTTCATAGATTATAGTTAAAAAACAAAACAATAATGTATTAATAATCAAAAAACAAACTAACCAAGAAGCAACAAACTATGAGAATTGTCTAGAAATTCTAGGGAATAACATCAAAAAAATCTGCACCTTATTATTGGTATTAGTATTAATAATAATATTACTGTTTTTAAAGTGGCAACATTTCCTTAGCATTGAGTATGTACAATAAATACATAGTATAATAAATAATTAGTAAGAGAATAAGAGAATCAAGTATGAGGTATACAGAAATACAAAGATAATACAATACCATACCTCAACATTTCAAATTGCCAAAGCAGGACACTTATATTCATGGAAAATAATGCATCATTAAGCGGTGTTACCATATAATGTGCAAACTAAGTTTTGGAGATACACAGTTAAAGTTAAAATGTACACAATACTGCATACAAACACATATTGTATAGAACTGACACAAGAAGCTCCGACCAATCAATCAACCAATACCACAGGAAATCAAGCCTAACTGTTCACTGGAAGCTTTGATCATGAGGCTAAAGATAATTTTATGTTGTTAATAGCATGTCTCTGTTCAGCAAATAAGCATGCATATGATAACAAGATCAACAATGGCTTCTTAGTGTAAACTAAAGATACCGATGGATATGGTTATCAGTTTGATCTAAAACACTGGTGAACATTTGGTGAATTAGCTTTAGCATAGCCTATGTGTTACATCAAAAGTTCAATAAGAGTTACTAAATCTTATAAAAAAGCAGATGAAAATCCTTACAACTAAAATCAATTGTTGCTGTAAAATGCACAGTCAACCTGTAGTTATTCCTGGTCCTGCTGATATTTTATTTGATATTTTATTGTATTTTTTTAAAATGTAGGAATATTTGTTTGAAAATTTTATAAATAACATATTTCCTTCATGAATATTAGTATTACTAGCAACTTGCCCGTCAAAAATGACCGCAATAAAATGTGAATCCTGGCAATGCTGTTTGCCACACAATGGGAGCCTCTTTGGCGCTCATCACGGGCCTCTCAATGAGCACCTTTGGCTCTCATTGCGAGTCTCTCCCTCTGTCTACTTCCTCCATTGTGTCTCATTTCCCCCCTCCTCTCCCTCCCTTGTGTTTTTAACCCCTCTCCTCCCTGTGTCTTCCCCCCCTGTCTCCAGTTTCTCATTTCCCACCTCTCCCTCCCCTGTGTCTCTTGCCCCCTCTCCCTCCCCTGTGTCTCTTTCCCCCCCTTTGTCTCTTTCCCCCATGTCTCTTCCCTCCTTCCCCCCATTTCCTTCCACTGTGGCTCTTCCCCCTCCTCTCCCTCCCCTGTGTCTCTTCCCCCTCCTCTCCCTCCCATTTGTGTCTACCCCCTCCTCTCCCACCCATGTATGTCTCCCCCTCCCCTTTGTCTCTTCCCCCTCCTCTCACTCCTTTTTGTCTCTCCCCCTAACTCCCCTGTGTCTCTCCCCCATCCTCTCCCTCTATGTGTCTACCCCACCTCCTCTCCTAACCCTGTGTCTCCCCCTCCACTATATCTCTTCCCCCTCCTCTCCCTTCCCTGTGTCTCTCTCCCTCCTCTCACTCCCCTGTGTCTCTCCCCCCCTTTTCTCACTCCTTTGTGTCTTTCCTCCCCCCTCCTCTCACTCCCCTGTGTCTCTCCCCCCTCCACCGGGTCTCTCCCCCCTCTCATTCCCCTGTGCCTCTCCCCCCTCCTCTGTGTCTTTCCCCCCTCCCGTGTGTCTACCACCTCCTCTCACTCCTTTTTGTCTCTCCCCCTCTCACTCCCCTGTGTCTCTTCCCCCTCCTCTCACTCCCCTGTGTCTCCCCCCTCCTCTGTGTCTCTCCCCCCTTTCATTACCCTGTGTCTCTTCCCCCTCCTCTCCCTTCCCTCCCCCCTCCTCTCACTCCCCTGTGTCTCCCCCCTCCTCTGTGTCTCTCCCCCCTTTCATTCCCCTATGTCTCTTCCCCCTAATCTCCATTTCCTCCCCCTCACTCCTTTGTGTCTCTCCCCCCTCTCACTCCCCTGTGTCTCTTCCCCCCTCCTCTCACTCCTTTGTGTCTCGCCTCCCCCACTCCCCTGTGTCTCCCCCCTCCTCTGTGTCTCTCCCCCCTCTCATTCCCCTGTGTCTCTCCCCCCCTCCTCTCTCTTCCCTGTGTCTCTCCCCTCACTCTTTTGTGTCTCTCCTCTCACTCCCCTGTGACTCTTCCCTCTCTTCTCACTCCTTTGAGTCTCCCCTCTCCCCTCCTCTCACTCCCCTGTGCCTCCCCCCTCTCCTTTGTGTATCTCCCCCTCGCATTCCCCTGTTTCTCTCCCCCTCCTCTGTGTATCTCACCCCTCCCCTGTGTCTCTTCCCCCTCCTCTTCCTGCCCTGTGTCTTTCCCCCCTCTCCTCTGTGTCTTTCCCCTCCTTCCCTGTGTGTCTCCCCTCCTCCTCCTCTCTGTATCCGGCGGGCAATGCGCCTGTGCGGGCCGCCACTGCATACTGCGCCTGCGCGCACTGCTCCCGCGCAGTGCGCCTGCGCGGCTTATGCCGCGCTATGCGCATGCATGGCCTGTTTGCGCAGTGCGTAGTTGTCAAACTGATAGACGGCTCTTTTGAGCACAACTATGTAACTCATTGTTTGTATTCATGTAAAGTATACTTATACCTCCAATCAATTAAGTTTCCTATAGTGTACTGTAAACACTGTTCTGTGCTTATTAACTTATTTTACGCATCCAAATGTACACACAAATATACAAGTTTTCTTGCACTGTGTATACTAGAGGGCTTCTACCACTCCTTTGCCCACCATAAGCTAGATGTATTTGCTTTCTCACAAAATTCATTGCATAAGTTACGTTTCACGCTCATGAGATCCAAAAGATTTAAACAGTACCATCTGAATCACTCAAATCCATCCTGTGCTGTGCTCAAAAGCCGTGTTATAGCTGTGAATCATGATGTAAATGTTTTAAATAGTATTGGGTTAAAGAGTGAAAATGCACTGTGGGCTGATTTCTATGTTCCCACCCAGTTTGCCAATGTGCAGTGCAAACACTTAACTTATATTATAGTCATGCCAAGCTCCACACAAATGTACTATATTTCTTGATATATCTTCATGAAACATTTGTTTTAATTTCTACCTGTGCACATTGTCTTTCCTAAATACATACAAATATGTATAATTTATATACTGTATATATGATGGTTGTTTGACCTCTAAGGTATACCTGTAACATTTAGTTTATATCTGTGTATGATCTGTGTTTTAGGTTTGGCTTAATCCATGCAGTGTTTACAAATCTCCTCCTCTGGGCTAATGGAGTATTAACTGAATCAAAGCATCAGCTCAATGAACACAAGGAAAGGCTAATTACTCTTGGCTTTGCTAATATCACTATGGGTAAGAGCATTAAGACTATGTTTATTTTTTCTAAAATGTATGAAAACTAGTTTTTCAAAAGAGCTTACTATAAAGGTGATCTTCTGTTACTCTGGGTCTTCTTAGGAACATACATTTTATTGTTCCTGCATACATTTTATATCACAATTATATTGAGAAAGACAAAATGCATTAAGTAAGCTAGTCAAAACATACATATAAAATATTATTTCTTGCTCAAAGAGTTCTTTTCATGTGGCTTAAAATAGACAAAATACCTTGACAAGGAACTTTATATTTAAGTCAAGCGAGTATAATATTTACTATTATTTGTGGATTAACTTTTCCCAGTGTTTAGTACAGAGGAAAAGCCAAAAATAGACTTGCCTCCGGCAGTGTAAATAAGTAAGATAAAGTAACAAACACCCAGACCATGATGTACAAAAGCCAAAGAACCAAATAGACAATGAATATGAAATACAGTAAGACACCTATATAAGCTACAGACAGTTATACTATATTGTGACAGATACAGAAATTCACAGAAAATGTAATCATATGGCTTGTATAGATGGCATTTATCAAAAGAAGAGTATGGACAGGAGAATGAAACAAGAGGTAGTTGACAGAGAGAAAGTGCAATGGGAAAGAGGCAGGTGATACTGTCACAGAAGAGGTTAATGACAAGGTGTTGGAGCAGGAAGTAAAGAAAACGTGTATATATACTATCTACATAACACCTTGTCAGCAGTCAGCCCCTCTCAGCATCCATTCCCACATTATATAAAACCTATCCATATCTCCTTTGCTCCCCTTCATAGAACCCACCCCCCTGTACTTTGCTGTCACTTTGCAGGCCTTGCCCTCTCACCTTCTTTCCTGATACACATCCCATAGTGCTAAACTGCTGCACACTGCCACTTCTTGGAGCTTCAGTAGAAATGCTCTCTTTGAAACAGGCATGCACCAATTTTCAGCAGAGCGTTTTTTTGCCAGGAAGGACCAGGAGGGCCCAGGGTGCCTGAGGGGCTAAACTGGGTGGGGAGGCATCAAGGAGGTCCTTATATTATAGAAAAGAAAATTAAATACAAAAAAAATAATAATAAGACAGCACCACCGGGCCACCCAGAAAAAGGCCCTGGTGCATTGCACCACTTGCACCACTGGTAGATTCTCCCCTGTCAAGGAAGGATATGCAGAGAGGATAGATTGTAAGTTTGTGAGTTTTCAATCTTGCAAGGTGCCTTGGGGAAAGCATGTTGGATACTGGATTCAAAGACTGGGCCCTCCATCCTTTGCAACGTGTTAATACTGCTATTGTTTTTGCATTGATCATAACCCATGTATAGCTCTACGAATATGTTGGCACATTACAAATACATTATAATAATAATAATAGTAGGATATACTGGGACAAAGAATTGGGGATGTGGCAAGGGACATTGTAAGGTTGAGGAATGCAACACCTCTCATATTGGGCATGGGGAATCAAGTTGCCGGGGACATCACTACAGGGAAAAGCCACTGCTTTTTTAAGGCTCCATTGATGGTCTCAGGATGAAATCCAACAAAGACAAAGTGCATTATCAATCATTTACACACTATAACGGGCTACTGAAAGTAATTATCTTAAGCAGTAAATATTATCTAGTTATTTTTGTAATATTAGTTTTCACCATTATATTCACTCTTTTCTGCTGTTGATAAATGTTTTTTCTTCCCTTTGTAGATGACCACACACCTGACTGTAATTGTACATCAAGTGTCTGCTCCATATTTTCACAAGGAATATACTACCTATATCCATTTACAATTGAGTATCATATTTTAGCCTCCACAATGCTGTATGTTCTGTGGAAAAATATTGGGCGTACCATAAAACATCATCATCTACAAAAGATACATTTTAAGTTCCATGGAATAACAGTTGGAACAATTTTGGGACTAATTGTGCTGACTACTACTATTGCAGTGCTAGTTGTATATCTGATACAAATTGGACGATCAAAGAGCAAGAGCGAACTGGCACTAACCATGTTCTACTTATACGCAATCATAGTACTGACTCTTATGTGTACATCAGGAATAATTGGTCTTATCATATACAGAATGGAAAATAAATCACTGGATGATACAGAGAGCCCTGCTAGGAAATTGGACTCAGATCTTCTAGTTGGGTCTTCTTGTGGTTCTTGGCTTATTTCTTGGGGCTCAATATTAGCCATTACCTGTGCAGAGACTCATCCAGACTACACCTGGTATAACTTGCCCTATTCTATATTAGTGATAATTGAGAAGTACATTCAAAACCTCTTTATAATTGAATGTATACATCGGAAAGAAGATAAACCAATAGATGAAAGAACTATTGAAAGGATATTTGCTATGTCCAGCAGAAGCACACTCTCACTAACACCTTCATATGAAGTCTTCAATGAAGCTGTGACTATCTGTAACAAAGAGTTTCCTTATATATCAAATTCAAACCTGTCCCTTGGTGAAAGTTGTAGTGAAGACAAGAAGAATCAGGAAAATAATAATTCTATTCGATTGACACCATCTGGTATTTCAATTCATGCATCTAGACGAGCAAAACTTACTGCTAAGAGAAGGATCCTTAAAAACATTGCAGCATTTCTGTTCCTTTGCAATATTTCGGTAAGATAATTAACTTTATTTGTTTAAAATATTGCATTTTAGGTACTTGACAAAATAAAAAAATATATACTTGCCTTGGTATTTTAATTAGTTATTTCATATATTTGCATAATGATTGTGTTAATGGGCTAGTTGTGATTGAGAAAGTGAAAATGAAATTGAATTAAGTGTAGTTTTGCACAGTTACCGTCCTTAAAAATGTCATTATAAAAAAGGAAAAATAAATGAACTATCTTCTATAAACATAGAACAGGACAAGCTTGATAGTGTAGATTACATTACTATCAACTGGTTTTATTAGTCATATGTCTGCTCAGCATCCTCCATTTTAAGTAAGGGCTATGCTTATACGGGGAGAATGTGATGCATTGGTAGAAGTGTACTGGATGGGTAAACCACTGGCTTCCAGTGCACACTCATTATAGGAACTCTTTTTTATCAGTCAGTTTTCACCAGTTTGCATGGGTGTAGGAGCCAAAGAAAATCTGGGGGGATAAATATCACACAACTGCTTCTCTCACATATACACACAAATTGAAAAATCTGGGGGGAGGGGGGGATTTGTGCCCCTCGTCCCCTATAGTTCCTACACCCATGCCCGTTTATATAAAACCTTTGTATGCAATAAATATACAATCAGTGCCATATATCTTTTTCTTTTACGTTTGTAAATTTTAATACAAAATCTAGTCCCATGGTCTAGGACACCTTTCTTTATTAATTACACAGCTTGAAATGGGATAAGAAATAAAGATATTGATACAATATATTTCTTGTTTTTTAATAGTTCAATGTTTTTTACTTATTTTTGCAGCTTTGGATTCTACCAGCATTCGGGTGCCGCCCTCAGTATGACAATGGATTGGAAGAAGTTGTGTTTGGTTTTGAACCATGGATTATTGTAGTTAACCTTGCAATGCCATTCTCTATCTTCTACCGTATGCATTCAGCATCGTCACTATTTGAAGTGTACTGTAAAACATAGGTAGCCAAAAACAATTAAAATACATTTTTGTGGTCAAATATTTTCATAAGTCGAGAACAACTGGATTCTTGAAACATGCTTGGGCTACATTAAAGATGATACTTCTATATATATTGGATAAACTTTCATTGCTACAGAGCATTGATATTTCCAACGTACAATACATTTCTAGACTTCTTTGAGATCTTAAAGACAATTAAAGGGCACATAATAATTAAACATTTAACACTTATTTCTTTTAACCTGTATCGATCATCACTTAAAGTGTTGTAAAAAGGCTAAATATTTATCTAGAAATTAAAAGTTATTTTCTTTTAAATGCTTTTACTAATATATGCTCTAACATGTGATTTTCTAGATTTAGTTTAATTTGTTGTAAGATAATTAGGGGCACGTCCATACTGTTACATTGATCATTGTGTTGTAGATACGGTATCAGGAAAAATGCTTTTATGGACGTTCAAATTGAAATGACCCTAAATGCAATGATGCCGGTATTTAGATGTTTGGCTGCCTTAGGTCCCTTTACACAGCTGTGTAGACAACCAAAGAATAAGAGTATGTATTGTTACTCAGGGCTGAACTTCCTACTCCGGTGTCTAAAAGGATGTTCTTATTGTCCCTCATACGTGTTTGTAGACATGAATACAAATACTGACTCAGTGAATCATACGCAATGTGAAACTAGGGGGCTTAGGTGACATATTTCAGATCATAAGACCAAACAGGCAGGCAACCATCCAAGAGAGTAAAGCTTTGTTAGACATCTGCCTAATTTGCATATTGACTAAATATGATACTGTTGATATCCTTTTGTGTGTGTGTTTGCGTTGTTCAGTCATGTCCAACTCAACTTGATCTCTTGGACACACCATGCTGATCCACTTGGTATTCATGTCAGAGATACTGGAATGGGTTGACAGTTCCTTCTGCAATGGGCCACGGCATACAGCACCTGATATTCCTAGGTGGTTTTCCATCCAAGTACTGACCTGACCCAACCCACCATGGCTTCAGGATGTTGTAACCTTTTGGTTCCATGACTGGAATCAAACCCAGGTCGCAGTGGTGAAAGCATCAAATCCTAACCACTGGACAACCAGGAAACCCTTGATATCCTTTTCTGTGCACTTTATTAATCTGATTTCCTTATGCACTTCTTGGTATGAATGCACCCGCAAGTTATTTAAGTTATATTGAGGTGCTTAACTGTTTTGAGAATAGGGAAATTTTAGGGCACCAGCTAAGCTAAAAAAAAAGAAGTCAAAATAACTGGACCATATGTTTTTATGAATGTCTAAAAACTGGTAAAATGTACTGAAATAGGGGAATTAATAAGGGAAAGAAGATCAGGCAATGATTTACAAAGAAGTATTGCTCAAAAAAGTATGGGGACTGCATGGGAAACCAGTGAATGGTCCATATTGCTAACCAATGTTCTAGGATATTGTGAGAAACACAAACATAGCCTACCCATACTCTATACAATTGGATGGAAGGTATTCAGCAATGTATGGACATGATTAAAGCATACGTTATACAGGGAAATGCTAGAACAACACATTATTCTCTAAAGCCAGCCAAGTATTTAAAAACAGCTTTACAGAATGGGTGGTAGATATCCTGCGAGGTCAATACATTCAGGTTGTCCTATCAATAAATAAAGTGGAAGAAATCACAGTGTGATAAGGCTTTCCAAAAGTGTTGTTAAGCCAAGCCAAGCTTCTAGGTAAATAGAATGGGTAAACAAGATCGGAGTGGGTCCAATGCAGAAAAAATAAAGCATAGGGGTCACAAGCTATTCCCAGAAAAACTCCATATCTGTCTTTACATGAGAAAAATACATTATTTACTATACAACTAGTGTATATATATATATATATATATATATATATATATATATTTATATATATATATATTTGCATACATATGGCAGTAGTCATCCATAAACGTACGATGATTCCTTTTTATCTGTCCTAAAAGCTTTATGTGGAAGAGGTTTGCAAGTCAACTCTGAATTACACTTATGCATGTATCTCATTTTTTATTATATTGTTGTTTTTGCATATGAAAAATGTAATACGATTTTCTTCAATGACACTTAAACTTAGCTATCGCTAATAAACTGAGTGGGTTGTTCTGCAATATGTTACTTAGATATTTAAAATGCAATATATTCAAATCTTTACTGAATTTATACATTAAATATTCACTTTTGAAGAGAATACAGAAATGTAATATTTTAATTTGCAATTAATAAAAAATAACTGTGACTATGAATCTGATTAATAAAATATACTCATTATTAATGCTTAGTTTTTAGTTGGGTACATGATTGAAGCTAACATTCAGCAAGAAAGTGACATCATCATTCCAGGTAGAGCTACCAGATTAGATCCAGCGTCTCTAGATCTCTAATCGAAAGCCAGTAACTCTTAACTTTATTCAGCTATGAACTGCTGTAGGCCCTCATTCAATTGAGATTTGGCCAGTTGAATAGGGCTCTAAATAAGCACATAGCATATTTTTTTAAAATAAGTTTTTAGTTAGTGAAAACCTTGCTTTTGGATAGATGTTTACTAACTAAAAACTTCTTTTAAAAAAATATGTTATGTGCTTATTTAGACCCCTATTCAATTGGCTAAGTTGCAATTGAATGAGGGCCTTAAATGCGGATATGATTGCTACCTGTTTTTAAGGCATTTAAAATAAGAAATGTTTTTTTTTCTAATTATACAGTGTCATCTTTTAACAAATTATTTTGTTTGTGGTCAAAAAGTATTATTTATTTGCTGCAAAAGAAACAAGATTAAAAAAAGAAGTCTTATTGAGATATTATTCAGCTTTAATTATTTCAGCAATATATGCAATAGTTACATTTACTGTTCAACATTTGTTTTAGACATCCAAATTAAACATTTGGATAACATTTTATGTAGTCCTATCTTAATAAATGTAGTCCTGCTTGTATTGTGTGCACTGCAAGGAATGTAATATATGTATATTTGCTTGCGGTTTTCTGAAAACTGAATGCTCATTTACTTGTATTGATTATCATTTTTTTTGTAATTTTCATACATTAATAAACTATTTTTATTTTGTATTTTTTTTGCATTTATCATTATTATATACAATCATAATCATCTAGCAGACTGACCAGACATTTAAGCCTTTTAAGAATTTGATTTGGAGTTGATCCTTTTTGATGCATCCCATGAGACTTAATGATAGAAATGCATTTACATTTTAGGTTATTTGTTTCCTAGACATGTCACAACATTCATTTAATTTTATAGAAGAATAAGGGAAACAGCCTTCTAGTGTAGTGGTAAGAGCAACAAATAATATATCTGCTATATCTCAACAAGTCCTTGGATAGATAGTCTGGTTTGTTCTATATTTCTACAAATATTTAGACAAAGTCCATATAAAAATGAATTACTGCCCATACTAGAAATCAGTGTCTTCTTTTTACAGAATATGCAGATATACAAAATAAATATTTTTATTGCTCCTGAATGAACTACCATTTTCTGCTTGTCTCTCTACCTCTCGTTACACTTTATATAATTGGTATCAACAGATTTATTGAAATTAATCATCTAAGCCTGAGATTTTATTATGATCAACTAAAAACTCAAAATAACATTGCACAAATGTTGTGCCATCCTACCTCATTGAAATAATTTTTCAGTTATAAATAAGTCAGTATGCACAGAAGCATTACACTATAATATAAGCAATGCTATGTGTTGTTGTTGTGTATTCATTCAGTTGTGTCCGACTTTCCTTGACCTTATGGACGGCAGCACGCCGGACACATCTGTCAGCTACTGCCCCTCTGAGCCACATCAAGCTTATGTTTATTGCTTCAATGACCTCATCTGTCCATCTCCACCTCTGTCTCCCACTTCTTTTAATGCCTTCAATCTTTCTCAGCATCAGAGTCTTCTCTAGGGAATCCTGTCTCCTCATGATATAACCCAAATATTTGCCTCATGATCATTCCTTCCAGTGCACAGTATGGATTGATTGGATCTTCTTGCAGTTTTCTCCAACACCACAATTCAAAGGCATCAATTGTTCGGCGCTCAGACTTCTTTATGGTCCAGCTCTCATATTTATATGTTACTACTATTGGTCATACCATAGCTGTAGCTATGCTGACCTTTGTTGATAGTGCAATGTCTTTACTTTTTACTAGCTTGTCCAAGCTTGCCATAGGTTTCCTCCCTAGAAGCAACGTCTTTTAATGTCACCATCTGAAGAGATCATGGATCCCAGGAAAATAAAATCTGTCACTGCCTCCACTTCTTCGCCATCTATTTGCCAGGAACTGAGTTTGCTGTTTGCCATATAATTCTACACAAATAAATGCATCTCTTTATATTATAAATTGGTATAATATAACAAAGCACACTTAAAGAAGCATAATCACCTTATAGAAAGGTCAATAAAAGTAGAACAACAAGTGGGTAATATGATGATTTTAATTTGTGATATGGTTCAGAAAACTCAGTAATTTAAAATATATTTGGCATCAATGCAGCATTCTTTTATGGAAAATTGTAAACTGTAGCCACAAATTTCCTATCAGATATTTTAAAAAAAGCATATTTTATCCATAATAATCATATTTTGCATGATAAATAATATGAAATGTAACACTAAAGCAACACCAAAATAGATAAAAAGCTATGTGTTTGAAGTAGCCCGACTAGTTATTTGGAATAATATGGCAGATGTATCAACTATAGTCCTAGTCCCTCATATATTTAGCTTCACTTGTACTTCATTCAAAGGGATAGTAGTAAAAGACAATCAGCGGCGGGGGGGGGGGGGGGGGGGGTTTGGGGGGTTGGGCTGGGGGGTGTAGGTAGGGGATAACTCTAATCCCAGGACAGGAAGCAGGGGAGGATCTACCACTGGTGCAATGCACCGGGGCCCTGCTCTGGTAGGGCCCCACTGCTTCAGTGCCCCTCAAAAAATATTTTTTTTTGGTTAATGTCTTTGTTTAAATTCTCAATGCCCCTTCCCCAATATAATTAAAAATTATATTGTAATTATAATTATATATATACATACCTTTATATATTACCAGGAACTTGCCCGTCAAAAATGACGGGAATACAATTGTAAGGCTGGCAATGCTGTTTGCCACACAGTGTGAGGCTTTTGTTCCTCTGAGCAACTTTGGCGCTCATCGCATGGCTCGCAACGAGCCCCTTTGGCGCTCATTGCAAGCCTCTCCCCCTGTGTACTTCAACTTTCCTGCTTTGCATTAATCACCTTTGTCGCTCATCGTGGGGCGCTCATTGCAAGCCTCTCCCGCTCGCGGTGCTCGAGAGCCCTGTGATGAGTGTAAGGGCCACTCATTGCAGGGTTTGTTAACCTGCAAGTTTTGTGCTTGTGAATGGCATGTATCTCTTCTGTCCCTTCCCTGTGTGTTTCTCCTCTGTGTGTCTGCTGAATGTTTGCGTGTTACGCGCTGAATGCCGTTTGTTTTATTTTCAAAGTCCTGCGTGCCTGCTGTTGATCTTGTATGATACCTTCTTTGCCTTGTGTATTTTCTAAGTCCTGCGTGCCTGGCTTTGCTCAGCCTCGTTTTCATCCTGTTTAAATTTTTTCTACGTTTTTCGGCCGCTATTTTTTCCCCTCGCTTAGCCGATTTTCGAGTGGCTAAAAACTACAAATATGGCTCAAAATCACTTGCAACCTCACTCCCAGGCATCATTGTCCCCCCTGTGCCGTGGGTGCGTGTGTTTTGTTTACTTCTTTTCACATTATTTTGCTTGTTTTTCGTGGTTTTGGAGTTGCGCGCTACTTGCCTTTGGCGCTTATTGCAGCCTAAGTCCTGCTTGCTTCAACTGCTTGCCTCGCTTTGCGCGGCTCGTAGTACAATGAATGCCTTTGGTGCTCATTGCAGCCTAAGTCCCGCGTCAACTCAGTCCCGCGTACACGGCTCGCGTAGCTTTGCAAGGCTCGCAAGTGCATTACCAACATTGCAACTTATTATGTGTGTCAGTGTGTGTATATATAAATATAAATTATGGGTCAAAGCTTTCATGGGAAAGGCATAATGCTCCATAGCACTGGCGCCCTCTGGTGGCCAAATCTGGTGCATGATTAGGTTTAATTTTTGTGTCCTCTATTCATTTATTCTGGGGGGATTCCCCCCCACCCCCCAAGTTCCTACACCCCTGTGTATAAGGTCAAGACATAGGAGGGGAAAACAATTTCATATTTGTGTCATTTTAATGTAGTGTTTAATACATTATGGACCACCTATTTTATCATAAAACCACATTTGGACTGCAATGTTCTATAACATTAAGATGAACTTTAGTCCAAAGTGCACTGAAACATATTACTGTATATTCAATAAAAGTGTTTCAATATCAGTTCCAGAAAGGCTTTTTTTTAATTCACTGAAAGTAAACTTAATATGTATGGTATTAGTTGGGATTTATACAAGTATAACATATTAATAGAAATATGATATTTTTAGAATGTAATTGCAAAACAAAAAACATCTATAGGTAAAATGACAGCTCAACAAGATTTTTGAATATGTACAGAACAAAAGTGTCATATATTACAGTCCTCTTAATAAAAATTGGATTTATGTACTAATAAATAAGCATAGGACATTAACAATAGTTTAATAATGTATAATACCACCTCTAAACATTTCACACAATTGCATGAATTCAATTGAAGTAATTTGAGAATTATGAGAAAAGGATGAGGCAATGAAATTGTCGGTGGTGGGATTTGGTTTCCTGTAAAATACATACCATTTGGGAATTTTGGTTTCTAACTTCTGGTGAAAAGTATAGCGCAGCTTTTACCTAGTTACAAAGTATTTGACTTCAAGTTCAACTTTTTTAGATCTCATCTGATCCTTTTAATACGTGGACTATTTGTTAATAATTGTTAATTGATCCAGAGGAAGGCAAACAGAGAAAAAAAACATTGAAACTTTACCAATTGTCTCAGAAGGGGGAAAAAAGCAAAATTCTTTCCTGATCCCTAAGACTGGCAATCTAATTTCTCCCTGGATCAATATTCCTTCGCTAGTTATCTAGGATAACCTTGAATGCCCTCTTTATTCAAAAATATATATAACCATTTTTTAAAGTTATCTAACGAATTCGCTGTCATCACCTCCTTTGGTAGAGAATTCCACAGTTTAACCACCCTAACTATGAAGAACCCCTTTCTTTATTTAAGGTGAAATCTTTTTTCCTCTAACCTCAAGGGATATCCTCTTGTCAGTTGAAAATCTCTTCTTTCAAAAAGTTCACTTGACAAAGCCTTATATTGACCCTGGATGTATTTAAATAAGGTAATCATATCCCCTCGTAGACGCCTTTTTTCTAGAGAAAATACGTTTATTTTGGTTAGTCTTTCTTCATAACTTAGCCTCCCCCATTCCCCTTATTAGTTTTGTTGCCCTTCTCTGTCCTTTTTCCAGCTCAAATGCCCTTTTTATGAAGTGATGCCCAAAATTGTACTCCATATGCCAAATGAGGGTGTACTAGGGATTTGTACAGTGACACAATTATATTTGCTTCCCTTGCTTCTATACCCTTCTTAATACATGCTTATATTTTACTTGCCTTTGCAGCTTCTGCTTGGCATTGAGCACTGCTACCTAGGTGGTTGTCCACACGTATTCCCAAATCCCTTTCAATATCAGATACCCCTTGATTTGCTCCATTAATATTATAAATTGCATGGCTATTTTTCCTTCCCAAATGCACAACCTAACATTTATTTGTATTAAATCTCATCTGCCATTTAGCCACCCATTTCTCTAATTTATGCAAATCCCTTTGTAGGGAAAGTCCATCATTATTTTGAATTACCTTGCACAACTTAGTGTCATCAGCAAAAATGGAGACATTACTTTCGAGTCCTACTTCTACGTCATTAATAAATATGTTAAAAAGGAGAGGACCTAATACTTAACCTTGAGGAACCCCACATACCACATTAGTCCAATCGGAGTATGTTCCATTTACAACAACCCTTTGCTTCCTGTCTTTTAGCCAGCTCTCAATCCATGAACAGATATTTACTGCAATTCCTGTATCCCTTAGTTTGCTCAAAAGTCTCCCATGTGGCACTGTATCAAAAGCCTTTGCAAAATCTATAAAGACTACATCCACTGAATTGTCCTGATCCAAGTTCCTACTAACCTCCTCACAGAAACTAATTAAATTGGTCTGATACAACCTTTCCTTGACTGCTACTTATGATCTTGTTTAAATAGACATATTCTTGTATACTGTCCCTTATTAACCCTTCTAAAAGCTTCCCAACTACAGATGTGAGGTTCACTGGTCTATAATTAATCTATGCTCTTGCTCCCTCCTTATATATCCTTTTTTTCTCCAGTCATCTGGTAGTGACCCTGTGATGAGTGAGTCTTGAAAAATTGGATATAATGGTTTGGCTATTACAGAACTCCGTTCCTTCAGTACCCTTGGATGTATTCCATCAGGACCTGTTCTTGTATTACCTGGGCCAGATAATGGTCGCTTATGTGTACTCAAGAACCTGCTCCCTTTAGCTGAACTACTGGTCTCATTTATCCAGTTTATTTCAGTGTAATTAAAATCTCCCATTATTAGAACTTGCCCATGGGGTTTATAGCATACTCCCACCAATATGCGTTTAGAATTAGCGCCTCCACTATTTAACTCAACCCACAAAGATTCAATGTTCCCGCTAGTTTCACTATAAATATCTTCTGACTACAGGTTTAAAACCAGGCTTAACATACAGACAAATCTATCCTCCTCTTTTACCATTACCCCTATCATTCCTAAATAAGTTATAACCATCCAAATTAACTGTCCAGTCATGAGATACATTTTTTTTGTACTGCTAATAATTCCCGCTCACCCATTTTCCCAGGCAAACTTCTTGCATTCGCAAGCATACACTTTATGTTGCCATGGCTCTGCCGTTGTGAAGTGCTTGCCACTGTATTTGAGTCACCTAGTAATACCTCCATACTGTCTATTGTAACCCTCCCCCTTCTCCTCCCCCATGGGTAAATAATTCATCCCTTTCCCTCTCTACCCCAATACTTCTATATAGTCCCTCCCCCCCACCTACTTGTTTACGAACTCCCCCAGCCTTTCTACCATCCTATCCCCTAGCACAAAAGCTCGCTCATCATTAAGGTGAAATCCATCACTGCTATAGAGATTGTACCCAAGTGAGAAGTCATCCCAGTGCTCTAAAATCCCCAAACTCTCTTCACTGCACCAATTTTTTAGCCACGCATTAACCTCCCTTAGCTCCTTCTGTCTCCCTGGGCTAGCATGTTTTAAGCTTATTCCCTAGTTCTTTAAAATCATTCTTTAGGACACTCCATCTTCCACTTACTTTGTCATTTGTACCAATATGTACCAAGAACGCCGGTTACAGCCCCTCCCAATAACGTATCCACCTGATCCACAACATGCCGAACCCGAGCATGGAACAGACTGATTTACAGTACTAATTCAAACAGAACACCACACAAATGCACACAGATAAACCTTTACACAGGCCAAACCACACCCACTCTCAACTGCACAATGATTACAGAGCACAGGACAGAAAACACTGCACTGATTTACAGTACTGGTTCCACAGAACACCACACAAATGCACACAGATAAACCTTTACACAGGCCAAACCACACCCACTCTTACCTGCACGATGATTGCAGAGCACAGAACAGAAAACACTGCACTGATTTACAGCCCTTATTCAAACAGAACACCACACAAATGCACACAGATAAACCTTTACACAGGCCAAATCACACCCACTCTCACCTGCACAATGATTACAGAGCATAGGACAGAAAACACTGCACTGATTTACAGTACTAATTCAAACAGAACACCACACAAATGCACACAGATAAGCCTTTACACAGGCCAAACCACACCCACTCTTACCTGCACAATAATTACAGCCCACATGACAGAAAACACTGCACTGATTTACAGAACTGATTCAAACTGAACACAACATAAATGCACAAAGATAAACCTTTACACAGGCCAAACCACACCCACCTGCACAACGATTACAGCCCACAGGACAGAAAACACTGCACTGATTCACAGAGCTGATGTTTGAGAGACACTAATTATAATTTGGAAACAAAAGTGAGACCTTAATCTCTGATTAATTATACAGTAGAAATGTAGGACGTTTCATTTTGAATTAAATATCTTATATATATTTATGATGAGCTGGCAATTCAGCATTTTTTTCTACTGAAATGCTGTAAATTTATTTTGCCTACATATTTACAGTATATCCATTCATGAAGAGATATTGCAGAAACAAATTATATTATGTCCCTGTAAACATTACCATTAATTGCATGTTTTTAATAGAGTCTGTGATATAAATTGTTTACAAATGTTTAACAATATTAATGCATTGTTTTTGAGTAACTTTGACAGTATTAGCATTTTTTAATATAAATATCAAGAGTAATGTTACAGAATTTGGACATTTTAAAGATAATTTAAAGCAACTGAATGTAATCATTAATTTAAAAAGGCCTAAAAATCAACAATACTTTACTGCATCATCAAACAGTTAACTGAAAACTAAGTGTACACATTTTTTGAATTATTAAAATTGATACATACTCCAGAACTTTGCTGTTATCTGGCGCCGCGATGCTATGCGCTCCCGCACTGCACCGCCGCACACCGCTAACTTCGTTGATTTTTTTAGGGTTGTCACGTGACCCAGCACAACCTGCAGGCGTCGGGCCAATCACGCCGCGTTGGGAGGCGGGACTTCCGCCTGTGTTCGCGCGCGGATCAGTTGGCGCGGTCATCCATCGGGAACCCCACCCTGTTATTTGGCTTTGTGTTTAGGAGTATTGGCCTTGTCTATGTTATCAATTTGTATTTACAGTAGGAGGGAGGTGAGTTGCCCGACCCACTGGCCTAAAGGGACGTTGCCCTACCTCACTGGGCTTGCTTAGTGTAAGCATTGGGCGCCTTGGGCAGGGTCCAAGGCGTGAGGTCACTGCCCGTGGCCGGGCTCCTTCCTCTGGTTTAGATGTAAATATATACATACGGTATTTTGTGTTATTGTTAAATTTGTTATGTAAATAAAGCTGTGGCCCGTTGTTTTCTCCCACTCGGTTGTTGTGTCTATTATTTAAGCTAAGCCTTATGGATCATGCATGGGTCAAGGTTTTAAGACTACTGCTTGTTCTTATAAGAATGTTTAATGTAAACTAAATAACCATGATACTCTAGGGGAGAGAAATATAGTAATGTGAGCAATTGATAAACTTATATAGATTCAATAGAATAGTACAAGTAGCAAGTTGACAAAAGACATGCTGAGTCATATACCATAGAATTAATACTGTTATATGAAAGCAGTTTTAATGTAAGCAAAGGATTACTTGCCACAAACATAAGAAACTATTTGATTTAAACTGATGAGCACATAAAATGACATGTTTAATGGTTTAAAATATGTGTTTGTTTTTTTAAGACATTTTTACAATGCTATGGTTGTTATGGGAATTATATATCCCTTTAAGATTTCTAGGAAGTATGTAATTCAATCCCAAAGGATCCAATTAACTAATCCAGACTGCTGGTCATTTATTTAGTTTTTTTGCTTATTAATATCTAAGGAAAAAGAGAGTTCAGATCCTCATAGTCTGGTAAAGCAATTTAATAAAATATAAGAAAGCATAAGAGCAGCTACAGCGCTGATAGACAAACCAGGTTATGGAACAAAAGTGATATCACAATCTGTTCCAGTGTAAAAGAGCATTATGTACATAGGGCCCTATTCTATTGCCCAATTTGTAAATGTATACATACTTAAAACTGCTCTTAATATTGCCACAGATTCTATTAGCTACTTGCAATCTGATTACCATTAACCTGCCCACAATCACTATGGGCCAGCCATACCCACAAAACCAGCTATAGAACTCCATTGGTTTTAGCACAGCTCGAATATTATGAACTCTATTAGACCCGTAGCTCTAGCTCGCAAATTTAAGTCTGACTTGCAATTGAACAAAGTATCAAGTTTCTGTCAAAAATTACACTTTTTATAGCTGTAACATGGGAAGTCATGGAAAGACCTTACAATTAATTGCACAACAGTCTCTGAGTAATATTGATCCCAGGACTCAAGGGATTATTACATATCACAAAACCCACATGGACTAAAACAGATGAACTAATGCACTTTAGTGCTAGATTGCTTGATTGCGAGCCTGGTCGGCAAATAATGATTAGCCTCGATTGAAGATTATGTGTATCTAACATGTTTTACTGACATCATGATGATGGCCTCATTTTCTATTAGCTGTGTCTAAGAAGTAAATTACGGGCTTGTTTAAATATTGTCCGATCATATCATCACGCCCCCTTAAATCAGACTTAAAAAGTTAGGGTTTATGAGTTCAGCCTTGCAGTCGGAATTTGAAAGCTGGAGTCAATAGAATACATCTAAACATTTATTTAAAAAAACACCCGCAGCCAAAAGTACGGGTTCAAGGTATTTGCGAACAGCATATAGAATATGGCCCATAATTAGCAATTCTCCCTTCACAGGTGAAAGTGCAGGCTGGTTTATGCAGGTTTGCAGGTGGTGTAATACAAAGTCATGGGAAGGATCAACAATATAGTAAAATCTTTAATACAGGAGCCACAATACATTGCTGCATTATCTGTCCTAGCAGTTGACTCAACCAAGATCCATTAATTTCATTGTTATCCACATTATCTCTGCAGCTGCTTGTGGGAGGGATTAAGATATATATATATATACTCTCATTTCCCTCCAGCTCCATGTAGTGGCGCACAGGAACTTCCTGCCTGTTGTAACTTTAGTTCCAGGCGTTTGCCCCTAGTGGCCAGCCTGCGAATTGCAGTATTTTCTTTTTGTTTAAGCCAGAACATTTTTTACATTTTTTAAAGCAACAAAATGAGGCACCTGTCACAGAGAAACAACCCTAGTTGGCTGTCTAGTTGGCCTAATGGGTAATTCGGTTATGGCCGTTGAAGCAAAACATGCTCTCTGACTCCAGTCAACAGGAAGGCTCCCCCCTCAAAAATAAATAAACAAATAAAAAAATCTTAAGGTTGCATTTTCTGATGAGTTATTTATGATTTAATTAATCCAACCCTAACTTAAAAGGCTGCTTTTGCTCCTTACATGACGATTACAAATAGGCAAATACCTATTCCTACAAATTTCTAAACATGTGTTATTATTTTAGTGGATGAGTTATTTAAATACTTTGTAAAAACCTCTCAGCATAATCTTCAGTCAGCTTTCAGATTTTCTTCAGAATTTCAAGCACCAGTCTGTATTTCATCACTCTACATCAGTGATGGGCAACTAGGGACCCCAAGAGGTCTTCAGAGAGTTGCAAAACATGCACCTCTTTAACAATACATATGCTCCTAAATGCTTCTCCTTGTTATCTTTATCTCTGAACCAATGAATTCCTTTCCTGTAGCAATATTACCATTTTGATTTGGGTAAAATAAAAAAAGTTTAAAGTTTAGGGGCTGGATATGAGGCTTTTTGTGTGATTTAGGTTGCCCATTACTGATCTACAAGGCCCCAATCCTAAATGAAAGAGGAATAGCCTGTTAATCTGCTTTGTGCGCTTGGAAGGAGTCTTTTCCCAATAGCAGCGCAACTCCATTCCTTAAAAAAGGATTATATCAGGCTGTATCCACTGCCTCTCTCCCATCCAAAACAACCTGGATTACTCGGCAAGAGCATGAGAAGTGATACAACTGCATTCATATGCTTCCTCACTGAATGCTCCTTGGCACAGTGAGCACATAGAGTGCCCTATAATTGACTGAATTCAAGGTTCACTTGCATATCAGGGATGTACAATCCATTTTAGCACAACTGTGACAAATATAGAGAAGATGTATCATGTAGTACATTAGTCTGATGTCCTACAAAAGTATGGTCCACCCTGAAATACCAAACGATTATGCTCTAACTAGAATACTAACTAAACAAGACAGCTAATGTCCCTTTGTCACGTGAGTTCCCTATGCAATATAGGGTGAGCAGATTGAAGGTTCATTGCATCTGGAATTAACTCAAGTCAAGTGACAGATGGTCTATATGAGACTGACAAGCATGACCAACCCTTGTCCTATGAGGGGTTGCCCCACTGTTTTAGCTAAACACCTCTAGGACAAGCCACTGTCCTGGCACACTTGAACAAGCACCTACACCATATTATAAGGAGCCCAAGAGCTGCACTAAGCAGCACATTTTTATTTATAAAAAGGTGATTCTTTAAATTATAAAAGACATATTTGTTCATGTGGTATATATCTATATGTTTGCAGATAGATCATATGGGAGATCAAAAAGAAGAGAGATCATACCTGAGATAAAAACAAGTAGAGAGCAGGTTATAAGGTTTGATAAAGATTGATATTGGCGAAAGACAGAAGGGATCATGGAGAAAGAAAAGGGTTCAGAGAGCAGGAATGAAAGTTTGATGCTATCAGAGGGTGTGAGAAGCTGAGGAGAGCAAAAGGGTTAGATCAGAAGTAAAATAATGATGTTATAAGAGGGAACAGGGGAGTCTTAGGGGTCAATGTTTATATTATATGGATAGAGGAAATGAGAGCAGGAAAAGCAGTGGGAGAAGAGAGCAGGTTTTCTTAAGTTGAAAAGGAGAAACAAGGATGGTGTAGGTCAAGATAATGATTAGAAAAAAAATAAAGGGAGAAGTCAGAAAGGGAGTGAGATCAGTATGGAGAGAGGGACAAAGTGCAAACAGAGTTTAAAAAAGTAGGTGAGAAGGACAAGAGAAAGAGAGAAAGACACGGAGAGAGAGAGAGAAGCGGTCCTTGGGTAATGTGGTAAATTTATATTCCTTAACATCACTGTAGCGACTCCCTGGCTGTGTTGCCATCAGACGACCAACAGCATTCCGCAGTATGGTAAAAGAGCATGCAATTTCTTAGTCCTTACATTAGATTATAAGATGTTTTAGTCCTTACAGTATTCTAAAAGAACACAAACTCTCATTTAATGCTTGCAGTTTTATAAAATTGGTTCTTATTTGAGTGTATCTAATTCCTTAAGATGTTTCAATCTATTGCAGGCCTTGTGGTGTGGTAAAAAGGTATTAGGGTTTATTAAATTATAATTACCTTGCAGTCTTGTGGACATTGCTGTGTAGTAAAAGAGTTTGCAGTCTGGTGAAAACCTTGCAGTTGGTAAAATAGCTACGTAAATAGCTATTGTTGCCTAAATATGCTTGTAGTTGATGTATCTGTCTTTAGCATAGAAGGCATTGACCTACATGTCCTTTAGATCACTGTCTGCATACAGTCGGGGGAAAAAAGTATTTGATCCCCTGCTGATTTTGAACGTTTGTCCACTGACAAAGAAATGGTCAGTCTATCATTTTAACAAAAAAAGAAACAAACAAGAAAAACGCTTGTCAATAAAAGTTATAAATTGATTTGCAGGTCAGTGAGGGAAATAAGTATTTGATCCCTTATCAATCAGCAAGATTTCTGGCTCCCAAGTTTCTTTTATACAGGTAACGAGCTGAGATTAGGAGCACTCTCTTAAAGGGGGTGCTCCTAATCTCAGCTTGTTACCTGTATAAAAGACAACTGTCCACAAAAGCAATCAATCAGATTCCAAAGAGCTGTCCAGGGATGTCAGGGACAAGATTGTAGACCTACACAAGGCTGGAATGGGCTACAAGACCATCACCAAGAAGCTTGGTGAGAAGGTGACAATAGTTGGTGCAATTATTTTCAAATGGAAGAAACACAGAATAACTGTCAGTCTCCCTCAGTCTGTTGCTCCATGCAAGATCTCACCTCGTGAAGTTTCAATGTTCATGAGAATGGTGGGGAATCAGCCCAGAACTACACGGGAGGATCTTGTTAATGATCTCAAGGCAGCTGGGACCATAGTCACCAAGAAAACAATTAGTAACACAATATGCCATGAAGAACTGAAATCCTGCAGTGCCCGCAAGGTCCTCCTGCTCAAGAAAGCACATGTACAGGTCTGTCTGAAGGCTGCCAATGAACATCTAAATGATTCAGAGGAGAACTGGGTGAAAGTGTTGTGTTCAGATGAGACTAAAATCGAGCTCTTTGGCATCAACTCAACTCGCTGTGTTTGGAGGAGGAGAAATGCTGCCTATAACCCGAAGGACCACATCCCCACCATCAAACATGGAGGTGGAAACATTATGCTTTGGGGGTGTTTTTTTCTGCTAAGGGGACAGGACAACTGCACCGCATCAAAGGGACAATGGACAGGTCCAGGGCATTGAAAATGGGTCGTGGATGGGTATTCCAGCATGACAATGACCCAAAACACACAGCCAGGGCAACAAAAGAGTGGCTCAAGAAGAAGCACATTAAGTTCCTGGAGTGGCCTAGTCAGTCTCCAGACCTTAATCCCATAAAAATCTGTCGAGAAAGCTGAAGGTTTGAGTTACCAAACATCAGCCTCAAAACCTTAATAACTTGGAGAGGATCTGCAAAGAGTAGTGGGACAAAATCCCTCCTGAGATGTGTGCAAACCTGGTAACCAACTACAAGAAATGTCTGACCTCTGTGATTGCCAACAAGGGTTTTTCCACCAATTACTTATTTCCCTCATTGACAAATCAATTTATAACATCTTTGACATGCGTTTTTCTTGTTTTTTTTTTTTGTTATTCTGTCTCTCACTGTTAAAATACACCTACCATTAAATTATAGACTGGTCATTTCTTTGTCAGTAGACAAACGTTCAAAATCAGCAGTGGATCAAATACTCCCCCCCCCCCCCCCCACTGTATATATAAACTGAACTGGAGTACATTGTTATGACATCTATTTTTAAACACTTTTACTAAGGAAACAGGCATGGATGTCTAAGTTTGTCTTTTGTCAAAACTGCCAGAGGTTAATACTGACACCACTGTAGGATTATTAATAGAAGCTAACAGAATTGTTCACAGAATCAGATTTTAGGTTCATAGATTTCAGGTTCATAATCGTATATCTTTCACAATTATCTTTCACAACCATACACAATTGGCTGGAAACTTAAGTTGTCATAACACAAATATTCCAGAGTATTCTACTTATAATGCTACTAGTGATTTTATTCTAAATATATCAGCTTCGTAGAATCAAATTACTAAAAGTATGATAAGTAGAATATGATTAACAGTACTTGGTAATTGGTAATTGGTTCCAAAAGGTACCAGACGATTTGGAGTTCCCATAAGGAGTAATGTAAATGGACTTATACAGGTTTTCTCAAGCTAGACAAGTGCCGAGTTAGCGTTGCGTTTTGAAGCAGACGGGTGCCGAGGTACCACTGTATATATATATATATACTGTATATATATATATATATATATATATATATATACATATATATATACATATATGTATAGAAAAAAATCTCAGAAATATATATATATATATATATATATATATGTATATATATATATAGATATGTATATAAATAAATTAATAGTACATTTGTGTTCACATTTGAACGCCTAAAACAAGTTAAAAAACTTGTTTCATGAACAGAATTCCCAGAAAAGTTATTACACTGCACTCTGGGAACTTTGGCAGGGACAAACATGACTTCCCTTAAGCATATGCCCACTGTATAGAACAGCTTTGAACAAAGCTAAGGTTGAATTATACACAAGCTAGGAATCCCACCCATGTACAGCTGTTTCAAGGTTACTGCCTCTTATCAGCGCGGGGCCTGTTCCTTAGCTTGTGAAATAGATATATCGGCTTCTTACAATAAAATGACTAAAAGCATTATAAGTAGAATATGCTCTAGAACATTTGTGTTATGACAACTTGAGTTTCCAACTATATATATAACTCAAACAATCAGGACATTTGTGTGTACATTTGCATGTTTAACAATAATTTAAAAAACTTATTTCCCCAGAGTCTTGCTCAGAAATCTCCAGAAATACCGTGTTTGCCCTGCCCGACTGGGAAATGATCATTCAAATGAGGCCACAATTCATTTTCACGCTCCTAAATCCCAAACCTTTACAGCATATGCCTGCCATATAACAAAGCTTTTGAGAATAGCATAGAACGGACTTGCATGTGTCAGGAAACCTACCCACAAAATAAAAAATATATGATAAATATAATAATATATAAAGATTGGGAGTTTTTGAATTCTTCTTTACTGTGCATACAGGCAAACAGTATTTATACAGAGCGCAGCAGCATTTGCTAGAAATATATATATCGTATATGGTATAAATATATATAAAATATAAATCCTTATTTCTATTTTGCTTTGACACTATTTATGGTAGGTAGCCTTGTGTGAAAAACTAAGTGTAACTTATGGAATTACCTTTATCAGGAATAACTTAAGTAAAAGTTGATCAGTCTTACACATCACCTTGGAGGAATTCTGAATGACTCCTTGTTACAAGGATGTTTCAGGGCATTTGTTCTGGCACAGTTCTCTTTGTGCCCTGCTATAGCAAATCAGTGGGGTTGATGTTTGGACTTTGCTTGAGTATGCCATTACAAAATCCTGGTTCTTTTCTTTTTTAGACTTTTATTGCTGTGTTTTCGATCATTGTTCTGTTTCATAATTCACATTTGTTTAGGTTTATGCTGTCGGACATATAGTCTCATATTTTTCTCTAGAATTCATTGGTGTAGAGAGGAATTTCTGTTGTAAAACATGCTCCAGTAATTATTTCTCCACTACCAATCTTGACGACTGGTATGAGGTTCTCATGGTAGCAGGAAATAATTATGTTTGTTGCCAAACTTGCCGCTGGGTTTCGCAGTCAATCTCCATTCAGTCTTATCTTTCTTGTGACTTGTTTAAATGCTGTCTTGCAAACCTGAGCCACTCAGAACTGCAAAATAAATTGTCTTTGTGTTGAAGGTGTTATTGTGTTCTTTGTCACTCTAACAAAAACCTTCTTGTCTGGTTGCTTAGTTTGGAAGGACAGCCTACTCTAAGAAGAGTATTTCTACCTTCTAATGATGGACTTGAGTGTGTTTCTGGAAACATACAAAACTCTACAATTGGGTTCTTGGTCAGTTCTCTGACACAAACCCTCTACCTTCTAATGATGGACTTGATTGTGCTCTGCTGCAATAAAGAGTTCAGTCCATTTCTTGAACCTGTAAGGATCACGGAACTCAACCTTGGCATGAGCTTTACACCCCTACCCAGATATATGACTTTTCACAACTACATCACAGAGTTCAATATATAACCATCAAGGTAGAGTTTCTGCTTTGGCATATCCTAGGTAGACTAATGTATTTCTTTTAAAATTATGTCAACCAATCATCCGACCACAGGTCGGACCACAGAAGACATTTAAAATACTATTGAAGTCATATATTTACAGGATGCTGTTTTGTACAATTTGATTGGATAAGGCCCACCATACTTTTAGAAAGTAAAAACAGCACAGCATTTAACTATTATATGCATTTTTACATTATGGAAGTTGACATTCATTTGTGTGCCTAAGTATGAAGTCATGCTCAGTTATTCAATTTTTTTATGGATACACAAACAAACATTTCAAAGCAGAAGGCCACAAGAAAGAAAGTTTCCATTGTGAATTAGACATTGAAAAATAAAGGTGTTGAGGCTTTAGGTGGTATAATAAAATATGATTCATCTTTTGACTATTTATTTTTGATATATGTACACTTTGTAATGACTAACTATAAAAAAATAATGTTTTTTACTTGGATCACTCAATATATAATGCAGTAAAGTGCTTGAAGTCCTAATTCAGACTCAGGTCTGTCTACTAGAGACACCTGGTTCTCTGTTGCATGCATGAAGGGCCACTGGAGTGTAATTTTTAGAGTATTCTGTTTTTAAGAACTTGATAATGAGAAATGTTTTAAGAAAGGTAAAAACAAATATAGGGCGCTATGCTAATCGAGCAGTGTACCGGATAGCTGTAGGTCATCTGCAGGAGCTTTTTCCCTACTTTGCACTTCAGTGTTAATCTTTTGCTCCCCCGCATTGTGGCACTTAGCCCACATCCATAAATCCTTCCTTTGCTGGAAGAGAAGCTTTACGGGTGAGAAACTGCTCTAGCAGTCAATAGAAAACTAGATCATCAGGATTATTATAATTAATTAAACAAGTGCCATAACTGCGGCAAGGAACAATATATATATACTAGCGACTTGCCCGTCAAAAAATGACGGCAATGAAATTGTAAGGTAGCTAATGCTGTTTGGTGTATAATAATGAAATATATAATACATTAATAAATGAATATACTTTACCTATTTTGAAGCATTGTGTTAAAGAGCTGACAATCTGTTTTGATGTTGCTGGAGCATTAGTGGTGGGGTGCTGCTGTGTCTCCTTTCCCCCTCCTTTCCCTCCCTTGTATCTCCTTTTCCCTCTCCTCTCCCTTATGTCTCCTTTTCCCCCTCCCCTCCCTCCCTTGTGTTTCCTTCCCCCCCTCCTCTCCCTCCTTTGTGTCTCATTTCTGCCATCGCCTCCCTCCCTTGTGTCTCATTTCCCCCTCCTCTCCCTCCCTTGTGTGTCATTTCCCCCTACTTTCCCTCCCAGGTGTCTCTTTCCCCACCCTCTTCCTCCCCTGTGTCTCTTTCCTCCCTCCCCTGTGTCTCTTTTTTCCCTCTCCCTCCGCTATGTATTTTCCCCTCCCTCCCCTGTTTCTCTTTCCTCCCCCTCTTTCTCCCCTGTGTCTCTTCCACCCCCTCTCCCTCCCCTGTCTTTCCCCTCTCTCCTATGTCTCTTCCCCCTCTACTCCCTCTCCTGTGTCTCTTTCCCCCCTCTGTAACCCCCTGTGTGTCTTCCCCCCTCTCTAACCCCCTGTGTCTCTTCCCCCCTCTCCCTCCCTCTCTTTCCACCCTTTCCCCCCTCTCCCTCTGCTGTGTTCCTCATGACCCTCACCGTGTCCTGGGGGCCCTGGATGTCGGTCTCGGCCCTATCCCTGGGGGCGGGGTACCACCCTTCTCCGTGGGTGTCGGAGGCCTGTCCGGGTGGCTGGTGGACTCCTGTGTGGTGGGTTGTGGGCCTGGCGCGGGTCCCCGGGTGTAGATGACATCTCCCAGCAACTGAGGCCAAGGGCTGCGGGCAAAGGCAGCGAGGGCTGAGGGCAAGGGCCTCAGTTGCTGGGATGGCGCTTCATCCCAGCAACTGAGGCCCTTGCCCGCAGGCCTCGCTACGCGAGGGCCGCGGGCTCACCATGTCCTGGGGGCCCTGGATGTCGGGCTCGGCCCTGTCCCTGGGGGCGGGGTTCCCAGCCTCCTCCATGGGTGTCGGAGGCCTGTCCGGGTGGCTGGTGGACTACTGTGTGGTGGGTTGTGGGTCTGGCGCGGGTCCCCGGGTGTAGATGACATCTCCCAGCAACTGAGGGCCGCGGGCTCGCTATGCAAGCCCGCAAGTGTGAGCAACGGCCTCAGTTGCTGGGATCCATCCCAGCAACTGAGGCCCTTGCCCGCAGGCCCTCGCTACGCGAGGGCCGCGGGCTCGCTATGCAAGCCCGCAAGCGTGAGCAACGGCCCTTACGCTCACAGACTCGCCTCGCTTCGCGAGGCTCGCTTCGCGAGGCTCGCTGGGCGATGAGCGCCTGCGGCGCTCATCGCTAAGCCGGCTAAAGTTCTACGGGTTAACGGCTCGCCTCGCTTCGCGAGGCTCGCCGGGCGATGAGCGCCTGCGGCGCTCATCGCTAAGCCCGCTATTCGTACGGACCACGCAAACAGCGTGACGACGACTCGTAGCAGGACAATTATAATAGTGATATTTATATATATATATATATATAAATATATATATATATATATATATATGTACATATATAAATATATTATATTTTAATTATTTTATTTTATGACATTAAATATATCTTACAATTGTATTTATAGCTTCAATGTATATAAAAATGGGTGTATTTTGTGTTAATAACATATATATATTTATATATATATATATATATATATACACACCATATACTCAAGTATAAGCCGACCTGAGTATAAGCCGAGGCACCTATTTTACCACAAAATACTGGGAAAACTTAGTGACTCGAGTATAAGCAGAGGGTGGGAAATGTGCTGCCCCTGTGTCCCTCTTGTGACCTCTGTGTCCCCCTCTTGTGTGCCCTCTGTGCCCCTTTCTTGTGTCCCCCCTCTCTCTCCCCTGTGTCTCTTCCGCCACTCTCCCACCACTGTGTTTCTACCCCCTCCCCTGTGTCTCTTCCCCTCCTCTCCATCCCCTGTGTCTCTTCCCCCCTCTCCCTCCCCTGTGCCTCTTCCCCACCCTCCCTCCCCTGTGTCTCTTCCCCCCTCTCCCTCCCCTGTGTCTCTTCCCCCCTCTCCTGCCCTGTGTCTCTTTCCCCCTCTCCCTCATGTCTCTTCCCTCCCCCTCCTTTATCATCCTCCTCATCCTCCCTGCTCAATCCCCCTCCTCAACCCCCTCCTTATCCTTCCTTCTCATCCTCAACCCCCCTCCTCATCCTCCCTCCTCATCCTCTCTCCTCAACCCCCCTCCTCAACCCCATCCTCAACCCCCTCCTCATCCCCCCTCCTCAATTTTCCTCCTCAGCCCCCTCCTCAACCACCCTTCTCAACCCCTCCTCATCCTCAACCCCCCTCCTCATTATCAACCCCCTCCTCAACCCCCCTCCTCAACCCCCCTCCTCATCCTCCCTCCTCAGCCCCCTCCTCAACCCCATCTTCATCCTCAGCCCCCTCCTCATCCTGAACCCCCTCCTCATCCTCAACCCCCTTCCTCAACCTCAACCCCCTCCTCATCCTCCCTCCTCAACCCCCCTCCTCATCCTCAACCTCCCTCCTCATCCTCCCTCCTCATCCTCCCTCCTTAACCCCCCTCCTCAACCTCAGCCCCCCTCCTCATCCTCCCTCCTCAACCCCCCTCTTCACTTTACCCCTCTCTAATTACCTCCCCCTCTCACATGCGCGTCACGTCATTAGCATTGGCCGGGTCCCGACACAGCTGGAAGACACGCGAAGGAAGGGAGTAGCAGCTGATGGAAGGTAAGTGAGGGGAAAGGGAGAGAGAGGGGGAGGTAATTAGAGAGGGGTAAAGTAAGGAGGAGGGTTGAGGAGGGCAGTTGAGGTTGAGGAGGCGGGTTAAGGATGAGGAGGGGGGTTGAGGAGGGAGGATGAGGAGGATGATAAGGGAGGGGGAGGGAAAGAGACACAGGGGAGGGAGAGGGGGGAAAGAGACACAGGGGAGGGAGAGGGGGGAAGAGACTTGGGGGGAAAGGGACACAGGGTGACTCGAGTATAAGCCGAGGGGGCCTTTTTCAGCCTTAAAAAAAAAGGGCTGAAAAACTGCTTATACTCGAGTATATACGGTATATATATATATTTATATGTATATACAATACATTAGAGCATTTGTTCCTAGGCAACATGGTTTTCTGACATGTATTAACCCCATAAGTACTGGCTTGTGTGTTATACGAGATGCTGTTTAATAAACGGACAGAATAATACATTATCATAATTTTCTATTTAAATATATATATTTATTAAAGGCATATGGTATTACATTGTCACATTTCACATACTTGAGTTAAATAAGTATCTGTAAGTGGTACAGTGAAGTCGTATTGTACTTGGTAAATAAAACATTGAGTACATGTCTACGACTGAACTCTTAATCTTCCCACCCTCTACTACAGCATCAATTCCTCACATCTCTCTATCAACAATGCCATTATCACTCCCACCTCCCAAGCCCGTTGTCTCAGGGTTCTACTGGACCCTGCAGTCTCTTTCATCCCATACATACAGTCTCTAATCAAATCCTGTCTTTTCCATCTAAAAAACATATCCAAAATACGCCATTACCTTACACAAGACACTACTAAGATTCTAATACACTCTCTCATCATTTCTCGTCTTGACTATTGCAACTCGCTCCTTGTTGGCCTGCCCATCACTCGACTCTCCCCACTTTAATTCATAACGAATGCCTCCGCCAGACTCATCTTCAGTACACATCGTTCAGTGTCGGCAGCTCCTCTTTGTCAATCACTTCACTGGCTTCCCTTAGTCTCCAGAATAAAGTTTAAAATCTTGACCCTAACTTATAAAGCCCTCAACAACAGCGCACCCCCCATACATCTCTGCTCTCATCTCCAAATACTCCCCCACACGCCATCTTCGTTCTGCTAACGACCTTCTTCTTTCTACCACTCTTGTCACCTCCTCTCACTCCCGCCTCCAGGACTTTTCTCGTGCTGCCCATATTCTCTGGAACTCATTGCCTCGCTTCACCAGACTATCCTCCTGCCTTAGGTCCTTCCAAACTTCACTAAAAATGCACCTCTTTAAAGAAGCCTATAACCTTCCTCCCTAACATGCTCAGCACTACTCTCTCCCTACTGTACCACATACACACTTCAACCTTTAGATTGTAAGTCTGTGAGTTTTGAACGTGCAAGGTGCTTTAAGGAAAGCGCTATGGACACTGGATTCCAATCTCAAAGACAGGGCCCTCCATTCTTTGCAATGTGTGAATGTTGAACTTGTCGTTGCCTGTAACTTAAATTATATACAGCGCTACGGAATATGTTGCCGCGTTACAAATAAACGATAATAATATTAATAATGTCTATTTTCTGCGCCTTACCTTTTTTTCACATTTTTAATTATAACAATAAATGTAACTATAAGAGTAAATCAGAATATGATGCTGAGAGATTTATGAGTGCAAAGTATCCAACTCATTGTAACATATATGTGAAATACTTCCTCCCATTAAGGGAAAAGTAACAACAAGGGTAATGAAGAAAAAATCTGCTATCACTTTATCTTGAATTTCCTTTCAGTGCTCCAGGAGAGGTCCCAACAAAGATCCCCTCCGCCCCAAATGCCAGGTTATGAATATGTGTATTAGCAAGTAAAAGTTATATTAGTATATATTATGCTAATTGGATTCATTATCCAGGGTTCCCATGTTTTAAAAAATGGGGTAGAGTATCCAATATACTATTGGTTAAGCGCTCGTTTTTTAGTATATAGTTAATTTTTCGTACAACTGCTGAAAAGTTTAAGGTCGGTAGCTTCCAGTTACTAGCTATATGAGTTTTGGTCGCCAAAGCCATAAGTTGAAGCAACTTATTTTGGGAAGAGGTTAAGCTATCAACGTGTATCTCCAATAGGCATGATTCCATTTACCAAGGAATATGGGTGTTAAAAAGTACAGAAGCGAGTTGAATTAGCATCTCCAAATATTTAGAGCTGCTGGGCAAAGCCAGCATGTATGTATATGGTCTCCTATACTTTGGCAGCCTCTAAAGCATTGGTTACTCTCTAGGGGATTCATTTTATGTAGTTTACCTGGCATGCAGTAGGTTCTATGTAAGACTTTGATTGAAGTCTCCAACATGCTATAATTCAATGATCCCCGATTTAAGTTTCAGCAGGCTTCTGACCATCTGAGGGAAAACAGGATGCCTTTGGAGCTTCCATATCTCTAGACACTTTAGTGACCCAGTCCCTGATTTTTATATAGTTATAAAATTCTGAGCATATGTCAAAAGGGTTCCATTAAGATACCAAGATGCAATTCTATCTAGGTTCCTAGAGATCCACCAATGTCTCGAGACCACACTTGAATCTCCTCCCAAGGTTCTGTGGGCTTGCTCTGTGTCCTATAAACCCTTGTCCTGGTTAGGCATAATACTGGCAATGTTGTCTTTTAGGTAGGCCATTAGGCTTTGGATCGCTCTTGGTATTTCACGCACTCTGATGTTATGTCTGCGGGAGCGATTCTCCAAGTCTTCCACTTTATCCATTAATTCTGAGATGTGCAAAGAATTCTGGACTGCTGTTAATCTGTACCGATTTTGGGCCTCTATAATCTGATCAGTTATTTTTTCAAGAAGTTGAGTTCGCTGTCCCAGTTCTTGTAAGTCTCAACTTAAGGGTTTTATAGCATTTGTTAGCATCTTTTCAATTATGGCAAGGGATCTGGCGGAAAGATCTATTTCGGGTTTTGGGACCTCTGGGTTATCTTCCTGTTCTGAAAGCTCGGATTATTCAGAGGTCAAGACCACTGACGAGGTGTGTGCTGGTGTTAATGGTTTGAAGTGTACTTTTATACCCTTTTATACCCTTATAGAGGTTTGATATGGCTGCCAAATGTGTCGCTTGGTTGCTTAGTATGCCCAAGGCACGTCCAGGACAAGGGTGCTGGGGTAGAGGTAGGTTAATAGTCCCGATTGTCTTAGTTTGTGCAAAGTGTGAAGTCCTCTGCTATTACAGCATGATCTAACAGTGGTAAGTTCGTTAGTCTAGACCCCCATGGAGGTTTTTACTTCCCGGTATCCAGCCTCTGGTTATAAATCGGATAGGTTCAAAAGGTTTTGATGAGGAAGGCTGCCAATCAAGTAAAACCGGGGCTCCCTGTAAATTTCGGAGATAGCAATTCAGATCCTTCATATATCCCTGTGAAGTGTGAGTTGTTACTTAGTTCGGCCTTATGTTCTTGGTATTGTCAGGCAATCCAGCAGCGTCTTGATCCAGGTGGATTTTAGGAGATATGAAAAGCCTGTTAGGGCCTGGTATCAAAGTCCACTATAAGTCACGCTATAGTGATATTATTTGGAGGTCCTCCTTCTCTATATGCTCATTCAGTTCTGCACTATGTCTCTTGCTCTCTAGGTGGCGGTAGAGTTCTTAGAATGCTTGTATCACAGTGCAGAAATGAAACTTGGGTTTCAGCAGTAGACAGTCCTGGTTGTGCCTTAAGAGGTGCTATAAAATCACAGTGGCTAATAACTTAAACCTTCCAGAATCCTTTGATTTGTCACTTTCGCAGGGCTAAAATTGCAAATCCCTATTTAATTTCTCCAATTCCCCAAGCTCGCAAACGTATCCACAATCGTAAACCGCAAATGAAGGACGAAGTCCTACATGTGCTACAGAGGTCCTGCAAGGGCTTTAGAAGCCCTTACGTATGCTCCCCCAAATGTCCCCACTGCTCCTAACATCCCCCACACTCCTAAATAAAACCCATATGATGCAGGGTTCCTGATTGGGACCCCCGCAGGGACCCCACATTAACCCTTGCTGTGGGGGGTACACATAATAATAAAACTACTTTACATAAAGTAAAAACCTAGATTACATAAAATAAAAAACCTAGATTACATAAAATAAAAAACCTCCATTACGTGGGAACATCCATTTGTGTCGGGGAGCTCCTGCCTGAGATGAAGAACTGAGGACCGGGGCATCGCTGCAGGAGCATTTTGGACATGTGAGTTGACTATTAACCCTATTTATATTACAGATTGTAATTATATTTTTATTTCATGTAATAGGGGAGGTTCATGTTAGGTGCCGCGGGGGTACTTACAGTACTCCCATGTCAGGGGTTAACCTTTTGTGTGCTGCAGGCCCTTTAAGGACCCACGGTGGGGGATTTACCTTTTCAAATGCTGTGGGGGTCATGATCGGGATCCCTGCAGCAAGGGGTTAATGTGGGGACCCTGCGGGGGGGGGGGGGGGGGGTTAATGTTAGGTGCTGGATGACGGTCTCATTTACTATTGGCTCTGTCTAAGCAGTAGATATGAGCTTGCATGTGCAATCCCTGCTCTGCTTACATATGGAACCAGGGATTACGATTTTGGATCTCGGGCAGGGAGTTGCGGTCTTGTTCAATTGAATAGCATCGCAATCAGAGACGAATGGGAGCCCGCAACTCACTCACAGACATTCGGCTGTCTGCGATCGAGTTGCAGGCTAGGAATTGAATGTGGCTCATTGCCTGCTCAGTGATACAGACTGTCTGAGGTCTGCCGCGAAGACACTGCACAGATGCTAGGTTGTTAAATATTATAGATGATATACAGTATATATATAGATGATATATATATGTGTGTGTATTATTATATGTACACCCAGAAATATCTATGGTCAGCAGAGAGTACAATACAATAGAAGTCTTTGCCCTATTTTACTACTAGAGATGCAATTCTATCCGATTACAGGTGAAGTCAGATCTTGCTGACGTTTTCAAGCATGTCTATTTAAAAGGATCCAAACAACAATTACAAAGCACACTGAAACCAGCTCTGCTAACACAGAAAGGGCTCTTTCTTACCTTGCTAGGTAAGGTGTAAACACATAATTTGTTAAAATTACTTTATTATTATTTTAGCATAAATTAAACAGCAATTTTTGTTTATGACTGTTCTGTTTATATTTGTTAGTTATTGCATAAAACTTAAATATTTATTAAATAGTTTTCTTCTTTAAATGTAAGGAGTTTAGCAAATTCTGAATTTATAGAGCTCTGGTATTAAATGCATTTATTTGAAGTGTGTCTTTTATGTGTTTCTAGGATTCTTCTCTATAGAGGGTGACTATGTCCACCAAAATTATAGAAGACAATCCTCAAGAAACAGCAGATGACATTATATTTCCTCCCCCCTTTTCTGAGGAATTAGAGATCCATATGAAAGAAGAAGTACCATTGTCTTTTAAACATGGAGAAATTTCAAGTATCCAGTACGGGTTTAATATTTTCCTTGTTGGCATTTTATTGATACTTGCTGTGTCTCTCAGACTGCATGGAGTGAATAAAAGTGATCTGCTGATCTTCTTGATCATTTTAATGCTGGTCCAGATTTTATGGATGTTTTGGTATGTTTTAATAAGTGACAGCAAGAAGTGGGGACACGCGGAAAAGGACAGTCATGCAGGAGCAAGGTGGCTAAGATGTACGTACAATTTACTAAAATGTGTATATTACAAGCAAAGTATTTTGTATTGCATGTATCTTTTCAATCAGGAGGTTAATTAGGTTTTATGGTGCCAATAATCAGACAAAAATAGCAATGCAAATATTTAATGTGTTTGATTAATTTTAACATAGATAATCTATGGCTATATGTAGTTAATATATGCTCTATTTATCTAATCTATCTATCTATCTATCTAATCTATCTATCTATCTATCTACATATCTTTATATCTATATATGTGTATGTACATATTTGTATTTTTGTGTTTTCATGTACTAAAACACAAAATATTGGAATATTTATTTTGAGATGTTTTAGTAAATGAAGATGTTTTAGTACATTTTCAGTCAACAATATGCTGACATGAACTTAACAGGGTTATAAAGGCACATAGATGCATTTGTATATCTAATAACATATGAGGCAAAAATCTCTGCAAGTTCTGATGACTTGCATGAGGTCCTCTCATTTTTAACATATTTATCAATGACTTAGAAGTAGGATTGGAAAGTATTGTCTCCATTTTTGGAAAGGTAATTAAATCAGATAATTATGTACTTTCCCTCCAAAGGATTTACATAAAATAGAGGAATGGGCATCTAAATGGCAGATGAGATTTAATACGAATAAATGTAAAGTTATGCATCAGGAAAGGAAAAATAGCCATGCAATTTATAATCTTAATGGAGCAAATCTAGGGGTAACAGATATTGAAATGGATTTGGAAGTACTTGTGGACAACCACCTAGGTAACAGCGCTCAATGCCAAGCAGCAGCTGCAAAGGCAAATAAAATATTAGCATTTATTAAGAAGGGTATAGAAGCAAGGGAAGCAAATATAATTCTCCCACTACACAAATCTCTAGTACGCCCTCATTTGGAATATGGAGTACAATTTTGGGCACCACTTCATAAAAAGGTAATTTTAGAGCTGGAAAAGGTACAGAGAAGGGCTACAAAACTAATAATGGGAATGGAGGGGTTAAGTTATGAAGAAAGACTAAACAAATTAAGCCTATTTTCTCTAGAAAAAAATTAGTCTAAGAGGAGATATGATTACCCTATATAAATACATCCAGGGTCAGTATAAAGATTTGACAAGGGAGCTTTGTGCCAAGAGATTTCTAACTGACACGAGGACATCCTTTGAGGTTAGAGGTAGAAAGATTCCACCTTAAAGAAAGAAAAGGGTTCTTCACAGTAAGGGTGGTTAATCTGTCTAATTCTCTACCAAAGAAGGTGGTGACAGCGGATTCGATCGATAACTTTAAAAGGGGACTGCATTTATTTATAATAAAAAAGGGCATCCAGGATTATCCTCGATAATTAGATAGAGAGTATTGACCCAGGGAGGAATCTGATCGCCAGTATGTTGGGTCAATGAGGATTTTTTTTTTTCCTTTGAGTTGATCTACTAAGTTTAATTTTTTTTTTTTCTGTTTGCCTTCCTCTTGATTCAATTAATTAACAACTAATCCACATATTGCATATCAGAGGAGATCTTAAAAGGTTGAACTGATGGACTTAAAGTATTTTTGCTATCTCAATTACTTTGTAACTATGTAACTATGTTGTATATATTTAGTCTTGTCACAATTTGCAGATTCAGTAGGATGAAAATTGGTTCTCTATTCACTTTCCATAGAAAACAGTCATTAGACTAGAGAAACTGGAGGAAAGTCTAATATCTCAAATTGACTTCACTTTATTTTGAAGCTGATCTGATTTGGAGTGTGTGATTATAAAACTAGCTAAACATAGGAGTGACCACTGAAAAAAACTAAATTGGGGGAAATTTGTGTCTCTCCAAACCACAGCACTTTTGGGGTGGGAAGACGGCTTTGAGTCCCAACTCTATCTAGTATTAAAAAAATATTATTTTCTGGTTCATCTGTTGTAGTAATACTGTATTTGTAACACTTACAGTATAAGCTTCCACTATTGTCAGAAAGTAGCATGATAAATCTCCTACCTAGTACAAGATTAGAAAATAATGTCTCAAAAGATAACAGATTCAATTATTGGCTAATTTACTATATATAGTGGTTGGTTGTTATGATATGGTAATGTAACAAGAATATCACTTTTGTGATCAACTTTATGTTGATGATAAAACAAAGTGTATACAAGAAAGAAATTACATTTCTGATATTTTCTATATAATTGTGTATTTTATCTATTTGTATGCAGGTGGCATTGCCCTGTTTGCACTGACTACTTTAGCTATGGACGCCTTGAAGTTGGGTTTCTTTGCTGGATATTCAGTGTGTGTGCCAGTGACGGAAGCCATTTATCCAGTTGTGCATATTGCTCATACAGTTTTCCAGGTAAGAAATAGCTTTCAAGTCAAGCATTTTTTTTTTATTTCCCTACATTCTTACATGGGTAGTTAATAGGTGGACCTGGGTCCAATCACCGCCCCTGACTTATAAACCTCTACTGCATATACTTTTATATCAATCCTGACATTTCCAAATACATAGTTTAGCTGTCAGTTCAGTGGTGTTCTTTTCATTTACAATCTAAATGTTATTCTTATGCCATGAATCATATTGTGTTAGGATACTTGTGTATTCATCCATAACAAAATATGGATTCCCAGACATTAACTTCGTTCCCACAAATAAATCTGGACCTTTAAAAAAAAAAAATTGACTACATGGCTTTTAAGTGTTTCTCAGAAATTGTGAAGCATTGTCAGGAGCACAAACTTTTTACAGAGTTCATTAAAGTCTCCTTTTCCGACTGAAAAGTAAAATAATGATTTTGATCTGCTATTATACACAGCTGGTATATGACATACCATAACTGGTATACGAATATTTCATAGCAGATAATGACCTAAAGACCCATTATATCCACCTAAGAAAAATCTATAATATTATATATATTATAAACTGGGTAAACAGGAGATGAAACAAGATGAAGCGGGGATACATGGAGTAAAATAAGTTTAAATAAGAGTGGGGAAAATAACAAATAAATAAAATAAAGACCAAATAAATTAATATCCCTACTAGAAGTAACACTGTCTGATAAATTGGCTCCATATAATACATAAGATGTGGAGATATATAACCTAATGTTTTGACCCCACTTATCCAGTTATATTTTTCATCTGTTTATTTAGATTAGCAGATCTGCTGTTCTCCACCCGCTACCATGTGTGCAGGGGGAGAATTTGCCCAGAGGGAATGTCTTGATAGAAGACCTTATATATGTCATGAAAACTTTTTTTAGCTGCCTCCTTCCCTGCAAGTTGGTATTATAGTTTGACCTACAGTGGTCAGAAGAAAATTAGGACATCCTCCTGAGCAGATCATCTCTCACCCCTGGACACCTAATAGAGGAGAAGCTCATCTAATTGCTAATTTGAAATTACTGATATAAAATCTAAATTAAATGTTTTCCTTAAAATATAAGTTTTACTGTTAATCGGTAACTAAATAAACAAATGAAACCCTATTGTATGACCACTACAGTGGCACTTTAACAAAAAGTTATGAAGTAGAGCCAACAGGTACAGTATATGTTTGAAAGGTTGAATAATAATAAGTGACAACAATAGTGGATGTGGTAATTAGTAGTTAAGGACTTAATAAAGCTGCCTCTGGGGCTCAGGTGGAACTAACTTGGTTATCCATTTAGGACTATGGTCCCTGCTCTCACGAAGATATTTATTAGGGTGCAGTGCTATCCACCCATTCACCGACTGCACATAGGGTTGTTAGAATTGTACAGTGAGACCAAAGTAAACAGTTTTAGAACTGAAGATTGTTGTAGCAAGTATCACGAAGAGTATCAAATATAGAGATAACCATAAATAATAATGCTGCAAATCTCTTATACAGTAATTAATAAATAAGCATTTTATTATTTCTATCCTGATATAAATAGAGTGCATTATACATTATGATAACATTTATTTCACCTCCAATTCTCATACCATGTAACTAGATAATCTGATTCAAGCTTTTGTTACAAGAATTGGTTTTCATCCAATGTATTAATGCTCACACCTGGTAGTTGCTTTCCCTAGTATAAGTACAGAGTATGAAAGAAATTATTACAAATCATATGAAAGCTACAATGTCCAAATAAAGAGAGTATGATTTAAGAAAGAATGTCTTACCTCCAGTCCTCAGAGACCAATAAAAGGCTATATATAACAATGTGCCTTGTTCAGCACAGATGAATTGATCTGAAATAAAACAAATATTGATTGTAGTTGAGAAAAACAAGTTTAAACCACAATCAGTTGCTTAAATTTACACATCATGTATCCCAGAGAAATTAAAAGCACACATATCAATTAATATAATTGAGTATTAAGAAAATGAAGTGATGTGTTAGATAATGAGCTTGAAAGTTGGGTATCTAAAAAAAAAATAACATTGAAAAGTACTGCTATTTTTTACAAACAGTAATAAATTAGATGCATAATATGTAGCAAGTACATACTGAAGATAGTACAAATGTCAATGTGGAGGACATGTTCTTAAATTTTTCCCAACATTTTCAATTTTTTTGTTGTTATTGTTTGTCTGTGAACATTACGAACCTTTAATATAACATAGTTACATAGTTACATAGTAATTAAGGTTGAAAAAAGACTTTCAGTCCATCAAGTTCAACCTGTTAAGATCTCCTCTGATCTGCAATATGCGGATTAGTTATTAATTAAATTATTGATTAAATAATTATTAATAGTATAGTATTGGAGAATGAATAAAGAGTTAGTCCATCAAGTTCAACCTTTTTAGATCTCTATTGATCTTTTTAATTTGGACTATTTATTATTATTGTTAATTGTTAATTATTGTTAATTGATCCAGAGGAAGGCAAACATAAAAAAAAACCCCATTGAAACTTTGCCAATTGTCTCATAAGGGGGAAAAAAAGCAAAATTCCTTCCTGACCCCAGAAACTGGCGATCAAATTTCTCCCTGGATCAATATTCCTTGCTAGTTATCTAGGATAGCCTTGAATGCCCTCTTTATTCAGAAATATATCTAACCCCTTTTTGAAGTTGTCTATCGAATTCGCTGTCACCACCTCCTTTGGTAGAGAATTCCACAGTTTAACCACCCTAACTGTGAAGAACCCTTTTCTTTGTTTAAGGTGAAATCTTTTTTCCTCTAACCTCAACGGATGTCCTCTTGTCAGTTGAAAATCTCTTGCTACAAAAAGTTCACTTGACAAAGCCTTATATTGACCCTGGATGTATTTAAATAACGTAATCATATCTCCTCTTAGACGCCTTTTTTCTAGCGAAAATAAGTTTAATTTTGCTAGTCTTTCTTCATAACTTAGCCCCTCCATTCCCCTTATTAGTTTTGTAGCCCTTCTCTGTACTTTTTCCAGCTCTAAAATGTCTTTTTTGTGAGGTGGTGCCCAAAATTGTACTCCATATTCCAAATGAGGGCGTACTAGAGATTTGTATAGTGGCAGAATTATATCTTCTTCCCTGGCTTCTATACCCTTCCTAATACATGCTAATATTTTATTTGCCTTTGCAGCCGCTGCTTGGCTTTGAGCGCTGTTACCTAGGTGGTTGTCCACTAGTACTCCCAAATCCCTTTCAATATCTGATACCCCTAGATTTGCTCCATTAAGATTATAGATTGCTTGGCTATTGTTCCTTCCCAAATGCATAACCTTACATTTATTTGTATTAAATCTCATCTGCCATTTAGCCGCCCATTTCTCTAATTTATGCAAATCCTTTTGTAGGGAAAGTACATCATTATCTGATTTTATTACCTTGCACAACTTAGTGTCATCAGCAAAAATGGAGACACTACATTCGAGTCCTACTTCAATGTCATCAATAAATATGTTAAAAAGGAGAGGACCCAATACTGAGCCCTGAGGAACCCCACTTATCACATTAGACCAATCGGAGTATGTTCCATTTACAACAACCCTTTGCTTCCTGTCTTTTAGCCAGCTCTCGATCCATGAGCAGATATTTACTGCAATTCCTGTATCCCTTAGTTTGCTCACTAGTCTTCCATGTGGCACTGTATCAAATGCCTTTGAAAAATCTAAAAAGACTACATCCACTGAGTTGCCCTGATCCAAGTTCCTACTAACCTCCTCATAAAAACTAATTAGATTGGTCTGACACGACCTTTCCTTCATAAATCCATGTTGACTGCTACCTATGATCCTGTTCAAATAGACATATTCTTGTATTCTGTCCCTTATTAACCCTTCTAAAAGCTTCCCAACTACAGAAGTGAGGCTCACTGGTCTATAATTCCCCGGATATGCTCTAGATCCCTTCTTAAATATAGGTATCACCTCTGCTTTTCTCCAGTCATCTGGTAGAGACCCTGTAGTGAGCGAGTCTTTAAAGATTAGATATAATGGTTTGGCTATTACAGAACCCAGCTCCCTCAGTACCCTTGGATGTATTCCATCAGGACCTGGGGCTTTATTAACATTTATTTTCTCCAACCTCTTTTGTATTTCTTCCTGCGTTAACCAATTATTTAGTGAAGGTAGTGTAGCCCCATTATATTGCAGTGTCCCAACCACTGGTACCTCCCTTGTGTAAACCGACGAAAAGAACCTATTTAGCTCATCTGCCTTTTCCTGGTCACTAATTATCAGATGGCCTGTGTCACATTGTAATGGTCCTATCGATTCCTTCCTGGCCTTCTTCCCATTAATATATTTATAAAATATTTTAGGGTTAGTCTTACTTTCCATTGCAACTGACTTCTCATTTTCTATTTTAGCCAGTCTATTAAGCCCTTTTGCAAGCCTTGTTGATTTCCTTATAGTCACATAAAGATGCCTCTGTTCCCTCCTTCTTGTATAATTTAAATGCATATTTTCTTTTTCCTCATCATGATCTTTAAGTCATTGTTAAGCCACATGGGATGTGATTTACTCCTATTTATTTTATTTCCACATGGTACATGCTGATGAGTATGTTTATTTAGTAAGGATTTGAATGTTGTCCATTTATTTTCAGTATTCTTCCCTGTAAGTTCTTTGTCCCAGTCTATATGTTGTATTGCTGCCCGTAGCCCATTAAAGTTAGCCCTTTTAAAATTTAGAGTTTTTGTTGGCCCCTTACAACTCTGTTATTTGTATTCAATCTCAAATGAGACTGTGTTGTGATCACTGTTCCCCAAGGGTTCCCCTATTTTTACATTTGATATTATATCAATATTACTTGTGATGACCAAATCCAAGATGGCCCCATTTCTAGTAGGTTCTTGTATTACCTGGGCTAGATAATGATCCCTGAGTGTACTCAAGAACCTGCTACCCTTAGCTGAGCTGCTGGTCTCGTTTATCCAGTTTATATCAGGGTAATTAAAGTCTCCCATTATTAGAACTTGCCCATGCTTAGCTGCATTTCCAATCTGTAACAATAATTGTATTTCCTCACTTTCAGCTATATTTGGGGGTTTATAGCATACTCCCACCAATATGCATTTAGAATTAGCTCCTCCACTATTTAGCTCAACCCACAAGGATTCAATGATGCCGTTAGTGCCAGCATAAATATCTTCTCTAACTATAGGCTTAAATTCAGGCTTAACATAAAGACAGATCCCTCCTCCTCTTTTACAATTTCCCCTATCTTTCCTAAATAGGTTATAACCATCCAGATTAACAGTCCAGTCATGAGATTCATCCCACCATGTTTCCGTAATGCCTATTAAGCCCCATTTTTCTTGTACTGCTAATATTTCTAGCTTATCCATTTTCCCAGGCAAACTTCTTGCGTTTGCAATCATACACTTTATGTTGCTATGGCTCTGCTGATGTGAAGTGCCTGCCACTGTATTTGAGGCCCCTATTAATATCTCCCTACTTTCTATTGTAACCCTCCCCCCTTCTCCTCCCCCATGGGTAAATAATTCATCCCTTTCCCTCTCTACCCTATTTACCCCAATACTTCTATATAGTCCCTCCCCCCCACCTACAAGTTTAAAAACTCCCCCAGCCGTTCTACCATCCTATTCCCTAGCACAAAAGCGCCCTCATCAATAAGGTGCAATCCATCCCTGCTATAGAGATTGTACCCAAGTGAGAAGTCTGCCCAGTGCTCTAAAAACCCAAAACCCTCTGCACTGCACCACTTTTTTAGCCACGCATTAACCTCCCTAAGCTCCTTCTGCCTCCCTGGGCTAGCACGTGGCACTGGTAGTATCTCAGAAAATACTACCTTGGAGGTCCTTGCTTTAAGCTTATTCCCTAATTCTCTAAAATCATTCTTTAGGACGCTCCATCTTCCACTAACTTTGTCATTGGTACCAATGTGTACCAAGACCGCCGGTTCATTACCAGCCCCTCCCAATAATTTATCCACCCGATCCACAACATGCCGAACCCGAGCACCCGGGAGACAGCAAACTGTTCGATTGCTGGGATCTGGGTGACAAATTACCCTGTCTACCTTCCTAATAATAGAGTCCCCTACCACCAAAACATGTCTGTTGCTCTGCCTATTCTGCCCTCCCTCTTCTCCAGTAGAGCTGTTCGCCCGGCTGTTAGAGGGAACAGCTCTATCTGGCATTGCCATTCCTGAATGGACATCGCCAACAGTTTCACTCAATCTGGCAAATCTGTTGTTGTTTGCCAACTCAGAACTGGCCTGCCTCCTCCTGTACCCTCTGATTCCCCTTCTAACTGTAACCCAGCTACCTCCCTGGCCATCCTCACTAGCCCCAGCTCCTCCCTCCATACTAGGCCCAGCTAAACTGTGCTCCGTGAGCACCAACTCCCTTTCCAGTGGAGCAATATCACTAAGTGCTGCAATTCTCCTCTCCAGATCTTCAATTTGAGCTTTCAAAGAGGCAACATGCTCACACCTGTCACAGAGGTATGGACCCTGGATCATCTGTTCCAGTAGTGCATACATTTGACAGGATGTACACTGAATAAGGTTGCCACTGGACTGACTCATAATTATTATTATTGTCTACGAAATTTCAGTGGGAAAAATAAAGAATATAATATATTTATATAAAGTTTTCCTCCTTTGCACTATAAATCTGCCCCCCTTTTCTTTGAAGGCCCTTCTTTTATTTAAACTCCTAGGCTTTTACTAGAATTGCACTTGATACTGAAAATGTTCGCAAGCTCACAAGTTCCCCTTCTCCGGTTTCTATTAACTTCTGCCTTCTCGTCTGGGCACAATTAGTGCACTCTGCAATTTATCAGCCTTTACTTGTAAGGTAAATCCACTTGTAAACAGGCCCCAAACCAGCTCACAAATCCTTTATCCTAGTTTAACAGTCAAGCCACACCCCTCTCACCTGGGCACACTTAGTGCACTCTGCAGTTTATCAGCCTTTACTTGTAAGGTAAATCCACTTGTAAACAGGCCCCAAACCAGCTCCCAAACCTTTTATACAAGTTTAACAGTCAAGCCACACCCCTCTAACCTGGGCACAATTAGTGCACTCTGCAGTTTATTAGCCTTTAATTGTTAAGGTGAATCCACTTGTAAAACCTATAAGATACAATATAGTATGCTATATCCAAATAGCTCTACAAAAAAGAGAGAGAAAATAGAAATACATATAAAATAACTAGATAGAGAGACAGAAAGAAAGAGAGAGAAGAAAAAATAAAAAGAGAGAGGGGGTGGGGGGGGGGGGTCGTTGTGAAGCATTTCTTTAGTATACCTTTTGCTCGCTAGCATTGGTATCTGCTGATTGTTGATCCCATCCAAATCAAGGCTCTCATATATGCCAGCAGGAAGCCCATAGAATATATGTGTTTAAGTTTGTCTAGGACCTCTCTATACAGGGGGTACGATTCTTCCAAGATTTAGCGATGGTAATTCTTGTTGCTAGGAATATCTGGTTGGTAAGAAGTTGGGCCTCCTTGTTGAGACCGGTAACGGGAAGGCCTAGTAAGGCCTCTTCTGGTTTTTGGTGTAATCTTCTGCCCTACAGTTTCTCTAGGGTGTCAAATGTTTCTGACCAAATGTGGGCGATTTGTGGGGACTTCCATAAAGTGTGAAGGAGTGTTCCCCTAGAGCTACACCCCCTGAAGCAGTTCCCCGTTGAGGATGGATCTGCTAGTTATAGCCTTGCTGGTGTCTGGTACCACCTCAAAATTGTTTTGTAGAAATTTTCCCTAAGGATTATGCTGAGGGAATATTGCATTGCATTTTTGTGAATTTTGCTCCATTGTCTATGATCTAAAGTAATGCCCAGGAGGATTGGTGGTGGAGTTTGGATGGTGTCACTTGATCTAACAAGTAATCATAAATAATAGAGATGTTTTTATTATCATCAGCATTAAAGATTAAACATTTTTCAAATGGGGTTTTGTTAGCCAAATTGTTAAATTGCTAAATTTTAGAAATATTTGAGTTCATTTGTGCTAGGTTAATCCATTCTGTAACTGGTACCTGATTCTGTGTGTTAAATGACATGGGTGACCATTTTTGGTTTGTTTTAAGTACATCAGCTACAAAAGTCAGATTTTGACTTATCCACCAATTCCATAGGGAGTTTTCGTTGAGTGAGATATTTTTTATATGGTAGCCATAGAGGGGTAAGCCAGGAACCAGTCTCTATCAATGGAGTTCTTTTGTGCATCTGGTTCCATAGGTTAAGAGACTGGGCTAAACTGCTATGGAGTAGAGAATGTTTGATTTTAAAAGGGAGACTTGTCCAGAGAGCTTGGCTGATTAACAGGTTCTGATCTCTTAGAGCATGGGTCTCAATCTCCACCCACACAGGTGGATGTTACTTAATTAACCATTTGGATAGTTGTGCCAATCTAGAAGCATTAAAATATTTTATTAGCTCCGGTAAAGCTAGTCCCCCTTTACTTTTATGGGCTTGCATTGTAGTTTTGTTTACTCTTGTTTTTTTATGATTCCAAAACAAAGCGAGAGATTGTCCCCCGGAGTTTCTGCATGTCCTTCTTGCTAACTGCTACTGGAATTGCCCTAGTACTGCCATTTTTCTAATACATTTATCTTACATGATTAGTTATCTTTTCATTGTGGGGGTGATAAAACACGTTAGCATGCTCAGTGGGTTTTTACATGTAGATCAGAATAATGGTGAAGCTTTAAACAACAACAACAACAGTTTGGTAACAACTTCAAATACTTGTGAAGTATGTAACATAAAAGCATTATAGTGAAAAGCATTATAGTGAAAATCATATATATTTAAATGACTCATACCGCTAGTCTGTCTGTGACTTAAGTGGGAGGGTTATCCTATGGGCCATATTCTGCCATTGAGTTTTATTGTCAAGGGGTTATTTGGAGAGGGCATTTTAATTGAAGTGAATACAGATCACATACACATCCAATTTCCCTCACACTCCTCTCAGTTTTCTAATCCTTTTATACACAAAAACAAACCGTCTGTCATCATTAAAGGAACATTTAATTTAATACCTAAAAATCCAAAACATTTTTCTTCCATTTTTAAGTCATGTACTGTACATGCTCATGTAGTCTATCACTCTTAAATGTGAAAGATAATTAATGGAAAAAATAATTGATGATTTTTTAATTCAGTTATCTAACACAAATACATTTAAAATGTTAATAATAGCCAATTATAATTATATTTATTTATATGTGTCCTTTTAATTTCTGCTGTGTCATTTTCAAATGAGAATGCAAGACAACTCAATATTGCTTCTATATTTGCACTTAGCTTTTTTGTATATGTTTTTTTACAAAAGTAAACATTTTCACTTATTACCATTCAAGTCCATAGCGATGGCAATTACTTTAATATGTCATATTGCAGGAACAGCCATTCTACAACGTTATGGTTTCAGGGATCAATTTTCCTTTTAGGCAATTATTAGTAAGCTATCAATATGTCTAAGAAGTATCATAAAAACATAATTTCTGCAGTCAGCTGAGCTTATGAGAATTGTTGTAATCACATAACGAGATTACAGCAGCTTTGTTACCCAGGAAACCTTGTTACCCGCTAAACCAGTGATGTTCAGGCCTCTTGCAGGCCAGAATTTAAGATGTCTATGCTAGAACACACATGGGTTATAGAAATAGAGCTTTCAGATGTCCCTATTTGCAGGGGTAGACTCCATATTTAGACTCCCTTGAGAACATACGTCTCCAGTTGTTAGGAGAGGCAATAAAGTGTCCCTCAGTGTATCTCTATAACTTAACTTATACATTGTACAGATCGGCCATAATACTATCTAGTAGTCCATCATTTTTTAAATATTTTTAAGTGTTTTAATAAGTTTTTCTGTGGACATATGTTATGTTGGGATGTATGGCAATGTATATGCTCTGTCAAGGCTACTGTGTTTGCTGGTCAGTCCATTATCTACTGTATATATACAGAGTGTTTATATGTTTCCGTATGCAGTCCAGTCTGACTTACTGGGTCAATTTGACAACTTGGAAAGTACATTTGTACTTCACATACAAAAGGCTCTTACCCATCAACTGAGGTTTGAATATCCACCTTGGGTAAAGGAAATAGATAAGAAAAAAATGAGTGAATTTGTCTCTGGTTTTAAGAACCAGTTTAAACTATTGGTATCAGTGTAACTCCAGAAGGAAACTTGCTCCCTTCCCGTCACCTGCAATCCCTATCCAAATGATCTATGATCTAATGCTTCCTAATAATAAGATGGGTTGGGAGACATGGGGCCTCATTCAATTGCGATTTGGCCAATTGAATAGGGGTCTAAATAAGCACATAACATATTTTTTTTAAATACGTTTTTAGTTAGTTAAAACCTTGCTTTTGGATACATTTTTACTAACTAAAAACTTCTTTAAAAAAAATATGTTATGTGCTTTTTTAGACCCCTATTCAATTGGCCAAATTGCAATTGAATGAGGGCCATGGAATTTAAAAATGTTGAGGGACATTTACTCTAATGATGGAATATTACCCTTTGGAAAATTAACTAGAAAAAATTGCATCCCCAAGGATAAGTGGGTAAATTTACAGCACTTTCAAAAATATTTTGAAAAATTCAAACTATGATTTGATTAATAACAGAAAGATAATAAAGTTTGAAAAGATGCTTCTAGTGGGGGATACGGGAAGGAAATGGTCCATAAGATTTTAGAATCCTCTCTGAAACATGAAAAATCCTTGGGAATATTAAAATGGGAAGAAGAACTAAAAATGCGATGCGAGCTTGATGATTGGCTCAACACCTTTAAGACTACAGAGCATAATACAGAATGTATAACTCACAAGAAGCTCTGAGCAGGTGCTGGAGAGGATGTGTGGAATTGGGTTCACATGCTCATATGTGATGGTTCTGTAGTAAGGTTAAAAGTTTTTGGGAAGTATGTGTTGCCTATTTATCCTCTATATTGAAAATAAAATAAGAACTTTCCCCTGAATTAATTCTACTTCATATGTTTCCTAAGAATTTTGAAATGAAAGTGAGGTATTCTTATTAATATCTTGCTGATTATTAAATGGCTCATTGCTATAAATTAAAAAAAAGGGGATTTTCCTTGTTGGAGTGAGATAAAAGGGATGATTAGCCACAACAGACAAAATGAAAAAGACTTTCTGGAAAGTTCCAGAGATATAAAAAAAAAAAAAAAAAAATTAAAGGGAAGATAAATGGTTATTATGGGATCAATACCTACAAGGAAACTAACACAAATTAAGGTTAAGGTTGATGCATTTGGATGTACACCTGCACTGTTAAATGGTGGCTAAATGGCAGATGAGATTTAATACAAAAAAATTTAAGGTTATGCATTTGGGAAGGAAAAATAGCCATGCAATTTATAATCTTAATAGAGCAAATCTAGGGGTATCAGATAGTGAAAGGGATTTGGGAGTGCTTGTGGACAACCACCTAGGTAGCAGTGCTCCAAGCCAAACAGCAGCTGCAAAGGCAAGTAAAATATTAGCATGTATTAAGAAGCATATAGAAGCCAGGGAAGCAAATATTATTCTGCCACTATACAAATATCTAGTACGCCCTCCTTTGGAATATGGAGTACAATTTTGGGAACCACTTCATAAAAAGGACATTTTAGAGCTGGAAAAAGTACAGAGAAGGGCAACAAAACTAATAAGGGGAATGGAGGGGCTAAGTTATAAAGAAAGACTAACCAAATTAAACTTATTTTCGCTATAAAAAAGGCGTCTACGAGGGGATATGATTACCTTATATAAATACATCCAGGGTCAATATAAGGCTTTGTCAAGTGAACTTTTTATAGCAAGAGATTTTTAACTAACAAGAGGACACCCCTTGAGGTTAGAGGAAAAAAGATTTCACCTTAAACAAAGAAAAGGGTTCTTCACAGTTAGGGTGGTTAAACTGTGGAATTCTCTACAAAGGAGGTGGTGACAACGAATTCAATAGATAACTTAAAAAAGGGGTTAGATATATTTTTGAATAAAGAGGACATTCAAGGTTATCCTAGATAACTAGCGAAGGAATATTCATCCAGGGAGAAATTTGATCGCCAGTTTCTGGGGTCAGGAAGGAAGTTTGCTTTTTTTCCCCCCTTATGAGACAATTGGCAAAGTTTCAATGTTTTTTTTTTCTGTTTGCTAATAGTCCACATATTAAAGAGATCAACAGAGATCTAAAAAGGTTGAACTTGATGGACTCAAATACTATACTATACTGTTAATGTATGTTTATGTACATGAGAAAAATATTGGCTGGGATATTAGGATGTATGTTTGATAATTGTTTTTTTTTTGTATATGTACTTTTTTCTTAAAAAAAAAAAAGAAAAGAAAAGGAAAGTACATTTGGACTTGTAGCAATACATAGAATCATAATAATGTTATTGGGGAAAACCTGTGCAGTTTTTATTTTTCTCACAAGAAGACCAAATAGATGCAGGATACAGGATACTCTCAACATAGCGTACACCCCTACAGATTGGGGATGTTACACCAGTGATGAAATTTGCTTCTCAACAAGAGGAGTCATGCTGTGCATATCATTCATGTCCACACCATTGTCCAAGGATTAACATGTTTACCCTGTATGTGATAGAGGAATTCTAAAATATTGTGACATTTTGAGGGACCCCAATTCATCCCTATAACCAGATCAACAATGTATTACAAAACGTAGAAGCCTTGTGTGATATTGTTTAAAGTGTTTTAATAAAAATAAATATTCTTTATTTTTTTAAATTACTCATTAAGTTATTATTATGATGATGATGATTATTATAACTAATATTTATAAATAAATTAAATAATTAGAATACAACATGGCTTATTATTATTTTTATTCTTACTCTTGATAAATAATAATAATATTAATAATAAGCAAAGTTGAACCAAACTGCTAGAAAATTGTTTTCAACTCATACCGTGTAATAAGACACAATATATGTCTAAAATATACTGATAGCACCAATTTTTTCACCCATCAATTCCCTTTTCAAAATATCTGCTTACTCTACCACCATTGAATACCTACAAATCATTTTTTTCAACAAAGCTCCCTTCAGCTCCTTAAAAATATACTCAAGTGGGTATACAGTGGGGTGGTATTTCAAAATTATATAGTATGCCAATTTTAAATTGTGTAGATATTATATATAATGTCAGCAACTCTAGTAAGCAGGACACCCTACTTCGATATTTGCAATAATGCTCAGAATGATGTTGTCTTCTCAGAAGCAAGAACACAAAATTTGCAGAGATGCAAACATTTTGTACTTTAGAGCAATGATGATTTGGAAATATTTTCCTTATAATTAGACACTGAGATACCGAGGAAGGGAGTATCTTGTTGAAATACTTTTTTCAACAAGTTTCTAACCAGACAGTCACACTTGAACCCAGCTCTGTCCTGAACAACTCAAAAAAAGTAATTATATCTTATAAACATTGCTCCTATTTTCTTCTTAATAGAATAATGTAACTAAATAAAATAAATCTAATGCAGAGGGTGTTAATTTTATAAAGTTTCTCAAGGTCCAGATATATTTATATAAATTAAGTCAAAGTCAGGAAATACCCCCATGTAATTTGTTATGTTTACAAAAGGACATAGTAAGGAGGTTTACGTATTCAAAATGGGGGGGGGGGGGGGGAAGCATTTACCACTGAAATATCACATTTACAGTAACCTGAAGAACCTGAACCGATAATGTTCAAAATGTTTTATACAGTTTAAATTAAATAAATACAACTTACATTTTTAACTACTCTGTTGTGCTTTAATGGCAGCAGACATGTTGCCTTTGGATTCAGATAATTCTATTCAGTTCTATTATAAGACTTGACAGTAAATACAAATAGCAATACGATAACCCTCCTTCTTAGCCTACAGGCCAACAAGTATTCCAAGATGGAAGTATCCATGCTTTTATGCTGATGGTTTACATACAGTAGATATAAAAAGTCTACACACCCCTGTTAAAATGTCAGGTTTATGTGCTGTAAAAAAATGAGCCAAAGATAAATTATTTCAGAACTTTTTCCACCTTTAATGTGACCTATAAACTGTACAACTCAATTGAAAAACAAACTGAAATATTTTAGGTAGAGGGAAGAAAAAATATAAAAATAAAATAATATGGTTGCATAAGTATGCACACCCTTAAACTAATACTTTGTTGAAGCACCTGTTGATTTTATTACAGCACTCAGTCTATTTGGGTATGAGTCTATCAGCATGGCACATTTTGACTTGGCAAGATTTGTCCACTCTTTGCAAAAACCCTCCAAATCTGTCAGATTGCGAGGGCATCTCCTGTGCAGAGCCCTCTTCAGATCACCCCACAGATTTTCAATCGGATTCAGGTCTGGGCTCTGGCTGGGCCATTCCAAAACTTTAATCTTCTTCTGGTGAAGTCATTCCTTTGTTGATTTGGATGTATGCTTTGGGTCGTTGTCATGCTGAAAGATGAAGTTCCTCCTCATTTTCTGCTTTCTAGAAGAAGCCTGAAGGTTTTGTGCCAATATTGACTGATATTTGGAACTGTTCATAATTCCCTCTATCTTAACTAAGGCCCCAGTTCCAGCTGAAGAAAAACAGCCCCAAAGCATGATGCTGCCACCACCATGCTTCACTGTGGGTATGGTGTTCTTTTGGTGATGTACAGTGTTGTTTTTGTGCCAAACATATCTTTTGGAATTATGGCCAAAAAGTTCAACCTTGGTTTCATCAGATCATAACACCTTTTCCCACATGCATTTTGGAAGACTTCAGATGTGTTTTTGCAAAATGTAGCCTGGCTTGGATGTTTTCTTCGTAAGAAAAGGTTTTCGTCTTGCCACTCCACCCCATAGACCAGACATATGAAGAATACTGGAGATTGTTGTCACATGTACCACACAGCCAGTACTTGCCAGATATTCCTGCAGCTCCTTTAATGTTGCTGTAGGCCTCTTGGTAGCCTCCCAGACCAGTTTTCTTTTCTCTCTTTTCATCAATTTTGGAGGGAGCTCCAGTTCTTGGTAATGTCACTGTTGTGCCATATTTTCTCCACTTGATGATGACTGTCTTCACTGTGTTCCATTGTATATCTAATGCCTTGGAAATTCTTTTGTACCCTTCTCCTGACTGATACCTTTTAACAATGAGATCCCTCTGAGGCTTTGGAAGCTCTCTGTGGACCATGGCTTTTGCTGTGGGATGTGACTAAGAAAATTTCAGGAAAGACCAACTAGAGCAGCTGAACTTTATTTGGGGTTTATCAGAGGCACTTTAAATGGTGGCAGGTGTATGCTGACTCCTATTTAAGACAATTTGGAATTTGATTGCTTAATTCTGAACACAGCTACATCCCCAGTTATAAGAGGGTGTGCAGACTTATGCAACCACATTATTTTTCTTTTTCTTCCCTCCGCCTAAAAAAGTTCAGTTTGTTTTTCAATTGAGTTGTACAGTTTATAGGTCACATTATTGGTGGAAATAGTTCTGAAATGATTTATCTTTATCTCATTTTTTTACAGCACAGAAACCGGACATTTTAACAGGGATGTGTAGACTTTTTATATCCACTGTAGTTCTTAGTTTGTTGCATATGTCATAAACCTATGAAGCTTTTCCCAAACTGCAGTATGATGGTTCTTTAACAAATGGTTTATTTACGGGTATGGAAGATTCACAACACATAAATAGCATATTTGATAAAGCAGTTAAGGTAAAAAAGAATCATAGTGGAGATCCTGAATTGGAACTGGGTAATCCTATAGACTATGCCTTGTCTAATTGAAACAAATAGGAAAATGGATTGCCCAAATTATTTATTTTTGTGTACAGGTATTTAGGATATGGATCATACATTTTATTAGATCAAGATACACCTGACAGAAAAAGGTTTTGAATTTATTCATATGTTTACATCTTATTTTCTCTCTAAGTAGAATAAAGTACAAACCCAATACAAATATATTATAGTTCAATTTAGTACTAAGACTGGAAAGAAATGCTTACTCCAGAAACCTCCAGTGGGGCAGAAGATTAATAAAACTTGCTTGATCTTCAGATTGTGAAAGTGGGCCTTTTGCGATACTTCTGATTTTACAATTCTCTAACTTTGTAAAGGTCTTTATATAAAGCTCTCTCAATATATGAACAAATAAAAAGTTAAATAGGGAACAGTAAGCATACAAGGAGAATGAGTGAGAATATTTTTTAGGAAGAAAGGCTTGTTATTGAACATAAATAACTTTTATACGTATTTCTTTGAAAAACATTTATGTGATAAAGAAAGAGCTATAATTTCAATACAAGTCTGGTCTATTCTATTTCTTGGTTCAGCACAGGTAGAATGCTGGCGCAATCCATTCTTACTGGAATGTTTTGTTAGCAATTTCTTGAAAAGGACTAATTTCAATGTAATCCTAAACCAAAATCTTTTATTTGAATTCTAAAGACTACTTGGATAAAGTCCAGTCTTATAAAAGAAACAGATATTTATATACTGGTTTGTATTGTACTTTGAAAACAGTCTATTTATTGGCCCTGGACATTGTATACAGGCAGTTATTTAAAACTGCTGTGTAATAGGGATTGGCTTCTAATGATAAATGCTTTTAATCATTAACAACATGTTCAATGTTGTATTTTGGCTTTAAAGCAAACCACTTGTATGATTCTCCATTCTGTGTAGTTTGTTTGAAGCAGGTGGATATTATACTCAGGCAACACAAACAGATTTCAATATACAACTCAGTGAGACTAGTGCTGTGAATAGAATGGTACATCAAACACTTGACCACCACGGTAGTCCTATGTATCACATATATAGTTGTGAGCATTCCGTGTTGTTGCTAATGCTTGCAGGCTTGCGCAGCGAGCCTGCCGCAGTTGCAGGCAATGTGCCTTAGGCGCTCATCCCTACGACCCACGGACTACAGATCAACAGAAATCTCAATTATCTAATTCACAGTGCGAGCCCCTTAGCAGTTTGAAAAAATCCTGTAAAAAAATTACGGCCCATAACACTTTGCAAAAATCTGGACCCTGCAAAAATTCAAGTTTAACGGCCGAACTGGGCAAATCGTAAAACACAAAAAAAAGAAATGAAAAAAGAAAAATCCTCACACACAGCACGGGGGGACAGCCAGGACGTCTGGGAGTGAGGTTGCAAGCAAATTTAAGCTGAATTTGCCAAGTTTTGACACTGGAAAATCGTCTAAGCGAGAAAAAAAATTGTGCCCGTAAAAAAAGAAAACTAGACTACACGACCTCTAACTGCGCAAAACACCGCCAAGCAGATACGACTTTTACCCAGGAACGTACAAAATACACTATTAGGAAGGACGGAAAATGGGTGCAAATCATGTAACACATAGACAACACTAACTTGCAACTAATAACATTTGGATTCTAAAATGGCGCTTTATCCGACTAAACAAACGGTTTAGCCTCGTGCACGCAGCCTATTTATACTTCACACTTGGCACATTGCTGACAATTTCTCCTCAGGTCAGCAACAGTCCAAATGTACATTGTATGCTGCAGGAAAATCAAAAGAGATTGTTAGCTCTTCAGGATATTGATTGCTGGATATATTCATTAGAAATAAGTAAAGAATATTAATTTATTAATTAATTAATTATTATAAAAAAAAATCACACATTATAATTGTCGAACTACTAGACATCGTCACGCTTTGCGTGGTGCGTACAACTTAGGCGATGAGCGCCGAAGACGCTCATCGCATATGAGCCTTGTGAAGCGAGGCGAGCAGTTAACTCGGAGCACATAGGCGATGAGCGAAAAAGGCGATCATCGCCTGCGAGCCTCGCATAGTGAGGCGAGCCGTTAACTCGCAGCACTACAACTCGCACTACAACTCGCAGCACAGCACTTAGGCGATGAGCGAGGCGAGCTGTTAAGGCACTAACACGCACAGCACTTGGGTCATGAGCACCAAAGGTGCTCATCGCCTGCGAGGAAAGCTGTTACGGCACTACAACTCACAGCACTTGGCTGATGAGCGCAGAAGGCACTCATTGCCTGACTTATTTAATTGCCATTTGCCAAATTGAATAGGGCTCTATATAAGCACATAGCATATTTAAAAAAAAAAAATGTTTGCTCAATGAAGAGATTGCTTTTGCATACAAGTTCACTAACTAAATACTTCAGGAAAAAAAAATCCTATGTGCTTATATAAAGCCATAATCAATTGCCCCATTCGCTATTCAATAAGGCTGTTAGGCTGAAAGCAGATGACGAACGCGCAACTTAGAACCTCGAAAATCAAAATACACAAAAAAAACACACACAAAAAAAATTAAACAAAAAAAAACAAAAACATCAAACACAGCACGGGGGAACAGCCAGGATAACTGGAAGTGATGTGGAACGCAAATTTAATCGACGGATTTTCCGAAAAAGTCGGATGACATCAGAAAACAAGGACGCTAAATCAGCCACAGCCGCATAACACACATTAGGTGCCATTTTAGAACACTAACTTATACAATCCAGAAGTACACAGCTACCCTAACGGATTTGCCTCGCACAACACTATTACACTACACACTGCACACATTCATGACGCTAACACAGCAGCTCCACAGCACTGATGCTGCAGCAACATGAAAACAGATTGCCAGCTCTTCAACACAATGCTTCCTGCATATATTACTTCACAATAGGTAGAATAAAGTATATTCATTTCTTATTTTATTATTATTCATTGCCATACCAAAAAAAACACCAACGCTGCTCATAGCACACAAACAACCAAGAGCCTCGCAATGAGCGCCAAAGGTGCTCATTGCAAGCTCCGTGATGAGCGCCGAAGGATCTTAAAACACCAACAAAATTAATTTCGCACGCAAACAACATTACCTGCCTTACAATCTTATTGCCGTAATTTTTTGACGGGCAAGTGGCTAGTCATATATATAGTTGTCGTAATTGCGATTTTGCGGGCTTGCGCATGCACGCAGGGGAGCCCACACTGGTATTCATTCCACAGGAGCTTGTTTTACTTCTATATAATTTAAAAAATATATTCTTCTTCTCAGTGGCGGTGCTACTGCTGGTGAAAGCGGTGCTATGCTACGGGGCCTGCGGCTGTCCCCGGCCCCAGAGCTGGTACTTGTTCTTTTTTTTTTTCTTTCTCGGGGGGACCTGGGCCCACCTGCCCCAACCCCCTCCTTCACTTGCTAGCCCTTTCTGTGTTGGCTGTTGCGATGATGCTGTGCTGCAGAATAATATTTGATGTGTGTCTCCCCCCCTCCCCTGTATCTCTTCCCTCCCTTGTGTCTCTTCCCTCCCCTTTCTCTCTGTCCCCCTTCCCCCTCTGTGTTTTTCCTCCCCTCTCCCTCCCCGTGTCTCTCCCCCCTCCCTCCTTTGTGTCTCTCCCCCATTCTCCCTCCCATGTCTCTTCCCCTCTCTCCCTCCCCTGTGTTTCTTCCCCCCTCTCCCTCCCCTGTGTCCCCCATCTCCCTCCTTTGTGTCTCTACCCCCACTCTCTCCCCTGTATCTCTTCCGTCTTCCCTCTCCCCTGCGTCTATTTCCCCATGTCTTTTCCCCCTCTCCCATGTGAATCCCCCCTGTGTGTCTCTGCCCCCTCCCCTGTGTCTCCTTCCCCATGTCTCTTTCCCCCCTCCACTGTGTCTCTTCCCCCCTCCCTGTGTCTCTTTTTCCCCTATCCTTTGTCTCTCCCCCACCCTCCCCTGTGCCTCCCCTCCCCTGTGCCTCTTTACCCCCCTTCTCCCCCCCTGTGTCCCCCCCCCCCTCCCCTGTGTCTTTCCACCCTCCCCTGTGTCTCTCCCCGTGACTCTTTTACCCCTCCCCTGTTTCTCTTTCCCCCTCCCCTGTGTCTCTTTACCCCCTTTCTCCCTCACCTGTGTCTCTCCCCTGTGTCTCTTTTCCCCACTCACCTGTGTCTCTTTCCCCCCTCCCCTGTGTCTCTCCCCTGTGTCTCTTCTTCCCCTCCCCTGTGTCTCCTCCTCCCCTTCCTCCCCTCCACTGTGCCTATTCTCCCTAACCTACCCTCCTAACCAGTGGTGGAGGTAGTGAATGGAGGGCCCCGTGCAAAAATAATAATTTGCCCTCCCCCCCCCCCCCCAGGTGGCGATGATCCAAAAATGTTTTTTTCATCGGGCCCTCAGTGCCAAAAATAATATATATATATATATATATATATATATATATATATATATATATATGTGTGTGTATTTTTTTTACATTTCAGTAAAAGTGTTGCCCCCAAATTCCTTCTCGCTCTCTCCCTCCCTTTCCTCTCTCTCTCTCTTCCTCTCTCTCCCTATTTCTTGCTTCCCCTTCTCTCTCCCCCTCCCCTCTCTTCTTCTATCCCCCCTCTCCCCCTTTCCTCCGTTTCTCTCTCCCCCTATCCTCTCCGCTCAACTTCTCTCGCCCTCTCCCACTCTCCCCTTCTCTCTACCCCTCTCCCCTTCTCTCTCCCTCTCTTCTTCTTTCCCCCTCTCTCCTTCTCTCTCCCCCTCTCTCCCTCCCTGTCCTTCTCCCCCCTCCTTCTCTTACTCCCACGCCTTCTCTCTCACTCCCTGTCTCTCTCCCCCTCTCCTTCTCTCTCCCCCTCCCTCCTTCCATCTCCCCCTGTCTCCCCTTCTTCCCACTCCTCTCTCTCCTCCCTCTCCTTCTCTCTCCCCTTTCCTCTCAACCTCCTTCTCTCCCCCTCTCCCTCTCTCTCCCCTCCTTCTCTCTCCTTCTGTCTCCCCCTTCTTCTCTCTCTTCCCCTCTCCTTCTCTCTCCCTCCTCTCCTTCGCTCTCTCTCCCCTCCTTCTCACTCTTTCCCTCTCCCCTTCTCTCTCCCCCTCTCCCCTTCTCTCTCCCTCTCCCCTTCTCTCCCTCTCTCCCTCTCTCTCCCTCTCTGTCCTTCTCCCCCTCTACTTCTCTCTCCCCCTCCCTTGTTTCCTCTCCCCTGTCTCCCCTCCTTCTCCCTCCACCTCTTTCTCTATCCTTCTATCTCTCCCTCCTTCTCTCTCTCCCCTTCTCTCTCCCCTTCTCTCTCTCTCTCTCTCTCTCTCCCCTTCTCTCCCTCTCTCCACCTCTCTCCCTCCCTGCCCTTCTCTGCCCTGTCATTCCATCTCCACTCCCTCCTTCCCTATCCCACTGTCTCACCTCTTCTTCTCTCCACCTCTTTCTCTCTCCACCTCTCTCTCCACTCTCCTTCTCTCCCCCCTCTCGTCTCTCTGCCTCCTCCTTCTCTCTTCCGCTTCTTCCCTCTCCTTCTCTCTCCCCCTCTCCTTCTCTCCCCTTCTCTCCCCCCTCTCCTTCTCTCTCTCCCCTCTCCTTCTCTCTCTCCCCTCTCCTTCTCTCTCCCTCTCCTTCTCTCTCCCCCCTTCTCTCTCTCCCTCCTTCTCTCTCCCCCTCTCTCCCATCTATCACTTACCTATTTCTTGCATGCTCCACTCCCCCACAACTTCAGCTAAGCCTCCCTCGGAGCCTGGCTCCTCCCCCAGGGGTCTTGTTTGCACTGTGGTAACAGGCAGGAAGCCCTCAGAATGGGGGAGGAGGTCAGGGTTCCTAGAGGTGCCTGGATATGTCGAGGGGGATGGGGATTTGGATGCGGCCCTATACTACAGATTCTTTTTTAAATAAATTAAATTTATACTACAATACAGCCTGCGCTGGGACACCCAGGAGTTGAAGGGCCCTGGAGCATAGCACCGGCTGCACCGGTTGTAGCACCACATGCGTGTCTAGCGCAGAGCATTGCACATTACACCTTTTGCGCAGCACAAGGCCATGTTGTTTGGCCAGTGGTTACAGCAGAAAAAGGTTCTGGAGTGTCCATCTTAGTCTCCTGACATTAATATCATTGAGCCACTCTGGGGAGATCTCAAATGTGAGGTTCATGCAAGAAGACCAAACACTTTGCATGACCTGGAGGCATTTTGCCAAGACGAAATGGCAGCTATACCACCTGCAAGAATTAGGGGCCTCATAGACAACTATTACAAAATACTGCACGCTGTCATAGATGCTAAAGCGGGCAATACACGGTATTAAGAACTAAGGGTATGTAAGTTTTTGATCACGGCCATTTGGGTTATTTCTGTTATCATTATGATTTCAAAAGGAGCCAAACAACTATGTGATAATAAATGGCTATATATGATCACTACCCTTCAATAAAAGACATTTCTTTTTGCATGATAAGCCATATTTTCAAAATAAATGCCAACATTTCTCAATTTCCGCCAGGGTTTGCAAACTTTTGAGCACAACTATCACATATTATAATTGTCTAACTGCGATTCGTCGTCACGCTTCAGACGAATCGCAGTTAGACAATTATAAACTGCTGCGCATTGCGCAGAGCGCAGCGCGAGTAGCGCATGCGCAGAGTGCGGCGCGAGCCGCGCATGCGCAGAGCGTGGCGCAAGCCGCGCTTGCGCGCAGCGTGGCCCGAGAGCAGATAAAAGAGTGGGGAAGAGGGGGGGGGGGGGTAGAGGCACAGAGGGAGAGTGGGGAAGAGGGGAGGGAGAGTGGGGAAGAGGGGGGGAGAGTGGGGAAGAGGGGGGGAGAGTGGGGAAGAGGGGGGGAGAGGCACAGAGGGAGAGTGGGGAAGAGGGGGGGAGAGGCACGGCACAGAGGGAGAGTGGAGAAGAGGCACAGAGGGAGAGTGGGGAAGAGACACAGAGGGAGGGGGGAGAGACACAGAGGGATAGGTGGGAAAGAGACACAGGGGAGGTAGAGGACGGGGAAAAGACACACGGGAGGGAGAACAGGGGGAAGATACACATGGGAGGGAAATGGGGGGGGGAGAGGGGAACAGACACAGGGGAAAGCGGGAAAGAGACACAGGCCAGGGGGGAACAGGCACAGAGGGAGAGGGGGGAAGAGACACAGGGGGGAGAGATACAGAGGGTGAGGGAGGAAGAGACACAGAGGGAAAGGGGGGAAGAGGTACAGAGAGAGGGGGAAAGAGGCACACAGAGAGAGGCGGGGGAAGAGGCACAGAGGGAGAGGGTGGAAGACACAGAGTCGGGAGAGACACAGAGGGTGAGGGGGAAGAGACAGGGAGGAAGAGGCACAGAAAGAGGTGGTGGGAGAGACACAGGGGAGTGAGAGGAGGGGGAAGAGACACAGGGGAGAGAGTGCAGGGGGAAAGATACACAAGGGAGGGAAATGGAGACACGAGGAAGGCCGTAACAGACACAGGGGGAGGGGGAAAGAGACACAGGCCAGGGGGGAACAGACACAGGGGAGGGTTGGGGGAGACACAGGGGGGGGAAGAGATGCATGGGAGGGAGAAGGGGGAAAGAGACACAGGGGAGGGGTTTAGAGACACGGGAGGGAGAGGGAGGTAAAAACACAGGGGGGCAGGAGATACAAAGGAGGTAGACGAGGTGGAAGGAGACACAAGGGAGGGAGAGGAGGGGGGAAATAAGACATGAGGGAGGAAGTAGACAGAGGGAGAGACTCGCAATGAGCTCCAAAGGGGCTCATTGCAAGGCCTGTGATGAGCGCCAAAGGCGCTCATCACAAGGCCAGTAAAGTAGAGGGGGAGAGGCTCACATTGTGTGGCAAACAGCATTGCCAGGCTTTAGTTTTTATTGCCGTCATCTTTGACGGGCAAGTCGCTAGTATATATATATATATATATATATATATATATATATATATATATATATAGTATATTTATACCATAGACTCTCAGTTAACTAGAACTCAAGCGACCAGAACTCACAAGCAAGACTAAAAATGTATTACTGTACTTTTAATAAAAAAAATATTTTACAGGATTCAGCAAATGCCAGGAGCCAGGTTGTCGTGCCACAAAATGCTTACAGTCACCTAGATTGCATCCACTGTATGTCTCTTCTATGTCAATTCAGTTTTACTTGGAAGCAGAAAGGCATGAGTGACTGAGCCAGCGCAGTGTTGGCGTTACATTCCCCGTGTTCAGCACTGCACTCTCCAGCCGAACCTACCCGTGTGTAATTGACGAGTGAAAGCTGCTGCTACTAGAATCCTATGTGCAGCTAATCTAGGCCCATTTTAACAGTAACTCTCAAGCAACCAGAAACGAAATTTATCTGGCATCTACCATTCCCCATGGGTGCCGGATATCTGAGAGTCTACTATATATATATATATATATATATATATATATATATATATATATATATATATATATATTTATTTAATTGGGACCATAAGGGGAGCAGAGTTGGTGGGGGCCCAATTTATTTATTTATTTTTGCACCGGTGCCCTCCACTCACTAAGTCTCCCACTGCTACTTCTAATATAACTTTTCTCTGGAAATCACTAAACAGTTTGGTTTCTTTTATGATGTTCCTGATCATACATAATTATTTAATCTTCAAAGTATTTATCTACCACTGAGTAATCGTTAGTTCTCAAACCAAAAATAGACATTGTTTTTAATAATCCATATATTGGGCTGTGGCTTCAGTAATCCCTCTTGGGAGAATCACCAAAGTCTAAGTAGAGTAAAACCAGCAAATGGACCCTAAAGGGGATATCTGAATCCCTTAACAATAAACTAAGTCGGCTATCATGGCTACCATACAAGCTTACTGAAGTTCTTAGATTAAAAAGCTCTAACCTTGTATTTATACATGATATTTTAGTATCAGATCACAAGCAATAAAAACTCCAAGATTGTTCACTTGATCAGATTTTAATAGATTGTAGCTGAAGGTCACCCTTTAGAAATTTCCCCTAAAGCAATTTATGAACATGGCTTCCATATGTTTTAGATTTTTACATGATCCACACATTTTTTTTTCTAAAATATATTGGTCCTCTAAGATGTTTACTCATTGACACACTACTTGAATCTCTATTTTAAACAGAATTTTAGAGAAAGCATATGGAAAATAACTGAATGTAATGTTACAGTCTGTAATGAAGTGAATTATACTTTGAAGTGGAACTGTTCCTTCAAAAAAGTGGGACATTTGGAAAACTAGGCAGAGGCAGAGGGATCTTCTCTTAGGAGACTGCCCATCGTAAACACGAACACTGTTGTCACCTCACCTCATATTTCCAATGACTAAGGGCCTTACTATAAGAGACCCTTCAGCCTTCTCACCATGCTGCTTTTATTCTCTCTGATATAATTATTTGTTATGTCCTATATTTTTATACAGCGTAGTAGTTACAAGCAATATTAACATATGTACAACCTGATACAAATGATTATTAGGATACTAGGAACTAGGAGTTACATTTGCAGCTTTGAAATGCTGTTTGGCACCCAATGCAAGTGTTTTACCCTTGTGACCTTTTTTTTTCTTTGATACTATTATTTTTTTTTGCATGTAGTAAATGATATGTTTGAAAAAAAATAATAATTATAGTTTTAGTAATTCATTTGTTTATTGTTGTAACAGGCAATTTGAATAGTAATATCTTTTAGCAACTTATTAACCATGTTTTTTAACGTTATAACTTTTTTTTTATTGTAACGTGTGCATGAATATTATAACACTGTATCAACTTTCTTTGTAAACCATTGTAAAACATGATATGTATTTTAACACATATGTATTTTGTTTTATTGAATCCAGATAATGGGATTGCTCCCTGGATCAATAATATGTCTGTAATTATACATGAAAACTTGAAAAGCAGTAAATAGATAGGTACATTAAACCTCATAATAAAAAAACAATCCAAGAAGCTCATATGGAAATACAATGCAAGTGATAATTGAAATTAATATTATTAGACAGTTTAAACTTTCTTTTAAACCATATGTATATGTAAAGCATTACATGTTATTTAACAGATTTCTAAATGTTTAAATTGATTCCAGAGGAAGGCAAAACGGGAAAAAAACATGTAGCCAATTGTTTCAAATGGGGACAAAATTAATTCCTTCCGGACCCCAGATACTGGCGATCGGATTGCTCCCTGGATCAATACTCTCTGTAATTATATATTCAAATTGTTAAATGTGTAAATACATACAATGTATTCAAACACATTACAACTGTAGAAAGCAAAATTAAATACATGTAGAAATGAACTTGAAATACATAGACTAAAAGTAGTAAGTAGTAGTAAGATTTTTAAATGAGGAAATCAAACATATATACATGCTCCCTGGATCAATAGGCTCTCTGTAATTAGACAGGTAAATACATCCAATGAAATTGTTTTGAAACTAGAACTCAATGTAGCAGCAGAATAAAAGAAACCGCTAACAACTGTATAAACAAATTTCAAATACGTAGACTGTTAAATACAGACAATGCAAATAGTAACGGATGGCATATTCTTGTTTTGTGGAGTGCTTTGTCAATTTAGTTTTTTGTTTGTTTCTTATGTAATTTAGGAGTGGTTTCTCTAAAAAGAGCCCAGCAGACAAAGAATGTTGTCTGCAATGTAACCACTGTATTTTTTGTAAGTAGTGGTCCTCTAAAAAGAGTTCAGTAGACAAATAATGTCTCTGCAATGTAACCACATTTTTTGTTCTTGTGAATGGCACATACAGCTTTCTATGTGAAAGAGTGGTCCTCTACAAAGAGTCCAAGTGACTTAAAAGTGCGTCATCGAAATAGGACCACTGTTCTGTATGTTTTTTGCAGTTCTTGAGATTGGTACATAGAGTTTTTTATGTTAAATACTGGCCCTCTGAAAAGAGCACAATAGACTTAAAAGTTAGTCTTTGAGATATGACCACTATTTGTCGTATTTTTATCTTTTCAATAGTTTTGATGTTGTAATTTTTTTGTTATAATTTAGCACACCTCCTTGCTCCTCGAGAGGTTTTTTTATGCATCTTGAAAATGCTACAGTTGTCCATGGCAAATACAGGTTCTTCTAAAAAGAGGCCAGCAGAGTTACATTTTTGTTTTTTGTCATAGCAAATGCCATGATAATGGGAAATTGTCTCCTTTAAAGTTTAAAAGGCAAGCTAGTCTCACCTGGAGCCAAATCTATTCTTGGTATGAAAACTGCTTCACCTTTTTGGGTCCAATTCAGAATTTCTGCATGGATGTAATTGTCTTTTAAATCCTGAACAATTAATCTTGTCACATTACAAAGTCCTTTTTTGGGGTTCATATTTCTCAATAACATGACAATGGCTTCTTTTTTGAGCTGCAAAACATGTGGTGGCATTCCAGAAAGAGTTAATGAATTTATAAATTCCGTAGTGAAATTAGATTGTCTCTCTTTGTCATCAGCTAGCACTGAATCAGCACTGTGATATTTATTTTGTTGTGCATCAATGAATTTCAAAATATTGTTATTGAGATCCAAAGCATCTTTATTTTTGGAGGTTAAGATTAATTTCTGTGCAAGCTCTGATGAGTTTTCTGGGGTAATTCCATTTGGGAATATTGCTGATATGAGTAAATCTTTGCAAATCATTTCTGAAGGTATTTCCACAGTGTCATCCGGTAAATTGGTTATTATGTCTGTTTTTCCTTCGCCAATTTTAATTAGCCAATCATTGAAATCATTTTGGCTTTCAGATCTCATTTTTTTTCTAATCCAAGTGTGTAAATTCATAGGGGACTTAACTTTATACATGTTTCCACAATGTCTGTGCGATTGCCATGTACAACCACAGGTAATGTTTGTCTGAAATCTCCTCCTAGTAGCATGCCACCAAAAGGCAAATCATTACTCATGACTTCACGCAATAAATCATCAATACATTGCAGAGCATGGCACGACATCATAGTGGCCTCATCTATGATAATTAATTTAGATTTTTTAAACTTAGTGGCTTGGGATGATTTCATTCTAATATCGGAAACTGATGTTTCCAATATTGGAACTGGAAGCTTAAATCCACTATGTACTGTTCTGTAACCTTCTAAGAGTAGTGCAGCAATTCCAGTGGTTGCAAAGGGAAGTGCAATTTCACCTTTAGCTCTAATTGAACTCATGAAAAAATTATATACAGTGGTGAGAAAAAGTATTTGATCCCCTGCTGATTTTGAACGTTTTTCCACTGACAAAGAAATGATCAGTCTATATTTTTAAGGTGTATTTTAACAGTGAGAGACAGACCCCCCCCCCCAAAAAAATGCTTGTCAAAAAAGTTATAAATTGATTTGCAGGTCAATGAGGGAAATAAGTATTTGATCCCTTCAACTTAGTACTTGGTGGCAAAACCCTTGTTGGCAATCACAGAGGTCAGACGTTTCTTGTAGTTGGCCACCAGGTTTGCACACATCTCAGGAGAGAGTTTGTCCCACTCCTCTTTGTAGATCCCCTCCAAGTCATTAAGGTTTTGAGGCTGATGTTTGGCAACTTTCAGCTCCCTCCACAGATTTTCTATGGGATTAAGGTCTGGAGAATGGCTAGGCCACTCCAGGACCTTAATGTGCTTCTTCTTGAGCCACTCCTTTGTTGGCTTGGCTGTGGGTTTTGGGTCATTGTCATGCTGGAATACCCATCCACGACCCGTTTTCGATGCCCTGGCTGAAGGAAGGAGGTTCTCACCCAAGATTTGACGGTACATGGCCCAGTCCATCGTCCCTTTTATGTGGTGCAGTTGTCCTGTCCGCTTAGCAGAAAAAGACCCCCAAAGCATAATGTTTCCACCACCATGTTTCATGGTGGGGATGGTGTTCTTGTGATTATAGGCAGCATTCCTCCTCCTCCCAACATGGCGAGTTGAGTTGATGCCAAAGAGCTAGATTTTGGTCTCATCTGACCACAACACTTTCACCCAGTTCTCCTCTGAATCATTCAGATGTTCAATGGCAAACTTCAGATGGGCCTGTACATGTGCTTTCTTTAGCAGGGGGACCTTGCGGGTGCTGTAGGATTTCAGTCCTCACGGCGTAGTGTGTTACCAGTTGTTTTCTTGCTGACTATGGTCCCAGCTGCCTTAAGACCATTAACAAGATCCTCCTGTGTAGTTCTGGGCTGATTCCTCACCATTCTCATGATCATTGAAAGTCCATGAGGTGAGATCTTGCATGGAGCATCAGACCAAGTTATTTTGTGTTTCTTCCATTTGCAAATAATCACACCAACTGTTGTCACCAAGCTGCTTGCTGATGGTCTTATAGCCCATTCCAGCCTTGTGTAGGTCTACAATCTTGACCCTGACATCCTTGGACAGCTCTTTGGCCTTGGCCATGGTGGAGAGTTTGGAATCTGATTGATTGATTGCTTTTGTGGACAGGTGTATTTTATACAGGTAAAGAGCTGAGATTAGGAGCACTCCCTTTAAGAGAGTGCTCCTAATCTCAGCTCGTTACCTGTATAAAAGACACCTGGGAGACAGATATCTTGCTGATTGATAGGGGATCAAATACTTATTTCCCTCACTGACCTGCAAATCAATTTATAACTTTTTTGACATGCGTTTTTCTTGTTTTGTTTTTTTGTTATTCTATCTCTGACTGTTAAAATACACCTTAAAAATATAGACTGATCATTTCTTTGTCAGTGGACAAACGTTCAAAATCATCAGGGGAATACTTTTTTCCCCCACTGTAGATACGTTTTTCCCAAGCTACCGGGTCCATTAAGATAAAAATAATGCTCTTTGAGCAAGTCATCATCTATTGCTCGTTGTATTGCATTGAAAGCATTCAATTGCAATTCATTTAAAGTGGCAATTTTTATCTTTTATTTTTATCTATAATGCCTGGGTCTGGGAGATTAAAAGTTGCACAACTTATTCCATGACATAGACTTTTGAATTTCAATTTATGTATTTAATTCAGCTATGGAGTCGTTGTACTTTTGCAAGAAATCTTCTGACTTACTGTATACTGTACATTCTGGTAATAATTGTATTACCACCCTTTTGTCTATGTTTCCATTTGCCATTGATGAAAACATAATGATAGGGAATCTCATTGTATAAGTATTCCCTTGCCTTTAATATCTTTTGAATTTAGGATAAGCCATGCAGTAAGTGTGGTTTGTCGATGTTCACTTTGTGCGAGAGCATTTTCTTCATTGCCACTATGAAAGTAAACTGTCTTTCTGGCAAATGTACAGTTAATCGATATACTGCATGTGAGCAATCATGCATCTCAAATTTCAGAACCCGCCACATTGCTTCTGGCGCACTGACATAGCGAGCATCTACATGAGATGCCAGTTCATCATGCAGTAACTCATTGTCTTCTACATTTGGGCTACCGCATATATTTGAGTATAAGCTGAGTTTCTCAGCCCTTTTTTTAAGGCAAAAAAGGGCCCCCTTGGCTTATACTCGAGTCACTCTCCCCCCGTGTGTCTCTAACCCCCCCGTGTGTCTCTCTACCCCCCGTGTGTCTCTCTACCCCCCGTGTCTCTTTCCCTCCCCCCTCTTGAACCTAAACCCCCCTCAACCCCCCTCCTCCACCTAAACCCCCCTAAATACCTCCCCCCTCTCCCCTCACTTACCTGCTTGTGCTCTGGCCTCCGCTCCTTGACCCGGCGCCGGCGCGCATGTGACGTCACATGTGCGCAGCATCATTAGCATATTCCAAGTGCCTAATGAGGAGGGGGCTTGAGGAGGGTGGTTGGGGTTGAGGGGGATTGAGGGGGAGGTTGAGGGGGGTTGAGGTTGAGGAGGTGAGTTGGGGGTGAGGGGGGTTGAGGTTGAGGAGGGAGGTTGAGGATGGGGGGTTGAGGATGAGGATGGGGGTTGAGGAGGGGGTTGAGGAGGAAGGTTGAGGAGGGGGTTGAGGATGAGGGGGTTGAGGAGGGAGGTTAAGGAGGGAGGTTGAGAATGAGCATGGGGGTGTTAAGGAGGGGGTTGAGGAGGGAGGTTGAGGAAGGGGTTGAGGATGGGGGGGTTGAGGAGGGAGGTTGAGGATGAGGAGGGAGGTTGAGGTTGAGGAGGGGGGTTGAGGATGGGGGGTTGAGGAGAGAGGATGAGGATGGGGGGTTGAGGATGGGGGGGTTGAGGAGGGAGGATGAGGAGGGGGGTTGAGGAGGGGGTTTGAAGATGGGGGGTTGAGGAGGGAGGATGAGGAGGGAGGTTGAGGAGGGGGTTTGAGGATGGGGGTTGAGGAGGGGGTTGAGGATGAGGAGGGAGGTTGAGGAGGGGGGTGAGGATGAGGAGGGAGGTTGAGGATGAGGAGGGATGTTGAGGAGTGGGGTTGAGGAGGGTGATAAGGGAGGAGGGAAGAGACACAGGGAAGGGAGAGGTTGGAAGAGACACAGGGAAGGGAGAGGGGAGAAGAGACACAGGGAAGGGAGAGTGGAGAAGAGACACGGAGAGAGAGGGGGACACAGAGGGCACAAGAGGGACACAGGGGGCAGCACATTTCCCACCCTCGGCTTATACTCGAGTCACTCGTTTTACCCAGTATTTTGTGGTAAAATGGGTGCCTCGTCTTATACTTGGGTCGGCTTATACTCGAGTATATACTGTACTTTTTATGACGACAGTTGCAGTATAATATCCTTTATAAATATATTTGTACACATATTTAATTGATTTAATGGAAGTGCAAGCTTCAACATTTATGTGTGCATTGTACTTCATTAAGAGATGTGGATTATATGGCACCACATACGTGTTATCTACATCTTTTCCTCAAATTATAGACTTTGGACCTTTTCTTCGTCTATATAAAGGATAGCCATCACAATTTGCAAAAGTTTGATCTCTAAAATCTTTTGGAAATCTTTTGTGCATTTGTTATTTTCCATACACAGTGATTGTGGATTTAGCTTTCTACATGGACCAAGAATCATATGATGTGTTACAAGTTTATATAGGCAGGCATTTTTGTAGATGTGGTAGTTCAGCAGTAATTACTGAATCCACTTTGTCTGCAGTATTCAATTTATGATTTTCATCTAGTATTATGAGATTTACCAAATAAGTTAGTGATGGTTATGACATGTATTAAGGCTGATAATTTTATTTTGAAGACTCGAGCCACTAAGTCTGCTCTATCAGAAGCATTTTGACCATCTTTGAAATTATCAACAATTTCTGGCCATTGAGGATTACATGTGAATGTAATAAATAAACTGGTTTTCCAAATCTATTTACAATAGCCATAGCATCATTGTATCTTTTTCGCATATTGTGAGGAGATCCTTGGAAGGAAGATGGTTAAATGATGGCTTGGCCACCTGCTAGATTTTGGTTTGTAGCCGCTTCAGCAACATAATCCATGAGGCCACAGTACTGTTCAACACAGAGTTTATGTTGTTGGTATTTTATGAAATTTAAATTATTGGCTTCCACTTGTAGGTAGGAATCAATAATCCGTTGTTGTGTCAGCTTTCCTGCACTTAAGACACATTGTTTAGTGTTTGGATAGCTTGGAAGTATTAATTTTGGTTTCCAACCTGCCTCCCCATTGGGATACAAAGTTGGATACGTCACTGGATCTAAATTTGTACTTAATATATTGATACTAGCGAATTGCCCGTCAAAAAATGACGGCAATGAAATTGTAAGGTAGCTAATGCTCTTTGGTGTATAATAATGAAAGATCTAATACATTAATAAATGAATATGTAATGCTGTTTGTTGTGTAATAATGAAATATATAATACATTAATAAATGAATATACTTTACCTATTTTGAAGCATTGTGTTGAAGAGCTGTCAATGTGTTTTGAGGTTGCTGCAGCATTAGTGATGTGGAGCTGCTGTGTAAGCGTGCTGAATGTGTGCAGTGTAATACTGTGCGTGCGCGAGACGAAACCGTTAGCGTAGTGGTGTACTTCTGCATTGGCATAAAATGGCGGGTTATCTGTGGTATGCGTCTTTGCGGATTATCCGTAGGTGCTTCGTGGTGTTTTTCGAGTTTCGTGTGGTGTTTTGCGAGTGTGTTGTGGTGTTTTACGTGTTGAGAGTGCTGTAGCCTCGCTTTCGTTTTGTTCGTCGGCCATTTTTTCTCTCGCTTGCGAATTTATTAGTGTCTAAAGTGTTTTATTTTTATTTAAATGAAGGTGTAACTTGTTTTTTTGAGGTGCTGGATGGTTCCTCTTGCTGTAGGTAAGCTTTTTATGTGTGTGTATTTATTGTGTTTTAAATGTTTGTATGTCGGCGTGTTGTGTCCGATGTTTGCAAGGTCGTAATGTCTGGTAACGTGTCTCGTATGGTGTTTGTGTGTGTAGCCTCATTTTCGTTTTGTTCGGCGGCCATTTTTTCTGTCGCTTAGCAAATTTTTTAGTGTCTAAACTCTTTTATTTTGAGTTAAATGAAGGTGTAAGTTGCTTTTTTGAGGTCCTGGATGCTCCCTCTTGCTGTAGGTAAGCTTTTTATGTATGTGCTGTGTGTATGTATTGTGTTTTGAATTTTGTAATGTTCTCGAGTTGCGTCTGAGTGTTGCGAGTACGTAATGTGTGTTAACGTGTGTCGTATGTTGTTTGCGTTGCTCGTAAAATTTAGCGAGTGTCGTAATTGGTGTGTCGTGTTGTTTGCGTTGCAAAGTGAAGTTTGCGAGGGTCGCAGTTGCTGGCATGGAGCGCCTTCGGCGCTCCATGCCAGCAACTGAGGCCCTCACCCAGTATGTATTGTGTGCAAGCCGCAGCCCTCGCTGCGCAAGCAGCGGGCTCGCTATGCGAGCCCGCAAGCATTAGCAACAACTCGCATGCTCACAACTATATATGTGATTAATGAAAGGTTGCTCCTCATTTCTGGAATATATTCTAATATCCCTTTGAAAAGTTGGCTCTACCTTATCATTTTGAAAGACCATTGCAACCTCATTAGATGTTGGTAAGTTATAAAGTCTTTTATCAGTATGACTATCTCGTCTCAGAACCATAATGAATCTTGGTATTGGCAACTGATTTTGTTCTGCATGAAGACGTTGTTGTTGTTCAACCTCTTAGAGCTTTTATAAGCTTGAGTGTATGATTTTTTTCCCCATAATCTTATCAAGCTCATGAAAAACAGTGGCTAAGCATTTTGTATTTTCTGCAAGCTGCATTCGTTGCTCCATAGCTTTGTTTGTATCAGGTACATATAGTTGAGCAAATTTTCTTTGCTCTCTTTCCTGAGGGTGTAAATGGGAAGTACAGTGGTAAATTTGGCCATGAATTTTAAAGCAGTAAGGGCCATGTCCAGCAACATTTTCAGCTAATTTAGCACCCAAATGCAAAATAAATGGCACTATTGTAAGACCATATATTTAGTTTAAAATGTTTGTAATTTGGGAAAGTTGGGTCACTCATTGTATTTTGTAGATAGTTTGGTAATTCTCCTCTTTCTGGCAGTTGTACTCTTCCCTTTTGACAATTAATGAACTTACCATCTCTTGGTCTTTCACTAAGAAAATGATAAGCCCACAAAATTGACAAATCACATTCAACATACCACAATTGGGAGTTTCAACATTTGTATCTGTAAATAATGGATTTTCCTGTGAATGCAGATGAACATTAGAATCCATTTCTACATTATTACCATTTTGTTCACATGTTTGTGGTTCAATATGTTTTATTTTCCTAATTCTCTTACGCAGACTTTTGGTCGAATCCATGTGTCATTTTTTGGACATTTGTTGTCTGGCTTCTTCTCGTAGGTTTTTCTTACTCTCCTCCGATTGTCTCCATCTTTTTTTGCGTTCGTTGGCCAAACAATGTTTATACTGGTTGCTGGTTTCTGGCTTCTCATCCATAGAAAACTGTAATTATAAATATTAATGTTTATTTGCAACGTACTAATGCTGTAAATGAGGCATTTTTATGTGAATGAATCATTTCATGTAGCTTACCTCTTCACCTGAGTTTCCCAGTATTGTAAATGCAGCGTGTCTTTTTTGACAAATTTGGTCCCGCTCTTCTTGTTGTACTCTCTTCTTGTTCTCCTCGGACTGTTGTTCTCGCCATCTTTGTTTTCGTTCTCTGTCGATACGTTGTTTGTCTTCCTTCCTGCTTTCATTGTTTGAAGCCATTGTAATCTCCAATGTAAAATGTAAAGCTTGATTTCTAACCTATATAACAATTTTAATGTTCTTGAATCATTGAGATTGGAATGTAATATAGAGACTGCATTGTACAGGCCCACCCGCCAAGTGGGCAGACACAGGGGAGGAAAAGGGGGAGTAGAGGAGGGGAAAAGACACAGGTGGGGGGTACAGGAGGAGGAAGAGACACAGTGGTGGGAGAAAGGAGACAGTGGGTCAAAGAGACACAGGGGAGGTAGAGGGTGTGTGAAGAGACACAGTGAAGGTAGAGGGGGTGGGGGGTAATAGACACAGTGTACGGAGAGTGGGAGCTGTAAAGACCTAGGGGAGTGAAAAGGGTGGGGAATAGACAGAGGTGAGGGAGATGAGGGTAAAAACACACAGTATAGGGGGTGAAGATACAGAGGGAAAGGAGAGGGGTGGGAAGAGACACAGAGGAGGGAGAGAGGGGGGGGAAGAAACCATACTAGTGAGAGGTGGTGGGGAAGAAACACAGGGGAGGGTTGAAGGAGGCTTGTGATTGGCGCAATTTTGACATAAGTACTGTTAAAATAAATAAATAATATCTGCATTTTTGAGTTCATGGTGTACGCACATGAAATATCCTTTACCTGTTAGTTGTAAGTGAAGTCTCTGTCTGGAAATCCTCCCTGCAGCAATCTTTTGTGTCCCAGTGAAATGGAGAGTCACCTGCAAAGATTGAAAGGAGAATTTCAGTATATAGTTTACTAATTTAATGAATAAATGAATTACTATTTTTTCTGAAGAATGCTAAAATCAATTAATGTACATAAATATACTGTACCGTCATTCTAAATGTGTTAAGCATATAAAATGAAATCGGCTCTAACGTAAAATAATATATGATAAATATTATATCAATTAATGTGATTAAATATACTGTACCTTGTTGGTATAAATTGGTGTCTTTAATCCACTGCAGGGCAAATCTGTGTCAGTGTAAAATGTGCAGACACCTGTAAAGTGTGAAATGAGATTAGAGTAATTAGTATATGTTATACTCTCCAAAGTAATACAGCTTACAATGTGTTCAATGACATCATGGTGAAATATATCTTATTTTTTGTTATGAAATCTCTGAGTACATTAATTAATAGTAATAATTTCCATCTTATCTTTCAATTTATTTTGTAGAAATCGTAAACAGGTAACTTAGCATTTCTTCAATTACATGATCCTTTAATATTTTTTTTGTTTTGTAATAAAATAATATTTACAAAAATAATAATATTTTAAGGTACTGTAATATCTATGAAATATTTAATTTAAATCATGTTAATAAATACTGTATAGTGTATAAGATCTTTCTAAGTTTGTTTCTTTAACTTCATGCACAAATTAATGAACACATTAATGAGTATTAAGGGTTTACGTCAATGAACGTGAAATCCATTAATTTACTAAAATATAGGGTACATCCTTATAACTGGGTGTATTTTACTTCATGCACATGTGCGTTATAAAACAGCCACTGCATGCCAAAATCTGTGTCAACGTCAGACTGACTGACAGCTGCAAAGTTTAACATGATATTTGAGTAATGTGTATTTGTTATACAATACAAAGATATAGAGCATCCAATGTGTTAAGTAAGGAGAAGGCCCCAAAATTTTTTTAGCAACGTGATTACAAAAATGTATTTCTTTTTTAAAATGTTTTTAATTTCATAAATTATTTTATAAATTAAGGAGTAATAAGGCTTTACTTCTTATGTTTGTATATATTTATTAGAAATGATAGAGTAAACTTAGCATGTCTTTAATTACGTATCGATCAAAAGTAATATTTACATTTTTTTTTCAATTAAGAAATTAATACATATTAATACTTTACTTATTATCTTGAAATGTATTTGTTGAGGTAACAATCCCTTAATAAAATTTGGGTGTGAAAACATTTGCGGGCCTGGGGAAATAGAGCAATTGAATAGCGATTTGCTTTTAGCCTTGCAAAAGTGACAGATCAAAGGCTTCTGGAGGCTGTAAGCTGTGAGTTTTGTTTCAAGGCCGTAACTCTGAAGCCGATAAAAGTTTGCAAAAAGGCACCAATTAAATAGCAAATTAGCTTGCAACCTCACTTACGGGCTCCCGGATCTCCCAACTACACAGTGACTTCAAAGTTAGAAAGGCTCAGTTTGTTTTTCAATATGAAATTGTCCCAAATACTTTTGAAAGCATGAAAATGGCAGGTCACATATAGTACTTTGGAGTCATACAAAGAAAAGTCCCCTGAGGGACAAACAATAAGAAACCATCTTTGGATGGTTTTGAACGAATCTAATATTATTCAGAAGGCATCAATTTAGTTATAGTTATTTTTAGAGATATTTTACAAAAATTATAGTCAATTGAAAACATTTTAGATGCAAAAGAAAACTATAAAATATCTCAAGTTATTTACAAAGGGCCTCATTCTATTAGCGGCCGCAGCCGTTGCGGGGCCGCAAGGACCGGCCGCAAGCTATTCGGCTATTCTATTCCCTTACGGCAGGGGGCTCCGGCAGGCTTGCGGCCGGTGCCTTACTATCTCTTGCGGCCGCTCGCGCCGGAGGAAAGCCTTTGATCTAAAACGGCCGCAAGAGTTTCGGCCGTAAGAAATTCCTATTTGCAATTCAATTGCTCCGGGAACCCTCTCTGCAAGGCTAAAAACGAGCCGCAGCTTACTTGCAGGAAAGAGGTCCCGCTAGCACCAATTAAGCACATAAAATAGCTCAAATAAAGCCATCCTGCACTTTGAGAAGACTATAAAGGGATTTTAGGTGTTAGAAAAAATAGCACATAATTATCCTACACTCAAATCCGTAAAATATTTTATTTTTAATATCCGTAAAGTTTGGTGTGTGCAAGCTTGAGAGTGGGTTACTTTTAATCCTCATGTCCCCCAATATGATCCCTAGCATTTACAGAGCTGTACAGTGCAGGCTTGAATTTATTTTTGCGTTTTTAGATTTCACAGCTTACGGCCGGTTTCAAGTTATGCGGCCGGCCGTAAGGGGAGATCCTTGCGGGGCCGTATAATAGAATCGCGAGTTAACAGAACCCCCGCAAGGAATCGCAGCCTTACGGCCAATTTACGGCCGATAATAGAATGAGGCCCAAAGAGTCTAACAGGTCTAACTATTATTTTTCTTGTTGTAGGTTTATTTTCTTTGGTACCACTCAAAAGATGTCATCCAGTCCTTTAAGTCACTTGAGAGGTAAATATGAATATTTTGTAATACAGTTATTGCTACAATATTTAAGCACACTGTAGTATAGTTTTTTCAGTTGCAATATAAAGTAAAGTCAATGTATCATAATATCAGGTATTATAATAAAGTGGATGTATTATCATAGTTACTGGAACCTCCTGCACCAGTCTAGGCGCTGTATCCATCTTTTTAATGATACATCTGATTTTACAATTGAAAATGTTGGCTACTTGATTTTGGGGATCATCTTTTCTTTAAGCCAGTTCAGCTGTGTGCTCAGGGCCAGATTTATATCTCTGGTGCAAACAGGCACAGAATATGTAGCAACCCCGCCACACTAGGCTCCATACCCACAAAATGACATGGAGCTGGACAAGACCTCCAAAAATTCTCTAAGAACATCTGCCTCCCCATTACTGTATATACATATTTAAACAAAAAATATAAATAAAATAAATATTTAAAATTGATAGAAATGAGAGTTCTGCAATTGTATTACAGTATCTAAAATCATAAAATGAATATGCATTAAATACATAATAGTAGGACATTTTTTTTTAATTACAGATTCACACAAGTATACATATTTAATATCTTTATTTGATAGAGATTAAATAAATATTTTTCTATATGAATTTTTTCACAGTCATTTGATAATGGGTACAATATATTCCAGTCTTCTATGAAAGTAAACATATGTCTACTCATTGTACATATTATATCACCAAGCCCTCAATCCCTACTTCATCCCTTACCAACTCCTCAGTCTTCCCCTTTCTGACTTTCTTTCGCTCTCACATCATATTATTTCCCCTTTCTGAACCCCTTTTCTTTGATCTCTTCTTATTCTCCCTGTCGAATGCTACTCTTATGTTGTTTCGCTTATCTCACTCAAAATACCTTTTCTGACCCTCCTTTCTCTTCATACTCACTCCTGGTTTCCCTAAACCAACCTTTATCTCTCTACCATCAACATCACTCTGTCTGGCAGATTAATGTCTCACCTCTAATATTTAATACTATCTGATACTGGTGACTGGACAGGACTTCTCTCTTACATATCGAGGATCACTTTTCTGAGTTACCAGGGGATCTTCAGCTTTGTTCCACAATGTTGCCAACTGCCCTGCTCAACATTGAAGTGTTAATATGCTGCCATGTGCATTTTATTTAAACAATACCTTTTCAACGAAGTGGGACAAAATAAAGGGCATATTTAATGTGGGGCATATGCTTTTGACAAGAGGGATGGGCTCTGGGGCAAGCAAGAAACTGAAGGCAATGGCATAGTAAACGCATGCCAGTGTTCACTGAGCTGCAGTTTAGAGGACATTGTGCCACTTAGTTGTGCACTTCCACTTTTCCATTCTCCCATTTGTTAGCATACTGCAAGACTGCTCCCTGCCCCCCAAAGATCATTATCATGAAGGAGCAGCCCAAGAATATGGAGGATGAATATAAAACAATATTAACAAAGTTATGTACATAAAGCACCATATCAGAAACCTGACCCTGAGGACATCCATCCAGCTCATTAACATACACGATCAAGAGTGTAAACATTTTTTTAATGAATTTTTTTTAAATTCCCTCCTGGGGTAGATTCTGGCAATTGGACTTCTCCCGAGATCAATACTCTCTAATTAACCAGGATAACACTGAATACCCTTTATATTTAGAAAAATATCCAATACCATTTTAAAGGTATTTATCGAATGCGCTGTCACCACCTCCTTTGGTAGAGAATGCCACAGTTTTACTCCCCTTACTGAGAAGAACCCTTTTCTTTCTTTAAGGTGAAATCTTTTTACTTCTAACCTCAAAGGATGTCCTCTTGTCAGTTGAAAACTTCTTGGTATAAAAAGTTCACTTGACAAAGCTTTATATTGACCATGGATATATTTATATAAGTTAATCATACGCCCTCTTAGACTCCTTTTTCTAGAGAAAGTTTAATTTAATTTCCAACTCTAAAATGTCCTTTTTATTAAGTGGTGCCCAAAATTGTACTCAATATTCCAAATTAGGGTTTATTAGGGATTTGTATAGTGGCAGAATTATATTTACTTCCCTTGCCTCTATACCCTTCTTAATACATGCTAATATTTTACTTGCCTTTGCAGATGCTGCTTGGCATTCAGCACTGTTACCTAGGTGGTTGTCCACAAGCACTCCCAATATCCGATACCCTGAGATTTACTCCATTAAGATTCTAAATTGCATGGCTATTTTTCCTTCCCAGATGCATAACTTTACATTTATTCGTATTAAATCTCATCTGCCATTTAGTCGCCCAATTCTTTAATTTATGCAAATACCTTTGGAGGGAAAAAACATAGTTTTCTGATTTATAGACACATCAAATTCAAAGCCAGTAACTTCAACGTGAAGCTTGTAATGGCTGTGTGCTTTAAATTTGGATGAGTTACGGTGCTATTAAATTAGAAACGCTGGGAGCTACGAGCTGGAGACAAAACCATAAACCATTTGTCGCCCATCAGATTTGCGGGCTAGAATGTAATCAATTAAGCAAGCCCATAGTTACGGGTTTAGATGGAGCCAATGAAAACAGAGATCGTCAGCATTGCGTCACAAGAAAAAGGAGGATGGATTTCAAACTCTTACGGGGTTCAATTACGAGCTACGCGGGAACCCACATTCCAGTCAAAATACAATATTAATAAAGCTGCAAATATGATATTCTATCACATTGAGTTACAGTATGTGTATTAACACATTGATTGTCAGGATCGATATAACACCAAAAATATACATGAAATTAAGTATTTTTCTGAGCCGATTTGCGGGCTTGAGAATGTTGTGCTATTAATTCTAAGACCTAACATCACATTCCCTTTTAATATTAGTACTTTAGTGTGTTTTTTTATTATTTGCATTACAAGTGCTACGTATTGGACTTCACCCCCCTTGTAGGTCTTCTGGAGCGCATGTTGGGCTTTGGGTTCCATTTGGTTGTTACGGGCTTGCTCGCGAGTGACTTTGTTGCAATTTAATAGCTAAATTGAAAACATAGCGGTTACTGTCTTGACAGATTAAAGGATTTATGGCTGCAAAAGTCAACGTTGCTCAACACGTAGGCTTTTTTCGGCCTTGCTGCGTCTTAACCTGCAAGTCGTCTGCGGTCTGCGTTACGAGGTTAATTTAATAGCAAAAAGCCCTAAGATGTACGTTACGGGCTACGTAGCCCAAATTTAATGTGGCTCTTAATTGCCTTGCACAACTTAGTGTCATCAGCAAAAACTACTTTCTAGTCCTACTTCTTAGTTATTCATAAATATGTTAAAAATGAATGGACCTAATACTGACCACTGACGAACCCCACTTACCACACTTGTCCAATCGGAGTATATTCCATTTACAGCAACCCTTTGCTTCCAGTCTTTTAGCCAGCTCTCAATCCATGAGCAGATATTTTCTGCAATTCCTGTATCTCTTAGTTTGCACAATAGTCTTCCATGTGGCACTTTATCAAAGGCTTTGCAAAAATCGAAAGACATAGTGGCAACCGTAAACTGTTCTTGAGCACTTTTGTTACGGGTTTAGACTGAGCCAATAGTCAAAGAGATCATCATCATTACATCACTGAAAAATGGAGGTTATATTTCAATCCCTTACGGGTTTGAATTACGAGATACAATTGGATCCGCATTCCAGAAATAATGCAATATTAATAAATCAGTAAATATAATATTCTAGTCCATGCGAGTTCCATTATATGTATTAACACATTGATTGCTGGGATCGATATAACACGGAAATTAAACATAAAAAAGGTATTTTATTTTGCAGATTTGCGAGCTTGAGAATGTTGTGCTATTAATTGTAATACCTAACATCACTTTCCCTTTATTTTAAAATACAGTAGTATGTTTAAATTTGCATTTACAGTACTTGGTATGGCAATTGAACCACCTTGCGGGTCCTCTTTAGTACCCGTAGGCTTTTTGGCCCCATTTGCAGGTTACGGGTTTGTCCGCCAGTGGATTTGTAGCAATTTACTAGCGACTTGCAAACGTAACTTTACGGGCTCCACAGATTAAAGGCTTTTCGACATCCCGTAGGGTTTTTCTGTCTGTAACCTCCTTTGCAGGTGGCTGTAAGAGACTAATTTAACAGCCGTAAGGCTCTGTTACGGGCTACAGGTTTTCAAGTTGGGGGAATTTAATAGGGCTGATATTCTTGTATATTATCCCTTATTAACCCTTCGAAAAGCTTTCCCACTACAGAAGTGAGGCTCACTGGTCTATAATTCCCCGGATTTGCTCTTGCTCCCTTCTTAAATATAAATATCACATCTGCCAGTCATGATGGCGACCCTGTGTTGCGTAAATCTTGAAAAATTTGATCTAATGTTTTGGCTATTACAGAACCCAGTTCCCTCAGTACCCTTGGATGTATTCCATCATGACCCTGGGCTTATTATTTATTTTTTTCCAACCTCTTTTGGATTTCTTCCTGCTTTAACCAATTATTTGGTGAAGGTAGTGAAGCCCCATTATGTTGCAGTGGCCCAACCACTTGTACCTCCCTTGTGTATACCGACGAAAAGAACCTATTTAGCTCGTCTGCCTTTTCCTGGTCACTAATTATCAGATGGCCTGTGTCACATTGTAATGTTCCTATAGCTTCCTTCCTGGCCTTCTTCCCATTAATATATTGAAAAAAATAGTTTAGGGTTAGTCTTACTCTCCTTTGCAACTAACTTTTTATTTTTTATTTTAGCCAGTCTAATAGCCCTTTTGTTGCCTTGTTGATTTTCTTGTATTTTTGTAAAGCAGTCTGTCCCCTCTTGTTTTATAATCTAAATTCCTGATTTTTACCCCGTATCTTGATCTTTAACTCATTGTTAAGCCACATGTGATGAGAGTTACTCCTTCTACTTTTATTTCCACATGATATATGGTGATAAGTATGTATATTTAGGAAGGATTGGAACATAGGTTGTCCATTTATGTTCTGTACTTTTACCCGTCAGTTCTTTGTCCCAGTCTATACTTTGTATTGCTGCCCTTAGACAATTAAAATGTACCCTTTTCAATTTACGAGTTTTTTTGGGCCCTTTACAACTTAATTTTTTAAATTCAATCTCAAATGAGTCTGTGTTGTGATCACTGTTTCCCAAAGATTGCCCTACTAGAACATTTGATAGCATATCAATATAATTTGTGACAACTAAATCCAAGATAGCCTCATTTCTAGTATAACCTGGACCAGATAATGATCCCTGAGTGTACTCAAGAACCTGCTCCCCTTAGCTGAACTGCTGGTCTCATTCATCCAGTTTGTTTCAGGGTAGTTAAAATCTCCCTATAATAAAACTTGCTCGTGCTTAGCTGCATTTCCAATCAGTATCAATACTTGCAGCTCCTCACTTTTAATTTTATTTGGGGGTTTGTAGCATACTCCTACAAATATTATTTTGGATTTTGCTGCTACGCTTTTTAACTCTACCCACAAACATTCAACATAATTGCTAGTTCCACCATAAATATCTTCTCTCACTATAGGCTTAAATTCAGGCTTAACATACAGGCAAATTCCTCCTCCTCTTTTACCATTGTCCCTATCTTATAACTATCCAGATTAGCTGTCCAGTCATAAGACTCTCCCATTTTTCCTGGGAAGCTTCTGGTATTAGTAAGCATACACCTGATGTTGTTATTAGTTTGTAGTTTTGAAGTGGCTGCCACTATATTTGAGTTACTTGGCAATACCTCCTTATTGACTATACTAGCCCTCCACCCTTCTCCACCCATGACTAGTTAATTCACTCCTTACCCCCTCTACACTTTCTACCCTATCACTTCTATCTAGTCCCACCACCACCTACTTTTTTAAGAACTCCTGCAGCCTTTCTACTATTCTTACCCCTAGCACACAAGCTCCCTCATAACTAAGGTACAATCCATCCCTGCTGTAGAGATTGTACCCAAGTGAGAAGTCAGCCCAGTGCTCTAAAAACCCAAACCACTCCTTAATGCACCACTTTTTTAGCCACTCATTAACCTCCCTAAACGGTTCTCCCGGCTGTTCGAGGGAACAGCTCTATCTGGCATTGCCATTCCCCAACAGTTTAACTCAATCGGGCAAATCTACTGGTGTTTGCCAACCCGGAACTGGCCTGCCTCCTTCTCCTGTTCCCCCAGCTTCCCCCATGTTCTTACCTTTACATTTTTCTGAAAAATACATTGCATCTGAACTTTAATAAATTCTTTAATACTTTTGAATCCTTTATTACTAAACTAGATAGATACAAATGTATGTATTTTGATTACACTGTGGTATGAATGAAACACATGAATTTAAATGAAAGCTGTATTTTATGGTTGACATTCTTTGTCACCTTAAGCCATTATGTTTTTAGCACTTAAAGAAATATATTCCATGCCATTAAACAAGTCAAAGTAAGCTTTCATTTATTTTCTGTTACTATAAACAATGTTAAGCAGTTTATGTGAAGTAACTTACATAAAAATAATATAATATGTATACAATTAAGAACCACTGGGGTTAACTTCTTAAATAATCTCTTTTGAAAAATAGCACTTGAAACTCTTGAAAATAGGCAACATATTTTTAAATGTGAAAATAACACATTTGCTAATTTGTTACGTTTATATCCAATTCATGCTGTTGTGGAATCAACCATTTTAGGTTTCTGTTAACTACGTTTATCTACATAATGATAATGTGGCAGGTGCACCTGCCAGTGCTCTCATTAATAGAATACTCAGTAGTTTTCAAGGACACATCATGTTTTTAAAGAAGCTAATTTAAACAAAAATAGGAATAAATAAAAGAAAATGTATACTCTTGTTCATAATAAATCATTATTAAGAATTTGATCAATCTTGAGAGATATTTTGGAGGACGAAAAAAAAATATTTTATATATAAGATCCTTCTAATGCTAAGAAGATATCCTGAATATTCTCAATGTTATAATCAACTCAGGCTTATATTCACACCAGTATACACCAGTTATGTTACTATCAATAGATTGCTTATAAATCAAAATCACATGATATAAGTATAGTGATTTGAACTAGCTGAGATTTAATGTTATATAGATTAATAAAATTTCAGTAGTACAATCAACTCAGGTTTATATAATCAACATTATACCCAAGTTGTAAATGTCTGTTATTCTCAATATATAGCATATCAATTAGATTTAAATATGTTCTCAATACTGTATACAACTCAGGCTTATGTCGAAAACAATATAAACCAGTCTTGTGCTGAAATCCTAGGAACCCTTAAGAGATATGTTCTAAAAAATAGGAAAGCCTCTCAAGGATAATACTCAATCAAAAATGCATATTACTAATTTTATTCCTCTAGACACAAATCACATTACTTTACCTCTACTTCAACAAAACACGTGACCTCATTACATTTACCAAATGTTAGTTACTGAAGCCCGTAAAGGAGCCCGCAAAAGTTACAGCTATTAAATTGTCCTCTTTTAACTACCCGCAAATGATCTGTGGGTTACAGGTTAAAAAAAAACAGCGGTTGCCAAAATCTGAACTCCGACCCAGCTAAGCTTTTGATCTTTCAAGCCTGTAAATATTACAATTGTGAAATGCTATTAAATTGCTACAATTCCCTAAAGAAAATATGGGGAAAGCAACGGAAGACATTACAATTCATTGCACAACAATCCCCAAATAAAAAATAGGCAATTTTATTTTATCATATGTTGTAATGTTCATGCATATGCCAATATGAAAATCCTTGCTGCAACATGCATAAAGCAAATAAAGACACAATACCTGATTAAATTGCAACATGAAACTGCATGCCATATTATCCCTTTCTCACTCACAGAGGCTCTCATGTGGACCCTAAAATAAAAATATAATTGCATATAGATCTCACTCATCACAGCTACATTGGGAAAAGAAATAGTGGCCAAATTACACAGCCACATGACATATATCATATAATACCAGGGGAACATACACCACGCTAATCTACTCTAACCTATCAGAAAGGCCCACAAAAACACATGGAGGCTGTGCAGAGGCACGTAGAGCAACAGCCAACCCACCCCCATCAGTAACAAAGAGGAGAGAGGAAAAGGAGAGGGAGAGGAGAGATAGAGAGGAGGAGGGAAGGAGAGAGCTAGAGAGAGAGAGAGAGGGGGAAAGAGGATATATATCCAAACAGTTTTATAATGTAATTTATTGACGACAAGCTACCATTATTATTATATGATTTGCATTATTAATATTATACGTATGTATTGATATATTACTCACTAACTAGGGCTCATTAGTTGACTGATAGAGTGATGTGACACAAATGTGATGTATGTGGATATCCCACAAACCAAACCATTGAAAACACACTGATACGGTTTTCAATGGTTTGTGTTGTGGGACATCTGCATACATCACATTTGCACAGAGCACAATCAGAAATGTACGAGACTGTGAACTAATATCACAGGTTTGGTGTGGGCGGATTCTGGAAGGGCAAGAGGGTTTTGGGAAAAAAAGGGCATACCTAAAGGGTGTAATATCATAGTCTAGAATAATAATGATGCGTAGCACCTACCAGGGTCACATGTGGTCACTACATCAGTGAAATGGGAATCTGATGAAAAAAAGGATTATCAGAAATCACTCCATTTAATAAAAGTAACCATTAATGTGCACAACACAACTTGTCTATATCTGCTTATTCAAACAGATGCTTAAACCTCTGGATTGTGTAATCGAATCCAGATTCACACATACAGTGTGTTCCCAAAACAATAATCTGAAAAGAAGGGGTAAAAATTACCCTCCTCTGTGCTCTCTGTGCCTGGCTTGGTGGTGGTGGCGATATAGGTGAGGCTTCTGGGCCCATAGGAGGGTGTGGAGGTTACAGTGGCCCAGTGTGGAGGGGCTGTGGTCTGGCCAGTGCCTTGCTCCATTGGGGTGGAGGTGGACCTGGTGGAGGCATGCTCCATTGGGGTGGTAGAGGGGGACAGTGGGGTCAAAGGCCACCAGGGAGGCATTTTGTCTCGCAAGTGGCCCCACTGTCCGGGTGAAGGCCTCCTCCTCCACACCAGGGCACAGGGCTTGTGTTGGTCCCACCCTACACCGGAACCTGCTGGGCTCACCAGTGGACCCAGACCTCTGTGAAGCAGAAAAAGAGAAACAAGAAAAGAAAGGGATATGTGTTAATGATGTTGACGAAACATTGGTTTCTGTTCCTTCCTAACTATCTGACATCTAGGCTTGAACCTGTATGAATCACTTACAGGGCCATTGAACCTTATTATCAGTGCTCTTCATTGGGTGAAAGAACATAAGATTCTATGTTGAGTGGTTAACAGCTGGCTAATTACATTCCTGCAAGCTGTTAAACCATAATATGTGAAACGTTTGTTGAGGTAGAGGCTGTTAATGAGCACTGTGTCTGTAGACAAACCTTAGACTGCATATGTTTAACTGTTCTTATTGAAATTACAATAAAGAAATAGATTACTTTAACATAGAATCTTGTGCTCTTTCACACAATGAATATCACCTATAGTGAGGTAACTGTCCCTTTTAGTGCAACTCAGGGTAGCTATCATTTGCTAGATGTGATCTTTGTTGGGTTCTTGATATAGATTGTTCTTGGCTCTTAACACTCCTAGTCACTCTGTGACTGCATACATGGACTGTCTATTGGTTGACTAATGTCGTTGTGCTCACTGAAGACTGAATGATTTGTCAGCCTCATGGATTTAATGACACATGACTGTATGATGTATCCTTTGTAAATTCCATGGAGCTGACATGCCAGTGTCCTTTTCGGTCATTCTTTAATTGTGTAGTGTATGTGATGTACATGTGTTGGCATGTTGGTGAATGAGATATTCACCTGACATGGACGCTGGATCCTGCTGGGCCACCGGGCCTGAAGTATTTGTGTATATATTTGTCATGTAAACATTTTTTATGTGTAATTGCTATCTGTTGGGGTATAGGGTGGGTGTGTATGTGGTGACCTGGCTCTGTGTGTATCTATGTTTGTTACTCTATGTGTATTTGTATTATGTGTAATCAGTATCTATGTTTAATCAAAATGTATGTAGTGTAAGAACCTGCTCTCCAATATCACCTACTCTCTATCTCTCTATATCCAACCTGCGTGCTACTTCAGAAGAATCTACAACACAGTCAATGTATGGGCATGTGGAACGCAGCTTTATTATCTCCCACTGTCAATTATTTTCTGGGAGCCCGCTTTCCATTGGCTCTGAGGCCTGTGTCGCATTCTGCGATAATGGGATTAATAACGGAACGCATCTATTCCAGATCACTGTCAGCTTGCGGCAGCGGGAATGGGTTACAGGCTTGAGACTTCAGGCCTATGTTTGTCTTTATGTGAGGTCTTTAAATCCAGCATTATTGAATGATAAACCTACAAAAGATAAACCTAAAAAATATTTAATAAACTACTTTCAGTTGAACGGTTGGGGAGAGATAGACCAAATGTGAGTCTCTACAGCCAATAAAGCAATTATAAGAGCAATATAGAACCAATTGGGTTTAACAAGTATCCATTCTGCAGATTGTCTTTCCACTGTAAATTCTCAGATGCATTTACCACCAGGACTGAGTAGCCATTTCTGTAGAGATTCAACCAGCTGTCATTTCTCAGTTGCATTTACCACCAATACTAAGCAGCTATCTCTGCTGAGATTCAACCAAAGACACTGGGCCTGATACCATCCATTCTGCAGATTCTTTTTCCATCTGTCATTTCTCAGTTGCATTTACCACCAGGACTGAGCAGCAATGTGTGTAGATTCACTTTCCAACTATCATTTCCTCGTTTCTATTTACATTTTTTTCTTTTGTCTTTAGACCTAGACCTTCACACATGACCAATTTCTTCAGCATCTTATAAGGTGCTTTGAAAAAAAAGAAAACACCATCAGCCCTATTAAATTATCTCAACGTGTAAAACCGTAGCCCGTAATGTAGTCCGCAAGACTTGCGGCTATTGAATTGGCCCCGTTAAACGCTGCCGCATATCCTTTGATCTATCAAGCCCGGAACTGGTACGTTCTAAACACCTCTATTAAATGCCAACAAATCCACTGGCATTCAAACTTGTAACCGGCAAATGGAGCCAAAAAGCCAACGGGTGCTAGGGAGGACCCGCAAGGGGTTTAAATTCCTATACATAGCAATGTCAACACACATCACTGTACTTTTAATAAAGGGAAAGTGATGTTAGGTACTACAATTAATAGCACAACATTCTCAAGCCAACAAATCTGCAATATAAAATATTTATTTTGATGTTTAATTTTCTGTGTTATATCGATCCCGGCAATCAATGTGTTAATACTTATAATGGAACTCGCATGGGCTAGAATATCATATTTACTGATTTATTAAAATTGCATTATTTGTGGAATGCGGGTCCGATCGAACCTCGTAATTGAAACCTAACCTCAATTTTTCAGTGACTTAATTATAAAGATCTATTTTGCCATTGGCTCCGTCTAAACCCGTAACTACGGGTTTGACTAATTGATCATGTTCATGGCCGCACATTTTATTCATTATTTTTAAGACTAGCAAATTGCCCGTCAAAAAATTATGGCAATGAAATTGTAAGTGAGCTAATGGTGTTTGGTCTATATAATGTGGCTGATGTAGCGTCGTTTTCTATGGCGTGCGACTTTTTTTGAATATCCGTAGCTGTTTGGTGGGCTTTTTCGGAATATCCGTAGCTGTTTGGTGGTGTTTTGCGTGTTTATGGTAGTGTTTTGCGTTGTTTAGGGACCTTTAGCCTCGTTTTCGTTTTGTTCGGCGGCCATTTTTTCTCTTGCTTAGGTGATTTTCGGGTCTCTAAACTCCGAAATTTGTGCTTAAATGGAGGTGTAACTTCACTTGCAGAGGTCCTCGGTGCCCTCCCTTGCTGTGAGTAAACCTTTTTATGTGTTTGTTGTTTGGATTTATGTTGGCGCTTTACACATTTTTTTTATAATAACTGTTATAATAATAATAATAATAACAAAAATAGAAATTAATCAAACTAATGAACTTAATGAAAATATAAAAAAAAATACAAAAATAATTTGAAAACTAAAAATTTTAAAAAATACACAAATAAATTCTTAATCTTAAATTCAAATTAAATGAGATATTATGAAAAACCTATGACAACATTTGATTGCACTCAATCAAAATTTTTCACTTTCTCTAATAAACCTGATTCAATGCTAGCTAGTAAACTTAGACAATAAAAATAAAAATTAAAGAAGAATCTTATACACATCAACCAATAGAAATTACTGATACACAGCTAAACCTCATTCTGGTACAACCAATCACCTCTCAAAAATAAATGCTTAGACTTAAATGTTTCAAACATAAACAAAGAATCTTTAGATGCCCTCAACGATCCAATCACAATTTATGAAATCAAAGAAGCAATGACATCTTCTAAATCACATAAAGTCCTAGGACTTGATGGATATTCAAATTATTATTAAAATATTTTGATAGGATAGATTGGATATACATATATGAAACTTTACATGATTTTAGCCTCTTTAATAAATTCTTAAAAAGCATTATCTTATCATATCTTATCAAGTCTATTGTTCAAAATTATTTAACATTACAAGAGGTTCTAGACAAGGATGTCAACTTTCCCATTTAATTTTTTCATTATGTATTGAGCCACTTGCTACAGCAAAAAGAAAATGTCCAAATATTACAGATGTAAAAATTGATTATAAAGAATACAAATTAAGTCTCTTTGTGGATGATATATTATTAACAATTAGAAAACTATTTGTCAGCCTCCCTAATCTATTAGATTTTTTGAAGAGATTTGGAAAAATTGTGAAGTGAAGTGCTAAATATCTCTCTTCCAAAGGAAACAAACAAAAACAATAATAGAACTATATTTTTCTTCTAAATGATCACAACTGTGCATAAAATACCTATGCATTTACACCCTAAATTAACTAAATTAGCCTATAATGTGAATATCCAAGTTTACTTAAAAATCGATGCAATGATTCAATTGAAACCTGGAATACATATAACATTTTTTGGCTAGCCAGAATTTACGCAGTAAATTTGAGTATACTGCCTAAACGTATGTATTTATTTCGGACAATTCCAACAGCAATCAAAATTAATAACACCTTAAAACTACAAAGAGTGATTTTCCTTTTATTTTGAATCCTAAAAGGGCAAGAGTAAACAGAGCTACAAAGATTGCCTTAAAGAATAAAGGTGGGTTATCAACACCTGATATTATAAAGCAATTACATTAGCACAATTGACCATTTGATTTATCAAAAATTCACCACCATGTTGGGCAGAATTCAAAAAAAAATATTCTTAAAGAACAAAATATTTTGATACAACAAATGTTGTGGAACATATTGAAATTCAATATTAATATAAATAATCCCACACAATGTATATCACACTCATTAACGTTATGGAAATAAATAACCTTATGGAAAAAAAGTAACAAAAGAATACATTTATTAATAGAAAATTCTTGGCTTACTGCATTATGGTTATTTCATAAGAATTCTAGAAGACATAAATTGTGTCATATGAATTGTTGGATCCAACAAAATGTATTTATAGTAGCAGACATCCTTACAAAAAATTCTACATAGTCTCCAGAGTTATTCAAACATAATTTTAAATCTACACAAAGAAGAATGGTTTAATTTAACCAAAAATTGGAGGATCACGATATATTCGAGATACAGCTGTTCTAAATTCTGGTAAACTAGTAGCCCGCAGTTCTTATTGTTGAATGAAGTTTATTGCCTTTCCACCGATGCAGGAACAAACGGCTCCTTGCTGTCATGTCTTTATTAGAATGCATCCTGCTGCTGCAGCCAGTGCACTAAGCGTTTCTTTTCCCAAAGGGGGTGGCCATTGTATTGTGAATCCTGTGGGAGCTCGAGCGGGTGGGAATGGGAGTGGAGGTCTCAAGCATACAGTACAAATTTTATATGTATATGAATGGGACATTAACCATAATATTCAGTTGTATTTACTTGTTATGTTGAATATTAAAGCATTTATGCACCATTTGGGGTACTTTTGGAACAGGATTCAGCACATATTTTTTCTACAATTCCGTAAATTTGTAACCTTTGCAGTATATTCGGGTGGCGCTATATTCGAGTATCTACGTACATATATATATATATATATATATATATATATATATATATATATATATGTATAATAGACACCCTAGAACTCTGTAGTTCAACTGAAAGTCAATTGAGATTAAAAAGTTTCACTCCAACACAAGCCCGTTCGAAAGCCCTTTATATAAATAATAAAAATACTACAAGGTGCTGCAGTGACTGTTCTATATTACACATTTAGAACTTGAAAGGTTGTTGCTGCTTCTTGCCTAGCTGGTGCTGGGATCCTTGGTTTGCTTTATGTAATCCTGGAAGCTTGGGAGAAGCCAAAATTATGTGTTGGGGTCCTGTATGTTACTTGTGTACTAGACTAACAGTTTTCTGACAACGGCACAAGTGCCATTTCCTGAAGCTCACAAATAATTCTTATCTTGGTATATCTGTTACTTAAATATTCTGATACAATAATCCCTAAAAGTTTATAATTTAGAGGAATAAATAAAACATAGGTCATTGAATAATACACCTGTAAATCTGGCCATGCCTATTGATAAAACAGATATTTAGCTCAAGGGATTATTTTTGTAATCTGACACAATACAAAATGCATAATGGAAAAAGACTTGGAAATCATTTCTTAAAATAAATATGTGAGAAATCTTAAAAACACCTGAAATGTGAACTATTTTATTTTTATGCATGAATAGTTTTACATATTAAATATAAATCAAATAGGAAACTAACATGAAAAGGAAATTGTAAACATTTATGTACAAAAAAGCCAAGCCCAAACCCCAGGGCTCTCTTTCACTCTTTCTTACAGCTGGTAAAGGTTGCTGAAAAGCATTTTGTGCTCTCAAAAGCTGAAACTTAATCCAAGCCTTTCTCTAGAATTACTTTTGTACTTAACATATGAAAAAAGAGGTTTTATGAAATAGGCACCAGAAAATAATTCTGAAAAATATACCAAGAGAATGCCTCTTAGGAATGTGCTGCATTTTCTGACACTGCTAGTGGATTAATTTATATATGGTAGTGAAAGTAATAATCTATATTTGTGTTACTTTTAGGATAAAAATACCCATAAGGTATTTGCCTATAGTCACCTTTTATTGAGGGTAAGTTACAAATATACATGCATTCAAAGTATTAATCAATACACATTTTATTTTTTCTTACATATATTTTTATTCATTTATTTATTTTATTCATTATTTTTAAGATATGATAGACTAGAAACTCTTTAGTATGTATTTTAGAACATAAAATCGGTGTGCTTCTAAATATATAAATATAATTTAGCTGTGGAATTATGATAGTTTAAATCAAATGTACTTTGCTTAGTTGGGATATATCAACATGTTTCCAGTTATTTAACTGAGATTTGAATTTGGTTAGCAAATTTTCTCCAAGTAAAATGTTTTCCAACTAAATCTTTATTCTCTCTGGATTACTAATTATTTTAAGGATTTCTGCATTGATTGGAAGGAATGTATTGATTTTAAATTAACTAATTTTGTGTTAGATACATTAACACTTAAGGTGTTTTACCTAAATTGGTTTATAATTAAAAATTAATCACATATTTTAATTTAGTTATTAAAAAAAAAATATATATATATAATCTGTTGCGGTGGGTAGGATGTCATCAGTAAACAAGATATTCTTGTTCATTTACACAATATACTTCACTCTTTGAGGATTGAAGTCAGTTTTATTATGTCACACAATTAAATTGAAGAAACATATCTTTGCTGGTTGTACAACTATTCACCTGCTGAGTTAATACTTCATAAAACGACATTTGGCTATAATTACACCTGTCAGTTTTTAGGTTTAGTATGTACCAGCTCTGCAAATCAGGATATTGCAATTTTTGCCCATTTCTCCTTGGCAAAATTGCTCATGGCATTTCCGGTTGGATGGTGACATCATGAGCCCCATTAAATTAGAATCCCGCATCGACCGTAGTACAGCCGCAAAGCGGCTTGAAATCTGACGGAGTTACAGAGCGATTAAATTAGACAAGGCCGCAACATACGTGGCCGACATCCAAAGCGTAAACCATGCTTCCACACGTTCCATTTGCGGGCTTGAACATGATAAATTATTCAAACCCGTGGTCACGGGTTTAGATTGAGCCAACAGTGAAAGAGATCGTCATCATAGCGTCACTAAAACATGGAAGTTAAATTTCAATCACCTACGGTTTTGAAGTCCGAATTTCCATCGGACCCGCATTCCAGAAATAATGTAATATGAAATAATCAATAAATATGATAGTATAGTCCATGCAAGTTCTATTATATGTATTATCACATTGATTGCCAGGATCGATATCACGGAAATTAAACATTAAATAAATTATTTTTTATTGGAGCTTGAGAATATTGTGCTTTTAATATTGATATCATATCTTACATCAATTTCCCTTTGATATAAAATACAGTATTGTGTTTATTTTTGCTTTTACAGTGCTACGGACAGGAGTTTAACTCCCATGCGGATCCTCTCGGGTACCTGTAGGATTTTTGGCTCCATTTGCCATTTACAGGCTTGAACGCCAGTGTATCCTTGGAGATTCATAGCAATTTAATAGCGATTTGCGATTGTAACATTTACCGGTTTGACAGCTGGGATGGAGTTCAGATTTTGACGGCCCCTAGGTTTTTTCCCCCCTGTAACCTGCAGATCATTTGCGGCTAGTTGAAAGAGGCCAATTGAATAGCCGTAACTCTTGCGATCTCCTTTACGGGCTATGATTTCTAAAATTGTTGCAATTTAAGGGGTCACCAAGTTTCCAGTCTTCTCACAAACTGATGTTTGGGCTTTTAGTGGGCTATTGTAAGACATTCACCATGAGCCAGTCACTTGATACATTCTTCTAAATCCTTATTTTATGCCAATTCTTTGAAACCTATTTTTACTTATATTAATTATAAAAGTAATTGGTCTTCACTACCCTCCAGTTTAGCTTTCAAATGCTTGTATAGAGTTATTGTGTTGCTGAAAAATAAATCTCCACCCAGTTTTTGGATTGCACACTGAAACAGTTGTTCCTCTAGACTTGCCCTGTATCTTGGCTCCATCCCTCTAGCCCTCAATCCAGACCACACAACATTATCCTACTACCTCTATACTTCTCCTTGGTGGTGGTGTTCTCAGGGGGAAGGGCAGTGTTAGAGCAATATGCTATGTTAAATGTGAGCTCATCAGACCCAAGAACCATATCAACATATTTACATGCCTTTTTGTAAACTTCAGAAAGGCTCAGTCCTAGTTGGTGATTTCCAAGAACTTTATCTTAGACTTCATAACTAATTGGTCTTTACAATTTTGTTTTGATGTGCTCTCTTACAAACTCAGAAGTCTTCCAGAAACAAGTGTATTCATTTTGAGATCATGTGATACTCAATTCAATGAATTATGAGGCTCCAGAAGCTGATTGATTGCACCAGAACTTAGTTAGTGGTCGACCAGCAAAATAATGATTTTTTTTATGCAAACAAGTGTTCTTTTTCTTTTGAAAGAATATGTTGAATTTGTTTCCACTTTAGCATTAAGCATACATTCTTCTATATGTATATTGTATATATTTTTACTATTTTATATGTGTTTGTTAATGGAAGATACAAATAACAAATTAGAATATTAATTGGTAGTTTTAAATAATAAACTAACATTTTTTTTACTTATATATTTTCAACAGGCAATATAGTCTCCTGTTTGATTCACAGTACGTTCAACAACCATACAGTGCCTTGGAAAAGTATTCACCCCCTTGGCATTTTCCGTGTTTTGTTGCCTCACAACCTGGAATTAACATGGATTGTTTGAGGATTTGCATCATTTAATTTAGAGAACATGCCCACAACTTTGAAGATGTTATTCTTTTTATTGTGAAGCAAACAATAAATAGGACAAAATAACAGAAAAAGTCAATGTGCCTAACTATTCATCCCCCTAAAGTCAATACTTTGTAGAGCCACCTTTTCACAGCTCCAAGTTGCTTTGGATATGTCTCTATGAGCTTGCCACATCTTACCACTGGGATTTTTGCCCATTCCTCCTTGCTCCAGCTCCTTCAAGTTGGATGGTTTGCGCTTGTAAACAGCAATCTTTAAGTCTGACCACAGATTGGATTGGGGTCTGGACATTGACTAGGCCATTCCAACACATTTACATGTTTCCCCTTAAACCACTCAATTGTTGCTTTAGCAGTGTGTTTGGGGTCATTATCCTGCTGGAAGGTGAACCTCCGTCCTAGCCTCAAATCACGCACAGAGTGGTACAGGTTTTGCTCAAGAATATCCCTGTATTTAGCACCATCCATCTTTCCCTCAACTCTGACCAGTTTCCCAGTCCCGGCTGCTGAAAAACATCCCCACAGCATGATAGGTGATGTGATGTGTTGGGTTTGCGCCAGACATAGCGTTTTCTTTGATGGCCAAAAAGTTCAATTTAAGCCTCATCAGACCAGAGCACCTTCCTCCAAACATTTTAGGAGTCTCCCACATGCCTTTTCGCAAACTCAAAACCTGAATTTTTTTCCTGAAAGTAATGGCTTTCTTCTGGCCACTCTGCCATAAAGGGCAACTCTATGGAGCATTCGGCTTATTGTCGTCCTATGTACATATACTCCAGTTTCTGCTTTGAAACTCTGCAGCTCCTCCAGGATTACCTTAGGTCTCTGTGCTGCCTCTCTGATTAATGCCCTCCTTGCCTGGTCCTTGAGTTTTGGTGGGTGTCCATCTCTTGGCAGGTTTGCTGTTGTGCCATCTTCTTTCCATTTGGTTATGATAGATTTGATGGTGCTCCTGGGGATTATCAAAGATTTGGATATTTTTTTATAACCTAGCCCTGACCTGTACTTCTCAACAACATTGCACATCATTTCACTAATTATGTGACTTCTGAAGGTAATTAGTTGCACCAGAGCTTTTTATGGACTTCGTAACAAAGGGGGTGGATACATGCGCACATGCCAATTTTCTGTTTTCTATTTTTAAAAAATAGTTTTATGTATATATTTTTCTCTTTTCACTTCACCAACTTAGACTATTGTGTTCTGATCCATAACATAAGATTCAGAATAACAAAACATTGAACTTAAGGCTGTAATATAGCAAAATAGGTAGAAAGTCAAGGGGGGGTGAATACTTTTGCAAGTGAGTGTATGTAGTATTATTATTATTTCCAAATTGATCAGGTTTTGATAGTGTCCTATACCAGTGATACATTCCTTTAGATATTCGATCTTCTATAATTTGTTATCCACTGTTTTTCAATTCAAGGTAATTTTCCTGTAAAAGGCATATTTTTGTTCCTTTTTATAATTATCCCTATTAAATAATCACTGAAATATATCCCTTTCTAAAATTCTTAAATACTCTCAAATACTTACCATACATGTATTTAATTTTTCATGTCTACTGTATTGTTTTCATACTGATTTCATTGTTTATAGCTATAAAAATCATAAACCGGTTTCCAGGGAGAATATTAATATAGATACACAGTGCATGCTACCAAAGGCTAGGCCCAGTTGTTTATTGATGTCACTTCCTGTTTCTGGGAGGAATGTTAAGTTAGATACACAGAAAAAATTTTTGCTTCCTGTTTTAGGGGATTTAAACCCCTGTATAATACCAGCATTTTCATTATAGACTTTGAGAAAGCCAAACGAGTGGTGAAACAATTATTAGGCTTTATTTTGACAAGGGGGTGTACTTATTTAGTCTGTAAGGCTATATCCAGTTTGTGAGGCTCCCTAACAAGGCATCAAGAATTAGGAATCATACCTAGTATTATTATTTTATATTTACTTTTTATTTGTATCGCGTCAACATATTCCGTAGCACTGTACAGGGGATAAGAACAAGAGCAATACAAATTTAACAAATTCAGAAGTTGAAGGGGCCCTGTTTTGAGCTTAGAATCTTAGCAGTATGTGCTTTTTGCAAAGCACCCTACAAGACTGGAAACTCGCTACTTACAATCTAAAGGAAATGAAATGGCAGAGACCTGGGGAATAATTACAGATAAGAAATAGCAAGGGTCAGGAAGAAAGTGAAAGATAGAAAGAGTTTTATTTAGTGGGAGAGGGAAGGGAACTGAGGTGAAAGACTAGTATGTTGGCTGACACCTAGTGTTGAGATGATAAATCTGCAAGTAGGAAGTCAGGTGCAAACAGGCTAATGTGAGGCCACACAATTTGGAGTATTATACTCCCTTATAGATGTACATATTTGTATCGTGTTTTTAGCTCCTCTATTCACTGGAGCTTTCAGTAATAATAGTTGTGTATCTTGGTCTTTGTGGTGAACACCATATCTGTATGGCATTTTGCCAATGATATGTAGGCAGTCTTTCCATCAGGTGATCAGGTCCTCCTTTTACCTAGGATCCCTATTTCTTACTATTTGTTGGTTAACATGCTTTAGCCGGATCTGGAGCATGAGATAGTGAGCCTTCCCAATTAGGGGAACCCATTAAGGCCATAGGCCTGCTCTTCACTCTATCCCCGATTCTGTGTCAAAAGGCCCATATATGTGAGGTGTACATGTCCTATAATTCTACTAATTGTTTCTTACAAATTACAGGAACTAACTTTTCATGCCTTCGTTTCTTGCCTTTGTTTAGAACCTGTGAATCAAATTAAAATTATGTAGAAGGAAAGATGGATATCTAGATATATCTTGCATAGTAATACTTATTCTAATACTTGGGAATCATTGGAACCGTATATTGTTAATATTCCTGGTCGATCTTTTTTCTTGAACCGTCGCCAATCAAAATGTATTGTAAGAATGTGATATATGTTTTTGTTCGTAAGATGAATGTTTATTTGTCAATGATCGTGTGACATTAAATTCAAAATAAATAATAACATTGATTCCAATTCCTTATTATTACTAACAAATATATGCAGAGTGATCACTGCACTCATTCGACTGGTTCACTTTTCTTTATTTATCCACACAAAGTTTGCACATATTTTATTTGTAAAACATGAATATTCTAAATGTACTCATTGTCTTTTTGTAGCAACTTATGCCTAGATATTACTTTGGTTACTAGTGCTGTAGAGTTATTTTTATGGAAGCAGCTATTTCTTACCAAGATATATTGTAAGGTGACCAGTCATTAAAACCTTCTTTCTGGAAATCTGCGTTATGCAACTATATTCTTCAATTACTGAAAGAACTGCATGTGCAGTCTATTAGCTAGGCTTATTAATATAGGCAACCCACTGTGGATAAATAGCAATTATTACTCATCATAAAGCGATATTAGTCTATGATTTGTGGTTGGAAAATAAACCTTGATTGATGAGTAAAATTTGAATGTTTCATTTACTGTAAGAAAATGCATTGTTTTACATAATTCACAAATTACTTTATATATATTTTTCAGATTTGGGTTAATTCATTCAGTGTTTACCAACTTGCTCTTGTGGGCTACGGCAGTAGCAACAGAATCTATGCATCAACTTCAAGAACATATGGGAAGATTGTCAACCCTTGGCTTTGAAAATATAACTATTGGTAAGTTTAGTTATAATTAGAACATTTACTATTATTTTGGTTTCATATTGTATCATATTTTAGTAATGTTTTATTTAGTTTCTATTTCTTTGTTTTAAGGAAATTTCCAAAACCACTGAGTCCTGGCTATTTCAGACTATGGGCTTGATTATTATCCTTTTATTATTGTTTATTTATAAAGCGCCACCATATTCCGTAGCTCTGTACATAAGTTAAGTTAATACAAAGATAAATACAAATTAACATATATCAATGAAAGGAGAGCCCTGTCTTTGAGCTCGGAATCCAATGCCCATTCCCAAAGTACATTGCAGGATTGAAACTCGCAGCCTAACAAACTAAAGTTATTGCGAGTGGTAAGGGAGGAAGAGAGAGATGATGAGAGTGTTAGGGTGCCTCTTCCCCCCTCCCTCCTCTGTGTCTTCCCCCTCCCCTGTGTCTCCCCTCTCCCACCCTGTGTCTCTTCCTCCCCTCCCCTGTGTCTCTTCCCCTACCCTACCCAGTGAGCATTCGCGTCTGGCGGCTGGCGCTGCACATGTACGCATGGCGCTGTGCACTGCTCAGTGCAGCTTGTACGGAATTCCGTACAATAGTTTTCTTAGTGTGCATGCGCCACCCCACTGTATCTGGTGAATTTAGTATTTTTGACCCTTTGGAAAGTCACTGGGTCATTTTTGAAAAATATTGTATTCTGGGCCAGAACAGGTACTTGAAATTAATTTCGGAGGACTTTATGAATGTTACTCCATGAATTCCACCTAGTTATGTGTATCTGGTGAATTTGGTAATACTGGCCCTATAAAAAAATTAATTTTACGAAATATAGTATTCTGCCCGGATTAATTTCTGTTTGATTTCTGTAGGTTATTACATGAATCCCACCTAGTTATGTGTATTTGGTGAATTTGGTAATACTGACCCTCTAAAAAGTCGCCATTCCAGGTAATTTTTGCAAAATATAGTATTCTGCCCGGAACAGGTACTTGAAATTAATTTCTGTGGAATTTATGAATGTTATTACATGAATCCCACCTAATTATGTTAATTATGTATATCTGGGGAATTTGGGATTTCTGGCCCCCTGGAAAGTCACCGTCCTGGGTCATTTTACGAAATATAGTATTCTGCATGGAATGGGTACTTGAAATTAGTTTCTGTGGAATTTATTAAGGTTATTACACGAATCCCACCAAGTTATGTGTATTTGGTGAATTTGGTATTTTTGACCCTCTGGAAAGTCGGTTTCCGGGTCATTTTCGTAAAATATTGTATTCTGGCATGTTAAAGGGTTCATAAACCATACTATCAGATAGGGGTTTGCTCTTGAATATCGTTCTCAATTATATTTAACACACTACAATGATTTTAGCATTAATTCCCTTTATAAAGTGTGCGTTCCAAACTGTTTTTGCCTGTTCCGTTTGATATTTTGGCTTTTAAAGGCTTAATAAAGTATTATATCAAATTGGTTTTGGTTCTTATATATTGTTCTCAATATTATCTAACACGTCCCAGTGATAGTGTTATTGATTTCTTCTATAAATGGCCTGTTCCGGCACGTTCCGGCCCGGCTTTTACACTGTCCCACGATTCATTTCTACAGGGATTTTCCTATGCCTAGTGGAAGTTTTAGCAGGGTCAATATAAAAAAAGTCCTGTGATCCTTGCAGCCATTAGGTTTTATTTTGTGTTACCAGTTATTCTACAGAAAATTATGCCAAATTATTTGTTTCTGTGAAAAACTGTATGCTGTCATTTCTAATTTACCTTTCTAATTTAGGTAAACAGATTCTAACTGAAATTATAATTAAAGACTGAACATTTGCATGCAGTGTTAACATTTTTTTTATTTTGTTTCTGTGTGAACATGATTAAATTGTTTCAATGATCATTTTAGACAGTTATACAGTTCTAATAGTAAAAAATATATATATAAATTCTGATCTGGTTAAGGGACCTAATAACATCTAAAACTTTTGTACAGTCAGTTAGAGACTAATCTAGTCTTCTCATAGAACAAAGATGCAAGGTATCAAACTAGTTGTAACCCCTGTGTTCACAGGGGAAAACGTAACTTAGATAGACCCTAATAGGGAACAATCTACATTGTGCCTTATTGTTAACTGGTAGCGCCAACAGACAATTTAAATTCAAGACAAGAAAGTAATCATTTACTGTAAAACCAGGTAATCTCCCCTAATTAGTGTGCAGAGTGACTTATTGTGATTTAAACTGTGAAGTGGACAGCTTTGGACAATTTTTTTTATTTATTTATTGTATTTAAAATGTATTTTACCTTTTTTGTTTAAGTATTGTTTAATGTTTATTAAAAAATATAAGTAACTGAGAAATGTACACAGCTCAAATCAGTGCAGAAGGATTGGCTTCTATCTAGAAGATAAGGACTAATTTAAATCAAAAATTAAAAATATGAATTTGCACCTGTGGGGTTGTTCAATGCTATGGGACTCATTAAATTGCAATTTGGCCAATTCAATAGGGCTCTATATAAGCACAGAGCATATTTTTTTATCAAAGTTTTTAGTTAGTAAAGACCTTGCTTTTGGATAGAAGTTCACTAACTAAAAACGTCTGTAAAAAAATGATGCTCTGTGCTTTATAAAGCCCTATTCAATTGGCCAAATCGCAATTGAATGAGTCCCTATGTCAGCAACACTCCTAGGGACTCATTCAATTGCGATTTGGACAATTGAATAAAGTTTTAAATAACCTATTTTTTTAAAATAAGTTTTTAGTTAGTGAAAATCTTGCTTTTGGATAGATGTGTACTAACTAAAATATTATTTTTAAAAAATAGGTTATGTGCTTATTTAGAGCCCCATTCAATTGGCCAAATCGCAATTGAATGAGGGCCCTAGACTTCATGACATAACAGTGGGTGGAGAGAGACAACTGAAATGGAAACTCTCACACTCAATTTTAAAAGTAACTTTCTTACTTAAGTCTCTATTTTTCAACCCTTGGAAACAAATTGTATTACTTAGTAAAATGGTGGTCCATTAACTGAAAATCTGTGAAACACTTTCAATTCCTCATAAAAACCAATGCCTTTCAGCCCTCTATCTGATGGTAAGGAGCTAAAAATCCATGGTATATTTCTCTTTAAAATCTATAATTCTATTTTAATGTATCTATCTCTGTTTTTTTCTCTTTTGAGAGAGGGGTTTGAGTTGTTAATTCACCAGATTCTTGTCAGAAATGCACTTGGTGGTCTGGTGTTGCCCAGCTAACATATTTTCCAGTGAGATTGATGGACTTTATCCAGACTCTAATAAACAAAAAGTAGTTTACTGAATTTTATAAGAAAATGTGCAGGCATTTCTTGATTCAGTATTGGTTCAGTTGGCCCAATCCAATTGATCTTTAGTCAGAACGAATAATCTTTTTATGGAAAGACTGGACATTGGCCTGTATTTCACTTTTGCTACTCAATTGTCTGATAACATGGTGCAAGAAGAGTGTAAGGAAATGTATATCTAATACCCTTTTTAATATTTTACTCTGCAGATGAAAGTCACCTTGAGTGTAACTGTACCAATCAACTATGTGACGCATTTTCTAAAGGAATATATTATATTTACCCATTCAACATTGAATATCATATTTTAGCATCTACAATGCTATTTGTTTTATGGAAAAATATCGGAAGCAAGATTTCATACCATCGCCATAAGAAAAATATCAAGTTTCAAGGTGTTCTTCTTGGGGCTATTTCTGGACTTATTGTGCTGGCTGCAACTATTGGCGTTCTTGTGACTTATTTGTTCAACATGGGCCGTTCAAAACTCAACAGCGAGTCAGCGCTGTCTATTTATTATTGGTATGCAATTATTGTTCTTGGTATAATGTGTATCACTTCATTTATAGGTCTAATACTATATAAGCTGGAAAATAAGTCTGTAGATCAAAAGAAGAGCCCTGCCATAAAACTTGATGCCGACCTTTTGGTAGGTACAGCCTGTGGTTCTTGGTTTGTCTCGTGGGGATCTATTTTAGCGATAATATTTGCTACAAGGCATCCAGAGTATACGTGGTACAATTTGCCTTATTCAGTTTTAACTATAATTCAAACATATACACAAAATATTTTGATAATCAAATATTTATGGTGCAAGGACGATCAAACAGCCCACAATGGATGTGCTTTAAATAAAACACCTGCTTCAACAAATGACATCATCATGCCACCGGACATTATGAACATGGAAATTTACGAAGACGGAAAATTTGATAATGGTACTAAAGAAGATCCTGATGTTGTTAATAATGAAAAACAAGAGACAAATTCTATAAGTCCTCCAGCTTCAACAAAGCCAGAAAAAGATGTGAAGTCAAAAGTAAACATCAAGAAAAAAATCCTAAAAAACATCATTGTTTTTCTTTTTATTTGTAATATTTCGGTAAGTTACATCATTCAACATATACAATTAGTGAACAGATACATATTTATTAGTAATGTGCTTGAAAGACAAGGATGTCTTACACTTAAAAAATATGTAAAATAGCACAGTCTCAATATATAATCTGTTATGTGCAATTATATTGCTATGGAATCTGCCATTTTGGTTCAGATTAACATCCTGAGTTGTAAGGAAAGTTTGAATACACAGGAAGTGTGTGTCTGCACAACAGGAATGTGACTGTTACATTCGCCAGTGCTCTCAGTAGGACTAAATGGAAGTTCATTAGTTTACAAGGCACACCCACCTGAGAAGTAACAGGCAGCCACTGGGAAGAGGGCAAAATAGAGCCATGTAGCAAGGAATCATTTAATATAACAGTTGCATATTGTAGAGGTTTGTTTAATTGGAAAGAAAGTGGAAAGAAGAAGCTGCCAGTGGGGTGTGGGGGATGCACAAATCTGAGTGGCCTTGGGCAGCATGAAACCTAAATACACCCATGAACTACAGTTTTTGTGTTTAAAGTTAGCATTTAGAATATATAATCATTTTTTTTACAATTTAAATATAATTTAAATATCAATTTTGAAGTCATTAAATAGATTAATTAGTGGGATACAATTTTTATAGAAACTAAAATATTACAATCAGCCTAGATAAAAAAAATCTGATTCAGATGCTAATTTAATTAATATTAGTGAATGTTATTTTTATGTGGTTCATTACCTCTATTGGAAGGTTGGGAATTAACATCTTAATATAATTTTTCTTCATTTTGAACTAATAGGAATTAAGCCTCAAACCATTATGTCTAGTCTATTTTGAGGAAAAGTTGTCAAAAAAACATAATATACTGAAGCCTCATGACGTACGTACGGCACTATAGGAGTCTGGAATAGGGCATGGGGAACACACCAGAGAGTTATAGAAGGATAAGATGCAGGTTCAAGCCAGGAGCCAGGTCAGCTTCAAAATAATGACAAAACCTTTATACTTTCAGGCAATAGTTATTTTTGATGTATTCCATCAAACTGCACCGTTAATTGTAATTATTAAAATGCACTATTGACATTCATTAAACACGCACTGATCCTACATAAATAATTTTCTATATTATTATTATTGTTTATTTGTAACGCACCAACATATTCCATAGCGCTATATATAAGTTGTGATCAAGGCAAAACAATATTAACAAATTACAAAGATGGCGGGCCCTGTCTTTGAGCTTAGAATCCAGTGTCCATAGAGCGTTCCCCAAAGCACCTTGCAGGATTGAAAACTTGCATACTTACTATTCACCAGTTAACGAATCCAAAGCCAATCTATTAACTGTTAAAAACTATTTTGTATGCAAATATGTGTCTGAATTTAAAGAGTTCAGCAGCTATCAATTAAAGTGGGTGAGTAAAGTAATGGTTTTAGGTGGACAGACGAAAGGAAGACTGTGCAGCAAAAAAGGGAGGCAGAGGGGTGGGTAAAGGAGGAACAAGAGAACAGAAAGTGGCTGGATAAAAAAAACAGTAAAGAAGACAAAAAAGTTGACACAGGAGAATACTAGAGGGCATTGAGGAAATAGAGAAAAGTGGCGGAGGAAAACACTGACTCAATTTGATTTACTGAATATTTTTATGTGCCCAATTAACACATGTAAGTAAAAATACACTTTATTTAATGTAACAAACTCAATGGAAAGAAGGTGGAAAATAACTGAATAAATGCAGTACTGAGTAATAAGGAAATTTAAAAAACAAATTCATATTAGTTAATAACAATTTACTAAGCATTCAGTATGTATTATATTAAAGTAATTTGCAGCATTCCTAAGACTGCGTTTATGATATAAGATATCTGTTAATGTGTGGAGAGGGAGAGATATATACAGGTGTGGCATTGGTGTAAGTTGAGTCAGCAGTTAAAATTCTGGAGCAAATGGGAACCCAATGAGATGTATAAATCTAGCAAATTATTTAAGATTGGATTGGGAAATGTGAAAGTAAATCTAGGCTTTTTATTATACAAAATACATCAATTAATAGCTTAAATAATGCAAGTGTAAGGATGGAACAAATGGCTCCTCTGTACATGATATTTCAGTGCAAATGGAATACTGGTAATATCTTCTAGCTGCTTTTAATAATCATTTTCTAAATAAATCAGCATTTTTGATTTTTATTTTATGTTTTGCACCAAATATATGTCTGCTGGACTTTTATGACGCTACCATCAAGCAATCTATTATAAAAGCACTTGCCTTTTGTAATTTTTATTATTATTATAAATGTGAAAATCTTTATCATAATGTCACTAATCATAATCATTGATTGTATATTTCTTTTTCAGCTCTGGCTTCCACCAGCTTTTGGATGTCGACCGCAATATGATAATGGATTGGAAGCAATTGTATTTGGGTTCTTACCATGGATAGTTGTCATTGACTTTGCTCTTCCATTTTCTATATTCTACAGAATGCACTCAGCTTACTCACTGTTTGATGTGTACAGCAAAATATGAAAACATGACCATTAGATACTAATGTTTTGGTAAAATAGTGTGACAAATATAGAAGATTAATATTTCATAGCACAGCTATTCTAATATGTATTTTCTATACATAAAGAATAGCAAAAGTTGATGTGTTAACATTTTATTCATAGGGATAATAATTTGTCTTTGTTACTTTCAAATATGATTTTTTTTTCAATGGCCATTGGAACAAGCCATTTTTTGTGGAATTTAATCAATAAGATTTTTATAGATAATATTTTTTAAATCATGAAATAACATGAAATCATTAGCATTAATCTGATTTTATTTGTATGCACATATGCAGGAACTCTTAAAACATCTTTGCCTTAGAATAACTAAAAATGTTGCATTCCTTTGCACTGATAAATATATAAAATTATCTATGTCATGTACTTTACAGATATTTTATTAAACTTATTATGTGCACAATACACTACCTTCTTGATGGTTTCATTTTTAACACCAAAGTTGGGTAAAAGAGCTTCATTTTGTTTCTTTATTATGTTAGGCACATTCAAGTCAGGCCCGATTCAATTGCAAGGCCGCAATTCGATCGGAGTAGGCCGTATGTCTGCGTGCCTGCTGCAGGGCCGCAGCAGCCGCAACTTATGGTGCTATTCAATTGGCCGGGCTCACAAGTCCCGGCCCGATAGCGCACATCGTAACCCATGCTATCGAGAGTAGCATGTGCAAGCTTGAACATGATCGCTGACGCAAGGCTGTAACTCCCGGTAAGAAACAACCAATGTAATGTGGGCCGATCGTGACTCGTAGTTCAAACTCTTATGACTTTGAAATCCAACCTCCATTTTTCATTGAAGTCCTTTGGGCTTGAACCACCAGTTACAGTCTTGCGTCAGCATTCATGTTCAAGCCCGTAGGACTTCAATGAAATATGGAGGTTGGATTTCTAAGTCATACAGGCTTGAATTATGAGTTATTATTATCGGACACACATTCAAGATATAATGAAATATTCATAAAGCCGTAAACATGATATTCTATTACATGCAAGTTCCATTATATGTATTAACACATTGATTACCAGGATCGATATAACACGGAAATTGAACATGAAATAAAGTATTTTTTGGGGCTGATTTGTGAGCTTGAGAATGTTGTGCTATTAATGCTACGACCTAACATCACTTTATCTTTTAATAAAAGTACAGTAGAGTGTTTATATATGCATTTACAGTGTTCCAGACATGTCATTAAGCCCTTTGTGAGACCTCCTTGGTATTAGTAACTTGTGGTTCGATTTTTGTTATTTGCGGGCTTGACGGAGTGGTTAGTGAGGGGGAAACGGAGCAATTGAATAGTGATTTTCGATTTTAGCATTCAAAAGTCTTGCAGCCGTGAAAGATAAAAGGCTTGGAGGGCTTTAACTTGCGATTTGACAAATTGCAATGGAATTTGCGAGCCGGATCTCCCAAAAGCCTTTAATTGAATAAGGCTCATTATGTTTTGCAGCTGTGAGGCTTTGATTAACGTTCTGTACCTTATATTCAGCAAGGCAGCTAATGAAACACAAAATAAGCAAGTTTCTCATAGTTGTATGCTTTTCAACTATAGAGTTCACTATATTTTAAAGAATTTCTTTTGATATATATTTTTATGTCAATTAAAAAAACATTATATTTACTTCACTGTATGTTGTATTTTCCTATTTTTTCTAGTGTATTAAGACTCTTCATAATATTGAAAAAAGGGTAAAAAGAAGATTAGTAATCTTCCAAAATAAGATTTGATTTGACTAATGTTTCCCTGAATGGTGGATAAGCACCGTCTTTTTAATCTTTTGTAGCAGTGCACCACTATATATTTTTGATATTCAATTATGCTGATGTGTAATCTACTATATTGGTATCAGCAGATCAACTTCCAGATATTGGAGGAGAAATTGAATATTTGGGGCCTCATTCTATTATCGGCCGCAGCCGCTGCGGGGCCGCAAGGACCGGCCGCAAGCTTTCCGGCTATTCTATTCCCCTCCGGCCGGGGACTCCGGCAGGCTTGCGGCTGGCGCCTTGCTATCTCTTGCGGCCGATCGCGCCGGAGGAAAGCCTTTGATCTAAAACGGCCGCAAGGAAATCGGCCGTAAGAAAAGCCTGGTTGCGATTCTATTGCTCCGGGAACCCTGTCTGCAAGGCTAAAAACGAGCCGCAGCTTACTTGCAGCAAACAGGTCTCGCTAGCACCAATTAAGCACATAAAATAGCTCAAATAAAGCCATCCTGCACTTTGAGAAGACTATAAAGTGATATTCGGTGTTAGAAAAAATAGCACATAATTACCCTATACTCAAATCCGTAAAATAATTTTTCTTTTATATACGTAAAATATCCATGTAAAAAGTCCATAGGGCTTGGAGCACCTCAGACACGCCCACGCCGCAGCCGGAAAATAAACAGTTAATTTGAACTCGGGTTTGGGCTGATGTGCAAGCTTGAGAGTGGGTTACTTTTAATCCTCATGTCCCCCAATATGATCCCTAGCATTTACAGAGCTGTATAGTGCAGGCTTGAATTTATTTTTGCGTTTTTAGATTTCAGAGCTTACGTCCGGTTTCAATATATGCAGCCGGCCGTAAGAGGAGATCCTTGCGGGGCCGTATAATAGAATCGCGAGTTAACTGAACCCCCGCAAGGAATCGCAGCCTTACGGCCGATTTACGGCCGGTAATAGAATGAGGCCCATAGTGTCTGTACATTGGGAATATGGCAGTTGCATATGCCAATGCTGTCAGCAGTACTGAACAGAAGTTCAGTAGTTTATAAGGACACATTTGCCTGAGAAAGTAATAGGCATCAGCAAGGAAGATTGCAAAATGGAACCATGCATTAAAGGATGATTGCTTATAAAAGTTGCAAAATGTAAAGGCTTTCAATAATCATTTTGAAAATTATCATGATTTGTTATTCAAAAAACAATATAGAAAAGATTAAATATAGGGTTCCTTTAAATTGCATTTGTATGTGAACAATTTGAACTTGTTAATTGTGAGTCTGTAAGAAACATGTCACAATATACACATTGTTTCCCTATGTTCATCAACCTGATTGTTAATTGCTTTTTGTATTCAGAGTTTAGCATTTCATTATTATTTTCTAAAGTGTGTTTATATAGTCTAACCTTCAAAAAATGTTAAAAGGAAAACTTGACCCGTGAAAAATATGAATCATGACCATCAGAGGAAGTTACACCACTGATTTCAGAGATGGCTTTAATTAATAAAGGCTTAAATGAATGAACGCATGGGACATTATAACTATGAAGAATGACCACTGAAGGAAGGTAATCCAACTGATTTCAGTGGTGGCTTTAGTTAATGAAAGCTTTAAAGGTCTCTGTAGTTTAGGAAAATGTCATATATTAGTGAACAGTAAAAGTGCATGTGTAAGCAATTGAGCATAGATGCATCTTTTAAAGGACCACTGCACAATGAAAAAATAATGTTTTTTTGAAAACTCTAAGTGTGACTCAAAGCATAAATAGCAGGAAAAAGTCATACATCAAGTTCCTAATTTGAAAAATAAATAAATTGTAATGCCTCTGCTGGATCATAGAGAGATCCATGATACATTAGTCGAAGAGCTGTGAGAGGGTTGTTTACATTTCTGGAGAGCTATTGTTGCAGTGAATGCTGCAAGCTGCATGTTTCATGGCCCAAAAAATGGAATGGGTGTTATGTCTATTTCAGTCTTATACCATTATCTGTATAGGTCTCTCTGTACCCTCCCTCCCCTCTTTCCACTGCCAAAACTCACAGCCTTATGATTCAGTTTGGAGGAAGGGATTTAATAATCACAAAATGGGTTCCTGTACATATAAAAAGAGTCTTCATAAATTCAGATTTTCACAAAAAAAAAATTATGCCCATGACTTACACAGATTGCATAGGTAAACTTAATGCTGTTTTTGCATTTTTGTCCATTGTCAAATTTAGCTCTATATCAGACAATGTTTAAGGAACTACAGTGACCCTGTTAATCAGGTGCAAGACAGATTGGTTTCTTTACATCAGTATTATTTTAATAACTCCAAGCATGTGTTCTCCAGATATTTACATAATTTATTTTCAACATACATCAGCCCGGTGTGATCAAATCTCGTTTCCCCATAAATATAACAGAAACATACCTGGATTTACCCATTTAAGAAAAGGGAGAGTGGTTTTCAAAACTGTAGCACTTGAACAGCAAGAAAAAAATGATGCTCCCTTGGCAGCTGCCTAGTTTGTTTAATAATAACACTGATCCTTACGAGTCTATTGAATTTACTGGACTGGACTTATTTTAAAAGTTCAATGTTAAAATGCCATTGAAATCATCAGACATGCTCTGCACCATCACATAGAGAGTGGATTGAAAGGTATTTGGAAAAAAAGTGTTTTCATTTATACAATTGCTGCTAAATTGTAGTTAGAGATTTTAGAATGCTTGAATCCACCCCTGAATCTGCTACATACATTATGAGGCTGCATATATAATGAAACTGCCCCATGCTGAGGTATTATTAGAATCTGCTTAATAGTGTAGTAGATGAGACATAAACTAGTTATTATAAAAGCCTACTGCACAATTGAGATTAAAAAGAATCTCTATAGTACAAATCACCCTACAAGCAGGCACCAAATTCTCCTTAAAGAACTACCAAAGTCGCCATATGTGCTCTGCCCCATTAGATAGATGGTGAAAATGCACAAGGAAAAAATGTTTTCCTTTTTAAAATGTATGCTGAAATCAGGTGTAGACACTTTGAATCAGGCAGTGGCTAAGTAATTTGTAACTATTTCATTAAATTTTAACAGCTTCCATAGCAACTGAAAAGAGAGCATAGTAGTTAAGGCTTAAGTTTGAGTAGCGAAGTTCCTGGGTTTAATTATTTACTGTTAAAAGTTGTTGTGCTAATTCACATAATTATTCAAGATATATATATATACCAGCGAATTGCCTGTCAAAAAATGACGGCAATGAAATTGTAAGGTAGCTAATGTTGTTTGGTGTGTAATAGTAAAGATATAATACATTAATAAATGAATATACTTTACCTATTTGGAAGCATTGTGTTGAAGAGATGTGAATGTGTGTTGACATTGCTGCAGCATTAGTGTTGTGTGCTGCTCTCTAAGCGTGGTGAATGTGTGCAGTGTAATACTGTGCGTTCGCGAGTCGAAACCGTACGCGCAGTGTCGTACTTCCGCATTTGTGTGAAATGGCGGTTTATGTGTGTTGTGCGTCTTTGCGTATTGTCCGTTGTCGGTTTGTAGTTGTTTTCGAGTTTCGTGTGGTGTTTTGCGAGTGTGGTGTGGTGTTTTACGTCTGGAGAGTGCTGTAGCCTCGTTTTCGTTTTGTCCGACGGCCATTTTTTCTCTCGCTTAGCGATTTTATTAGTGTCTAAAGTGTTTTATTTTTATTTAAATGAAGGTGTAACTTGTTTTTTTGAGGTGCTGGATGGTTCCTCTTGCTGTAGGTAATCTTTTTATGTGTGTGTTGTGTGTATTTATTGTGTTTTAAATGTTTGTATGTCGGCGTGTTGCGTCCGATGTTTGCGAGGTCGTAATGTGTGGTAACGTGTTTCGTAGGTTGTTTTGAGTAGCGACGTGAAGTTTGCGAGGGTTTGAGGCCCTTGCCCAGTGACCTCGCCAGCTTCGCGAGGGGCCTCAGTTGCTGGCATGGAGCGCCTTCGGCGCTCCATGCCAGCAACTGAGGCCCTTGCCTAGTGACCTCGCTACGCGAGGGCCGCGGCTCGCTTCGCGAGCCCGCAAGCGTGAGCAACGACCCGTACGCTCACAACTATATATGTGATATATATATATATATGCAGTATATACTAAATAAATAGCACATCTGTGTTCACATTTAAATGCTTAAAACAAGTTAAAAACCCTTGTCCAGGGCCAGATTTACACCAGAGATATCCTTAGGCAAAGAATCCTAATGTGCATCCTTTGTAATTTACCTTACTGGGTGTCACTGTCTCACATGGAAAATCTCAGCTCCCTACAAACTCCCTAGAATATTGCATTTCTCCCCACACTTATTTATTTTTGGGCGCCCTGTGTCCCCGGGCAATAGGGCCAGGGACCTCCTCGTCAACCTGCTCCTGGCATTAGCCAAGCTGGCTATATATGTCAAGAAAGCAGTGTTTGACAGAGGGGGTTCCTTTGTCACCTGAGGCCATGTTCCTGCCACTGGTGTGCTCCGGTATCCGGGCAGAGTACCACCTGGCTTTGTCCACTGGGAGAATGGATGAGTTTGTCTCCCAGTGGGCTATAGATGGTGTGCTCTGCTCGGTATCCCCCAAACTGGTTTCATTTCAACTCACCCTACTTATTTAATTTTGTTTTTAGTTACAGTATAAATACACAGACAAAATATTGGTGGACTTAATCCTCCCCACCATCAGGTGGGGATGTCAGTAAATCTTTAGATTGGTCTTATAATTAGTGCCAACCTTTTTAAAATACACTGCCCCACCCTGCTGTTTTGTGTCTTAATAAGCAGCACAATTCAGCAAATCAGAGTGTAGCTTTGTTATTCCCACTCCCTATGCATAGCACAATACAATTTAAAGTGTAAAATCATGGCACACCATGCAGACAGGTACACCTTGGTACTGGCCTAGTATCCCTTTCAGTAAATCTACACCGTCACCCTCTGTTTTTGAGGTCAGTGTAAATCTATATTACCATTGTGTAACAGTTACAGACTCTAGCCTTGTGCAGATTTTTTCAAATAAATAAAATGACCATTCTTGATTAATGTATAAACATGTAAACAAAATTTCCACATGATTTCCCAACCTATAATTGATGGTGCAGATCACATAACGGGATGTTTGTACTACTTTAATGGTGTTAATCTGCAATAGAGATTCAAGTGTCCCTGGGCTCACCTTCCAGTGATGTCCTGAAGAAGGCCAAATGGGTATGGTTAATGGGACATTAATATAACATCTACCAAAACACTCTTTGTTAAGACTTTGTTTCGTTGCTTTTATGTAGCTTGTTTGGGTTGAGCTATCCCCTACAATATGAGCAGCATCACCAAATGATTTACTCATAGGTAATTATAGATTTTTTTTTTTCTTTCAGGTGGAAAATAATGTGTGTATAACTCAAAACAGCTAATTAATCAGAGAGAGAAAGATAAAATATTAATTGCAGGGTAATGTTAATTAGTCTAAATTTACATATCACTGGGATTATAGAGATAATTATTTTAATGAGTAAGAGCAAGTGACAAAAGAAGATGTACTCCAGTTTGGACAACCATACTCCATTGGTATCCATTGAATACATTGGTATGGCAGAAGCTACGTTGGGAGTGAGGGATTCTCTATGTAACCAGCTGCTGTCAGAAAACATGCATCTAAATAATTTCTGCCCAATACTAATAGCTTTTTATTACTGAGTTATTACATAGTGTTGCGTTATACAGCCATATATTGCGCAATAGTCAATTTCTCTATTTAAGGTCAGAGGAGAGCAATTCTCCGATTAAATCCCCAGACATATAGTGATCCCCAAATATATCAAAGATCTATATATACACTGCAACTAATGTGCAACATCAACGTGCTGATACAAGTGCAGTGCTAGTGAGCTGATGTACACCTGAAATGTAATGAATATTGAAGCTATAAATTGGGAATTTAGTTGCCACAATTAGCATGCAAAAAAAAATAATTTCCAGAAGCTGAAAATATTGAATTGCAGTAACTAATCTTATAAAAAGATTATGACTTTCGTAGTAGAATCTGCCGGTGATTAAATTATTAGCTATCAAAGATAAAATAAGTAATGTTGGCATGTGTATACACATTTTTATAAATTTTAATCATCTGCATAATCATGTTTCATGTTTCTGGATTTCACTAGGAATATACTTATGTATCTATTTACTTTATCTGTAATTTACAAAAAGCTCTTCTTTTCCCCCCTAATATCATAGAGTTTGTATAATAGGTTCATAAAGCTAATGAACTCACAGACTGTGAAGTACAGTTTTTCAAATTATCCAATCTATGAATGTTTCTCAGCAGCATGTTGCAGAATGTTGCCACTGATCAGAGACGTAGCTAGGGGGGCATGTGGGGATGGTCCGCCCCAGTCGGTAATTTTTTGACGGCACTCCCTCCCCTGCCCCCCCAGCCCCTCTTGCCCCCCCCCAAGTTCTGCCCCCCCTAATTCCCAGCCACTCTCGCCCCGTTCAGCTCCTCCTGCCCCACCAGACTGGCATCTACTGGCCCTCCGCAGCCCAGTCCTTTGGACTCACCAGTTACAAGTTTTATAAGCTTTTAGACAGTAAGAACAGAGCTTTTAACTTCTTTTTAGACAAAAGGAGATACATATTTATATTATATTACTACTAAAATAAAAAAAACTACCACATCCCTTTAATGGGTTGATTCATAGTAAAAGCCATGTTTTAAATTTTACGTACACTCATTCTCTTTAGCCTCAATCAAAAATTTGAATATTTCTGCCCTTAGGGATGTCCGTCCTGTTTCGCTCTTGCTAGATTTCTATACATTTAAATAAAATTCATTCTAATTATTTTTTTCACACAGTATGGCACAGTTTTCCAAACCTGCCAACCACAATTTATCAATTTGATGAGAAGTTACCAAACTCCCATCCAAGAGGTCCCCTTGGCTTGTGGTGCATGTATCCAACTCTGACAAGTCAAACAACACCAAGTAATAATAATATAGCAATTGACTGAGGGACCCCACCGAATCGATTGGCTCAGCAGCATAGTAGGAGATAGAGATAGAGAGAGGCTCAGAGCCTGCACAGAGGTTTCAAGGTTACAGATAATGGTCAGCGCAGCACAGCAAGGTCCCCATATTTATAGCGAATCATAATCAGAAAGTTCTAGCGATTATTATTGTACATTTTTGTTAAATAAAAAGCCTTTGGTCGCCATGACAGGGAGAGGTCCTCAATTGGATAAGTCACTCTCTTTGATACAGACTTACACACAGTTTGATATTTTTCTGTGGTCTGTGAATGATATTTCTCTGCTTTTTTACCTTACTTCTATTTCCACTACTGGGGGTTACCTAATAAGAATGCCCCTGGAGACTGAATAAGGGGCACTTGACCGAGCTTAGTGCAGGGAAGGGATTGGTTAGTGGGTAAGGCTGGGGTGGTGTTTGGGATAAGATTAGGAAGGTAGCTACTCCCTCCCGTCAGTTAATGCCTGGGAGGTCCAAGTGAACAGATCTCCCACCCTCCCCTCTTTTTCTTGGTTAATTTGTTGATGGTTGTCACAGCTATTGGCTGGGGTGCTGCATCAACTTAGGTTGACACTCAATTACCGTAAGGTATCCGGTATGATTGGTTCCAGAGTTCTCATGGGCATGTGGTTCCAACTGGGCCTCTGAAAGGGGGTTGAGCTCCTTAATCCATGTGATGCATCTACTTCTGGTTGTTCATGTTAACTTGGTTTACAAATAAAGCTGTGGCCTGATTTTACCCAAGTTGGATTCTGGAGTCATTATTTGTTAGGGGGTGGTCCTCGACTGGACTGAGTCACGAATGCTTAGGTCAATAGGCGTCTCTGCAGGGTTACTGGTATTTTGTAACAGCTAATACAAATAAAATTTGCTGCTGGAAGGAACCAGATAAAATGTGAAAAAGTAGTTTATTTTTACAGTGCCTTGCATTAGAGGGGCAGGTTAGGTTTCACAAAAATATATTCTTAGCCTTCCCCCTTCTACTTTATGGGCTTCGCGATGAGTGCCATTGGTGCTCATCACACGCCTCGCAATGAGGGCCTTCGAAGCTCATTGCGAGCCTCTCCCCCCCTCTACTTTACGGGCCTCGCAATGAGCACCTTCATTACGAGCCTCTCCCCCATCTACTTTATGGGCCTTGCAATGAGCGTCTTTGGCGTCATCATGGGCCCCGCAATGAGTGCCTTCACAGCTCATTGCAGGCCACAGCATGCGCTGCGGGCATGCGCAAACCTGTAACTTTGCTCTACCTCCCCTGTGTCTCTTTCCCCAGCTCTCTCACCCTTGTGTCTCTTTACCCCCCACTCCCTCCCCTGTGCCTTTCCCCCCTCTCCCCCCTCTCCCTTCCCTGTGCTCCTGTTGCCATTTACGTGTTTGAAAACATTTGCAGGCTTGGGGAAATTGTTAAAGGGAGGGAGCCCATAAGTGAGCTTGCAACCTATTCAACTGGCGTATTTTGGTGGCCTCCCAGCGGCTTTCGAATTACGTCTTGAAAACAAATGCAGGCTGCTAAAAATGTAACTTTTTTCAAGCACGTAACACGGAAGCCATTAGGAGCCTCTGCCCCCTCTAACTTGCGGGCCTCACAATGAGTGCCTTCAGCGCTCATTGTGGGCCTCGCAATGAACGATTTCGGTGCTCATTGCGAGCCTCCCCCCTTTCTACCTTGTGGGCCTCGCAATGAGTTGCTATGCCGCTCATTGCAGGCCTCATCAAATCCGCCACTTGCAGGGCTCGTGATGAGCGCCTTTGGCGCTTATCCGTGCCACGCAATGAGCGCTGTCGGTGCTCATTGTTTCCTGTGCAAGGCCGCAGTTTGCAAGCGTTACCGACATATTGCAATTATAACAACTATACATATATATGATACATCCCTGAGCCCCTGAGCAATATATTCAGCTACTGTACTCATTTATTCTGCTTTGTCTACCTTATTGCTCCCATCAATCTCAACCTCTTGTTCACATCACCTTCACATTTCACCTTTCCCCATTGCATTTTGACAACCAAATAACTAATAACATCAGTGTTTTGTACATTCACAAAAATATGTTAGACATAGAACCCTGAGGTGGACCATATTACACCGTAACCTGTTATGTATTTTTAGAATACATGATTTATTCATTAATTTGCATTCGGAATTTTGTTCACTTTTTTCTTCATTTTTTGAGAATTTCTTTTTTTATTTCACAGGAAATTAACTCTTGGCCATAAAATATGGGTTTTAAAACCATTGCTAAACGTGCAATAAAAGGCTCCTGTTATTGTAATTTATAAATGCACTAGTAAATGACGGTATCATATAATTTTATCTTTTATTGTCTGTGCTGTCTCTCTCTCTGTTGCCTGTCTAAGCTGTCTGTCTCTGTGAAGAGGCGGAGCCCCTGGGAGTGCGTACACAATGGTATGCACGCACCTTTTCCCTTTTCTGCCCATGTTTATCGCTCTCTTGCTGTGTGAGCAAATCACAGACATGTCCGCCATTTTTACAGCATCGCTACTCATACACACAGTGAGCTATTACTTGTTTATTAAATGCATTTAATGGTGAGCCATATTATTTATATTTTTCTTTTTTTTTTCAAACACGTATCATGATTACTTGTATAACAAATAATAACTGAGTAATTATGAGAGATAAAGGGCCACTGGAAACTGTTTGAAAAAAAATTGAGCCTAACTAAGAGCATAAGTAATCAGGAAAAAAGTCATACAGCTAGTTTTTAATTAAAATTTCAATGCCTCTGCTGGACCATGGGAAAATCCAGGAAACAACTGTGTGTGTGTGTGTGAGAGGGGCATTTACATTTCTGCAAGAGATAGTTGCATTTCCTGAAGCAAGAAGTCTACTTCAGAGCCAGTGAGGGGCAAGGGGCGTGGTGTCAATTTCAATCTTCTACAATTAAGAAATGCTTTCTGTTCCCTCCTTCCACTGAAAACACACCCTCATGATCCAGCTCTCATGAAGTTATGTAACAAATACAAAATGGATTCCTATATTCATGCAGAGACCATGACTTACACACACTATCTATCTATCTATCTATCTATCTATCTATCTATCTATCTATCTATCCATCCATATATATTTATCTATATCTGTGTTGTTCAGTCGTGTCTTACTCTCCGTGACCGTAAGTGAGTAGCACACCAGGTAATGCCTCCAGTTGTGCTTATCCATAAGGCAAAGATACTGGAGTGGGTTGACAGTTCCTTCACCAGTGGACCACAATTTGTTTGACCTCTCTGCTATTACCTGCCCATCTTGGGCGACCCTACATGATATAGCTCACAGCTTCACTGATGTGCACAAGCTCCTTCACCACTATAAGGTAGCGATCCAGAAGGGGATCTATAGCACTATAGCAAAAAATAAACTTGTTTTTCAAAGGACCACCACACAATAAAAACATTTATTTGTCTCAGAGCATAATTAAACAAGAAAAGTCATATATCAAGTTATTAAAATAGAAAAAATATATAAATTTTGAGGCCTCTGCAGGAACCTGGAGCAGTCCATAATACATTTATTGAAGTTGTGCTTGTGATGGGGCATTTACATTTCTGGAACGTTGTTGTTGCAGTGAATGATGCAAGGGGTCTGCTTCTGTGCCAGTGAGAGGGAATGAATAGCATTTCTCTTTCAGTCTAATCCCTGTATCTGTACAATGGCCAATAGCTAAAATAAACACCCTTGTGAATCAGCTCGAAGAAGGTGATGTAACAAACACAAAATGGATTCCTCTGCTTCAAAACACAGAGGAATAATGCTTTATGCCCATGACCTACACAGCTGCTAATATTTTTAATTCGGTACATACTTAAAAAACAAGTGTCTTTTTTTAACTGCAGTGGTCCTTTAATGAGCACATAACCTTGCTGGCATAACCTAAGTGGTTAGGTGCACACAAAGCCTATCCATGAACCCACATAGGAAGCATTTGCTTTCAATTTCAATACCACTAGAGGGCAGCATTGCTCTTCAAAGCCAATATATCCAGTTGCTTTAGTGACTTATTTTCCATTTCTAATGACTCATAGCAAACCTGGATATTGACACATTATCAGTTAAAACTCACAAAACTTCTACTTGCTGCTACACAGCAGGTAAAGTAACAAAGAATTATTTCACTATCGACTTTAATAAAAACTGTATAAAGCTAATTGGAAGTTTATTTTGTAAATCTGAGATGAATGCAGAAATACCAATAAATAATGAACCTGAACAAACCTCCTAAGTCAATAATATAGACACTAATAAAAATGTCAGTAGCCCAGGGGGCAATCAGAGGAATGAAAAAGGCCTGCATTGATTGGAGTTCTGAACATGTTTTCCTAGGATGGTATTGACATGTTCCTTCAAAGGAGTGCTAATTAGGTTGTCTGGGCGCACGATTGGGAGAATACAATATTTTTTTACTTTCTAATTATTATTCCTCTAAATTTAATTAAGAACAGTAATAGTTCTTGAAATTATGTGACATTCAAATAAAGTGTGTTTTAAATCTTAGTCTATGTTCATGGTGGATCATTGTGGTTTTGATTATTTATTATTATTATTATGGTTTATTGGTGGCGCGCTAACATAGGGCCTCATTCAATTACGATTTGGCCAAGTGAATACGGCTCTATATAAGCACATAGAATATTTTTTTACAGAAGTTTTTAGTTAGTGAACTTCTATTCAAAAGCAAGGTCTTCTCTAACTAAAAACTTCTGTAAAAAAATATGCTCTGTGCTTATAATGAGTCCTATTCAATTGGCCAAATCGCAAATAAATGAGGTCCATATTCAGTAGCGCTATACAAGGGTTAAATACAAGGCAAGAGACAATTTCAATATAAACATATTGCATAGGATGGAGGGCCCTGTCTTTGCGCTTAGAATCCAATGTCCCTAGTGCTTTCCCCCAAAGCACCATGTTGGATTGAAAACTCACAAACTTACATGAACGGAACAGCAGTTATTAATGTATCTAAAAACGTTCATGGCAGGTGGATTTCAGATCACTGTAGCTCAACAGAGAATGTATCAGTTCCAGGACCAATATACTAGCTGCAGGACATGGTAGGAGTTTGACGTCAGTGTGTGTCATATATGGCTATGTGAGTGATCGTTAATGACTGTACATATAGCACTGGCTACGGTCAGATACACAATTCCAACACAAACCTGCACATGATATTCAGTTTTTATTCAACGTACAAAATTAAATGATAACATCTCACGGGCAGATGTTGAGTCAGATGTATTAAAGGTCAGCATAGTGGGCAGAGGTGGTTATTTTTCACAGCAAAAATGTACAAGATGTACGGAGCTATATTTGATATATGTTCATGGGCGTAGGAGACCAAAAAAGATCAGGGGGAGACATATAAACTGTGGCAGTGAGTGGTGCAATTCAACTCTACTCCCAGGACAGGCAGCAGGAGTAGATCTATTGCCAGTGCACCCAATGCAATGCAATGCACCAAGGCCCTGCTCTGGGGGACCCAGTGCTGCAGTACGCCTCAAAAATGTTTTTTTTTTATTTCTTTGTTTAAATTCTCAATGCCCCTTGGTCCCACCTACCTACCCACTTGCCACCAATATAATTAAAAATTATATATACTGTCAGCCTTATTGAATTGTGATTCTGTAAATTTAAAAGGGCTCTATATAAGCACATAGCATATTTTTTTTACAGTAGTTTTTAGTTAGTGAAGACCTTGCTTTTGAATAGAAGTTCACTAACTAAAAACTTCTGTAAAAAAATATGCTTTGTGCTTATATAGAGCCCTATTCAATTGGCCGAATCGCAATTTAATAAGGCTGTATATCTCACAAAAGTGAGTACACCCCACACATTTTTGTAAATATTTTATTATATCTTTTCATGTGACAACACTGAAGAAATGACACTCTGCTACAATGTAAAGTAGTAAGCGTACAGCCTGTATAACAGTGTAAATTTGCTGTCTCCTCAAAATGACTCAACACACAGCCATTAATGTCTAAACCGTTGGCAACAAAAGTGAGCACACCCCTAAGTGGAAATGTCAAAATTGGTCAAAGTGTCATATTTTGTGTGGCCATCATTATTTTCCAGCACTGCCTTAACCCACATGAGCATGGAGTTCACCAGAGCTTCACAGGTTGCTACTGGAGGCCTCTTCCACTCCTCCATGATGACATCACGGAGCTGGTGGATGTTAGAAACCTTGCACTACCCCACCTTCCATTTGAGGATGCCTCACAGATGCTCAATAGGGTTTAGGTCTGGTGACATGTTTGGCCTTCACCTTCACCTTCAGCTTCTTTAGCAAGGCAGGTGTCGTCTTGGAGGTGTGTTTGTGGTAATTATCATGTTGAAATACTGCCCTGCGGCCCAGTCTCTGAAGGGAGGGGTCATGCTCTGCTTCAGTATGTCACAGTACATGTTGGCATTGATGGTTCTCCAGACCTAAACCCTATTGAGCATCTGTGAGGCATCCTCAAACGGAAGGTGGGGGAGTGCAAGGTCTCTTACATCTACCAGATACGTGATGTCATCATGACGGAGTGGAAGAGGACTCCAGTGGCAACCTGTGAAGCTCTGGTGAACTCCATGCCCATGAGGGTTAAGGCAATGCTGGAAAATAATGGTGGACACAAAAAATATTAACCCTTTGGGCTCAATTTGGACATTTCCACTTAGGGGTGTACTCACTTTTGTTGCCAACGGTTTAGACATTAATGGCTATATAGGATATGAATTATATAATTTATGGGTCAATGCTTTAAAGGCTAAGACATACTGCGTTTAGAGTCCAAATCTGATTTTGCATGATTAAGTTTAATTTTGCTATTTTTGTGTCCCCTTCTCATATAATGTGTGTTTGTTCATTGGCCGATAAAAATACTCTCATTTTGCATGAGATAGGGCTTGGTAAAATACAGAGATACCGCTCACTGTATTTACTAAACTGCAAAGAGACAAAGCACAACCAATGAACTATCTCAAGAACAATAAGTCTTTATAGAAATGTTATCTGGTGGATGTGGTAGGGAGAAGCACTCTTAGGGGAACTTAAGCATGCCTGGCCATTAACTTGTCCTGAGGAGTCAATAGGTTAAGCTTTGTAGGAATGGGCAGACTCAGTGGTTCTTATAGGCCATTAAGTATTTGTTTGTATATATAATAAATACTCTGTAAATCTAAATGCTTGCCATGTATTATAGTTGAAAATTCACTAAAAACCATACATTTGTTTATATATGAGATCTAATGCAAGAGTATTATTATAATAAATGAGCAAAAAAAAAATTTGGGGGGAAGTTTTAAAACTTACATTTTAATTTCAGTGTTTCAGACTTAGTAGATCTGCTTCTCTTCACTTCCTCTTAATTGTCCAAGGAGAGGATCTGCCCAGAACGCCATCCTGGTAGGTTTCTATATTTGCCTCCTTCCCTGCAGTGTACAAGGTAGAAAAATTCTGGAGGGTCAAAAAAGTTTTTAGTACAACCTCAAGGGCAGATCCTCTCCTAATGGGGGGCCAATACTGCTGGTTCATGAAATCGTTTTCTTAAAATATGTATTGCTAATCAATATCTAAATATACAAAAAAAAACACAGTGGCAATACGACTTAAACAATACACAACTTATTACAAAACCAACATATGCTTCTATCTTAATAACATTCTCTTGGGGAACATATAATACAAATACAATTTATCTTGATAAATATAAATTCACACAAAGCATTGTTGGAAATTACATTATCTATAGACCAACAATTTCTATAAATAAGTGTAGGATTAGGCAAATTGAATTTCTCACTGCTATTCATGTTTACATCTATTCATTATTGTAAAGGAGAAGAAGGTTGGTAATTGTCTACAGTCAATGCTTCTTTTAACAAAACCCCAAGTTTTGTGATCCAGGTAAATATGCTGCTTTAAAACTGTAATTATGAAGATAATGGAGATTGAGTGACAATAACTCATTACACAAAGCTGGATTAGCCTGTGATACTGGAAATGCTAAGAAAATATGTGAAGATGGGATCATTGCCAGGGACGTTGGAAACTCCAGTAATCATCTTAGAGCATTAGTAGTAGTAATCCACAAGACTGATTACTATCAGTATATACAGCGTGTTGTCAACTAATGACATTAATTATATCTTTAAAATGTAAAATGTTGAGTCGGATGAGTCAGCCATTGTATGCCTTTTATGTTAATTCTTGTTATGTTCATTTGTTAATACTCTTATACAAACTAAAGCAACTCATTGAAACTGTGCTTTTTAATAAATCAAGCAATTTTCCCAAGGTGGTTAGAATATTGCCTAGTATTTAAGGTCTGGCCTGTCTATTTTTATTCAGAGACACACTGATATGGCACAGGAGTTTACTACTCTGTAATGGAGAGAGTGCAAAATGAGTGAGTGTTTGTTCTCAGTTGTAAATCTCTCATAATGTGTCTTTCACAAGTTATCGGGTGCTCTTATTCCATAGGATCTAATAAAGGCCACTAAAGCCATTACATGTGTTCTGCACCATCAGATAGAGGCACATGGAAAAAGTGTTTTTATTTATGTCATTTGTGAATTTATAGAATTATAAGCATTTTACATGGGGGCCGCTGATTGTTTTAATCTCCATTAATTGCTCAATATAATAAAACTGTTCCGGCAAGACCCTGGGACCAGTGGCATAGCTGGTGGGTGATTTTCGGTCTGCTTCAGGTGGCACTACTTTGGGGGCAGCAAAAATGAAGAGAGAAGAGAGGGAGAAGACAGAGAGAGAGAAGGGAGAAGAAAAATGGGGGAGAAGGAGCAGGGGGAGGAGAGGGACAGAGAGAGGAAGGGAGGAGGCAGAAGGAGAGGGAGAGAGAGAGAGGAAGGGAGAATGGAGAGAGAGAGAGAGAGAGAGAGGGAGAAGGAAGACAGAGAGAGAATGGGTGAGAAAAGGGAGAGAGGGATAAGGAGAGAGAGAGAGAAGGGGAGAGATAGAAGTGGCTGAGAGAAAAGGGACTAAGAGAAATGTGGAGAGAGAAAGAAAAGGAGGGAGGAAGGAGGAAAGGGGACAAATAGCGAAGGGAGGAAGAGAGTGGAGTGTGAGAGAGAGGAGATAGGAAAGTCAAGGAGAGATAGAGGAAAAGGAGTAGAGATAAAGAGGAAGAAGATTGTAAATGGTTCACTTTATATATTCTTCATTATGCCCACAGAAAAATATATATATATATCATGTAAAGTATTATATCTTGTTTTACTTCTGTGGGAACAGGAATATATAAATGTATAATTTTGGCACCAGAGGGGGACCTGGGAGGGCCCGGCCCAGAAAAAACAGGTAATCTCCCCACAAATGCCTCGCTCTTCATTCCGCAGCCATTATCAAACATGAAGAGCGAGGCATTTGTGGGCATATTTGTGTGTCCCTGCTCAACTTCCCAGAATGCAGTGTAATAACTGTTTTTCTCGGAATTCTGAGCTGGAAGCAGTTTTTTTACTTTCTTTAGACATTCAAATGTGAACACAGATGTACTATTTATTTACTGTACTACTGCACGGTGGAGGACTTCTATCGCTCTTTTGCCCACCATATTATAAATGATTGTTGTGGTGAACTATCTACTCATAAGGTCCACAACACAGGATGAGATCCCGCTCCATGCTGATGATAGCCAGTAAGCTTGAAACAGCTGTACATGGATAGGATACTCGGCTTGTGTTTAATCCAACCTTGGCTTTGCATTAAAGCTGTGTAATACAGCATGCATAAGCTTAAAGGAAGCCATGATTTATAATATTGGCTATGGATTGAAGAGCGAGGCATTTGTAGGTACATTTGTGTGTCCCAGCTCAACTTCCCAGAATGCAGTGTAATAACTGTTTTTCTGGTAACTCTGAGCTGGAAGCAGGTTTTTTTAACTTGCTTTAGACATTCAAATGTGAACACAGATGTACTTTTTATTTACTGTACTACTGTACGGTGGAGGCTTCTATCGCTCTTTTGCCCACCATATTATAAATGATTGTTGTGGTGAACTAATATATATATATAGTACATCTGTGTTCACATTTGAATGCCTAAAACCTGCTTCCAGCTCAGTATTCTGAGAAATACAGTTATTACACTGCATTCTGGGAAGCTGAGCTGGGACATGCAAATGTGCCCACAAATGACTCGCACTTCAATCCATAAACCATTTTTAACATGGCTTCCTTTAAGCTTATGCCCACTGCATTACACAGCTTTTATGCAAAGCCAAGGTTGGATTATACACAAGCTGGGAATCCTATCCACGTACAGCTGTTTCAAGCTTACTGGCAATCATCAGCATGGAGCGGGATCTCAGCTTGTGTTGTGGACCTTATGAGTAGGTAGTTCACCACAACAATCATTTAATATATGGTGGGAAAAAGAGCGATAGAAGCCCTCTACCGTACAGTTGTACAGTAAATATATATATATATAAAACTATAAATGTATGATTTTATAAATAGGTGTGTGGTAATTAGATGATAGGGGAATATCGAGGGTACCTCTATAGCACTTGTGGCGGCTTAGTACCATGAGGACCCACAACAGGCCAGAAGTAAAGTAACTCTCAGGAAGAAACAGATGAATCAATTAGAGCAAATGCAAACTAATAACTTGGGTAAGCTGCAGCAGAGAGAACCTGACTACACAAGCAGCGAAATCCAGAAATGGTTGACTGTTTGCGGTCGTCCACATCTCTGAAATTCTAGAAAAGCTTCATTTTGGTGTAGTTTTCTTGCAGAACCACTTTGCAGAGCCACCTCCACAAAACTGAGGGCTTAGTTTACATATAACAGCCAGGGGCCACCAAACACACATTGTTGCCGGCTTCCCAATTTAAAGGTACAGTACATATTACACATGCATTATCAGCAATACACATGCAAACCACACACAGTGCAAGAAGCCAAATGCAGATAATATACAGTGAAACATAAACAGATGGCAATACACATTCGACTACAAGTATCACAAAATTGTGATGTGTATTACATAGTTTAAATCAAGCATGCCATATTCACCAGGGATAGTGAATCTGTACCTCCAGGCCATCCTTTACAGACTATCGATGGATTCATAAATCGATCATTTATACCACCTGAATCTGCAAACCACATAAATAAGATAATAGTTTAGCGAGATTTCTAAAATATAATATACTGCCATACACAATATTAATAATATAGAATTCTTATAGTTAAAAAAAAATCATAAATATATTTTTTACGTAAATCGATATGAAGACAAAACAAAAATATTCTCATTTTGATGTCTGATTAAAATGTCCAAATTTGCTGAATTTAAGTGCAATAGAAATAAATATAAAGTGCTGCTCACAAATAAAGTTAAATAAAAAAAAACTAATATATTGTCCACTTGATCATGAAACCATTGGTAACCAATCTTAATATGTGCAACCTATCTCAATAGGTTTGCATTGCCCGAGTACTCAGGGCCTTCTTTTTATGAGGCACCATACACCAGTACTTCCTGTACCTCAATATGGTGGCCCTGCCACTTTTGTTGTGTAGTCGTTCAGTTGTATTTGACTCTTTGTGACCCTATGCAGGACGCAGCATGACAGGCACATCTATCCATATGTCTTTGGTTGTGCTTATCCATAAGGTTATCTTAGCAAAGATACTAGAGTGAGTTGCCAGTTCCTTCTCCAGTGGATGGGATCCTGCCCATCTTGGGTGACTATAAATAATATAGCTTATAGCTTCATTGAGGCACACAAGCTCCTTCACCACAATAAGGTAGCGATCCACACAATTGAAACCCAGCGTCCCATAGAGAATAGTCCTGGAAACACTAAGTTAATAGATACAAACCGAAAGTATAATTTGAAAATTGAATAAAGCTGAAAAAATATTCCTGAAATAGAACAGCAAATTCATACACGCCTGGTAATGCAGTCATCAGAAACTTTCAGGCTTGGGATCATAAAAAGAAAGAATTCCCAAGTTGCGATTGGGTTTGCATTTTGTACAGTTACAGCTGCTTAAAAATCAAAAGATATTAGTCACACACTGTCACACAGAGTCCTTCGGGAATATTGTTGAAGGGAACTGAATACAACTGAGGTGAACACTATAATTGAATAAGAGAACATAACCAAGGAAATAACAGACCCCGGGCCCTGTCTATATTTGGGCTTTTCAAATGTCAGACACCCTCTAACATTTTAAATGCATAAAACACGGTTCATGTCTGTACAGATAATGTTTCCAGAATTTGCTTCAAAACTGTGTTTAAAATAAGAAATAAACAGTAGATTGTGTAAATCTAAGGTACATTTTCACTTCATTATAAGATTGATCTGTTTTCTTTTTTGTTGGAAGCCTGGAGGCACCCCTAGGCATAGCGAATCTATGCTACAGTCTTCAACAGGACAGATTTTATCATTTCTGTCTGAGCCCAGATGGGTACATAAAAATAAATAATCACATTGACATATTACATACAGGTTCCCTGGTGGTCCAGTGGTTAGGACTCAGTGCCTCCACTGCTGTCAACTGGGTTCAATTCCATGTCAGTGAACCAGGAGGTGACAGCACCCAGAAGCTGAGCAGGGACTGGGATGGAGACCACATGGGAAAACCAGGAGCTGTATTCTGTGGCCCACTGGAGAAGGCAACTGCCATGAATACAAGTGGATCAGCATGACCATGAACATAAAGATGTTATGGTCCATGCGGTCACTGAGAGTTGGAAATGACTGAACAATGCAAAAACATATATATTTATTATATACATACATACATGAAAACCTTCCATGGCCCTTTAAAGGACCACTGTGGTAATATCTTTAAACTATACTCATTTGCATAACTACACTACACTAATATGCAGCAATGGAGGATACTTTGAAGTCAGAGAAAGTCATTATCTGCTCAACTTAAATCTGGAACCTAAAACTATCAATGATTCCAATAATGCTAATGCAAAGCTCATTAGTTTACAAGGGCATCCTGTCAGGTAAGGAAATGTAACACTTCAGTAAACTACATATAAAATATTGTATTTGTTCTTTGCTTTTTAAAACATTTTTCCCATTATCAAGTTTAATTGTTCATATAACCGTAGAGAAACTATTTATCTGGTTTGTCATCTGACAGAGAACCTTTGATGCAGATAAAGCTTTCAGCTTGTTCTGCTAAAGTGCCAACACTAAGGAATGCAAACTTACAACAGCAGCAGCTGCATCCTTATCTGTATACCAGGCAACACACTTGAGAAACACTTCAACTAAAACATATTCATATTGAATAGTTAATAAATGAAATGCATTTTGTTTTGCTTTCTAAAATTAATTGCTCATTATCGAGCCTAGTTTTTGAAGTAGGATACTGTAATTATGATGTTTGGTGCAATAAATATGGTGCACCAAGAGTTATTTGTTAGCAGCTGTTAAACTAAAGATAGTCAAAATCAAAACTTGGTGACTAACAGCTTACTTAAGTGACAGCAACATTTGATAAATGTACTTTGAAAACTCTAATTGGTCATCTTTATTACTCAAATCACACACATTCATTAAAAATTCCATGGTTCATGATATATACATACAGTATGTTCACACTTATCCAATATTACATAGTAGTAGATAGTAGTAGATCAGGACTGTGACCTGGAAGGCTCTCTAACAGCAGCCCCGAACCTGGCTAAAGCCTCTACCATAGATGGAAAGAAAAAGAGAAGCCCTCAATATAGAGGGTAAAAATATTGATATATTTTAAAATCCCTATCACATATATAATTCTCAGCAGTCCGACCTTGCCAAAATCTGTTGGTAACGCGACATTAAAACTGAGGGCTCACAAAGCAAGGGCCGCGGATGCGGCCAGGCAAGGGCGCTCATCTCTATGACCCCGTATGACAGGCAGGGAGTGCCAAAGGCGCTCACTGCGCTAGTAGAGATGAGCGCATAGACGCTCCCTGCGCTGGTGGAGATGAGCGCGTATGCGCTCATCCCTACGACCCTGCACGCCTTGCGCATCATACCTACAACCCGCCGAACTACACATCAACACAAAACTCAAATTCAAACTGCAAGACCTGTAGCACTTTGAAAGAATTGCCTATAAAAATTACAGCCGTAACACTTAGAAAATAAATCCGCCACTGAGGAAAAAAAAGGGGGGACAGCCAGGACGTCTGGGAATGAGAATTTAAACATTTTCGCCACTCGAAAATCTCCTAAAAATGGCCGCCGAAAAAAACTAAAAAACGAGGCTACACGACCCCTAAGCACCCAAAACACAGCCAAGCACATACAGCTTTTACACAGACCCGTACAACCTAATAAATACACTATTAGGAAGGACGCAAAATGCTCCATACTTGCGTAACACATACACAAAAAATAAAAATTCTACATTACAGAAAATAAAAAACCTAAGTCACACAAAAAAGGAACATTACAGAAAATAAAAAAAATACATTACAACCCCCCCAATACAGAAATAAAAAATAAAAAATTACACACCTGAAAAGGAAATACATATAGAATACATACAATACAAATAAAATACAATACCCCCTATCTATCTATGATATACAATAAATCCTAACTACCGTATATACTCGAGTATAAGCATACCAGAGTATAAGCCGAGGCACCTATTTACCACAAAATACTGGGGAAAATGAGTGACTCGAGTATAAGCTGAGGGTGGGAAATGTGCTGCCCTCTGTGTCCCCCTCTTGTGTGCCCTTTTCTTGTGTCCCCCCTCTCTCTCCCCTGTGTCTCTTCTCCCCTCTCCTTCCCCTGTGTCTCTTCACCCCTCTCCCTTCCCTGTGTCTCTTCCCCCTCTCCCTTCTCTGTGTCTCTTCCCCCTTCCCTTCCCTGTGTCTCTTCCCCCCTCTCCCTTCCCTGTGTCTCTTCCCCCCTCCCTTATCACCCTCCTCAACCCCCCTCCTCATTCTCAACCTCCCTCCTCAACCCCCCTCCTCATTCTCAACCTCCCTCCTCAACCCCCCTCCTCTTTCTCCACCTTCCCTCCTCAACCCCCCTCCTCATCCTCAACCTCCCTCCTCATCCTCCCTCCTCAACACTCCTCCTCTTTCTCCACCTTCCCTCCTCAACCCCCTCCTCATCCTCAACCCCCTCCTCAACCCCCCTCCTCAACCTCAACCCCCCTCCTCAACCTCAACCCCCCCTTCTCATCCTCCACCTCCCTCCTCATCCTCCCTCCTCAACCTCCCTCCTCATCCTCAACCTCCCTCCTCATCCTCAACCTCCCTCTTCCTCAACCTCCCTCCTCAACCCACCTCCTCATTCTAAACCCCCTCCTCAACCTCCCTCCTCAACCTCAACCCCCTCATCCTCAACCCCCCATACTCAACCCCCTCCTCAACCCCCCTCCTCATCCTCAACCCCCTCCTCAACCTCCCTCCTCATCCTCAACCTCCCTCCTCATCCTCAACCTCCCTCCTCAACCCCCTCCTCAACCCCCCTCCTCATCCTCAACCCCCTCCTCAACCTCCCTCCTCAACCTCATCCCCTCCTCATCCTCAACCTCCCTCCTCATCCTCAACTTCCCTCCTCATCCTCAACCTCCCTCCTCATCCTCAACCTCCCTCCTCATCCTCAACCTCCCTCCTCCCTCCTCATCCTCAACCTCCCTCCTCATCCTAAACCCCCCTCCTCATTCTAAACCCCCTAATCACTTTACCCCTCTAAATACCTCCCCCTCTCCCTTTCCCCTCACTTACCTTCATCTGTAGCTTCTCCTTCCGGCCTCTGCTCCTTCCTGCGTTGGCACCGGGTATATGCTAATGACGTGAGGAATGCCGGCGCAGGAAGGAGTTGAGGCCGGAGAAGAAGCTGCAGATGAAGGTAAGTGAGAGGGAAAGGGAGAGGGGGATGTATTTAGAGGGGTAAAGTGAGGAGGGGGGTTTAGAATGAGGAGGGGGGATTGGAATGAGGAGGGGGGTTGAGGATGAGGAGGGGGAGGGGGGGTTGCATCGACACGCGGTATATGCTAATGACATGACGTCACATGCGCGCCACGCCATTAGCATATACCGGGTGCCGACGCAGGAAGGAGCGGAGGCCGGACGGGAAGCTGCAGATGAAGGTAAGTGAGGGGAAAGGGAGAGGAGGAGGTATTTAGAGGGGTAAAGTGAGGAGGGGGGTTTAGAATGAGGAGGGGGTATAGGAATGAGGAGGGGAGTGGAGGATGAGAAAGGGGGAGGGGGGGTTGCGTCGACACCCGGTATATGCTAATGACGTGACGTTACATGCGTGCCACGTCATTAGCATATACCGGGTGCCGACGCAGGAAGGAGAGGAGGCCGTAGGAGAAGCTGTAGATGAATGTAAGTGAGGGGAAAGGGAGAGGGGGAGGTATTTACAGGGGTAAAGTGAGGAGGGGGGTTTAGACTGAGGAGGGGGGTTTGAGGATGAGGAGGGGGGATTAGAATGAGGAGGGGGATTAGAATGAGGACGGGGGTTGAGGATGAGGAGTGGGAAGGGAAAGAGACATGGGGGGGTACAGAGACACGGGGGGTTAGAGAGACACGGGGGGTTAGAGAGAAACGGGGGGTTAGAGAGACACAGGGGGGAGAGTGACTCGAGTATAAGCCAAGGGGGCCCTTTTTATCCTTAAAAAAAGGGCTGAAAAACTCGGCTTATACTCGAGTATATAAGGTATGTAAAATACATACCCCTATCTAACATACAATCACATATAAGGTTGTGAGCATACGCGCTGTTGCGCAGCGAGCCCGCAAGAACTGCGTCCCCGGCTCTTAGGGAATGAGGCAACCTTAACGTAACAAACACCCACACGCATTAAGAATCCCACTGTAACGGCCAACCCGCGCGCAACTAAAAACAGTGAAAACACACCAAATACTCACACAAACTACAAAAAAAGTTTACCCATAGCAAGGGGGGGGGGGGCACCCAGGACCTCTGAAAGTGAAGTTACACCTCCATTTAAGTCCAAATTCCTGAGTTCAGACACACAATAATCCCCTAAGCGAGAGAAAAAATGGCCGCCCGAAAACGAGGCTACATGAAATAAAAAAACCTAACTCACAAAAAAATTAACTACATTACACAAAATAAAAAAACCTAAGTCACAAAAAATAAAAAAAGGAAAATTACAGAAAATAAAAAAAACATTACAACCCCCCCTCTCACTACAGAAAAAAAAAATACACACCTAAAAAGGAAATACATATAATACAAATACATACAATACAAATACATACAATTACAATACAATACACCCCTATCTTATATACATCACACAATCTATCTAAATAAGTAGCATTATCTAATATACATGCTATCTATATAATAATACATCACCAATCTATCTAAATAAATACCATAATCTAATATACATCCTATCTATATAATAATGCATCCCCAATCTATCTAAATATATACCACAATCAATCTACAATACATCCTATGCTATCTATATAAAACGCATACCCCTAGCTAACATACAATAAATGCTATCTATATATTAACTAATCTAAGTGTAAGCTAAAATAAAATAATTAACACCACTTACCTTTGCAGATGTCCATTGGGATCAGCCACCTACGAAAAAAAAAAAAAAAAAACATTAGTGCAACACGTTTACAGTTATAAAAAAAACATTCTATACATTTTATACATTCTAAATATTATACTCACCTTTCCGGTATGTCCCATCCTTATTCTTTAAATCCTTCTCCGGCGCGGCACCTGTTAAAAAAAACACAACATTAATACACATACATCAAAATAAAAGAAACATAATCTACATTCTACTTACCCCTCCCCACCCCCCTCCGCGATGTCTCCGGCCTCCTCCGGATCCTCTTCTGCCACGCCCTGTAAAAAAACCCAACAAAATAAAACAATATACTTACATCCGCACTCCCGGACATCACCAACGCTAATGAGGCTCCAGGAGACTTTTCCGGAAGAAAACAAGCAATGGCGCCTTCTGATTGGTTGAAAACGTTGTCTATCAAATTCACCCAATCAGGAGGCGCCAATGTGTGAACCAATCACAAATGGATACACCTTAAAATACCACTCTGATTGGATAATGCATCTGTCAATCTTTATTTAAACCAATCACAAGGCGCAGATGCCTTCAGCCAATCACAATGGAATACACCCCCACAGGGTGATTGGTTGGAGCCTCTTCACATTCTGATTGGTTGCACTGACAATAGCCAATCACAATGGAATACACCCTCACGTACTGATTGGTGAAGTATTTACGCATTTTCATTGGCTATTTTTAATATCATCCAATATTACAGCCAATGGGAAGGCGCAGATGTCTTCACCAATCAGAATGTGGGGGTATATTCCATTGAAATTGGCTGATGGCAATAAAGCCTTAGGATTGGTTCAAATAAAGATGAACAGGTGTGTTATCCAATCACCGTTGTATTTTGGGGTGTGCACTTTTTTCATTGGTCCACAAATGGGGTCTTCTCATTGGCTGAATTTGATAGACAGCCTTTTCAGCCAATCAGAAGCCGCCATTGCCAATTTTATTCTGGAACACTCCATAGGAAGGTCATTAGCGTCGGAGACATCCGCCAGGGCGGATGTGTGTCACTTTTTTTAAAAATATATTTATTTATTTTTTTCTTCATGCGAGGAGGCCGGAGACATCGCGGAAAGTATAATGTAGATTGTGTTTATTTAAATTTGGTTTATGTTTACTAATGTAATGTTTTTTTTTACAGGAGTATCGGCGGACAAGACGCAAAGATGGACGACGGAACATGGAGGACTTGACATGCTGGAACGGGACATGCTGGAAAGGTGAGAATAATATTTAGAATATTTAGAATGTTTAGAATGTTTAGGTATTTCATGTAAACGTGATGTATTAATTTTTTAAATCTTTTTTACCGTAGGTTGCTGATCTGAAGAAACATCTCAAAGGTAAGTGGTCTTAATTATTTATTGTAGCTTACAAATAGGGTAGCTATATATACATAGATAGCATGTATTGTATATTAGATAGATAAGGGGATGTATCATTAGATAGTATTGTATATTACATAGTGGGATGTATATTACATTATATAGTGGCATGTATATTAGATAGTGGCATGTATATTACATAGTGGCTTGTATATTAGATAGTGGCATGTATATTAGATAGGGGTGTATTGTATTTATTTAATTGTATTGTATTTTATTGTATTGTATTGTATTTTATTTAATTGTATTGTATTGTATTATATGTATGTATTATATGTATTTCATTTTCAGGTGTGTAATTTAAAAAAAAAATTGTAGTGAGGGGGGGTTGTAATGTATTTTTTTATTTTCTGTAATGTTCCTTGTTTTATTTTTTGTGACTTTGTTTTTTTTTGTTTTGTTCTGTAATGTACATTTTTTATTTTTGGTGATTTTAGTTTTTCTTATTTTATCTAATGTAGATTTCTGCTTTTGGGGGAATTTAGTTACTTGAGGCACACAGTACACTCACATTGTGTGACAAACAGCATTTCAACACTTTTTTTTATTGACCGTCATTTTTTGACGGGCAAGTCGCTAGTACTATATAATATACAATACATCCTAACTATCTAAAATACATACCCCTATCTAACATACAATAAATGCTATCTCCAAATCCAAACCCTAATTCTAAGCTAAAATAAAATAATAAGACCAATTACCTTTGCAGATGTCCCTTCAGATCAGCAACCTAGGGGAAAAGAAAAAAAAATAGTATAACACATTTACATAAAATAAATAAACATTCTAAATATTCTGAATATTCTACTCACCTTTCCAGCTTGTTCCCGTCCTTCTTCTTTTCTTCTACGGCGTGACCCCTGATAATAAAAAACCCATTACATTACTACAACATAGATATAAACATAAAGAAAAAAAAAGATAATGTACATTGTACTTACCTCCCCCGATGTCCCCGGCCTCCTCCTCTACTGCCCCATCCTGGAACAATCCGTGATCCCTGACGCTAATGAGCCTTCTACATAGTTTTCCAGAACATAATTGTCAATGGCGGCTTCTGATTGGCTGAAAACGCTGTCTATCAAATTCAGGCAATCAGAAGGTGCCAATGTGTAAGCCAATCAGAAAGGGATACACCCCAAAATCACACTCTGATTGGATAATGCACCTGTCAATCTTTATTTAAACCAATCAGAAGGCTTTATTGCCATCAGCCAATCACAATGGGATACACCCCCACGGGTGATTGGCTGAAGACCTCTGCGTCTTCTCATTGGCTGTAATACTGATTGACATTGACAACAGCCAATCTGAAGGCGCAAAGGCCTTCAGCCAATCACTATGTGGGGGTGTATCCCATTGTGATTGGCTATTGTCACTGCAACCAATCAGAATGTGCAGATGCATCCAGCTAATCACCCTGTGGGGGTGTATCCCATTGTGATTGGCTGAAGACAACTGCACCTTGTGATTGGTTTAAATTAAGATTGACAGGTGCATTAGCCAATCAAATTGGGATTTTGGGATGTATCCCATTCTGATTGGCTCAAACATTGGTGCCTTCTGATTGGCTGAGTTTTATAGACAGCGTTTTCAGCCAATCAGAAGGTGTCATTGCCTATTTTCTTCCGGAAAAGGCTCCAGGAGGCTCATTAGCGTCGGGTAGATCCACGAGTGCAGATCTCCGTTAGTTTTTTTTTTTTTTTAGAGCCCGGATTGTTCAAGGGTGGGGCAGAAGAGGAGGAGGCAGAAAGGTGAGTAGAATATTTAGAATATTTAGAATGTTTATTTATTTTATGTAAATGTGTTGTACTCATTTTTTTTAATGTTTGGAATTTTTTTACGATTTGGAATGTGATTGCTTAATTCTGAACACAGCTACATCCCCAGTTATAAGAGGGTGTGCAGACTTATGCAACCACATTATTTTTCTTTGTCTTCCCTCCACCTAAAATATTTCAGTTTGTTTTTCAATTGAGTTGTACAGTTTATAGGTCACATTAATGGTGGAAAAAGTTCTGAAATTATTTATCTTTGTCTCATTTTTTTACAGCACAGAAACCTGACATTTTAACAGGGGTGTGTAGACTTTTTATATCCACTGTATGAGGGTCTGTATTGACCCCCATGAGTGACAGGGTTATTAATTGGCTTATGTGGGCGTGTATTTACCCCCATGAGTGACAGGGTTAATTAAGTGCTTATGGGGTTCTGTATTGACCCCCATGAGTGACAGGGTTATTGAAGGGCTTATGGGGGTCTGTATTGAGCCCCATGAGTGATAGGGTTAAAAAAAAATTTATTACGGGTCCTTTAAGGACCTTTACGGTCCTTTAAGGACCCGTAAGGCGTGAATTTTGAATTTTATTTGCAGCGAGGGTTAATGTGGGGTTAATGCGGGTTTCTGAGCTTATCTCAAATCCCGTGGGGTTAATGCGGGTTTCCAAGCTTATCTCGGATCCCTTCAAGGGTAAGTTGTACGTCGCTTGGCAGTCTGGGGTCGTGGAGCCTCGTTTTCATTTTATTCAACAGTCATTTTTTTCCTCACTTAGCCGTTTTTCGAGTGCCGAAACGGTGTCCTGGCTGTCCTCCCGTGCTGTGGGTGAGTGTTTTTTTGTAATTCTTGGGTTTATTAGTGTGTTTTTAGTGTTTTTGTGTTTGTGCGGTTCAGGGGGTTAGTGCAGTGTTTTGTAAGACACAGGGGGAGGGAGAGGACTAAGTGCTGCAAGTTTGGATGTGTGTGGGGTTGTGTTGTTTGCAACTCATGCGCCGTAAAGCCTACACCTTCCGCAAATGCGGCCCCTTGCTTCGCGAGGGATGCAGTTCTTGTGAGCTCACTTTGCGAGCTCGCAAAGCGTCACAACGTTTCATAGTTTGACAACTATTATATGTGATATATATTTGCATTTGAATGTGTATTTGGTTCAGAATTTCTTGAAGTTCATTGTGAGGCATGAAAGTGGCGGGTTGGCCGAGGCCTGCAATGAGCGGCAAAGCCGCTCAATGTGGGGCTCGCAATGAGCGCTGAAGGCCCTCACCGCGAGGCCTGTAAAGTAGACGGTGGGAGAGGCTCACAATGAGTGCTGAAGACGCTCATTGAGAGGCCTGCGATGAGCACCAAAGGGGCTCAACGCGAGGCAGCAAGTTAGAGGGGGGAGAGCCTTGCATTGTGTGGCAAACACACTCACTTGCATTGACACTTACTCACACTCACTCACACAGACTTCCACTCATAGACACACACACTCACAGACTTACACACACGCTCACAAACACAGAGGCACACACTGACACAGACCCAAGTACTCACAGACATACGCACTAACACAGACACACACACAGAAAAACACACACACTCACAGACACACACTGAATCACAGACTTACATACGTTCACAATCATTCACACACTTTCTCACAGACACTCACTCACCCAAACACACACTCACAGATACACTCACTCACAAACACACACTCACAGACACACACTCACTCACACTCAGACACACATAATCACAGACACACACACTCACACAGACACACTCACTCATAGACACACAATCACAGACACACATACCAACATAAACTCACAGACACACACACCCACAGACACACACTCACAGACACACTCAGACTAGCATACACTCACACTCATTCACACACTTACTCACAGATACTCACTCACAGACTTACACACACTCACTCACACAGACACTCGCTCACTCACAAACACACACTCACTCACACTCATTGACACACACACACTCACAGACTTACATGCACACTCACACACACAGAGGCACACACAGACACAGACCCAAGCACTCACAGATACATGCACTAACACAGACACACACACGCACACACATAAACAAACACACGTGCACACACACTCACAGACACACAGACTCACACACAATCACACACACACTCACAGACACACTCACACACACTCACAGAAACACACTCACACACACTCAAAGACACACACACATTCACACTCACTCACTCACTTACACAGACACTCACTCACACACAGACACACACTCACAGACAGACACACTCACACACAGACACACACTAACACTCACACACACTCACACACAGACACACACTAACACTCACACACAATCACAGACACACACATTTACACAGACACACACACTCAGACACACTCACATGCACTTACTCACTCTCAGACACACACAATCACAGACACACACTCACTCACTCTCAGACAGACACTCACACAGATACATACTCACACACTTACTCAGACACTCACAGACTTACACACACTCACTCACACAGACACTCACTCACAAACACACATTCAATTTGTTCTGCTTTTCTTAGTAGACGGGTAGGGAAATATACCAGATATCAAACATACAAACACACTCATTCACACACTTACAAACACTCACTCACAGACTTACACACTCACTCATTCACACAGACACTCACTCACACAGACACACACTCACTCACACTCATTCATGCACTTACTCACAGACACACACTCACACACAGACACACACTCACACACAGACACACTCACACACAGACACACACTCACTCACTCTCAGACACATACAATCACAGACACACACTCACTCACTCTCAGACAGACACTCAAACAGAAACACACTCACACAGACATACACACACACAGACACACTCGCACACATACACACACTCACAGACACAGTCACACAGACACTCACTCACAGACTTACATACACTCACTTATTCACACAGACACTCACTCACACAGACACACACTCACTCACTCTCATTCATACACTTACTCACAGACACACACTCACACAGAGACACACACTCACACACAGACACACTCACACATAGACACACACTCATGCACAGACACACTCACAGACACACTCACACAGACACACTCATAAACACATACTCACTTACTAACACTCAGATACACACAATCACAGACACACACTCACTCACTCTCAGACAGACACTCACACAGACACACACTTACACACAGACACACTCACACACAGACACACTCACACAGACACACACTCACACATAGACACACTCACACACTCACAGACACACTCATAGACACACACTCACTCTCAGACACACAAAATCAGAGACACACACATTTACACAGACACACACTCAGACAATCACAGGCACTCACTCTCAGACACAAACACTCACAGACACACACTCACTCACTCTCAGACAGACACACTCAGAGACACACACAGACGTACACACACACACTCACTCACTCACACTAATTGACACACTTACAGACACTCACTCACAGACTTACACACACTCACTCACACAGACACTCACTCACAGACACACACTCAATTTGTTCTGCTTTTCTTAGGAGACGGGTAGGGAAATAAACCAGATATCACACATACAAACACACTCATTTACACACTTACAGACACTCACTCACAGACTTACACACACTCACTCATTCACACAGACACTCACTCACTCACACAGACACACACTTACTCACACCCATTCATACACTTACACACAGACACACACTATACCAGATATCACACATACCAGAAATATACCAGATATCACACATACAAACACACTCATTCACACACTTACAGACACTCACTCACAGACTTATACAAACTCACTCATTCACACAGACACTCACTCACACAGACACACACTCACAGACATACTCACAGACACACTCACACTGCATTTGTGTCTCACTAACACTCAGATCACACACACAATCACAGACACACACATTTACACAGACACACTCACAGGCACTCACTCTGAGACACACACAATCACAGACACACACACTCACTCTCAGACAGACACACTCACAGACACACACAGACTTACACACACACACCCACTCACACTAATTCACACACTTACTTACAGACACTCACTCACAGACTTACACACACTCACTCACACAGACACACACTCACGCACATACTCACACACTCACAGACCTACACACACTCACTCACACAGACACTCACTCACAGACACACACTCAATTTGTTCTGCTTTTCTTAGTAGATGGGTAGGTAAATATACCAGATATCACCCACACAAATACACTCATTCACACACTTACAGACACTCACTCACAGACTTACACACACTCACTTACACAGACACTCACTCACACAGACACACACTCACTCACACTCATTCATACACTTACTCACAGACACACACTCACACACAGACACACACACAGACACACTCACACACAGACACACACTGACACACAGACACTCACTCACTCACAGACACACACTTAATTAGTTTTTTTTCTTAGTAGATGGGTAGGGAAATTTACCAGATATCAAAATTGTACTCCATATTACAAATGAGGGCGTACTAGGGATTTGTATAGGGGCAGAATCATATTTGTTTCCCTTGCTTTAATACTCTTCTTAATACATGCTTATATTTTATTTACCTTTGCAGCTGCTGCTTGGCATTAAGCACTGTTACCTAGGTGGTTGTCCACTCCAAATACCTTTCAATATCCAATACCCCGAGATTTAATCCATTAAGATTATAAATTGCATGTCTATTTTTGCTTCCTAAATACATAACTTTACATTTATTCGTATTAAATCTCATCTGCGATTAAGTCGACCATTATTCTCATATATTCAAATCTCTTTGGAGGTAAAGTACACCCTTCTCTGATTTAATTGCCTTGCATAACTTAGTGTCATCAGCAAAAATGGAGACAATACTTTCCCGTTCCACTAAGTCATTAATAAATATGTTAAAAAGGATAGGACCTAATACTGAACCCGGAGGACCCCACTTAGCACATTTGTCCAATCTGAGTATATTCCATTTACAACAACACTTTGCTTCCTGTCTTTTAGCCTGCTCTCAATCCATGATCAGATATGTACTGCAATTCCTGTAACCTCTTTTTTGCACAATAGTCTCCCATGTGGCACTGTAGCAAAAGCATTTGCAAAATCCAAAAAGACTACATCCACTGAGTTGCCTTGATCCAAGTTCCTACTAACCTCTTCATAGAGACTAATTTGATTTTATAGACATGACGTATCCCTCATACGTCCATGTTGACTCCTACTTATAATCCTGTTCAATTAGACATATTCTTGTATATTATCCCTTATTAACCCTTCTAAAAGATTTCCCACTACAGGCATTATCATAACCAAGACTAGTGTATAATACAGACTGGATTGGAAATTTTGCCATCTTATAGTCATACAAAGCATTTGTCAAGAGAAGTTTATGTTTAGCTAACTATATGCATGATCATAAGCCACTATTTGCAACAAGCATTTCTGTTATTTTGTATATTAAACCTCATAGGGATAAACACACTTAATACATACAGGAGTATAGGAGCCAGAATAATTCGGGGGGGGGGGGGGGGGGAGCATACAGCTCATTGTATGCACAGGCCTTAAAAAATTCTGGAGGGGGGGTTGTCCCCCACATCCCCCCAGTTTCTACACCCCTGAATAAATACACACTGCTATGTATATGCATATAATTTTAGTCAAGCCATCCTTCAGACTTCTATCTTTCTCTAAGGCTTTGAGAGAAAATAAGAGGAGGAACTGGAGAAAGTGGAGAAAGTTCCCTTAAATGTGTGACTTTCCTCCAAAACTGGTACATTTGGGAAGCTAAGAGAGACAGGCGAATTTCCCCTGAAAAGAGGGACTCTCTCACCAAACTAGAGACACTTGGAAGGTATGGTACGTTATTAAGAGAGAGCCTGTGAATTACTTAAACAAGAGTAGTGTGTGTGGTGTGTGTGGTTCTCTTAGGATTCTGTTGGCACTTTGGGTTTTATAAGATCTAAGCTGAAGTTGTCATGGTGTATTGTTACAGTTTTAGACAATATATTAGTGCTCTTTAAAATTGAGCATAGAACAGGAGGGCTCAGAGCGAGGTTCAGATAATATCGATTTTATTATGAGCATAATATTAGTGCGGGGGAGAACAATGTATTTATTACAAAATTCTCTGCAAAAATCGATGCTAATATCTGTACAAATTCAGGAAGCTTGATGGCGAAAAACTGAGTGTTTGTACTGTACATAACTGGAAATGGAAGCAGATAATAAATCCAGAAAATAAGTAACTGTTTCATTCTGCTGATATTTAATGTACAAAAAAGAAGTCAGTTTTATATGTCTGTTTGATATGCAAATGGGTAAAATTCAATTACACCTCTTATTTACTAAGGTTTTGGATGCCTTAAAGGTATACTACTTTCATGTAGTTTTTAATACACTATAACAAGTAGATGGGCAAAATTCCTGAGCTCCAATTTAATAATGTTTTCATTTATTCTAAGCTGGTAGCTGCTTTGTCCACAATATGTTACAGGAATATGATCTACCACCTCCTCCTTTAACTAAGGGTGGAAGCAGCTTATTTTGCAACTGTGACACTACAACATCACAATATGGGTTAGGCGCACAGCTAAAGGGACAGAAGAGTAGATTCTGCATGATGTGCTGTAAGATCTATATTATGTCCATTATCAACTGTAACGAACTAGAATACGGTTCAATAGCCTCAATAGTGTGCAATTTTGCACAAATAGCAATTGGGGATAGTGTAGAGAAAACGTTTCCACAGATAGCTCCTTGGACATTGTTATTCCTTCTTTGCATTTTTAACTATGGAGTAGATTTCCCCCATCGAAAATAGATATTACAGAATTCGGATCTATCCTATTATATGTACGCAAGCCGCTGAGGTTCCGATACAGCTGAGTAACATACTGTGATATGCTGTGCTGCCCTGCACTAACCCTCTAACCTCCTAACTCTAACCCCCTTCACCAGTTACCAGTTTTATCCCTAACCCCCTACACACGTTACCGGGCCTAACCCTAACCCCCTACACCACTTACCGACCCTAACCCCTACACCACTTACCGGCCCTAACCCTCTTAGCCTACCCTACCCCCTAAAACTAACTTCCAATGCATAACCCCCTAGCCCTATTGTCCTAACCCCCCTAATAATAACCCCCTAACCCTGTAAACCTAACCCCCTTACCGGCCACTAAGAGACAGCTACATCGGAAACTTTGCGGCTTCCCAGCGCTTGCTTTCCCGTGCGTACATATAACAGGATAGGTCCCAGAATTCCATTACCAGCTGTTAAGCCCTTACAAAGCTTAGTGAATGTGGGTGTCTCCTTCTCTACCTGGATGCTAATTTAATTAAAAGGCCACTGTAATGATTTATCTTTTAAATGCATATCTAAGTTTCCCTGTTTTTACCTTTTTCAAATCTAACACATACTTATATCAGAAACATAGATTACATGGAGTCATTCTATACACATACAGATTTTTTTATTTAAAAATAAAACCTGTTTTGCACACCACAGCGCTGCTTACATTGGCACAGTGTAGCTACCAATAGAAACACTGCATTCAAGTACATATTTTAACCCTTTACATTCTGTCAAGCCAACAGCAGCTCAATGCAGAGATCTACCGATTAATGTCTGGCTCCTCCTGCTTTATTCTGTATGGGGGTCTACACCTTGCTGCATAAACTGCCATCTCTGATTGATACATTGTATTAAAATGTATAGCTGCCTGTGATTGGCCAAAACAAATAATGAATGTTATGCTAATTTTAGCAAGAATTTTCAGGTGTGTTAACTCGCAAAAGCTACTGCTCGCAAACTCAAGCGATTTAGCAAACATCAGGGTGAGATTGTTAATGATTATTTTGGTATTTTGTTCATGCAAAAAATGTTTGCATACACTACTGATACCCTTCTATCAGATGCTTTCGTTATCCAGGAAACTTAGATATGCCTTTAAGTAGAAAATATCAGTATTAAGAATGTGTCAGCTTACTTGGGAGGAAACATAATCAGAATATTGCTTTTGGGCTGGAGAATATTTTTCAAACTGAAGTGTGCTGCATGACTGAAAGAAAATGACACATCTACTTCTTTTCTTATTTTATTCTGTTACAGTACAGCAGTCATTTAATGATAACGCTAAAGACAAAGCAGTTAAGTTGCAAGGATACTATAAAGATAAAGAGGATTCTGAACTATCCTGAAGAGCTATTTCTTATATGAAGAGGTTGCTCTCACAGTATTTCTGTTTAAGCTAAAGTGTGAGATATTGCAATGCAAAAGTCTTAGAATATTATATTCTATCAAAAAGTAATACTGGTGATTAAATGGCAGTGAGCAGAGATAAATCCGATTATATGGACCAAGCAGCACTTTTTGCTGTAAAATTCTCTGTTTCTTTCATCGGTTAATCATTATGCCTAGGAACAAACAGCCCTTAAAGCACCTCTGTAGTTCAATATTTAAAATATGCTTTTTTGAAGACCTTTTGAAGATCTTGACATGATACCGTTATTCATTTATAAATAATTATAGCAAATATTAAAAATATAGATATTTTTAAGGGTTTGTTTTTTGAACAGGCCATAAAAGGAGAGCATAGGGAGAGGTCAGAGGAATTTGTTGTTTAATTAGATCTTATTGGCTTTGACACCTACCCCTTTCCCCTGCACATGCTCCGAAGCAGGAATCTGGCAACAAAAAATATAAACCCTGCTCCTCCACAAATGTAAATACCTCTCTAATACACACCAAAATATCATGAATGTCCCCAAGAGGAAAAGGGTCATCAACATATATTTTATTTATTTAAAAAAAAACTAACTGTACATATTTCCCCCTTTTTTTCTCCTAATCAGAGTCAACTGATCATTTAAAAAAGTAAGAAGCTATAATGAAGAGTTTGTTAAATTCCACTGATATTAATTTCAATATAAATCAATATAAACATAGCTGTTGCCCCACTAAATTTGTGTACACAGAGCCATAAGACAAATCCCATTTTCTATGACTGTGATTGTCTATACTTATTGCACCCTTATGACTGTGATTATCAGATCTAAGATTCAACTCACCTAAAAACTTTTGTTATGTTTAATTCATGTTCTTACAAATAAATGGTGGTGCAGATTAGATCCCAATGTCCTTTTAAGAACCACAATAGTACATAATGCATTTTGTTATAGATTGCCTATTTGGGACACACTGATGAATTTAATGTATTACAAATTCCTTCCGGGGCTTTTATATGTTACTGGAACAGTTTAGATAAACAATCCTGAATATAAACTACCTGTGCTCCTGGCATTTTATAAAGCTGTTGCAGTCATATGCTTACTAGTCACGTCTCTGTACTGAAAACAAAGACTTTTAAGTCACGCTAAAAGCAAATATCTAACCAGCACCATCTGTCATAATCTACAGATTATAGTTTTACAAACAGAATCAAAGACCTAATGACAGCATATAGATAAATGAGCAGGGGCATATCACTGAATATGATGATATTCTCAACAAACAAATGAAGCCCTTGAGTACTCTCTATCTGGTGAACCAAATGCTCCATTATGCAGGAAAAGGCCTTACACAATGCAATTGCACAATGAAAAGAAGTCTGTCAAAACCAATACAAACACATAATTCAGCACTGAATATATATATAATAATCACGGCTACACAAATGTAGTGTCATCCATCAACTGTAAGGCTCTGAACCTTTTTGATCTGGATACCTTCTAGTTACCTTCCAGTCTTGAGATGCAGAAAATGTTGAACAGGTATTTTTCTACATTTGACAAATGTAGATTTTTTTTTAATTTTTGTATGGAATTGAAAATAATAATATACACTTACAGATAATTTCCTCTATTATCCGTCAGGAATTGTGATTAATGATAGTGGTATATTTAAAGTGTTAGGTTGTCCTCATCCCTCTTCCTTACTGAAGATCGATAAACTGAGATAAGTTGAGAACCACTAAATTACATCACATTGGTATAAAATGCTCTCATTGAAATCTTGCAGAAATGTACGATATCTTAGCTACAACCCATATTGCACCCAAAACCCCCATTTTATCACCAAGCAGATAAAGAAACAATGGTAGTCCCAGTACAACTTAAAGCTGCATTGAATTGTTAAGTATTAAAAGTTAAACTAAAACTAGAATTCATAAATATGGGATTACAGTGTCCCTCACTTGTATGGTGAATGGAGGGCTAAAGTTCAGTGCCATTTTCTATAGGCTAGTATTCCCTCAACCTATCTGCTGTGGTAGATATACAGTATGTATCAGATGTGTTCAGTGGAGTCAGATTGGTTTATGAATTTAACATAACAAAACTGAAAGTATGATCCCAAAATATGTGCAATTTCTAAGTTATAGTGCTGGAATTTGCTATGTTCAATAGTATCTGGAATTTTAAAGTAATGTAACATTTCAATGGGCATCCATCATGCAAATATGGCCAAAATGGTATCTGGAAAGGAGAAGATCTCTGCTTCCTTCTGCAGCTAACAGACTATATATATTTTTAATATAATTCCAAATTTTACAAAATTGGTATTTATTTATGACTATATGCTTTGTTTAATCTCAGTTCTTCTTTCCAAAATCAGTTGGATTATTTAATTGTGTAATCATGATGTGTATCTGGTTAACTACCCACCTTCAGAAATATAGTACACACAAAAAAATGTAAATTACAAACATTCTTATATGATGTATTGTAAGGACGGGCCGATAGCCGGTGAGACACATCCTGATCACACACTCACTGACCCCTTATATTACAATGGCGTTCAGTTTTATCATTAAAGGCCCACTGTTGGTCAAGAAAAAAGACACTTGTTTGTCAATTATGTGTAAGAAATGGATATAACCATTTTTTGGGGAAATCTGATTTTTTTTTTTGTCTCTCTTTATGAGTATAGGAATCCATTTTGTGTTTGTGACATCACTTCATGAGAGCTGGATCATGAGGGTCTTTTTTGACCATCATTGGAGGGGGAATTGAGGAAGGAGGGAACAGAAAACATTTCTTAATTGGAAAATAAATTGACACTACACTCCTTCCCCTTCACTCTCCAGAACGCCCTTCTCTCTCACACACACACACACACGTTACCTATGTATCATGGATTTGCCCAGGGCCCTGCAGAGGCATCAACATTACTTTTTTTTAATTACTTTTTCCTGATTAATTATGCCAGTAGCTGAGCTAAAGAATGGAGGGCCTTAATGCAAAAAAAAATGTTGGGCCACCCTTGGGGGGATGTAAAAATGTTTTGAGCTGCACCCCACTGGGCCAAGGTGTGGTCAAGGAGGCACAGGGGAATTACAGGGGTCCCAGTGCGGCCTTGGAGGGTTGGACTGGGGTAGGAGACCTCAGGTGGGCCTCTAAACTCCAGAAAAAAATATTAAATGCAAAATTATTTTTTTTACATATTACACAGCACTAGCCCCCCCCCGGAGGAGGGCCCTGGTGCACTGCACCACCTGCACCACTGGTAGATCCGCCCCTAAATTATGCTCTTTGGGCCTCATTCAATTGTTATGTGTTTGAGACCTGGCCTTGCAAGTGGTGATTGCAAGCTACGTTGCTATTCAATTGCCTTCCGTTTGTGTGCTCCGATCGTGTTACGCGCTGCACGCTACTTTCCATTGCGATCCGTCTAATCACAGCTTATTTCCATCAAAGCCTTTGATCTTTCACGGCCAGCAAGAGTTGCGGTCGCAATTATCACAAATCGCTATTCAATTGCTCAGATAACCCCTCTGAAAATAGCCAACTTCAGCTTACTGGTACCAAGGAGGTGTTGCATGGGCTTGCAAAGCCCTTACGTATCCTCGCTACTGCTGCCAAATCCAATCCCATGATTCCGGGAACCTGATCGGGACCCCCGCATTGTCCCCACATTAACCCTATGCTGCAGGGGTCCCAATCAGGAACCCTGCAGCATTTAAAACTTTTAAATTAATCGCCACAGGTTCTTAAAGGGCCCGCTGCACACTAATGGTTAACCCCATGTCGCGGGGGTATAGTAAGTACCCGTGCGACAATTAACGTATCCCTCCATGCTGCAGAGTCCCCGATCGAGACACCCGCTGCATTGAAAAAATTCAAATGTCCTGCTGCGGGTCTTTAAAGGGCACATGGCACACCAATGAGCAATCCTGGTTGCGGTGGTACTATAAGAACCCCTGTGGCACCTAAAATTAACACCCCCCAATGCTGGGTGTCCCCATCAGACCCCTGCAGTGTCCCTACAATGAACCCTGGAGCAGGGGTCCCGGTCATTAAAAATTCAAATTTGGCTTTTTGGAGGTCCTTAAAGGACCATAAAGGTCCCTGGAGGGTGTTAAAATCATTAAAGGACCTGTGCTACAATTAAAATTAGCCCTATCAGTCATGGGGTCTATACAGACCTCATAAGTCTCCAATTAACCACATCAGTCCCATAAAAGTCTATAAAGACTCTTATGGGACAATAATAACCATAACAGTAGGACCTCCTCTAGGACCCTCATGACACTAAGTACAAACACTACCCTACACTACACTATTAGCCCTTCAATAAACCAATACATCTAAACCAACCCCCTCTAACTAATGAACCTCCTCTAACTAGTGAACCCCCCTCTAACTAATGATCCCCCCTCCTCCCTATCCTATTAACCCCCTCTACCCTAACCTATAAACCTTCTCTACCCTACCCTATTAACCCCTACATCACCTACCCAACTCCTACCCTAACCTATTAACCCCTACACTACCTAACACCTACCCAAACCTAATAACCCTACACTAGTTACCTACCCTTTATTAAACCCCCATTACAGAAAATAAAAAATAGAACAATATAGAAAATAAAAAATAGAACATCACAGAGCATAAAAAAGAACATTACATAAAATAAAAAAGCACTATTACAGAAAATATAAACACCCAATACTCACATAAAATAAACAAGCTACAACCAAAAATAAACACATCCCTATTACATTAAAACTAAAACCCACACCTAGCAATAAAATAAAGTTTAAATTATACCACTAACCTCGCCAAAATGCCCCTCCAGCAACGATGATGTTTTTTGCTTCGTCCCTAGACAAGGGCCCATCCATAGATTCCCCCAGGTCCGGCACCCGTACAAAAAAAAAGAAACATTACAATTTATAAATACATACAACATATAACACAATAGATTCTAAATAGTATATTTACCCGTCCCAAATGCCCATCCAGCGATGTCTCCATCCTCCTTGAAGTCTTCGGCGGCAGGGCCCCTCCAAAACAACCCAACAGGCTAAAAAATAAAAAAAATCGGAGGCGCTACCCAGCGCCAGTGAGTGTTCTTGCGCATACTCCGGTAAAATTTAGAAATGGCGCCTTCTGATTGACTGGAATATGATTGACAGCGTTTCCAGGCAATCAGAAGGCACAAAGGTGTGAGCCAATCAGAATGGGATACACCCGCATATCCCATTCTGATTGACTGATGTACCTGTCAGGAATCCAATCAGAAGGCACTAGGGCACACAGGGGATCCTCCCTGCATACATATCTTGTAACTTTTAATTTTCCTGTGTGAACTTACGTTATTGATTATTATTACTTTTTATTTATAAAATACCAATATTTTTATAATATGTATAAGGATTTAGTACAATGTTGTTGTTGCTTAGTCGTTCAGTCATGTCCGACTTCCTGTGACCCTATGGACCGTAGCACGCCAGGTACATCTGTCAGTCACCACCTAAGTTAAGGTTCATCGCTTCAATAATCTCTATCATGTCGTCCCCTTCTTCGCGTGCCTTCCATCTTTCCCGGCATTAGAGTCTTTTCTAGGGAATCCTGTCTTCTCATTATATGGCCAAAATATTTGAGCTTCAGCCTTATGATCATAGTTCCCAGTGAACAGTTTGTATTGATTTCCTGAAGTACTGATTTATTTGATCTTCTCGCAGTCCTAGGGATTCAAAGCAGTCTTCTCCAACACCACAATTCAAAGGCATCAATTCTATGGCACTCAGCTCAGCTCTCACATCTGTATGTTACTACTGGGAATACCATAGTTATAATTTTGCAGACCTTTGTTGATAGTGTAATGTCTTTACTTTTTACTAACTTGTCCAGACTTGCCATGGCTTTCCTCACCAGAAGCAAACGACTTTTAATTTCATGGCTACAGTCACCATCTGAAGAGATCTTGGATCCCAGGAAAATAAAATCTGTCACTGCCTCCACTTCTTCCCCATCTATTTTCCAGGAACAGATATTGCCGTTTGCCATGATCTTTGTCTTTTTAACTTTGAGCAGCAGGCCAGCTTTTGAACTTTCTTCCTTTACCTGCATTAATGGGTCATTTAGTTCCTCCTCACTTTCAGCCATCAGAGTAGTATCATCGGTGTATTTGAGGTTGTTGATATTCCTTCCAGCAATATTGATTCCAGCTTTGGATTCATCCAGCCCTGCCTTATGCATGATGTACTCTGCATATAAGTTGAAAAAATAAGGTGACAATATACAACCATGTCACACACCTTTTCTTAACTTGAACCATTCTATTGTCCTGTCTTCGGCTCTGACCGTGAGTTCTTGGTCCAGACAGAAATTCCTCAGGAGGTGAATGAGATTATCTGGTACTCGCATTTCTTTAAGAACTTGCCAGATATTGTTGTGATCCACACAGTCAAAGGCTTTAGAATAGTCTATGAAGCAGAAGTAAATGTTTTTTTCTGGAACTCTCTTGCTTTCTCTATTATCCATCGGACATTGGCAATTTGATCTCTTGTGCCCCTTCCTCTGTGGAACCCGGCTTGCATATCTGGTAGTTCCTGGTCCATATATTGTTGGAGCCTATTTTGTAGGATCTTAAGCATTACCTTGCTGGCATGTGAAATTAGTGCAATTGTTTGATAATTGGAGCATTTGGCAAGCTCTTTGGCATTGCCTTTTTTGGGGATTGGGATGTAGACTGACCTTTTCCAGTCTATTGACCACTGTGGAGTTTTCCAATTTTTTTGGCACAAGGAAAGAAGCACTTTCACAGCATATTCCTGTAAAATTTTGAATCGTGTTATTAGCAAGGCATCCTAGGTCCAATCTCACTTCACTCACCAAAATGCCTGGCTCCAGCTCATTGGACAAACTATTGAGGTCCTCACTGATGTAAAGATCCTTCCTATATAGATCTTCAGGTTAGTCCTGCCACCTTTTTTTTATCTTATCTACTTCTGTTAAGTCCCTACTATGTTGGTCTTTTATCACGCTCACTTTGGCATGAAAGGTTCCTTTGAGATCCCCAATGTTCTTGAAGAGATCTCTCGACTTTCCTATTCTGTTATCTTCTTATATCTCTTTACATCACTCACTGTAGAAAGCCTCCTTGTCTCTTCGTGCTATCCTCTGGAATACTGCATCCAGTTGGACAAATATGTTCCTATCACCACCACCTTTCACTTTCCTGGGCTTATTCCAAAGCCTCATCAGACAGCCAGTTTGCCTTTTTAGTTTTCTTTATTTTGGGGATATTCTTTTTGCTGTTTACTGGATAATGTTGCAAACTTCAGTCCAGAGTTCTTCAGGCATTCTATCTTCTATGTCTAGTCCCTTAAATTTATTCTTTACTTCCACTGCATATTCACAAGGGATCTTATTTATTTCATATATGCTTAATCTGACGATTTTCCCTCTTTTCTTCAGTTTAATTCTGAACTTTGCAATAAGAATCTCATGGACTGAGCCGCAGTCAGCTCCAGGTCTTATTTTTGCTGACTGCATAGAGCTCCTCCTTCTTTGGCTACAAGGTATACAGTCAATCTGATTTCTATATTGTACATCTGGTGATGTCCATGTGTAGAGTCGTCGCGGAGGCTGCTGGAAGAGGATGTTTGCTATGACCAGAGAATTATCTTGACAGGATTCTACTAATTCATTCTTTTGATTCCCTACTTTAGTATTCCAATCTACTATGATGATAGTTACATCTTTTCTTGGTGTTATATCTATGACGTGTTGAAGATTTTCATAGAACTGGACAACATCAGCCTCTTCAGCATCCATGGTTGGAACATAGACTTGGATCACTGTGATGTTAAATGGCTTGCCTTGAATTTGAATTTAAATTATTCTGTCATTTATTGGGTTGTAACAGAGCACTGCTTTTGCCACCCTTTGATTGACTATGAGGGCTACTCCATTTCTTCTGCGGGTTTCTTGACCAAAGTAGAAGATTTGGTGGTTGCCTGATGTGAAATGTCCCATTCCAATCCATTTAAGTTTACCAATTCCCAGGATATTGATGTTTAGCCTTGTCACCCCATGTTTGACCACATCCAGTTTGCCTTGGTTCATAGTTCTAACATTCCAGGTTCCTTTTCTGAATTGTGCAGCATCAGATTTTCCTTTCCCCTCCAGACACATCCGCAGCTGGGTGTCCTTTCGGCTTTGGCCCAACCACTTCATTAAATCTGATGTTACTCGTACTCGCCCTCTGCTCTTCCTCAGTAATGTGGTAGGCACCTTCTGACCTGAGGTTCTTATCTTCCAGTGCCATATCATTATGTCGCTGGTTGTGCTTGTCCATAGAGTTTTCTTAGTAAAGTTACTGGAGTGGGTTGCCAGTTCCTTCTCCAGTGGACCGCAATTTTTCTGACCTCTCTGCTATGACCTGTCCATCTTAGGCGACCTATCATGGTATAGCTCACAGATTCAGTGAGGTACACAAGCCCCTTCACCACGACAAGGTAGCGATCCAGAAGTAGAATAGAGTAGGTATAATAAGAAAACAAATTACAAATCTGGAGCTTTAAATTCTTTGCAGCTTGTCTCCCTATGTTCTATATATCATCATATGAATCAACAATCAGTACCCTTCCAGATGTTGCAATTTACTTTATACCAAAGATCCTAAGAAACTGGAACAGTCACTGTGTGGAACATAAAATGCTCTGTTACATTCACTGCATAATTGACAGCTTGTATATTTTAGAGTGTGCATATTTCTTGGCACATTTACAAATTATAATGTATAACGTAGATAATTATTATATTATCTCTGTCTTTTTGCATTATGAATAGAGTTTCTTCTTTGATATTTAATATAAACAAAATATAATACACTGTACTTCGTTCTACTAACATCAAACTGAACATATATTACAAACATAAGCTCCTTTCACATTAGCTATGTGATACATTTTCTCTTCTAATGAATATAGACGCATATGGGGGTCACAAAACAATGGGCTTGATGCAATACAACATGTAAATAATGTTTAATACAATTTTTTTTTCACAAACGCATTATTGTACAAATTAATCTGGTGCATATTCACCAATTAATAACTCCTACATTATGACCCGGCAAGACCCAAAGTCCCTGACCCCCCAAAAATGACACAACACAACTGTTGGAGGTACAACTGGCCGCAGAGAGTTTTATTGTTATCATATGCAAATGGCATATGTAAATTCACTACAACAGGGGAGGAGCCCCAGGCTTGGCAGTAACCCCATCCCTTGAGCCCACGCTCAAGAGGTCAACCTCTGTGCCGTCGTCACACCTTCCCAGGGTAGGGACGGCCCTTTCTCACAATTGGCCCGGGCAACTCCCCCACCCGCCCCAACACAACTTATTAAAAACTCTGCTGCAACAAACCACATATAAACAACCATAAGCTCATCACATGAGCACAAATCTCCTGAATAATGACTTAATATATTACAATATTTCTTATTTCCTTTTTTTTTTTAAACACATTCTTTATTTATTTATTATATATATATATATATATATTTTTTTTTAAATATATAATACTTAACAATATCAAATGCTCTTACAACAGGGAGGGTGGTGGGTGCCTGGTTTCCTGCCTGCCATGGAGTGAAGCTAAAATGGCGCCCGTGCTTGCCTAAGGGTGCGGAGCCACCGCACCTCTCGCTCGAGGCCCGCCCCCCGTTTCCTCCACCGGCACTTGGTCCAACGCTGGTTGCGCCCCGGGGGTCCTTCATTATACATAGTAAAAAACATTATTTTATATTAGGTGAATTTCATTAAAGGTTCTTTTCTAAAGGCGTACTAGCCCTGAAGTCAGTATGCCAATGAATATGAACTGAGCATATTATTAAAAAAAAAAAGCTCAAATTTTACTTATTCTTAAAATGTTTTATTTGTATTCCTGGTGACCCATTTGCATCTCTAATCAAACACACACTTTGCTCCTGAGTCACATGCCCCCATAATTTACATATAATCCTTCTAAAGTGACTCAGCAGCAAAGGAGGAATGTGGTGCTTGATCAGAGCTGCATATTGAGTCACATGGAATAAAAATAAAGCATTTTAAAAATAAGAACGTTTAATTTTTTTTTAATACATGCTCAATCATCGTTCTTAGGTATAAATCTATACTGGCTGTGATAGATCACATTAGACCAGTAGTTCTCAATCTTTTTTGGTCTGAGGACCGGCTGGTCGCCATCCAGTGCTCATGGGGACTGGCTGTGAGACCCAGAACTTGTATAATAGGGTGATGCTTTATGTGACTAACTGAAATTTTATCTAGCTCTGCTTATAAGTTCAACTGCTTATAAGTTCATCTATACTAATGGTGATGGTTTATATAAATGGCTATGTTGTTTTCATACCTGATAAAGTCACATGGACCGCCACTGTTCCTAGGACTGGCTGTTGAGACCACTGTATAAGAAGACATGGTAGCTGTCAAGATTTGACTATAGTGATCTTTCCTTATAATCACTAACATTGATCCATTCCAACAATGCATTCACTAAATCTCCACGCACATTTTTATATCACATCTGTAGTGAAAGCAGTTGATGATTTTTTCAAAGAACTGTGCATGGTAATGGTCAATCTGATTTTATAAAGTAATGGAAACAATACAGCCTTTTTCATCTCATTTTATATGCAACATTGCTGCATTGAAATCTACCATTTTGTTTTTTTCTGATCCTCTTCCTCAGATGTAAGACTTTGAATGCAGAGGAGGCTTCTATCTGCACAATGGAGAAGCGTTAGTTTAGAACTTCCTGTGCTTTGATTAGGTTTACACACTCTCCTGACAAATAAATGTGACTACAGTAGCCCTTTAAAAAGTAAATTTAATTTTAACTATCCGCAGAACAGATCTGTAAATAATTTATTATTGACCTATATTAGCTATGTATGATGTGATTCCCACTTTAATAAGTTATAAATATTTCACACAAGTGAGCTAGAATAGGTTGCCCTCAGAGTGGGTTATCATGTCCATAGAACTAACCTTTCGATTAGTTCGTAATGTGATTATGCACCTCTATTTTGTTGTTGCATATGCAAATAATGCTAAGGGCTTAATCTCCCTAAGTGTGATAAGGGACTCCATACGTGGATTCCTTGCTCACTTTGCCTTAGGGAGTATAGCTACTACTCACTGACAAGGCTGCATTGTATGTCTGGGGTTTGATCTTTCTCCTGTTCAGGGTAGAATTACCACTTTTACCCAGGTACAAAATACACTATTACAAAGGATGGAAAATACTCGTAACACGTACACAATCAACGCCATTTTACAACACTAACTTGCAACTAATAACATTACGAATCTAAAATGCCGCTTCACCCGACTAAACCTCGCGGACACAGCCTATTTACACTGCACACTTGGCACATTGCTGACACTATCTCCTCAGGGCAGCAACAGTCCAACTGTACATTGTATGCTGCAGTAAGATAAAAAGAGATTGTTAGCTCTTCAGGCTGTTGATTGCTGGATATATTAATTAGAAATAGGTAAAGTATATTAATTCATTATCTAAAAAAATATATATATAGATATATATATCTGTCTTTGTGATGAGCGCCGAAGATGATCGTTGCAAAGCACAAAACAGGAAGGACACAAGGGGAGAGGCTTGTAATGAGCGCCAAAGGTGCTCAGAGGAGCAAAAGTACACAAGAGGAGAGGCTCACAATGAGCGCCGAAGGTCCTCAGAGTAGAAAAAGCTTTATATTGTGTGGCAAACAGCATTGCCATGGCTTACATTTTTATTGCCCCGTCATTTTTGACGAGCAAGTCGCTAGTAATAAATACAAATCAAAAGAAACAATTTTTTGGAGAATCTAGCTCTGAATAACTGCTTATAAAATGTGCTCTAATTATAGGAATTTTTCAAGGCTTCAGGTGTTGAACTGTGGTGGGCTGTGAGCAGAGAAATGGTTTGGTGAATGATATGATAGTGATCAGGTTTAGTGTTTTATCCTTAACATTCCCATAAAATACATACTGATTGTACCCACCGTAGTCTCTCGGCCCATCTTGATCCATCAATATCTAACACTTTATTAGTGGTTATTATTGTGATAATAATCTAGAATAATTTAAACATTGTCCATGTTCATTTGAGTTGGCAATGCTTTTTAGACTTTGTAGACTTTTTGCCTGAAAACCATATATAGCATGTGTGCGAAAACATATGAGATATGTAAGTAAAAACATTTTTTTTGTTTAATTTATTAATTTGAGGAAATTTGATAAACCTAACTGAATAAGAGACTCAGTGTGAACTGTGAAATATATTTAAATCCACTGCTTATATAAAAAAGCCTCCTGAATTATAAACCTCATCAGCTGTAAGTGCACAGTATGCAGAATTTTATACATTATGACAGCTGCAAAAGATCTGATTATGTTAATCCATCCATTGCAAAAAAAAAAAACGTACTTTGTATGTTATATCAGACAGATGTGTAGAAAAAGAAAATGTGCATGTCATGACTGAAAGTGTCATTATTCTAACTTTATTTAAATCATTTTATAACATAAATATATTATGGCACCTGGGGGAGCAAGTCTTGAATGAATCATTCATGATTACTCATAAAGGTAAGTTATAACTATCTGGCTATAGTTTTGATTTTTCTATTCCTTTATTTTATTTTATTTCTTTCTCTCTGCTCATTTATGGAAATTGTTAAATGTTATGTTGTTTTAGATGTGTCTTTTGTTTAATATATATTTGTATTTAAAGAGACAGTGTAAGCACTTTTCATTTGAAATCTTATTTTTTTGTTCATCATTAATTAACATACATACATACATTAACATACATGTGCAAACAGCAGCAACCCAAATCTTTACCCGTAAAATACAATTGAAAAATATATATTACCTAATTAATGGCTGCTGCTATACCCTACCCTCTCTGTTTGTCCTGAACACTACTGAAAACAAAACAAACATTGCAACTCATAAAATTAAGCAGCTCACTTTGGAAATGGGATTGTAACTCCTTATCCTATAGAGCCTGCTCCAGTTATCCACCCAGCCAAATTGATGCTTGACCAGTTTAAATGTTTGTTTTATTTTCACGACAATGAGAGAGGTGGGGAGGGGAACAGCAGCAGTCATTAATGAGGCAAACTGTATTTTTAAATTATATTTTATGGCTAAAACATTTCATTGTTGCTGTTTGCACATATATTTTTAATGTTAATTAATGGAGAACTGAAAAATAGATTTAACATGAAACAGGCTTACATTAGCCCTTTAGTTTTAACTCATCAGATACAAATATACATAGGCCCTCATTCAATTGCGATTTGGCCAATTGAATAGGGGTCTAAATAAGCACATAACATATTTTTTTTAAAGAAGTTTTTAGTTAGTAAACATCTATCCAAAAGCAAGGTTTTCACTAACTAAAAACTTCTTTAAAAAATAAATGCTATGTGCTTATTTAGACCCCTATTCAATTGGCCAAATCGCAATTGAATGAGGGCCATAGTATGGTGATCCAGGGGTAGATGCTATTACTGACCAGGGCCACCTGCTATAGATTACAGGTTAACTACCCACAAGGACCATTGGGTTATTGGAAATCTCTGCACCAGCACCCTGATATCTGGCTTCTGTATCAGTCAGGGTCTCTCCATCAGGAATCAGCACTTCCAGGAGTGCCAGTAACCTTCCTGTGGTAGTGACCAGGACAAGTTACTTGCAGGGTGGAGATAGGATCTCAGTATTGAAGCCACCAGGAGCAAATAAGAGAACATACCATTTCTATGTGCCTCAGCAGTGAACTGATTTATTTTTTGGAAAGGCAACAATATTTATAGTGGTTATATACAGACGGAGGTGTATACCACACAACAATGACAGGGAGTGGCAGACAAACAGAGGAGATTGACTCCACATGGGGTCAATTTGTATGACAACCTCCAAATACAAATAATGCTGTCTCCTTGTCTAGTGGTCCAGACCTCAGAGTACATTAACTGTATCTGGCAAACAATGGGGCAGAACAGATTGCAATACAATGGAGGTGTTTACGCACATAGTCCAGTGGCTGGAGCCAAGCAGTCTGTCCATTATGGTGGCTCAATGGGCTAAGATCCAGGAACTGGAAAAGGGGGCCGTGACACATAGGTACAATAAGAATATTGTCACAGCACGCCAGGTACATCTGTCTGTGTTTCTGGTTGTGCTTATTATTATTATTATTATAGTTCATTTATAACGCGCCAACATATTCCATAGCGCTGTACATATGTTAAGTTCAGACAAAGATAAATACAAATGAACATATAGCAAAGCAAGGAGGGCCCTGTGCTTATCCATATGGTTTGACTGGAAAATATACTGAAGTAGGTTGCCAGTTCCTTCCCCAGTGGACCACAATTTATCCAACCTCTCTGAAATGTCCTGCCTATTTTGGATGACCCTACATGGCAGGCACTCATTTGGGTGACTCTACTCAGGCAGGCATTAACTCCTACAGGCACACACTCAGGCAGGTGGGCACTCAGGCAGGCACACACTCTCAGGCGGGCACTCACTCAGGCAGGTACAACACTCAAGCAGGCACAAACTTAGGTGGGCACTCACTCAGGCAGGCACTCAGGCACTCACTCAGACAGGCACGCACACACTCACACACTTAGGCAGGCACTCACTCAGGCAGGCACGCACTGAGGCAGGCACTTATTCAGGCAGGCACTCACTCACTCAGGCACTAAGGCAGGAATGCACAAACTCAGACAGGCACACATGCAAGCAGGCACGCTTTCAGGCAGGCAGGCACTCACACACTCGGGCAGGCACACACGCACTCACCCACTCAGGCAGGCACGCACTCACACACTTAGGCAGGCACACACTCAGGCTCAGGCTTACTTGCTGAATTTCTTGCTTTTGCAAAGAGTTTTCTCTCAATGTTGACACCCACCAGAAATTCCCAGGGATAATTAGCATATGTTATACAATGTTTCTTTTCTGCCTGGGGATTGTGCAGACATGCTCAGTTATCACCTGATGTCTGCCCTACTGTGGGAAGTCACATGATGTCAGACACTGTTCTTTCCTTTAGATTTATGTTCATTCACTGATTGTTTTATCTACATCCCAGGTGATATTCCTCCCAGCCCCAGAGAATTGCCCCCAGCCCCAGAGAATTGCCCCATGACCTCCACCAACCCCAGAAAAGTGCCCCGAGCCCCAGAGAATTGCCCTGTGACTTCCACCAACCCCAGAAAAGTGCCCCCAACCGCAGAGAATTTCCCTGTGACCTCCCTCAGCCCCAGAGAACGGCCCCATCACCTGCCCCAGCGAATTGCCCTCCAGCCCCATTGAACTTTGTGTCATCAGCAAAAATGGAGACACCACACTTTAATCCCACTTCCAAGTCATTAATAAATATGTTGAAAAGGAGTGGACCTAATACTGAACATTGAGGAACCCCACTTACCACATTAGTCCAAGCAGAGTATGTTCCATTTACCACAACCCTTTGCTTCCTGTCTTTTAGCCAGCCCTCAATCCATAAGCAAATATTTACTGCAATTCCTGTATCCTTTAGTTTGCTCAATAGTCTCCCATGTGGCACTGTATCAAAAGCCTTTGCAAAATCCAAACAGACTACATTCACTGAGTTGCCTTGATCCAAGTTCCTACTAACCTCCTCATAGAAACTAATTAGGTATATATGAATCTGAAAATCATTATGTGAATTTACTCAGACTACTCCTTCTTAGGTGAGGGCTTCTCTCTCAAATGTGAAGACTAATACTCAATTTAATCATAAAAATATTTCTACTCAAACTTTACATTTTCCAAGATGTATCATTAATCTATTAACTATTCCATTCTTAGGTATGGTTATGGCTTTGGGACTTTGATATTAAGAGCATGTAGAAGGCGGAAAACAGAAATACCTCTGTCAATAGTTACAGATCTAATCTCTAATAATACATTTTATTTATATTTAACCGTCTTCTGTTACTGGAAGAAGGAGCTGTTTTGTGAGTTTTTGCTATTTTGACCACTAAGATATATTAACACTTAATTTACAACACACATAATTACTGATATTGCATAATTCACACACATAGATTAATATAGGCCACATCACATCTACACCCCCCCATGCCCATACTATAATACACATAATACACACATTCTTGTTTTACCTCATACATATACACATATATTTTATATATTGATTTATCCTTATATTTATTTCATAATTTCCAGGAGGGTAGAGGAGGGGAGGAGAAGAGTTAGGACAGAGAGGAGAGAGAGAGAGGAATTCCAAGGGAGGAGAATGAGGAGAGGATAGGAGGATAGGAGAGAAGGAGAGGAGGAGAGGAAGAGAGGAAGATTGGTAGGTATTGAGAGAGGGAGAGAAAGAGGCAGGTCAGGGAGGGATGTGCCCCCAGATGTAGGCACACAAGGAGTAGTGGCAGAGGGTCAGGGGTCTGATCCCACGGGGGAGGTAGTGGTGAGGAGGGACTAGCCCCAGGGAGAGAACAGGGAGGCAAGGAACCCCAGTTGGAAGGGCAAGCGGTTGTGCCAAAGTACAGGGCCCCCAATGATAGCCCAGAGGAGATGATGATCCTCTTCAGCGAAATCTGTGCCCGCTATAGTATCATACATGGTGGGAAGGAAGTGAGGCCTAGAAAGAAGGCATGTGCCTGGAGTGAGGTTGCTACAGCTGTTTCTGCATTAGGGGTTTCAAACTTATGTCAAGTCTGTGAAACACAGATATGATGACAACCTGATGAAGGTAAGAGGAAGATGGTAGCGGACCTTGAAGCAGTGGAACAAGCCACTGGCAGTAGTGAGCCTTCCGGGACAGCTGGACTTGGGTTTTCAGGGAAGTCTGCAATGTGAGTATCATATAAGCATCATATACTCCTGGGGTGAGCAATTAATTTCCCAAAGGGGCCTCATGAGAAACTTGGAATGTTGTGGAGGGCCAAACCATAAATATTAATTTTATAGCTTTATTTTATTTTATTTTCTCAGTGCCAGGAGCAGTATCTACAGAATTCTATCCATCTCAGTGAGTAACAACACTACTGCTCACAAATTGCCCCTTTTACAATTGGCAGCGTTTTTTGTCCAGGACACAAATTTGTATCCCACTGTAGGCCACTGTAGTGGGCCGCATAGGGACAGCCAAAGGGCCGTATGTGGCCTGCGGGCCGTACAATGCCCAGATCTGATATACACCATCACACCTTCATATGCACACACATGAACCCCACACACATAGATAACTGACATACAATAGCACTGTAAACCCACTGGTTATAACTAAAGATATATGGGGCAGAAATAACCATGTACAGTCGGACAGCAAACATATGATTATCATAAGTGTTATCAATGAAATGTCTGTCCAATACCTGTAGGTAAAACTGATTCTGAGTAGCCGTCGACAAATAGATCAAGATTGATTTGACATCCAAAAGAGAGTACATGTATGGGTGTGCACACTGCAGCATATGCAGAAACAGACGGTTAGTACATGTGCTAGCCTAACCTGGACCATGTCTCATCTGTATGTTAATAACCATTGCTGAGAATTGGTCACAGATTGGTCAGTCTCACACACTGCACAGTAGATTTAGCTGAACAAGTGTCCTAATGAACTGCAGATGGCACACCGCGCCAGAATTACAGAAACTGATATGAATCATGATCCATGATGCTCATGACACAGGTCAATGTTTATCTGCGTAAAACAATCACCACAGCCAATTTTAAATGACCATGATGTCAGGGATATGGAAACACTCAGCGAACAATTATTTAGAGAATCCAAACTCAAACACTATTGTCCTTTCATTTCAGTACCCAGGAGGCCTACACCACCCAAAGAGACACAGGCGGTGGCTCCACAGGAGGAGGAACCACATCCACCCCTGGAAGTGGTGGTGAAGGAAGCTGGAAACAATCCAGAGGGCTTAGGACCGTCACAGGAAGCTGGCCCATCAGCAGCAAGATGGCAACCCACACGATCATTGTGGGAAGTTTCCCCAGGCCCGCACACGCATCATGGGCACGTTGCCAGCCTTTTCATCCACATCACATGTCAAGGAGCCAGCAACCACCACCACCTTTACAGATTTCCTGGTACTGGAGACCACCATCAGCAGGCCCACCACTGCCACCTGGTCCGATACCATGGATGCCTTGGCAGGACCCCACCGCTCCTCCACTTCTAACCTGGGCTCACTAAACCTGGGCACATCTAACCTGGGCTACACCACCACCATCTCTGACACCATCACCCGGTCAACACCAAACCATCACCATTGCTGATACCAACTGTACTGCCATTGCCGATATCTTCGCCACAAGCACCTCTGGCATCACCATCCCCACCAGCACCCTTGTCATCAACACAGCCCATCGACAGTCCCGGTATGTCCAGTGATAGACCTCACATCCCCTCTCAAGTTATTTTGAGGGAGATCCTGCACCAGATCCAGAGGGAGGACGAAAGCAATACCATCCTAATGGAACGACTGGCACTCCAGATGGAAAGGCAGAATGACATTGCAACCACTCGTGTTGACAGCATCAGATTGCTATCTGTAAGGTGAGGAGCCACAATCGAAGGATGGAGAGGTATGAGCAAAAGGCAAATAAGGACAGACAAGCCCAGACAAGGCTCATTCAGCGGCTATTGCAATTGGCAGCCTTTAGTTCCTCCAGCTCCAAAACCATCGCAACTAGAGCCGGTGCCCTCCTCATCTCACACCTTACCACCAACACCAGCTGCTACACAGCAACCCCAGGTGAACGCAAACCCCTCCTTCCAACACCTGCTCATTGTAATAGATGGAGGAGTCGCGCAGGCACGGAAGGTGGGGCCCAATGCTGAGGAAGAGGAGTAGGTAGGCGAGAACTTCCCCTAAGTCCAATATGACAGGTGAATTGAATGTGAATTGATTGATACCAAAACACTTGATGGGATGTCACCAAATGATAATGGGTATACATCTTGGCACATGGCCACCAGCAATGGCGTGGGACTTGAGTTGGCTGTTTCTCCATGTGCCTCTGCACAGCCTCCATGTGTGTTTGCAGCCCTCCCTGATGGGTTAGAGTAGATTACTGTGTTGTATTTTCCCCTGGTCCCCTTCTGGATCACTACCTTGTGGTGGTGAAGGAGTGTGTGTACTTCAATGAAGCTGTGAGCTATACCATGTAGGATCACTCTCGGTGGACAGGTCATAGCAGAGCGGTCAGAGAAATTGCAGCCCACTGGAGAAAGAACTGGCAACCCACTCCAATGCAATGCAAAACTTGTGGATAAGCGCAGACAAAGACATAGATAAGTGTGCTGCAGTCCATAGCCTCAAAGAGAGCCGGACACGATTGAAATACTGAACAAGAAAAAAATTAAATGTTCCCCTACTACTTTCTTTTCCCAATGTAGATCTGATGAGTGAGATGTATATAAGAATATCTTTGTCTTTTTAGGGTCTACATTAGAGCCTCTGTGAAGGAGAAAGGGATAATATGGCAGGCAGTTTCATGTTTTTGTGTTGAAATGTAATCAGGTAGTGTGTCTTTAATTGCTTTCAGCATCTTGCAGCCAAACTTTTCATATTGGCATATGCCTGACCATTACAACATATGAGAAAACAAAATATTTTTTTAAGGCCTATTTGTATCTTTTCTTGTGAATTAATGTGCAATGAATTCTAATACCTTCCATTGTTTTCCCTTATATTTTAAAGTCCATTGGTGTGTTTAATTGTCTCTTGCAGTGTTACAAATAAGTCTGTAAACCCTTTGCTTGTCCTATTTGGAACCTGTACTATATTTGGCTACATTTACCGTTTGTAAATAGGGGCCTCGGCCTTTCATACATTATATGATGCCTGTCAATGTCCTACTCTAATCTCTGCCCAGTTACATTACTTTTTTCATTTTCTTAACTCAGTATTGCTTCTGACCTGAGAAAGGGAGGTACATCTCACGAAAGCTTGTCGTTTCATTGAAAATGTTTGTTCAGTAAACAAGATATCAGTTTATACTCTGATTCATTTACATTAATAGACACTCACTACTACCTCTCTCTCTATATGTAGACAACCTGGATGTTGTCAAACGTGAGATGAAAAGATTAAACAATGATATTCTGGAAACTAGTGAACTTAAATGGACTGGAATGGGACATTTCATATCAGACAACCACCAAATCGTCTACTGTGGTCAATAATCCTGCACAAGAAATGGTGTAGCCCTAATAATCAATTAAAGGGTGGCCAAAACAGTGCTTGGTTAAAAGCCAATAAATGATAGAATCATTTCAATATAAATTCAAATCAAGCTATTTAACATCACAGTAATCCAAGTCTATGCTCCAGCTATGCATTCTGAAGAGGCTTATGTCCAATTTTATGAGGATATAACACCAAAAAGGATGTTACTCTCATCATGGGAGATTGGAATGCTAAAATAGGGAAGCAAAAGATATATGGAATAACAGGCAGGTCAGAGATTCTGCAAGATAATTATCTGGTCAAAGTAATCACACCCTTCCAAAAGCCTCTTCTATATTGTCTGTCTGGTAACGTCCATGCGTAATCAGATTGACTATATACTTTATTGTAAACAAAGGAGGAGCTCTATACAGTCAGCAAAAACAAGACTTGGAGCTGACTGTGTAACAGATCATTAGCTTAAACTGAAAAAAATATGGAAAATCATCAACCCAAGCATGTATGAAATAAACAATAATAATATCATGTGCAGTGTAGGCAAAGAATAGATTTAAGGGACTAGACTAGACATGGTAGATGCCTGAAAAACTTTGGATACAAATTTGTGACATTATAGAGAAAACAACAACAAAAAATATCTTCAAAATAAAGAAAAACTAGGAAGGCAAGCTATTTAACTAATGAGGCTTTGAAAGTAGCCAAAGAAAGAAGAAAAGTGAAAGGAAGTGGGGATAGGAAAAGGTACGTCCAACTGAATACAGAATTCCAGAGTATAGTAAGACGAGACAAGGAGACATCATATAATTAGCAATGTAAAGAGATAGAAGATAGCAGAATAAGAAAGTCAAGAGATCTCTTCCAAATCATTGGCGGATCACAAGGCAACCTTTCATGTCAAAGTGAGTATGATAAAAGACAAGTATGGTAGGGCGATTAACTGAACCAGATCATATAATGAAGAGGTGGCAGGAATACACAGAATATCTATACCAGAAGGACCTCAACAGTATTGATAATCTCAATAGTTTGTCAAATGAGCTGGAGTAAGACATCTTAGAGAGTGAGGTGAGATGGACCCTAGGAAGCCTTGCTGATAACAAGGCTGCAAGAGTTGATGAAATTCCAGCTGAAGTATTCAAAATCCTACAATATGATGTTGTATTTCTTGCCTTATGCTAACATATTTGGAGAACTCAGCAGTGGCCAATAGATTGGAAAAGGTCAGTCTACATCCCAATCACAAAAAATGAGAAGACCGGTTTCCCTAGATAAGACTCTAATGCTTGGAAAGATTGAAGACACACAAAATAGGGGCAGCAGAGGTGGAGATGGATAGATGAGGTAATTGAAGCAATGAACATGAGGGATCTCAAAGGGGCAATGGCTGGCAGACGTGCCTGGCATGCTGCAATCCATCGGATCATGGAGAGTCGGACACTACTGAACGACTAAACAAGTAGATATTAAATTCAAGTTTAATAATTTGGGGAATATGTGGTTATGCACACATGTAACATAAAAGGAGCCTTCAGGTGCCCCCTTCTTTATGGGGCCCCATCCACCAGTATCTCTTGAACCCCCTGAAGATGACCCTGGATAGAGCAAACAGTTGTACTTGGTGAACTCCTGAGATAACTGCAGTAAGTGATTAAGATGCTTTTTGTTTTCTATAGTACACAGTTTTTATTAAAAAATTTTATTTTGGACATGCAATTTCTAATTCAGTAGAGAAAATCGCATTATCATCATTACAGTTTTAAACTCTAGAATTTCATTTACTTTTTATAAACAAATATGATTTACATTTTGAACCAAAATGTTATTTTTATCCAACATTACAAAACAACATTTAGTGCTGATATTTAATTTAAACCAGGAAAAAATTATTAAGGTCAGCTTGACCTCTCTCTCAAGCCAAAAAAATAAATAGAATTAACACATTTTTATTGAATGCAACAATTAAGCGCCTTTCCTAATCATACCTTTGAAGGTTTGTAGATTCCTGCTCATTAAATTGCAAGGTTTCTCTACCCTGAAAGCATACACTTTTATTCAATTAAAAGTGTGAGTTTTTAGCATATACATTAAAACACAATCTGTATAGAAATAATGTATTTCTATATTCCATTTGCATGAAAATGTGTTTTATTTCTAAAGGGCATCCACATGGGAAATTTCAAGTGACTAAGAAAAGTGGGAGAGCAACGATTATTGCTATAAACGTCATTCTCTTAAGTGCCTCTATCAAAAGTTCTAGAAAAAGTCAGAGCAAATTTTTTCTCTGTATTTAACCATTTATATTAATGATACAAAGAAAAATGGAATAAAACATATAAAAATAAAAAGTTCATGACATTTTAGAAGGCAATATTTAGGCAATACTTATGTATGTGTATTGTAATATGTTTGAAATATCAGACACAAAAGGTAGATCTTGGTATAATTATTGTAAGGAAGATAGACAAAGAACCAACAACCTGTTGTAAGATATAGAACAAAGGTTGTTTTGTAAGTATGTAAGATAAGGAAGACAAGCAGGTTTCTGTGCTTCGCAAATAATGTTTCTTGATAGAAAAACTGTTGATTACAGAGTAGTGTTGTGAGGAGTCTAACCTGTATTTGAGGGAAATATGAACACACCTTTTAGGAACAACCTGTCTTGCTCCTAAATGTTACATATGTTTGTCCACCCCAATAAATATATTAAAGGTATTATATGCTATAATTTCAAATATAAGGAAAACAAATTAAGACATTTTCACTATTATGTGAACAGTTAATGTAATGGCTAGATATGGGAGAGGGGAAAATCGGTGTTTGCTGAGTTGGGGGCCCTGGATATTACTGGGCCCCAAGATTTCTGATGGTGCCCCTGATTGCTTAATTAAACTAGCATGCTTAAAATTACTTGGTTACATAGTTGAGGTTGAAAAAAGACTTTGAGTCTATCAAGTTCAACCTTTTTAGATCTCCTCTGATCTGTAATATGCAGATTAATTGTTAATTGTTAATTGATCCAGAGGAAGGCAAACAGAAAGAAAAAAAAACAGTGAAACTTCTCAAAAAACGGAAAAACATATAAAATTCCCTCCTGACCCTAGATACTGGCGGTCGGACTCCTCCCTGGATCAAAACTCCCTCTATAATTATCCAGGATAACCCTGAATGTATTTTTTAATTAAAAATATATCCAATCCTTTTTTAAAGTTATCTATCGAATCCGCTGTCACCATCTCCTCTGGTAGAGAATTCCACAGATTAAACACCCTTACTGTGAAGAACCCTTTTCTTTCTTTAAGGTGAAATCTTATACTTCTAATCTCAAAGGATGTCCCCTTGGGACAAAAAGTTAAGTTGACAAAGCCTTTTATTAACCCTGGATTTATTTATATAAGGTAATCATATCCGCTCTTAAATTACATTTTTTTCTAGAGAAAATAAGTTTAATTTGGTTAGTCTTTCTTCATAACTTAGCCCCTCCATTCCCTTTATCTGTTTTGTTGCCCTTCTCTGTACTTTTGCCAGCTCTAAAATGTTCTTTTTATGTAGTGGTGCCTAAAATTGTACTCATAATCCAAATGAGGGCGTACTAGGGATTTGTATAGTGGCAGAATTATATTTGCTTCCCTTGCTTCTATACCCTTCTTAATACATGCTAATATTTTATTTGCATTTGCAGCTGCTGCTTGGCATTGAGCACTGTTACCTAGGTGGTTGTTCACAAGCCTTCCCAAATCCCTTTCAATATCAGATACCCCTAGATTTGCTCCATTAAGATTATAAATTGCATGGCTATTTTTCCTTCCCAGATGCATAACTTTACATTTATTCGTATTAAATCTCATCTGCCATTTAATCGCCCATTTCTCTAATTTATGCAAATCCCTTTGGAAGGAAAGTACATCATTGTCTGAATTAATTACCTTGCAAAACTTAGTGTCATCAGCAAAAATGCAGACAATACTTTCTAGTCCTACTTCTCATTAATAAAGTCATTAATAAATATGTTAAAAAGGAGAGGAACTAATATTAAATAACAAAAACTATTAAGGAACAGATTAAAGAGACACAGCAAAAGTCCTAGATATTGCAGAAATGAAAAGTTCACATATTAATAAGTATAACTGTAACTGGATGTTAATAAAACTTTCCACCTCCCCTACAGTTGCAAAATGGCATGCAAATTACCTCTTCCTATGGCCTCTCACAATTGACAGAATCTCCAGCTCACCATGATAGAAACTCACATTATTACCAATCACTGGAATACATCCAATCTTATCATATCTCCACAATGGCGGCTGGTGAACTTTCAAGTTGGAGGGGCGCCAGGGCAAAACATAGCCCCTCCCCTTTTTCAAACCACACCCATTTTATAACTCCTCCTCCTGACGTCATAATGACCTTTATAAGCCCCGCTCAATGACCTTATACTTGTAAAGCCCATTGAAATACATGATCAGCAATGCAGCAATGTCAAGAAGGAAAGTAACAATGTGTTAAATTCATTGGTATACATTATAGATTGAAAAAACTCATGTGACAAGACTACAGCAATATCATAATTGCACCTATACGCAATAACAGAAAAATTAAAGCAATGACACTTACCATTAGTCGGCTCTTCTTCTCAGGGTATTCACGTTCAGTAAGTTGACCAACGAGTACAGACAAATCTGCTGCCACATAGTGTTTGCACCTGGGGTTGAAAGAAAACAAGCAAATCAATCAGACCATTCAAGAACAAAACCATACCTTAAAAACCTTAAAAGACCAAGTGGAACCATATAGGCCCCAAACATACCTTCGAAGACCAAGTGGAACCATATAGGCCCCAAACATACCTTAGAAGACCAAGCGGAACCATATAGGCCCCAAATATACCTTAGAAGACCAAGTGTGACCATAAAGGCCCCAAACATACCTTAAAAGACCAATCAGGACTGTATAGGCCCAAACCAGTGGATCTTGGGATTCAAGAAAACAACAACATTTCACTTCTGTTTAGACAACACAATAATCAATGTCAAAAAAACACGTTGAATTAGCATATGGATAACCATATGAGCAGTAACGCCACGCCAAGGCTTCAACAATTGTTACTGACCATTCACACACCTTTCATAGCTCCTTCCATATGCACACCCACACACCATTCATACTTTACTTACCACTAGTTATTTTTGGTAGTTCGGTGGTGCCATTTCTGAGAACTTTACTTACCCTTGAAAATGCCTCCAATTCCTTCAAACCAATGCATTCAACCGCTCCAGGGCCATGGTGCTTCTTAAATACCTTTTTATCCTCTTCAATGTGGAGAAGCATCTTTCTGATTCTGCAGTAGTCTTCGGTGTTGTAAGTAGGATTCCTTATAGCTTCACTGTCTCTGTGAAATCATTATGCAGATTAAATTGATGGTAAAGTTGGTGCAGAGCAACAGTACTCGTACAGACATGAAATTCTGGCTTCCCGTACAGAAGTGACAGCTACCCTTGGAAGTGCCTCCAATTCCTTCAAACCAATGCATTCAACCGCTCCAGGGCCATTGTGCTTCTTAAATACCTTTTTATCCTCTTCAATGTGGAGAAGCATCTTTCTGATTCTGCAGTAGTCTTCGGTGTTGTAAGTAGGATTCCTTATAGCTTCACTGTCTCTGTGAAATCATTATGCAGATTAAATTGATGGTAAAGTTGGTGCAGAGCAACAGCACTTGTACAGACATGAAATTCTGGCTTCCCGTACAGAAGTGACAGCTACCCTTGGAAGTTCCTCCAATTCCTTCAAACCACGCCAAGGCTTTAACAATTGTTACTGACCATGCACACACCTTTCATAGCTACTTCCATATGCACACCCACACACCGTTAATACTTTACTTACCACTAGTTATGATTGGTAGTGAGGTGGTGCTGCTTAACGCAGTTTATCTTTGCACACCCTGGGGGTATGCATTCGTCTTTGCTTCAATCACTTGCATTTAAATTTTGCACGGCGATCTTTCAAAGAACAACATTTCTCAATGTATTTTTCATTGAAGTCTGGGATCTCGGAAATCTGTTGCTTTTCCATTGAGAGCATCGCCAATGCATTCAACCGCTCCAGGGACATGGTGCTTCTTAAAAAGGTTTTTATCCTCTTCAATGTGGAGAAGCATCTTTCTGATTCTGCAGTGGTCATCGGTGTTGTAATCAGGATTCTTAATAATTTCACTGTCTCTGTGAAATCATTCTGCAGATTCAATTGATGTAAAAGTTTGTGCAGAGCAACAGCACTTGTACAAGCATGAAAATCTGTCTTCCCATACAGAAGTGACAGCTCAGTGCGTAATTGTTCCTTCTTCAGTATTGGATATGCTTGCACGGTGTCTTCCAGAGCTTGGGTTGGAAAGCAAGTGTCATGGGTTGTATACAAGTCACTTTGAACAAGTTTGGCACTGAAAAACGTTCTTTTGCATGAACCACCACTATGTCACATACCTCTCTTGAAAGTTGTCTCAATGTTGAGATCTCCGTACTCCGTCTGTGGAATGTTACATCGCTAGGCAAACTTGCTTCTATCTCGTCAACAGAATTACGGATTTTCTGGATGCTGCTGACAAAGTCTTCTGTGACTTTGTGGATAGAAACAGTATCCGTGTCTCGCTTCTGAAGCTGACTATAGAGGATGTCAACATGTGGCATTATTAAATGAAATAATTTAAGTAAGTAAAGGAACTCCCTGTCTTCCAGCAATCCAACGAAACCTGCGGCTTCACCATCTCCTCTGGTAGAGAATTCCACAGATTAAACTCCCTTACTGTGAAGAACACTTTTCTTTCTTTAAGGTGAAATCTTATACTTCTAATCTCAAAGGATGTCCCCTTGGGACAAAAAGTTAAGTTGACAAAGCCTTTTATTGACTCTGGATTTATTTATATAAGGTAATCATAGCCGCTTTTAAATTAAAAAAATTTCTAGAGAAAATAAGTTTAATTTGGTTAGTCTTTCTTCATAACTTATCCCCTCCATTCCCTTTATCTGTTTTGTTGCCCTTCTCTGTACTTTTGCCAGCTCTAAAACGTCCTTTTTATGTAGTGGTGCCTAAAATTGTACACATAATCCAAATGAGGGCGTACTAGGGATTTGTATGGTGGCAGAATTATATTTGCTTCCCTTGCTTCTATACCCTTCTTAATACATGCTAATATTTTATTTGCATTTGCAGCTGCTGCTTGGCATTGAGTACTGTTACCTAGGTGGTTGTTCACAAGCCTTCCCAAATCCCTTTCAATATCAGATACCCCTAGATTTGCTCCATTAAGATTATAAATTGCATGGCTATTTTTCCTTCCCAGATGCATAACTTTACAATTATTCGTATTAAATCTCATCTGCCATTTAATCGCCCATTTCTCTAATTTATGCAAATCCCTTTGGAGGGAAAGTACATCATTGTCTGAATTAATTACCTTGCACAACTTAGTGTCATCAGCAAAAATGCAGACAATACTTTCTAGTCCTACTTCTCATTAATAAAGTCATTAATAAATATGTTAAAAAGGAGAGGAACTAATATTAAATAACAAAAACTATTAAGGAACAGATTAAAGAGACACAGCAAAAGTCCTAGATATTGCAGAAATGAAAAGTTCACATATTAATAAGTATAACTGTAACTGGATGTTAATAAAACTTTCCACCTCCCCTACAGTTGCAAAATGGCATGCAAATTACCTCTTCCTATGGCCTCTCACAATTGACAGAATCTCCAGCTCACCATGATAGAAACTCACATTATTACCAATCACTGGAATACATCCAATCTTATCATATCTCCTGTCTCCACTCTCTCTTTCTGACCATCATATCCTAACTTACAGTCTCGCCTGACCTCCTACTCTCTGACCTTCTTCACCACAGTCACCACAACCCAGAGAAACCTGCAAACACTTGATCCACAACCTTTCCTAAGTGCTATAACCCCTTCTCAGTCCTCTAACCACCCTCACTTGCCTGACATTGCCACCAGACAATACAGCTTGACTCTAACTTTTACCTTTGACACTCTTGCACCCATAGTCACAGGCAGACGCCCTCACTCACCTACAATCATGGCAAACCACACAAACACATAACATCCAGAGGTGCTCTTGAGCTGCTGAACGATTATAGAGGAAACTGCACTTCAGCAGATTTTCTTCACTACCAGTTTATTCTACACTCCTATCACTATACCCTCAATCTTACCAAACAGAGCTATTTCTCATCATTAATATACAACCTGGCCTCTAACCCCAAACACTTGTTCCTCACATTCAACACTCTCCTCTGCCCTCCACCACCTCCCGCCCCTTCTTGTCTCGGCTGAAGATTTTGCTAGCCACTTTAAAAACAAAATGTAAAATATCGATAACAAACTCCTTCTCAATGTGGCCCTAACTCACCCTTTCCTCAACAAACCGAAAGCACCCTGCCTCCACCCTTCCCCAGTCTCATATCTAATATGAACTGCTTTGACCCCGTAACTGAGGAAGAAGTCTCTAGTCTTCTATCAACCTCTTGTCTTACAACCTGTCCATGTGATCTTATTCCATCTCCATTGATCCCTCCTCACTCTACCACACTTATCTCAGCTCTCTCACGTCTATTCAACCTTTCCTTTAACACTGGCAAATTTCCATCACCTCTAAAACATCTCATGATTACACCTATTCTTAAGAAACCCACATCTGAACCAACTTCTGCATCTACCAACCTAATTCTCTACTTCACCTGGCTTCTAAACTGCTTGAGCGTGCTGTTTATAGTCACCTTAGCCAATTTATTTCCTTCAACTCCCTTCTTGACACCTTCAAATCCGGTTTAGGGCCCCAACACTCCACAGAGACAACTCTTACTAAAGTCACTCATGACTTGCTCACATCCTGAGTTCAGGAAAAATGGCTATAAATCAGAGAGCCAAGCCACAGCATGCGGACACTGTTATTTATCATGAATCTGCCAGTAGGCAGGAGAGACTGTGTTATGTAAACAGACTTATACCTGCTACACCAACAGTAGCTCCACCACTTCTCATACCATGGCTGTAGGAACTATAGGGGTGATTGGGCCATTTACATGTAATTTGGTATTTTTTATTAACTCCTACAGGGTGGATATGAAAGTTGCAAGGGGGCCCCCAAATTATTTTTGCACTCACACATGCGCACTTCTTAAAACTAAAAACAGTGCAATCAAGCAGATTTTGAATACATATTGAGAGAGTGGTTTAACAGGTAAGCAATCCCCTGGGAATGTCTATAGAATTAGTACCTGCACATATAACAGAAATGCAGATGACACCAGAGAGATAGCATAGGCATTAAATATGCAAGACAGTAATAGGGAGAGAATATGTATAGAACAAGCAAAAGGGAGAGAGGATAGTGGAGGGCAAAGGAGGAGAGAATAATGAGATAGCTAGAAATTACACAGCAGGTATGGCAGTGATAATATTGCTCCCTGCTTGACTTTTTCTGCTTCCAGTTAGAGTCAACTGTTAATTCTGTTATATGCTAAAATTATAAACATCGGGTATGCAGTCATAACATTATACATGCACTGTACATGTTAATGACTTTCTAATGTCCTACTATAATTGGCAAGCATTATCAGTGACTTGTTAATTACTGGAACATTCATTTAAGAAATGGGCCACGTCAGCCATTTGCAGCTCCTGTAATTCTGCTCCTATATGGTAGAAGATTATGATGTAAAGCTATTCAACCAGTTTTAGATACCATCAAATAACATGACATTATTATCTCAATTGAGTGAAAATTTAATATTCTCACTGACTGATTCAAAAACCTTTTCAAATCTGACCTTAAATGTTATGTTTAACCATTATATTAATAATGACTAACGATCAATTAATCCAATCTTTTTAGGTAGATAGAATGGACATGCTAAATGGGCAGCTTAGTTCATATTTGATTCTGTGTTTATGTTCCTGTGCATACCTGTACTGCTCTGCACACACTGTCCTAGGCTTGTGTTTCTGTGGCTCAAGCCTAGGAGAGCACACTTTAGGGGGCAGCAGTCTACATTAAATGCCATGGAATAGTGTGTCTTTATGCACAGAAAAATCTTTATACAGAAAAAATATTGTCTGTAGGTAAATTTGACACAATCTGGCATAGTGTATATAGACATAGGAAACACCCATTGTAATGATTTTACATATAGGGATGATGTAATCTTATTATTAGGTAATAGCAAAGGGAAAGAAAAATAAATGGGCCTTGGGCAGGAAAAAAATGAAATATGTCTCTGCACTCTCCAAAACCTTTCTGCGCACCTATCTCTTGACTTTCCTTTCCACGTTCTTCTCCTGTCTTATACATCTTTGCATAATCCCATGGTCATCCTTGTTATAATATGATTTTTAACCTATGGAACAATCTTTCCATCACAAATACTGTGCGTCTTCATTACTAGACACACCATCCCACCTAAACACCTACACTTGTGCACTCAACACCTCACATACATATAAAAACAAGATACCATGTATTCGACTCAATATGGAAAATATCTACAATATAATCTATTAAAATGGAATGGTGCCTTGCTGTAATATATCATATATATTTATATAAACCAGAGCAAAAATACTCTTCATATATTACTTATCTTGGAATAATGGTCAGAATACTGCCCGTTTCTCATGTGTGATTAATTTAAATGGATCACTTTGTTAGTATCTGTCTGTTATCATTTTCAGCTTCTGTGGGTGTACGCTGTCACTTAAGCTTTTTTATTTTCCTAGAAAGGTTTGTTATTTCTTTCATTAATAATAGAGAACTATCATTCGGATGACAGAAATAGGCGGAAAATTCTAATTGGCATGTGCATTCTTTGTCAATTATTTAAAACAATATTAATGTAATATTGTTTTTTAAAAGGATTAAGTTATAATGTTTTATATTGATCAAATTGTATGTTACTTTTGTTTTTAGGCTCTACCCCTGTATTTCTTGTAATATTCACATTTAATGAAATCATGAACCTGATGTAACAAGGACACAACAAAGGTCGAAAATACTACAGAATTGAGAAGTGAAAATATAAATAATTTATATATAATAAATAATGATCATAATATTTGAATGGTAGCATTAGATAAGTGAGTGTGCACATTGGGTACTTTAAGCATATCCTCTGTGTTTCAGGAACTTTGATGTAGGAACACCATACAAGAGGCTGTAACAATTTTCCAGGTTTAACTCAACTTTTAGCCAGTAACACAAAAACTAGTCAAAACAAATCAAAGAAACAAAACTTCCACTGAAGCACTACCATAACTGAAAAAATGTTTACTCACCACCTCACATTCAGCTAAAGCTGGGTGGAGCAAAACAAATAGTCCAAAAGTCTATTAAAATAACTGGTCTGCATTCTTAAGATTTTCAGGTCCCCACTTTACTCCAAGAGGTCATAAGCTGCAGGCTGCTGTCTCACTGTGTGTGTCTTTCTCCATTTCTCCAGGTCAGAAAAACTGCAATCAATCAGTCCATAAGCAACCCTCCCATACTCCAGGAGCAGTCTTAAATCAGACCTACTAATTAACAGAGCAGGAAAGTTAACCCCTTCAGTACTCCTGAAGAAATAGAGATTTACAAAGTCTGTGACTCACATAAACCACTTGGATAACTCTCACACATCCCCCTCCCCAGCTCAACACTATGGAGTGAGGCAGGTTATGTGAGACAATGCATCTGCATTGCAAAGTTAAGTTTCAGCTCTCTGGAGGACTGTGAAGTTGAAAGGTTGTAGGGACAGGAAACATCTTGTAACTGCTGTTTTTCTCCTTGTTCCGATGCATCAATTTCAGTGGAGAATGGTTCTATACTAAAGTGCATTTTCTCCATAGTAGGAAATTTTATGGCCAAGTATTCTTTCTCTCCACATAAAAGATGTTCTCCAGAGGCAGTAACTTTCTGCTTAGAAACAGGATGGGATGCTCTTCAAGACGGCACACATAAGGTGCATCAATTTGCAAGATGAACTCTCTCAAAATCTAGGACTATTAAAGTTGGATCTCAGCAAAGTGCAGACTTTTGATCTTTAAAAGCTTCATCACCCTCTTTATTTCACTCCAATTTTTAAGCTATGGTTTAACCAACCCTCTTCCTGCAATATTATTATTATTAATATAGTTCATTTGTTAAGTTCAGACAAAGTTAAATAGAAATGAAAATATATCAAAGCAAGGAGGGCCCTGTCTTTGAGCTAGGAATCCAATGTCCATGGTGAATTCCCAAAGTACTTAGAATAGAAACTCGCAGACATACAATCTAAGGCAAATATAGCCCAATCAGTTTTAAGGCATATTTCACAGGGTTTACAGTAAGCTTTCCCTGTCTCGGGGTTCCCAATATTGCTTCCACTTTTGAAAGATGTGTCCCCAATCTATATAAAATAAAAGTGTGTCCCCCAATCTAAGTAAGCGGCTGCATACTCACAATGAGAATATTATAGATTGTCCATTACTCTGGGAAGTTGCCGGTACTCCATGTAGTCAAAAAGTCTAAATAGCAGGACTTTGCATTGAACCAGGAAAAGCAGTTTATGTATTTTGCTGATTTCAACAAGGGTATCTGCCAATTTCACTTTGTTAATCCAGTGTTGTTAAGAATCTTGCCTTGCCAAGCCGATCAATCAGTTCATCCATTCTGGGAATGGGTTAAGCGTCAAATTCTTATACTGAATTCAGTTTGCAAATGTCACTACAGTTAATATTGGAGCCATCACAATAGGTCCTCACCACTCACGTTGGGATTCTTCAATGATCACACATTATTATTATTATTAATAATAATAATATATCTTCTCTCTATGCCTTCACATTATATATATAGATATATATATATATCATATATTATAATTGTCCAACTATGAATAGTCATCACGCTTTGCAAGCTCGCAAGAACTGCATCCCTTTGCGAGGCTCCCATGTCAGCTGCAAAGAGCGAGGGGCCACATTTGCGGAGGTGGAGGCTCTACGTCGCCTCACACGCGGTTACATACACCCACACAAGCGGCACTTTACCAAAATAGATCTAACACGCAATCGCTACATATGGACTTGCACACAAAAATACGAACCACGGGACTAAGAAAGAAAAAATTACGGACTTAGTCTAAAAAAATACGACCCATGAGACTTAGAAAAAAAAAATTACGACCTCGCAAAAATACGACCTTAACGGCCGAACCACAGGCACCTGAAAACAGTCAAAACACAATAAATACACACAAAAAAGAAATAAAAAGCTTACTCACAGCAAGGGGGGCACCCAGGACCACTGAAACTGAAGTTAGACCTTAATTTAACTCCAAATTCCCGAGTTTAGACACACGAAAATCCCCTAAGCGAGAGAAAAAATAGCCGCCGAAAAAAACTAAAACGAGGCTACAGGACCCTAAAAACGCAAAAAAACACCAAGCACATACGACTTTTCAAAAAACCTGTACGAGGTACAAGATCCACTTTTAGCAAGGACGCTAAATCATCCACAGCCGCGTACCACATACACATTCGCCGCCATTTTACAAACACTAACTTACACAATGCGGAACTACACAGCTACCGTAACGGCTTTCCCGTTATTTAAAATACACACTGCACACATTGCTGACACTTACACCTCAGCTCCACAACAGTGCAAACCGACATTTTAAGCTGCAGGAACATCAAAACAATTTCAGCACAATGCTTCCTGCATATATTACTTGCAAATAGGTAAAGTATATTAATTTATTATTTCATTAGCATACAAAAAAACATATACACAAAAAAAAATCACAATAAACACAAAAGCCATTCACCGTGCCACTCACGAGTGCCAACACTGATCATAGTACACAAAGCCTTGCAAAAAGAGCAAAAAGCAGATCAGCGCCGAACAAACAATAGTAGCAAAAGAAAAAAAAACTACAACAACCAACAGCCTTGCATTGAGCGCCGAAGGCGCTCATTGCGAGCCACGCGATGAGCACCAAAGGCGCTCAGCGCGAGGCTCGCAATGAGCGACGAAGGATCTCAGACCACCCAAAACATTAATGTCTGGGGCAAACAGCATTACCTGCCTTACAATTCTATTGCAGTCATTTTTTGACGGGCAAGTCGCTAGTATATATATATCTACTGTATATATATACAGTGCGGGGGGGAGTATTTGATCCCTTGCGGATTTTGAACGTTTGTCCACTGACAAAGCAATGATCAGACTATAATTTTAATGGTAGGTATATTTTTATAGTGAGAGAAATAAAAACAAGAAAAAGAAAAAAAAGAAAAACGCATGTCAAAAAAGTTATAAATTGATTTGCAGGTCAATGAGGGAAATAAGTATTTGACCTCTTTGACTTAGTACATGGTGGCAAAACCCTTGTTGGCAATTACAGAGGTCAGACATTTCTTGTAGTTGGCCACCAGGTTTGCACACATCTCAGGAGGGATTTTGGCCCACTCCTCTTTGCAGATCCTCTCCAAGTCATTAAGGTTTCAAGGCTGATGTTTGGCAACTCTAACCTTTAGCTCCCTCCACAGATTTTCTATGGGATTAAGGTCTGGAGACTAGCTAGGCCACTCCTGGACCTTAATGTGCTTCTTCTTGAGCCACTCCTTTGTTGCCTTGGCTGTGCATTTGGATCATTGTCATTCTGGAATACCCATCCATGACCCTTTTTTAATGCCCATAGTGAGTTGAGTTGATGCAAAAGAGCTCAGTTTTGGTCTCATCTGACCAAAACACTTTCACCCAGTTCTCCTCTGAATCATTCAGATATTCATTGGCAAACTTCAGACGGGCCTGTACATGTGCTTTATTGAGCTGGGGGCTTGCGGGTGCTGCAGGGTTTCAGTCCTTCACGCCGTAGTTTGTTACCAATAGTTTTCTTGGTGACTATGGTCCCAGCTGCCTTGAGATCATTAACAAGATCCTCCTGTGTAGTTCTGGGCTGACCATTCTCATGATCATTGAAACTCCACAAGGTCAGATCTTGCATGGAGCATCAGACCGAGGGAGACTGGCAGTTATTTTGTGTTTATCCATTTGCGAATAAAAACTGTTGTCACCTTCTCACCAAGCTGCTTGGCGATGGTCTTGTAGCCCATTCCAGTCTTATGTAGGTCTACAATCTTGTCCTTGACATCTTTGGACAGCTCTTTGGTCTTGGTCACGGTGGAGAGTTTGGAATCTGATTGATTGCTTTTGTGGACAGGTGTCTTTTATACAGGTAAAAAGCTGAGATTCGAAGTACTCCCTTTAAGAGAGGGCTCCTAATCCCAGCTCGTTACCTGTATAAAAGACACCCGGGAGCCAGAAATCTTGCTGATTGATAGGGGATCAAATACTTATTTCCCTCACTGACCTGCAAATCAATTTAGAATTTTTTTGACATGCATTTTTCTTGTTCTTTTTTTATGTTATTCTGTCTCTCACTGTTAAAGTACACCTACCACTAAAATTATAGACTGGTCATTTCTTTGTCAGTGGACAAACGTTCAAAATCAGCAGAGGATCAAATACTTTTCCCCCTCACTGTACATATACATATATATATATATAGATATATACATATATATATATATATATATATATATATATATATAATTAATTATTGTAAATATATATGTGTGAACAAATTTATTTATATATGCATATAATATGTGTGTGTATATCAAAAAATTATATATATATATATATATATATATATGTATATATATCTGTATATATATACATATATATATATATATATATATATATATATATATATATATATATATATATATTGACAAAAATAAAAAGTAAAAAAATCCCTTGGTGCATGAACACCTATATTAATGAAAACAAAAAAAGTTTGGGAATTTTATTAACAGTATATTACCTAAAATATAAGTGCTGCCTGCCACAGTAATAATTTTAGGCTACTTCCATGAATGTGAGAAAACTATGCAGGAAATACATAGATTGAAACATAATAACTTATGTGTCTGTGCATATGGCAAAGAATGATAATGTTAATAAAATATACCCATATAAAGAGCTATTGGTGTAGTATGCATAAATATAATATTAAAATATTATGTGATATAAGCTTTGATTGACACTTGTGCTTTAAAAGTGATGATATTTTATATATATATATATATATATATATATATATATATATATATATATACCCAAAATGGAATGTGTTAGACTCACTTAATACAGTGAAAAGTATGCTGTAGAAGTGGGTAAAAAAGAAAATATATATGTACCCACTAAGGCCCTCATTCAATTGCGATTTGGCCAATTGCATAGTGCTCTAAATAAGCACATAACATATTTTTTTTAAATAAGTTTTTAGTTAGTGAAAACCTTGCTTTTGGATAGATGTTTACTAAGTAAAAACTTATTTTAAAAAATATGTTATGTGCTTATTTAGACCCCTATTCATTTGGCCAAATTGCAATTGAATGAGGGCATAAGTGTCTAAAAAATTGGTTGTATATGGTTACATAGTAATTTACATAGTTACATAGTAATTTAGGTTGAAAAAAGACTTTAGTCCATCAAGTTCAACCTTTTTAGATCTCCTCTGATCTGCAATAAGCGGATTTATTGTTAATTGATCCCGAGGAAGGCAAACAAAAAAAAAAAGTGAAACTTATAAAATTCTTTCCTGACCCCCAGATACTCCCTCTCTATTTATCCAGGATACCCCTTAATGCCCTTTTTATTTAAAAATATATCCAATCCCTTTTTAAAGTTATTTATCAAATCCAAAGTCACCACCTGCTTTGGTAGAGAATTCCACAGATTACCCACCATTACTGTGAAGAACCCTTTTCTTTCTTTAAGGTAAAATATTTTTACTTCTAATCTCAAAGGATGTCGCCTTGTCAGTTGAAAAAAAACCTCTTGGCTCAAAAAGTTTCCTTGACAAAGCCTTGAATTGACCCTGGATATATTTTTATAAGGTAATCATATCCCCTCTTAGACACCTTTTTTTCTAAAGTAAATAAGTTTAATTTGCTTAGTCTTTCTTCATAACTTAGCACCTCCATTCCCTTTATTAGCTTTGTTGCCCTTCTCTGTACTTTTTCCAGCTGTAAAATGTCCTTTTTATGTATTGGTGCCCAAAATTGTACTCCATATTCTAAATGAGGGCGTACTATAGATTTGTGCTTCTATACCCTTCTTAATACATGCCTCTTAATTGCCTTTGCAGATGCTGCTTGGCATTGAGCACTGTTACCTAGGCGGTTGTCCACAAGTACTCCCAAATCCCTTTCAATATCTGATACCGTTAGATTTGCTCCATTAAGATTATAAATTGCATTACTTGTTTTCCATCCCAGCTGCATAACTTTACATTTATTCGTATTAAATCTCATCTGCCACTTAAATGCCCAGATATTTACTGCAATTCCTCTATCCCTTAGTTTGCTCAACAGTCTCCCATGTGGCACTGTATCAAAAGCCTTTGCAAAATCCTAATAGGCTACATCAACTGAGTTGCCTTGATCCAAGTTCCTACTAAGCTCCTCATAAAAAATTATTAGATTTGTTTAACATGACCTATCCTTCATAAATCCATGTTGGCTCCTACTTATAATCCTGTTTGAATAGATATATTCTTGTATATTATCTCTTATTAACCCTTCTAAAAGCATTCTCACTATCGAAGTGAGACTCATTGGTCTATAATTCCCTGGATTTGCTCTTGCTCCCTTCTTAAATATAGGTATCACCTCTGCCTTTCTCCAGTCATCTGGTAGAGACCCTGTGTTGATTGAATCTTAAAAAAATAGATATAGTAGTTTTGCTATTACAGAGCCCAGTTCCCTCAGTCCCCTTAATAAGAAACTGTGCTACTAGTGAAAAAAATGCCTATTCTAATGTGGATATAAGTATAAGATGTTAAACTGCTATTTATGATTTCTAAAGCAGTTTTATTAGATTACATTATTAAATATACATTTCCTAAGCTATTTACGCTGTGATTGTGAAACAAAGAGTGCATAATAATGCATTATACTATATGTGTTAGGCTTTCCTCATAGCATTTTGGTAACAAAAATCATAGGCGAGCCTTAGGAAGGATAGTTAAAAAAGGGGGGGGGGGGTGGTTGCTCATTTAAAAACAATTCTTAGGTGATGGTAGCCGTTAAGTTGCCCAATGTGCTGTAGTAGGCGCATGCAATAATTTTGATAAATAATGATTGGAAATGGTGTAGGCCCCAATACCTTCCTATGGGGGTGTAAACACTGTTACTCATCAACATTGGCGGACAATCTTTCGAGAACCATACATCATAAAAGCAATCAATTTGTGGTTATATACTGGACCTAAATAGAGATGTCCCGGACAGTTCGCCGGCAGACTATTTTCGGCGATTTTGGCTTGTTCGCGCTCGCATCGGACGGCGAACATATGCGCTTTTCGGTTCAACCCCTATTCTTTATCATTGAGGAAACTTTGACCCTGCACCTCACAGTCAGCAGACACATTCCAGCCAATCAGCAGCATACACTCCCTTCCAGAGCCTTCCATCTGAAGGACAGCATACATTTTAGAATCATTCTGAAGTTGCATTCGTTGTGAGAGGACAGATAGTGTAGCTGCTGGAGATTTAATAGGGAAATAGATAGCCAGGCTGTGTATTTAGCTTCCACTGCAGACCTGAAGGACTCATCTGATATCTGCTGCAAGGACAGCAACCCAAAAAGCCCTTTTTAGGGCTAGAACATCATTTATTTTATTTTATAAGTTTTTTCTGTGTAATCTAAATGCATATGCCTGCCTGCCAGCGTGTGTGTGTGACAGGCTAACACCTAACAGCTTATATTGTGCTCAGTGAAATAAAACAACACTTTTTTGACTGTAATAGATTGAATAGCAATTGCATGCCTACAGGCGTGTGTGTGAAGCATATTTCATCTACTCTGCCAACTTTTGCCAGTGCACAGTGATACGTCATATCTGGTGCAACCGTAGTGTACAGTGACATAAAACAACACTTTTTGGACTGTAATCGATTGAATATCAGTTGCCTGCCTACAGGCGTGTGTGTGAGGCCTACAGCGCCTACTCTGCCAACTTTTGCCAGTGCACAGTGACACTCATATCTGGTGGCACCTTAGATTGCACGCGCAGTGCCCCAAATTTGAAGTAGGAGGTCCAACCAAGCATCTTTTTCCATCTCCCTGTTCCAAAAATCAATGCCATATACACGTCCCCTATTAGTGGACGTAACAGGGATTAAACCGATAGGAATAGTACTACTTAACAGTACACACCTTATAATAACGCAGACAGAGGCAACGCAGAGAGAGGAGTCTGAAGAAGAGGAGTCAGAGGAGGAAGGTGGCTTTGAGGAGGTGGAAGACCAAACACAGCAGGCGTTCCAGGGGGCTTGTTGTCACCTTTCGGGGACCCTTGGTGGCTGGGTGGAGGAAGAGACCTTCAATGACATCAGTGAGGACAAGGAACGGGACATTGCTAGCTTAGTATCCAACCTTGTGCAAATGGGGAGTTTGCGGTTGTGCAAAGGGACTGTTTACGGTGCATTAAACGGGGAGATTGGTCTGTTACTGTGAAGCGGGTATAACCCTTACACTACCTGATCGATACAACATCATACCTGATGTTTTATTACAAACAATTGCATGGTATTCCAAACAATTTAGGAATGTTAGGTGATTTATGCCCTTTATGGCTTAAAACCAGACTCTGCATCAACTATGTAATTTTCCGTGGGAGTTTTGCCATGGATCCCCCTCCGGCATGCCACAGTCCAGGTGTTAGTCCCCTTGAAACAACTTTCCCATCACTATTGTGGCCAGAAAGAGTCCCTGTGGGTTGTGAAATTCGCCTGCCCATTGAATTCTATGGCAGTTCGCCCGGTTCGCCCGTTCGCGAACTTTTGATGAAGTTCGCGTCCACGGTTTGCAAACCGAAAATGTTATGTTCGCGACATCACTACACCTAAATCCAAATGCTGCTTGGTCCACAGTCTGTGGGATATACAGGGGTGCATGATCCCTGAGGATCTTTCTTTTACAAACGTTTTTTCTGGCAAGGCAGCTTTATCAAGGTTTTTCCAACTCCATTGCTTCCTTTATTTCGCTGGCTTCTTTTAGGACTGGGAGACTGCCGATTGATGGATTGAGTCATGTGTGCAATCCATGTTTATGCAATAGAGAAGGGTAAGCTCTGTAGCTTAATGAACTCTTACAGGCACTAGCGACTTGTCGGTCAAAAAATGACGGTCAATAACATTTTAAAGCTGGAAATGCTGTTTGTAACATGTGATTCTCTAACACTCTGAATCTTTTTCTTATCTACAATGAAGTACAAAAATGTATATTAAATATATATATATTTTTTTAACAATGTACCGTTAAACCATATCAAACTTTTTAATTGTCATGTATCGAATAATAATATAACAATCCCTAACATTTTTCAGAATACGTATTGTGAACCATTACATAAAGGTTTTTAATATGCAACTTTGTAAACAGTGTGTAATGAATTTTTTTAACAATACTAACATGGAATCGTTGGACCTTCTCTGAATGAGTGTCTTCAACCATGACAGAATGCTTATTAACATACAACTTGTATTTAAACTCCTGGTAAAGCACATAGGTATTGAATCCAGAGGAAGGCAAACAGTAAAAACCCCCATTGCAATTTAGCCAATTGTCTCAAAAGGGGAACAAATTAATTCCTTCCTGACCCCATTAAATGGCGATTGGATTACTCCCTGGATGAACCTTTCTATTTAATTATACATTGAATTTTGTTAACAAATGTTTCCGCTGCAAATTACATAAATCTTTAGTAACATTCAATAAATTAACTTTTCAAACCTTTTAACATACAATGATAACAATGAAAACATTAATATAAGATAATAACATTTAACCTGAATTTATTTTAAACTATAGTGATCTTGAATATGGAATCCAGAGGAAGGCAAATGGAAAAAAAAAATTTAAACTTTGTAAATTTGTTGAAAGTGTTGTCAAAAAATAATTCCTTCCTGACTCCATTAACCAGCAATCGGATTCGTCCCTGGATCAATAATCTATATATCATGAAACATTTTCATTTTTCAACCAAGGATGATGCTGCTACTAACATTAAACCTTAATTACAAAGAATGCATCAACTTATCAGTCCTTTTCAAACAGAATTTTAAGATTACAAACCTGAAATAAACATATTAAATTATAAACAGTAAAGGTAATAAAATGCAAGCTAACTGTTTTGTAGGGCCAATCATGGTGAAAGTGACTTCCAAGACATTCCATTTATATATATTTTTTGTCTGTGAAAGTGGTTCCCTTTCAAAGAGCCCAGCGGACTTTTTTTTTGTGTCTATGGGATGTAACCACTGCTTTTGTTTCTTTCTTCCTTTTTTTGTTGGTTATTACTGTATTTTTTTTTAAATTGTAGATATAGTTTTGTAAGTGAAATAGTGTTCCTCTAAGAAGAGGCCAAGTGACCTTAAATTTCTTACTTAAAATGAAACCACTATTCTCTCTGATTACAAAACCTCATAGTACACAAAGTTTTTTGTAAAAATACGTCCATCGTGTAATAGACCACCCTGACTTGGGTTGTCTTCAATTGAAACTTTAATATCATCTGGATTTGTGCACCTTGAAAAAGCAACATAGAGTTGTCCATGTGCAAAAACAGTTTCTTGTATAAAAAATACCCACAGACTTAAAAGTTTGTCCTAGGGATTTATTGATGATTATGGCAAATGCCATGATAACTGGAAATTGTCTACTTTGAAGAACAAAAGGAAACCACTCTCACTTGGAGATAAATAAATTCTTGGTATAAAAACATGTTCACCTTTATGGGTCCCAGGCATAATGTCTGCATGTATAAAATTATCTTTTAAATTGTGCACAATTAATCTGGTCCCATTACAAAGTCCTTTTTTTGTATTCATATTTCTCAGTAGGATGACAATTGCCCCTTTTTTCAATTGCAAAACATGTGGTGGCATTCCAGATGGGGTTAAAGAATTATTAAATTCTATACTAAAATTCGATTCACTGTCTTTAACGTCAGCCAGAACTGAATCTGCACTGTAATAATTATTTTGGGGTGCGTTGATGAATTTTAAAATGTCATTATTTAGGCATCTATATTTTTTTATGTTAATATCACTTTGTTTCCAATGTCTGAGTAATCGTCATTATTCAGAGTGTTTAGAAAGATTGCCGATATGAGTAATTCCTTGCAAACCACTGTTGATGGAATTTCAATGGTATCATTGGGTAAATCATGTATTTGTGGATGTTTTCTTTCTCCAATTTGAATGAGCCAATCATTGAATTTGTTTTGACCTTCAGATCTCATATTTAATTCTAATTTGAGTTGTGTAAATATTTTCAACAGTTTACTTGTCTTGACACATGTTTCAATGATATCAGTTCTATTCCCATTTGGCACAACATGTAATGTTTGCCTAAAATCTCCTCCTAACAACATCACCTTTCCACCAAATGGCAAATTATTATCCATCACTTCTTTTAAGAATCTATCAATACATTGCAAAGCATGACATAACATCATTGTTGCCTCGTATATGATAATTAATTTACTTGTTTTAAATGTTTTGGCTTGTAAAGAATTCAGTTGAATATCTGACACTGATGTTTCTAAAATGGGAACTGGCAGTTTAAATCCACTATGCACAGTTCTACCACCTTCTATCAAAAGTGCTGCAATTCCAGTTGTTGCAAATGGCATTGCTATTTGACCCTGTGTTCGAAAGTAACAATTGTACAGATACTTTTTCCTGATACACCAGGGCCATCTAGATAGAAATAACGGTCTTTGACCATTTCTATATCTGTAGCATTTGTGATGGCATTAAATGCTTGCAATTGTAAAGTATAAAGTTGCCAGTTTTTCTTCGGTTGTTTTTGTAGCTCAGTGTCATAATCATCAAAGTTGATATCATCTATAAGTCCTGGATCAGGCAAATTAAAACTTGCACAATTTAATCCATGAGCAAGAATTATTTCTTGAATTTCCATTAAAGTTTTTAACAGTGCTATTGGCTCATTGTAACGTTTCAAGAAGTCTTCCGACATATTTAATTTAAATGTTTCCCACAAAGTAAATTCATCAGGTACATTGCAAAATATACAAATGAACGCAAATTGTTCTGTCATTTGCTTTGGCATTTGACATAGTGCTGCTTCTTCCAGACACCTCTCCCATTCTGTATCATCTGCTATGAAGTTTTGATGTCTTGCAGCTAATAGGAAAGTCTCAGAAACTATGTCATTCACTGTGCGTAAATGATCAAAACTTTGTGCACTGGGAACATGTAAAAGAAGTAATCTTAAACTGAAAAGTTTAATGTCTCTATATAAAATTTGTGGTATCATTTTATGCATATCTCTTTTTACAAATACATAGTGATATGGAATCTCAATGTATAAAAATTGTCTGACCTGCATGTCCTGGCAGTTTAATTTAAACCATGCAAGTGTTGTATCTCTGTTAAGGAAGTTCTTTTGTTGCCTGCAGTAAAGAAAACAAACTGACTTTGTGGCAAATGTACAGGTAATCGATACACAGCATGTGACCGATCATGCATCTCAAATTTCAGAAACCGCCATATTGCTTCCGGAGCACTGACATAGAGCATCTAAATAAGATGAAAGTTTGTCATGTAAAATTGGATTTTCCTTTTTGTTTGCTGCACCTTGTACAACAACAGTTGCTGCATCATATCCTTTGTATATATATTTATACACATATTTGATGGATTTAATAGAAGTGCAAGCTTCAACATTTATGTGTGCTCTGTACTTCATGAGCAAATGTGGATTGTATGGAATGACATATCTATTATCTATTATCAACCTTTTGTCCATGGATAATAGCTGTTTGTCCTTGTCTTCTTTTTGTATAAAGTTTGCATTTGAAATAGTTTTGGAAATTCTTTTGCACATTTTTTATGTTCCATACATGGTGAATTTGGATGGCCCATGAATCTTTCTGTGTGTTACAATCTCAATTAGTTTGGAATTTTTTTCTGTATCTGGCAATTCAGCAGTAATGACTTAATCTACTCTCTCTTCAGTATTCAACTTAACGTTTTCCTGCAGGATTAAAAGTATGCTAGCATGTGGAAGTCCTCTTTTTTGAAATTCAATGGTATAAACTAAAGCCACACATTTTCCAAATAACTGTGCTTTAGTTATAGCATGTATTAATGAATTGAGTTTTATTTTGAATACTCTTGCCACTAAATCTGGTCGGTCAGAAGTAGTTTGTCCCAGATTCAAAATTTCCTTGATCTCTGGCCATTGTGGATTACATGTGAATTTAATGAATAAATCTGGTTTTCCAAATCTTACAACAATAGCCATGGCATCATTATATCGTTCTCGCATATTGCGAGGAGATCCTTGGAAAGTGGATGGCAAAGTGATTGCTGTTTCAGCTGGAATGTCTCTGTTGGTAGCCAATTCAGCGACATAATCCATCAATCCACAATACTGTTCTCGAAGCCTATTTTTTTGAAATTTTATAAAATTTAGATTATTTGCTTCGACTTGTAGATAGGAATCAATAATCCATTGTTGTGTGAGTTTACCCCACATAAAATAGGATTAAAAGAATCCCAATCAGCAGTTTGTGCCACTTTATATTCCAGCATAGAAATATTAAATCTAACACAAACTTTACTATTGGGATAACTTTGCAATTGTAATTTTGATTCCCATCCAGGTTCACCATTTGGAAAGAAAATGGGAAATGTCATTGGATCTAAATGACAGCTTAATATATTTATGTTTATAAAAGATTGTTCTTCATTGCGTGGATATATGCTAATATCCCACTGAAAAGGTGGTTCACCATCATCATTTTTAAAGAGCATGGCAACCTCATTTACTGTTGGTAAATTATACCGTCTTTGATCAGTGTTGTAATCTCTTTTTAGCACCATATTTAATCTTGGCATTGTCGATTGATGTCTCTGAGCATGTTGCTGTTGTTCTTTTTCAACCTGTGCTAATTGTTTGTATGGCTGTATGGGTTGTTGGCCATAATTTTATCCAGCTGTTCAAATACAATGCGCAAACACTGTTTATTTTCTGGAAGCGCCATTCTTTGTTCAACAGCTTCCATTGTATATATAACTGTGCAAATGTCCTTTGCTCTACTTCTTGTGGGTGTAAATGTGAAGTTTGGTGGTAAATTTGTCCTTGAACTCTAAAACAGTAAGGACCATGACCTGGGACATTTTCTGCTAATGTAGCACACATTGAAGCAAATGAAAGTTATAAGACCTTATGTTTTTTTTAAAATTGGTATAATTTGGAAATGTTGGATCGCTCATGATACTTTGTAAGTAATCTGGAAATGTGTGTCTTTGTACATTTCCTTTCTGACAACAACTAATGAAGTCTCCGTCAGTTGGTCTTTCCTTGAGAAAATGATAGGCCCCACAAAACTGACAAATAACACTGAGTAATCCACAATAATGAGTGTCTACTGTTAGTGCTCTAATAAACGCATTATCCTGAGCTTCCTAAACATAGATATCACTACAACTTTCTATATGTACATTGATGTCATGTGTCTGAACATTGGTGTCAATAGGCAATATTGTATCATTGGACAATGGTTCACAGACATGTTTTTGTTTACTTTTTCGTTTCTTTGAAGCTCCAGCACACTCACTTTGTGATTTCTTACTCATTTTTCTTTTATTTAAAAGTCTGTGTCGGTTTTCTTCTCTTAAACGTTGGGAAGTATCAGGTGACTGTGCACCTCTCCACCTTTGCTTCCTTTCCCTTGCTAATCTTCTTTTGCGTTCAATGGTGTCTTCTCCATTATCCACCATTGTAATCTGTAATTGTAAATACAGGTGTAAGATGTAATGTTTTTTTTGTCCTGTACATATTGTTTGTAGCTGCTCTCAATCAAAAGGTAAATAGCATTAATTAAAGAATGCAAAGATTTTAAAATCCTTTTTTATTTTTTCTCTGCAATAAATGAAAAAAAAATTTGGGGTGTTTTATTGGCATACATTAAAAAGCAAAGCACTGCACACACACATATATATATATATATATATATATATATATATATATATATATATACTGTATATATATATATTTTGGGACTAATGAATTATTAAGTTATTTCTAAATGAATATAAGTTACTGAATTAATCAAGAACTGAGATCAATGGTAAACCTAAAAAGTTAATTATGTTGTCGTAAAGAAGGGCAAACAGAAACATCTATTATCAAAGTATAGATGTGGCTTAAAATAATGTTAAATTTTCTTATGATGTCTAATTTAGGTTCTTTAAAAGTTAATTAGGTAAGCATATATATATATATATATATATATATATATTGCTATTTTTTGTTGTTGTTATTGTAATGAAAAATTAAATACTAAAAACCTCATTCATTTGCAAGTTGTTCAAAGCAATAGGGCACTATATAAGCACATAGAATATATATATATTTTTAAAAACCTTAGTTTTGGATAGATGTTCATTAACTAAAATGTTATGTAACAAATGCTTTGTCGTTATATAGAGCCCTATTCAATTTAGCAAATTGCAAATGAATGAGTCCCTAAATAAATATAGTTCCATGAATTAATCCTTAAGTGTCATCAATCCAAAACCATAAGCGCATGATGAAATCATATACCTGGGAAATTGCTGTTGTTTGTGTAGATTATGCTATTTATTTAGATAGATTGTGTGATGTATATTAGATAGGGGTGTATTGTATTGTATGTAATTGTATTGTATTGTAATTGTATGTATTTGTATTATATGTATTTGTATTATATGTATTTCCTTTTCAGGTGTGTATTTTTTTTTTCTGTAGTGAGGGGGGGGCGGGGTTGTAATGTTTTTTTTTTTCTGTAATGTTCCTTTTTTAATTTTTTGTGACTAAGATTTTTTTATTTTCTGTAATGTCATTTTTTTTGTGAGTTAGGTTTTTTATTTCATGTAATGTAGTTTTTTCTTTTTTTGTGACTTTAGGCTTTTTTATTTTCTGTAATTAGAGTGGTGGGGGTTAATAGTGTAGATGTTAATAGGTTAGTGTAGAGGGTGTTTAGGTGATATTTAATGTTTTATTGGGGGTGGTATAGTGCAGTATAGTACAGTATAGTGTTTATACTTAGTGGCATGATGGTCCGTGAGGACCATCATGGCACTTATGTGGTTAATGTAGTGTTATAACAGGCCCATAATGGTGTTAATATACCCTTATGGTACTGATGGGTTTAAATCGAGGCTTAGGGGGGTCTGTATTGACCCCCATGAGTGACAGGGTTAATGAAGGGCTTATGGGGGTCTGTATTGACCCCCATGAGTGACAGGCTTAATGACGGGCTTATGGGGGTCTCTATTGACCCCCATGAGTGACAGGGTTAATGATGGGTTTATGGGGGTCTGTATTGACCCCCATTAGTGACAGGGTTAATGAAGGGCTTATGGGGGTCTATATTGACCCCCATGAGTGACAGGGTTAATGAGGGTTTTATGGGGCTCTGTATTGACCCCCATGATTGACAGGGATCCCCTGGGGTTAATGCGGGTTTCCAAGCTTATCTCGGATCCCTTCTTGGCTAATTTGTACGTGGCTGGGCTGTGAGCCTCGTTTTCGATTTTTTCAGTGGCCATTTTTTCTCTCGCTTAGGGGATTTTCGTGTGTCTTAACTCGGGAATTTGGACTTAAATGGAGGTGTAACTTCACTTTCAGAGGTCCTGGGTGCCCCCCCTTGCTATGGGTAAGCTTTTTATGTAGTTTGTGTGAGTATTTGGTGTGTTTTCACTGTTATTAGTTGCACACGGGTCGACCGTTAGAGTCGGATTCTTAGTGCGTGTGGGTGTTTGTTACGTTATAGTCAAATTCTTAGTGCGTGTGGGTGTTTGTTACGTTAAGGTTGGTTTCGAGGTGTTTTTTTTTTTCTAAGTCGTGCGTGTGACGTGTTTAATGGCTCTGCTGCGCTCATTGCCTAAGTGTTACAGTTTAATGGCTCTGCTGCGCTCATTGCCTAAGTGTTACGGTTTAACGGCTCGCCTGCGGCGCTCATTGCTAAGTCGTACGAACCACGAAACACAGCGTGACGATGAATCGTAGTTGAACAATGATAATATGTGATATATATATATATATATATATATATATATAAATTGTGTTTTCAAAATAATTATTCTGTACATATATTTATTAGGGTTTTTTAGCTGTCTGATCTTGGTTTATCTCTTTTAAGTCAATGCATACCTGATAAAGCAAGGTCAACCCTCTTGATAGTTTGCGAAAACATTCATTCAAAAGGTTGTATTGTTGTTTTTCTACGCCCTAAAATGTGGAGATATTTATGTCCATAGTTTATAGTACACTTTTTTTCCTTATTTAAGACATAGTTGGAGAACTGCCCACTTGACCAGAAGATTATTTATGAGGCCTGTCTGTTTGAATCTCCGCTATTTATTATACTGCTTACATTTATTTAGTATTGCTTTTGAATTGATATTTTATAAAAATGTAATTGTTTTTTAATACACATATATGCACATATATTTATACACGCACATGTAAATATAACTATATTAACTATATGTATATTTTAGTTTATATACATATGTATATATATATATATATATATATATATATATATATATATATGTGTGTATAGAGAGAGAGAAAGAATTATATCTTTATTGGATCAAATTTGTTTATTGTATTTATATGTATGTATATATATATATATATATATATATATATATATATAGTTGGGGGTGGTGGAGTTAGTGAATGAAGGGCCTCCTGTACATGTGACAGGAGGGGGATAGAAGATCTAGAGAGAAAAGTAATGGAGGGTGGAGAGTACAGGGAGAGGAGGGGGAGAAGGAAGAAATTGAAGAAAGTGAAGAGAGTAAAAAAGACAGAGATGGGAAGTAGAAAAGGGAATAAAGGAGAGGAGAGGAAGATAACAGGGGAACAAGGTGATGGAGAGAGAGGAGGACAGAAATGAAATAAATAGAAGGAAGGAAGTATAAGGGAGATAGAAAGGGGTTAAGATAGATATGGTTACGGATGGTGATGGAGAGGGGGGTAAAAGGTGGAAAGACAGATTAGAGTGGGATGAGATGGTAAAGAGAATGATGAGCAGAAAAACGGGAGAGATAATGGGTCAGAAAGAGAGAAGGAACAAAAGATGGAATGTCAGAGGGAATTGGGATAGGGTGAGTAAAAATGGGGAGAGGTGAGTGGGAGAGAGTAAGGTTGAGAAAGGGGAAGGAAGAGAAATTAGAAGGGGTAAGAGAAAGGGAGGATAAGAGAGAGAGAAAATGGGGAAAGAAAAAGGGGGAAAGGCAGAGACTGATATGGGAGAACGGGGATGGTAAGAGAGGGGGATAAGAGGATAGTGTGAGAGAATATGGGTGGAATGAATAGAGAGAAGGGGAGGGAGGGGAAAGAACGGTGAGAGAGTAGTAAGTTAGAAATAGAGATAAAAGAAGAGAGAGAAATGTCTAGCACAGGGAAAGGAGGGTCTAAGTTATGAAGAAAGGCTAACCAAATTACAATTATTTTATCTAGAAAAAAGCTTTCTAAGAGGGAATATTATTACCTTATATAAACATATCCAGGGTCAGTATAAGGCTTTGTCAAGTCAACTTTTTGTGTCAAGAGGTTTTCAACTGCCAAGAGGACATCCTTTGAAGTTAAAAGGAAAAATATTCCACCATTAAAGAAAGAAAAGGGTTCTTCCCAGTAACAGTGGTTAATCTGTGGAATTATCTACCAAAGGAGAAAGTAAAAAAAAAAACAAGGTGTTTAGGATATCAACTGCTCATTTTACACCAGACAGTTACAAAATCATTGGGGGCAATAGGATGTTAAACAGAAATGCAGAACCAACGATTTTTCCTAATTCAAACAGAACCTTAGAAATGTTAGTATCCGTGTCTGTGAGTATGTGTGTGAGTGTGTGTGTCTGTGTGTGAGGGTCTGTCTCTGTGTGTGAGTGTCTGTGAGTGCCTGTGCGAGCGTCTGTCTCTGTGTGTGAGTGTCTGTCTCTGTGTGTGAGTCTGTCTCTGTGTGTAAGTGTGTGTTAGTCTCTGTCTCTGTGTGTGTGAGTGTCTGTGTGAGTGTGTGTGTCTGTTTCTGTGTGTGAGTGTCTCTGTGTTTGCGAGTGTCTCTCTGTGTGTCTGTGTATGTGTGTGAGTGTATGTGTTTGTGTCAGTATGTGTGTGTAGGTGTGTGAGTGTCTGTGTGTGAGTGTCTGTTTCTGTGTGTGTCTGTGAGTGTGTGTGTGTCTGTGTGTGAATATTTGTGTCTGTGTGAGTGTCTCTCTCTGTTTATGAGTGTGTGTGTCAGTGTGAATGTCTGTCTGAGTGTTTGTGAGTGTATCTGTTTGAGTGTATCTGTGTGTGAGTGTGTATGTGTGTGTATCTGTGTGTGTGTGAGTGTGTCTGTGTGTGCGTCTGTGTGTGTGTGATGGGCAATTCACTGGGTCTGGGGGAGGTGACAGGAGCAAATCACTGGGACTGAGAGAGGTGACAGGGGCAATTTACTCGGGCTGGGGAAATTTTCACCAGGGATGTTATGTAGATAAAACAAAAAATCAGTGAATGATGGGACACAGACCTTGTTCTGGTTATTACAGAAATCTAAAGAAAGGCTGCAGCTCAATTCACAGACCGAAAAGATGCAATGTATTATGTATGCTAATTTTAGGTGGGATTTTCAGGGATTGTCACAGTTTGCAAATGCAAGAAATTCAGCAAACCTTAGGGTAACTGTTTAAATGTTTATTTTGGTATTTTTTCATGCAATTTTTTTTTCATTCACTTTTAATTCTCTTCTATCAGATGCATTCATAATTCAGCTCACTTACGTATGCCTTTAACACAATGAAAAATAAAAGGAATGGAAGACCCTGTCTTTTAGCTTAAAATTAAACGTACACAGTATCTTTTCACTAAAGCACATAGCAAGATTGAAAACTTGCAGACTTACAATCTAAAAGGGTATGGGAGAGCTATAATGGGATAATAGATGTGAGGTGTATATTAAGGCTGAAGGTGATAAGCTTCTTTAAACAGATGAGTTTTTAGTGAGTGACAGCCTTATTAAATTGCAATTCCGTAAATTGAAAAGGCCTCTATTTAAGCACAGAGTATATTTTTTTACAGAAGTTTTTAGTTAGTGAAGACCTTGCTTTTGGATAGAAGTTTACTAACTAAAAATCTTTGTAAACAAATATGCTGTGTGCTTATATAGAGCCCTTTTCAATTTGCAGAATTGCAATTTAATAAGGCTGTAAATGTTTAAAGGATTTGAGGCAGGAGGATAGTCTAGTGGAGCAAGGCAAGGAGTTCCAAAGATTAGGGGCAACACGAGAAAAGCCCTAAAGATGAGAGTGATAAGAGAGGAGGAAAGAAAAAGGTCTTTAGCAGAGTGAAGGATTTTATTTAGACAAAACATGGATAAGCAACAAAAAACATCCAAAAATGGCTGCTACTGCTCACTGGCTGGGCAGAAATATAAACAAAATAGCTTTTTATAATCGTTTACATAAAGACAATGGGATAATCCATTCCCACCTTTTAGAAACATGGTATAACACACGAACAGCCAATAAAAGATTATTGCTATTAATAGACCAATAAGATATAACACATTTGATTAGCACACATCAAGCGTGTCTTGGTACGCCACACTAGATGCGCAAAAAAGACTTGCACCTGTTATCTCTGCACATAGGTCAAGAGCTGGCCTTATTGAGTTACTAAAATACATATTTGTTTAGGCTAAATAATTGTTTACTGTGTCTTGAGAACAATTTATTATTAGAAATACATAAAAACAATGAATTCAATTCTAAGCAGAATTACCTGTTTTATAACTTATGGCCTACAATGAAAAAGTACAGTTTTAGGTAATAAAAGTATAATATGTGTGTATATATATGCTAAATAAATGTATGCATATTTGTAATTCTCCACAACACTCTGTCACAATGAAAATTGTCATCAAAGGAAAAAATACAAATATGAAAAGGCAGAATCTCAATATATATGTCACCTATAGAACTAAAAAATAAAACGATAAACATAATAGGAAGTAAAGGTATGATCTTCATACGGGCTCTTATACAGACTCAAAGTCTCTAAAAGATCCAGTATAGATGAGTTTCCTACAACACTGAGAGTCCTTTGCATCGTTTACCTTAATACCTTCCCAACAAGAAAATTGCAAAAGAAAACACAATTATACATAGAAACAATAAAATAAATAATAAAATACGCAATTTTAACAGTCCAATATGATCCGTGGAATAATATAAAAGTCTTTCAATAATGGAATCCATAGCACAAAGTTCACGGTCCACATATTAAAGTCTGTTGAATGAAAGCTTTACAATTAGTGATTATAAAGCACAAGCAAGCAAAAATCAAATCTTGATGAAAAAACAATAAATCCATGAAAATAAATGAGCACCTGTTTGACGAAATCCTTATAACAAGGAAAGAGTCCAATGGGGTGGATGAAAACATCCACATATGCTGTTATATGTTCCCAAGAGATAGTCTAGATTGCGGTGCAAATAGATATAAAAGTCTGGATATGTAAAATAAAGCACAATGGTTAATGCAGACAAAATGGTCTCACTTCATTCTCCAACCAATTACCATAGAAACAATTTCCCTTTATACTTATTGTCTTATGAGGCATTTAGATGATAAACGTAATTAATAACCTGTGACGACCGAGAGTAGGGGCTATACAAGCCAAGGACCTGCTATACACTACAGGTTAACTGCCCACAAGGATCTTTGGGTTCTTTGAAATCTTGGCACAAGCACACTGATATCTGGCTTCTGAATCAATCAGAGTCTAACCTTCCTGTGGTAGTGATCAGGACAGGTTACTTGCAGGGTGGAGATAGGATAAGTATCGCAGCTACCAGTAGCAAAATAAATAGGAATACCATTTTCTCTGGTGGTTGCCCACCTCCTCGTGGCTGGTGCTGCTTAACACTGCTCACTGGTCCTGCATTTACCAGGGTCTGGACTGTTCTCCCGGCCTCCATATCCTGGTGAGTTCCCAGAAGTCCCTCTGATCTGGCCTGTTCTGTAGCAGTCAGATTCCCAGGTACCTTCTGTTTTCCTTCCTCCACCTGATAGGGATGTAGCCAACAGTCCATTTTATCTGCAGGGTATCATCTGCTAGCTCAGCTTGTGAAGCATGGGGAAACGTGGTATTGATCAGGACAGGTTACTTGCAGGGTAGAGATAGGATAAGTGTCGCAGCTACCAGTAGCAAAATAAACAGACATACCATTTTCTATATGCCTCCGAGTGAACTGTGTTTATCCATCTCCAAACACCAACTCACCGTTTTATTCTCTCTCTGCACAGAAAAACACACACAAAAAATACCACCAGCCCCCTTTTGTCACTAAGACTCCCAACCTCCCATCTGTACAGTATGTATGCATGCATGGCCACCCCCCGTAGTCATAAACCAACATTCCTTCCTCCCCCTCATTGATCTGGTATATATCAGCTGTCAATGGGAGGGGGATGTCAATTTTTCTTACTATATCCATAAACCAGCTTCAAACATGATGGCTGTTCCTTTGATCAGGCCTGAGGGACTTTTATGACTGGGGAAGGAAGTTATATCTAGGAATTGCATCAGCCTATCAATACCATCATATACATTGTAATCAAGAAATCATAGCACATATTACACATATTACATATTACATATACAAGACACAGAACACAGATCATGGTGGCAATATAATTCCCCAAGCTATTTTCCAATGGGGCGGCATGTCCTCTATGGTGGCTCAATGCACCAGAATCCAGGCCCTGGGAAGGGGGTCCGTGACATAACCAATAAAGTTTGCACTGGTATTATTAATCACCCAGAGCATGATAACTTCTTCTTTCCCTAATTACTCATCCTTATCATGTACTATGTACTAGATCCTAGCAAATTGATAGAACAATGTGTAGGAGTGTTAGAAGCAAAAGAAAAATAAAAAGAAAGACAGGTATAGTAAAGAGCAGAAAAAGGAAAAATGACAAAACAATGAAAACATATGCTCAAACAAACTTCATACAGGTCTAGTCTTACACATCACACTTAATCACACACAGAGACAGACGCTCACAGAGGCACTCACAGACACTCACACACAGAGACAGACCCTCACACACAGAGGCCCCTCTCCTGGCCTCTGTCCATACAAAAAACGATAAACAGGTGGATCACTTGCTTCTAAATAGTGAGATTCATTGGCCAAAGCAAATAGGCCATCATGTGCAGACATGCAGGCACAGGACAATGAGTATGTGACTTTCTCACAGAACTTTACAGCTATTCTCTTTGCCAGCAGATATCTGTATTAGCGTATGGTCATGTCAATGAGCAAGAGTTTGACCTTTCACCCCTTTTCTTTGGTCCAGACAAGATTTCTGTCTGGGTGTTGTCTTTAGTCAGCAACTCTGTATCTGTTTTTTCATCTGTTATTATCTGCACGCTTACTGACGTTCTTTTTATTTTCAAAATCCCACTTGTGTAAGTGTACTGTCTTTGCCAGTGTGTATTTTATAAGTCCCTTGTGCCTGGCTTTGCTCAGCCTTGTTTTCATCCCGTTTCAGATTTTTTAATTTTTTTGTCTGCCATTTTTTTCCTTGCTTAGCCGATTTTCGATTGGCCAAAATACTGCAAATATGGCTCAAATTTGCTTGCAGCCTTACTCACAGGCTTCCTGGCTCTCCCCCTGTGCTTTGTGTGAGTGTTTTTTATTTTTATTTTTTTCATTATTATTTTGCTTGCTTTTCGAGTTATGCGCTTGAACTAATTTTGGCTGTTAAATTAGCAAACTGCGTTCCTCGTGGTCACCGGCAAAGTGCTACTTTTTTCGCTCCCAGCTCAATGAGCGCCGAAGCCTAAGTCCCGCGTGCCTCAGGCGAGCAGTGCAATGGTCCCGCGTGCCTCAACTGGTCGCCTCGCTTTGCGAGGCGAGTAGTGCAATGATGCCTTCGGCCAGATCTAAATTGGTAGCAGATCTAAATAAAACCTTTATTATGAATATCCAAAATGTCCGACGGCATATACCGTATTGGTCCGAATATAAGCCGCACCGGCATATAAGCCGCACACGTAAAGTTCAAGGGTAAATAATAGTAATAAGATAGCACTCAAATATAAGCCGAACAAGTAAAATTGGAGAGAAAAAGACTCTCAAAGTGATCAGCCATTGCAAGAAACAGGCTTTCTAATTAGCACTGTAGCTTTTTTTGCAGGTTACAGGCTTTACAGGATGTTAGAATCTCTAAAACCGTAAATCGCTATTCAATACTGCAGTTTCAAGCACGAAAATCTGCACCCTTAACTCGCAATCACGCAAATCGTTCGCGAATAGAAGACGCACGCGTAACAAGTAAAGATCGCAAATCGGCAATGATTTTTTTTACGGTCGCGAATATAAGCAGCAAGCTAAAAAAATCGGAAAAACGGTGCGGCTTATATTCGGACCAATACGGTAAATACAAATATTAATCCGAAATTGATCAGATAACTCTATAAGCAATTTGATTACACTGTCCATCAGATATATTGATCAGATATCTCTATTAGCAATTTTATTACACTGTCCGTCAGATATAATGGACAATCTTTACACAAAAATGCAATGATATAATCTGGACACTGCTACTCTATGTGACCACGATTATTCAGTATACATCAGTCCAGGATAAAACAACAACACTCCATTTTAAGCATCACGAATTCACATGACAATCAGAACATACATGACATCCTCACACATAGCTCCCCCTGAACAGTCAAAAAAGCAAAGCCAAGCAAAACAGGGAGAGACAAACATAAACAAAATGATGTCATCTACAAGGAACATTTCCCAATCAGATAACAACACTCTCAGGCCACCTTCCACTCTGTGTTCACTAAACCACAGTACCTGATCATACAGAAAGAAATCCATACACAGAGACACACATGAACATCTCCAAACATAATGCACTCCACAACACTTACTTCAAGTCCCCCCTTTCTCCACTTGGAAAACATCATTTCTACAGAAAAAAATTCTTACTGGCATAAAAATCTGCTGGTAAAAAACCTAAACACAGGATCCAGACAAATACAGACAACATATAATTACATAATTGTAAGCTCACAAAATATTTTACATGCACATAGATCTTCTTAAATCACCTTGTAATAATAAAAAACGAAAAACAATCAAATTTGAGCAAATCATGTATATATATTTACCTATAACTAATCCTAAACATAATTACACTGAAATAACTGTTTAACTCACTCGTTAAATCTTTTATCTCATCAATATTTCCATGAAAATCATTATTACACCTGCAATAGGGGTTGAGTTAATGTTAGTGCAAATGGTGCAAAGCACCTAATACCACAACAGAGTAGGTCACTCCTATTACTAGCAGTAAATAACAACACAATACATCTTATTAGGTGGGCAGGTAGACAATTACTATATGCAGGGGCAATCTGGTCTACATAAGCATCTCATTATAATACATTCTTACATCTAAACATTCTTACAAAATCACTACACTACAGAAAAAAACATCATTAAATCATAAAATCTTATTTTCTACATATTTCTGAAACATGAAAGATAACAAATGTTTCATGTCGCTCACATCTCTTAGTAACTTTAAACACATATATGTCACTGTTAACAGTTGTCTATTAATCACAACTTTACAAAGCCAACACAAGGCGCATTAGATTAACACAACATTCTCACAACAACTTCAATGATCTCATATTGGACTAATTTAAAAAAAGAATAGTTTAATTAGTTCTCTCTTTCAACTAAAATACGCTATCCTTGCAAGAATTTTCATATAATTAAAGTGGAACTAGTCTCGCTTTTGCACCGCTAGGACACAGGATTCTGCTAGGAGCAGGGGGAGGGCAGCAGCAGTGGGGGAAATCACAGACAGCTGTACTATTAAAGCGACATGCACAAATTAAAATATAACCTACTTAAAACACACAGCATGCGCAATACAAAAAAAAAGGCAATTTTACAGTGTTTGAACAAGCAATTCACACATTCACACAGCTCTTTCTTTCTAATTCACGCACTTTATAACACTGTAAACATATGTTCAAACACACTCAACAATAACACAGAACAGAGGATCAATCCTCCTTTTCTGTCTCAATTTCTCACACAGCACTCACTGCACATGGTACTGACACTCAGTACTGACACTCAGTACATATATGGGCCCTCTTGTCACTTCGGTAGATAGCAAGTTTACCTTCTATCTTTTCATCTAACAGCTCCGCTTCTCAAAAACCTGTCGAGACATTACTCGCCTTTAAATGGAAGGCTCTCCATTCGTCTTCAAATAGGAAGGCTCTCCTCTCTCGCCATTTATAAGTAGACACACCTTTTTATTTCCTCACCTTTAAATGGAAGGCTCTCCATTCACCTTTAAATGGAAGGCTCTCCACTGTTATTCTTTATCTACTTTAATTAAAATCTACAGCACTTCTTAAAGTACCACCTCGTCCGCTCCAATTTCTCTTTAATATATCTTAATTTCTGTCTCAGTAACTAACACCTTTACAAGTTTAAAATATCTTAATCAATTCTACTTCTGTTACTTACACTATTTTGCTTAATATCACTAATTAGCATTGTAGGTTATCAACAACAACAAAAAAATGCAATCATACCAGGTTCTGGGTAGAAGTCAGTAAGGGGTAATTTTGTGCGACCTTGTCCTCCGCTCCCAAGCTTCCAGGCTTCCATGGAAGGGATGCATAACAAGCAATCCTACACAGATTTCATGAATAGGCTCTGCAAACCTCTAATGTTGGCCATGAATAGTTTTCAAGCATCTCCTCCACAAATTCCTGAAGCTCGGGGTGTTATCTATGAACAAATTAGTGCACTCCTGGCTCATCAAATGTTTGTAAAAACACTCACAGACCACATTTTACTCTGAAACCCAGTCATAATACCAAATAACAGCGTCCTCTGATAATTTTAAAAATGGCTGCTGCAGCTCACTGACTGGGCAGAATTATAAACACCATAGCTTTTTATAATCGTTTACATAAAGACAATGGGATAATCCATTCCCAAATTGTTTAGAAACATTATTGATATTAGTAGACCGATAAGATATAACACATTTGATTAGCACGCAGCAAGCATGTCTTGGTACGTCACACTAGATGAAAAAAAAAAACTCCCACCTGTTATCTCTGAGCATAGGACAAGAGCTGGCCTTGTTGAACTACGAAAATACATATTTGTTTACTCTAAATAGTTGTTTAATGTCTCTTGAGAACCATTTATTATGAGAAATAGGGACTTATTTACAATTATAAAATAAAAACAATTAATTAAATTCTAAGCAGAATTAACTGTTTCATAACTTATGGCCTACAATGAAAAAGTACAGTTTTAGGTAATAAAAGTATAATATGTGTGTATATATATGCTAAATAAATGTATGCATATTTGTAATTCTCCACAACAAATTTCAATAAGTCCTATTAAAATCAACAATTTAATTGTATTTCAATCAAGGTGAAAGACAGAAAGCATACTAATTTACCGACAGTTACCAAATATGTACAACGACAGTGAACCAATTAATTAAAATTTTATTCATTCAGTTAAAAGATGCTTCACATATAATAAACACACAATGATTAAAATAATAAAAGTCAACGGTGCGTATATCAGAACTGGGAAGCTAAATTACAATTTAAGGAAAGTTTCTTTGATGGACAAATTTATGTGAGTCAATACACAGTTCCAACTGAAAAGTAGTGTAAGAGCTTAGTGGATAAACTAAAGATGATTATTACCAGTAATATCAGACGTATTTATCATATAGAAATGTATGTATCATATGTATGTATGATATGTACTAACAACAATCACTAACAGCTTCAAAGTAGATCAAGCTAGGTACAAGGAATATGCTGATTAGATTAACCTATAACCCTTGCATTGTGTCAATAAAAGATCTATATTATACTGTGTCTTTAAGTTGAAGGAGAGTATAGATGTGCTACTATATTCTTAGCACTGTACCAAAGCTAGTCAATGTTATTGTAAATTGTGATACAAAGCCTTATTCTGATAAGCAAATATGAATTCATTTATGCACCAGTGTGAGCTATACTCAAGTTATGTCCGCTATAAGCCACTCTCAAGTTTGGCATTGGAGTACAAAATGAAGCAGGTCAGAAATTAGTAGAATTCTGTCAAGATACTTCTCTAGTCATAGCAGACACCCTATTCCAACAGCCTCCAAGACGACTCTACCAGATGGACCATAAAGAAATCAGGTTGACTATATATTTTGTATTGAAAGATGGAAGAGATCTATGCAGTCAGCAAAAACAAGTCCTGGAGCTGAATGTGGCTCAGATCAGACCAAGCAGATGCAAAATAAATTATATTCCTTGTGAGTATGCAGTGTAGGTAAAGATTAGATTTAAGGGAACAGACATGGAAGATAGAATGCCTGAAGTACTTTTGGACCTAAGTTTGCAACATTATCCAAGAAACAGCAACAAAGAATATCCCCAAAACAAAGAAAACTAAGAAGACAAACTGCTTATCTGATTAGGCTTTGAAAGTAGTCCAGGAAAGAAAAAAAATCAAAGGTAGTGGAGATACGAAAAGATTTGTCCAACTGAATACAAAATTTCAGAGGATAGCAAGAAGAGAGAAAGAGACATTATATGATAAGTGGTGTAAAGAGATAGAAGAAGATAACAGAATGGGAAAGTCAAGAGATCTCTTCAAGACAATTGGGGATCTTAAAAGCATCTTTTATATGAAAGAGGGTGTGATAAAAGAGAAAAAGGGTAGGGACTTAACAAAAGCAGAACAGATAAGGAAGTGAAAGTGTTGCTTGTCTTATGCTAACAAAATGTAAACACTCAACAGTGGCCAATAGATTGGAAAAGCTCAGACTTCATCGCACTCCCAAAAAAAGACAGTGCCAAAGAGTGCTCCTATTATCGAACAATTGCACTCATTTTGCATGCCAAGAAGGTAATGCTTAAGATCCTACAAGCTCAGCTCCAACAATATATGGACTGGGAACTACCAGATGTGCAAGCCGGATTCTGGAGAGGAAACGGCACAAGCGATCAAATTGCCAATGTCCACTGGCTTAGAGAAAAAGAGAGTTCCAGAAAAAACATTTACTTCGGCTTCATAGAGTATTCTAAAGCCTTTGACTGTGTGGATCAAAATAAAATGTGTCAAAATTCTTAAAGAGATGGGAGTACCAGATCATCTCATACGTCTAGTGAGGAATCCGTATGTGGCCCAAGAAGCCACGGTCAAAACCGAACTTGGTACAACAGAAAGATTAAAGAAAAAGGAGTGCAACAAATGTTATATTGTCATCTCATTTATTCAACTTATATGCAAAGTACATCTGGTGTAAGGCTGGGCTGGAATCAATATTGCTAGAAGAAATGTCAACAACCTCAGATAGGTGGGTTATACAACTCTGATGGTTGAAAGTGAGGAGGAACTAAAGGACCTATTAATGTGGGTGAAAGAAGAGAGTGCAAAAGTTGGCCTGCTGCTCAGCGTTAAAAAGATGAAGATCATGAGAAGCAACAATCTCAGTTCCTGGCAAATAGATGGGGAAGAAGTGGAGGCAGTGACAGGTTTTATTTTCCTGGGATCCAAGATATCTTCAGACTTCAACTGTAGCCATAAAGTTAAAAGTAATTTGCTTTTGGGATGGGAAGGAAAGCTATGACAAGTTTAGACAAGCTCAGCAAAAAGTAAAGATGTTACACTATCAACAAAGGTCTGCACATTTAGAACTACACCCTTTAGGTTCAGTAGTTGTTATGGTTATTTAATCTGTTTTTATGTTATGTTGATTACCCTATGTATGTTAATTACTGTATGTTTTGTTGCTTCTCTTTGTATGTTTAACTTATGATGTTAGATTCTGTGACCACACTCCGTGATGATAGTTTAAATTCAAACTGAAAGTTCAATTGCTAGTCAGTAACTTATGTGTAGAGTCAGTTAAATAATGTAAGTTACTTATTAAAGTTGGATCTGGTGGTTGATACATAAAAAAAAGTGTCTCTGCCAATAAAAGCAGTTCCATCACTACTTGTCCAGGTGACGTATCCTACATGCTGAGCCTGTGTGCTTACATTTTTAAATGCTGCATCAAAGGAAGAAGTTTTTAGAGACATCTGCTGCCTTGGTGAAGGGATCAAAATAATCTAAAATATTTGCTGGGTATGTTTGACCATAACAGCCTTATAAAGCCTGACTGAAGAAAGAACTACAGTATTCCCAGTAGCAACATAAGGATGTGAGAGCTGGACCATAAAGAAGTGTGAGCACCGTAGAACTTACGCCTTTGAATTGTGGTGTTGGAGAAAACTTATTAGAGTCATTTGGACTGCAAGTAGATCCAATAAATCAGTACTGTTCACTGGAAGGTATGAGGCTGAAGCACAAATATTTTGGCCATATAATGAGAAGACAAGAATCCTTAGAGAAGACTGTGCTGCTGGGAAAGATTGATAGCACACAAAGAAGGGGCAACAGAAGAGGAGATGGATAGACAAGGTCATTGAAGCAATAAACTTTGATCGATAAGGTCGCAGATAGTTGGAAACAACTGAATGACTAAACAAGAACAGTCAGCATATTCCTTGTAACTAGTGTAATCTACTTTGAAGCTGTTTGTGATAGTTGAGAAGTAATTAGTTATAATTATCTAATACTCTGTTACTATACTTTTTCTCAACTACATAGTGATTATTACAGGAGATTATTACAGGATCACATCCTTTGTGATTATAAAGATCCAGACAATATAGTATGAACTCACTATCTATTGCCATGATTATAGCGCCAATGTGATGCATGGAAGCATAGTGACATACCGTTTGTCTCACTGAATTTCAAGTAATTTGAAATGTTTTACAGCACATATCGGGCACGTGCATTATTGCTTTTCTATGTGATAAATACTTCTCTTAGATTAAGAGGTAGTATTACTGGTGAAACAGAGCTTTGCAATAACAGCTACTGGCTAATGTTTAAGACCAGCATACACCCATAATTGGTGGATATAGGATTATCTTGTGGGTAATAAGCTATTATTGCAATCTTAAGGTATCATGTATTGTCTTAGAATGACATTAGGTGGATATCTCTCCATATGAGTTATAATTAAGACTGTGCTTATCAGATGAGGAGATAATCATCTATAGTTTAGCAGTAAGCCCTTACACTACGTACTGACTCAAATTGTCATTTTGCTATTTCATCACAGGAACTTTCCTTAAATTGTAATTTAGCCTCCCAGTTCTGATATACGCAGCATTAACTTTTATTATTTCAATAGCTGTGTGTTTATTACATATGAAGCATCTTTTAACTGAATTAATAAAAGTTAGATTTTAATTAATTGATTCACCGTCATTGTACTAATTTGGTATTTGTCAATATGCTTGCTTTCCACCTTTCTCCTTGATTAATATGTTTAAACATATACTTCTGATGGTTATCTTTGCAATTAAATTTCCTTGACTGTTTGTACATTTACTGTATATAACTACTTCCATTGAATAATACAATAGCAGCAACTTCCCTGCATTTAAGGCCTCCTCCCAGCTGTATAAACTGATTAGCAAAAATAGAAATGGTAGCTCCCAGTGCAAATAATAGTGTAATTCTATGATTTCGCAAAAAAGAAAATATTTTATTATAACAACAAGATTTTCTCCCTCTATCAATAGCATCAGTTTCTATAATTTAATTTTAACTCAATTAAATAATATTAAGTTAAAGACAAGCTGCGCCGTACCTATTTTTGGTGTGAGAGTGGAGCGAAAAAGGAACCTATTAATAAAGCAAAATAAGCATGAAATGTAATAAATACCCCAGTAATCTCATGTCAAGAGGAAGAGTGTGGAAAACTTGTAATTGTATTCATAAAAATATGTGAATGAGAACAGGGTTAATGGACAACATTTTACAGAAAGGTTATTAGATAAATGGAACAGCCTTTTAGCAGAAGTTGAAGGGACAAGCACTGTAAAGGAATTCAAGCATGTCTGGAATAACCATATGGCCATTATGAGGATAAAGGCCATTTTTATTGGAGTTCATGCGTTGACAAGGACAGGGGTCGCGGTCACTTTCCCCCATACTCATTTAGTAAAGTTTTGTGGAAATACTCTCTGTCTCTCATGTTGAAACAAGACTGAGCTTTGCAGGTACCTATGTCCCTCTCAGAACCCCCCTCCCATTCTCTAGAGGAGGGGTGACAGCTTGGTGATAATCTTCTTAAATATTCTCTCTAGTGCCATGATCATTTGAGCAGAGATTATAATTTTTCACAGAGAAAATTTAGCAAAATGTTTGAAAGATTTCTTAAAGAAGTTTATCTAGGCAACCAAAAGTTCTTCTGAATTGCTTTAAATGGGACAGATTAAGGAATATCATGCATGCTCCATGCTAAGACTTTTTTTTTCACACGCCAGCCTGGGCACACGTGCCACATTTTCGCCACCTCTGATCAAGTGCCAGCAGTATATATAGCTGAGTGAGCTGTATCTACTCCAGGTTCTTGTGTAGAGACAAGACAAGGTGAGATGAAACATGGAAGATAAATTGACGTTATGGGGAAGAAAAGGTGGGATCATATAGAAGAAAAAGGAGAGTGAACAAATTCTAACATAAAGAGTGTAAATGTTGGAGGAAGGAAGAAAATTATAGATGCAGGTATGTAAAGGTATGTGTGAAAGTTAAAGAAATGCGATGAAGCTGGATGGAGGGGATATAAATGTAAATAGAATGGAGGAAAATTAATCCTATACGATAATAAAGGAATGATGGAATAGGGAGGGATATATTTGGGCAACACTTCATAAAAAGGATATTTTAGAACTGGACAAAGTACAGACAAGGACAACAAAACTAATAAGGGGAATGAAGGGGCTAAGTTATAAAGAAAGACTAACAAAATTAAACTTATTTTCTCTAGAAAAAAGGCGTCTAAGAGGAGATATGATTACCTTATATAAATACATCCAGGGTCAGTATAAAGATTTGTCAAGGGAGCGTTTTGTGCCAAGAGGTTTTCAACTGACAAGAGGACATCCTTTGAGATTAGAAGTAAAAAGATTTCACCTTAAAGAAAGAAAAGAGTTCTTCACAGTAAGGGTGGTTAATCTGTGAAATTCTCTACCAGAGGAGGTGGTGACAGGAGATTTAATAGATAACTTTAAAAGGGATTGAATATATATAAAAAAAAAAGGGAATTCAGGGATATCATGGATAATTAGAGAGGGAGTATTGATCCAGGGAGGATTCCGATCACCAGGATGGAATTTATTATTTTCCTTTTTGGGAAAATTGACAAAGTTTCACTTGTTTTTTTTTTCTGTTTGCCTTCCTCTGGATCAATTAACAACTAACTCACATATTGCAGATCCGAGGTGATCTTAAAAGGTTGAGTTTGATGTACTAAAAGTCATTTTCAACCTCAATTACTATGTAACTATGTGTAGTTAATGCTCCCATTCTGCCTATAATGTGAAAAACATATATTATGATTATATACATATCTAAAACACATACAAATGCATAGTATCTATGAATATATTTATATTTCAACACATGGTAATAATGATTTACTATGTGTGAATGTGTAATTATATATATATATATATATATATATATATATATATATATATATATATATATATATAGTGATACCTTGGCACTCGTCGCTTCGAAACTTGACGCATTTTGATGAGGAAAAAATGCTTCAGCACTCAAGAAGGTTTTATCCTGTCTCTACGGAAGAAACAAACAGCAGCTCGGTATTCAATGTTTTGGCACTCTTTATGCCTTCTGGAACCAATTAACCACATATATATATATATATATATATATATATATATATATATATATATATATATATATATATATATATTTATTTATTTACAGCATTTACTGATACCTTTTTACTGGACAAACATTTTAGTTAGAGTGAAAAGCTTTCAGTAGCTGCATCTTTCTTTATCAAGTCAGAAGCAATACTGACGGCTACCTCACTCTTTAATATATATACACAGACAGACAGACAGACAGACAGACAGACAGAGAGACAGATAGATAGATAGATAGATAGATAGATAGATAGATAGATAATGCAATTGGCAGATTAGATTAATCTTTTAGTTCCCATCTGCCCTCACATCTATGGTTTATGTAACTGCTAGAACATAGAAGTGATATTTGGATTAGTTTAAATGTGTCTGTTTGTTGAACGGTGATTAGATTTCACATAATGATGAGATACAAACATGTTTAATCCTGACATGCCAGGTCCCATCAAAAAAATGCATATTCTGTGTATCAAATGCTTACACACTAAATAAAGGCTCCAGAAAATAATTTCATTGGTGACTTGTAGTAAACCTTTAAATAGAAGAAACCAGTAAAGATGACTGATGGGGATTTTAGCAGGAGAGACAGATTTAGACTGGCTCTGTCTATGGAGAGATGGGGTGGAGGGCATTGCTCGCCTCAAGGCAGAGACTGGGTCCTCAGCAGAAATCTTACTGCCAAGGAGAATTCTAACAGGCAAGATCTATCTATGTATATTATAAGCATGTACTTTATATTTATTTACACACTCACATACAGTAAATAGTATTCTGTATATACTAATATTATCTCTCGCTCTCTCTCTCTATATATATATTTCTGTCCATCCTTACTATATACATACAGGCTATATATTTATATATATATATATATATATATATATATATATATATATATATATATATATATATATATTATAATAGAAATAAGTAGTATATAAGTATATACATTATATTTATATGCAATTTACACTTGCAAACAGTAAATATTATATATATATATATTATAGGATATATAAGGCGTAACATTTACCGTTTGTGAGCGTGCATTATATATAAATATAAACGTATATATATATATATATATATATATGCATATATAGTAAATAAATAGTACATCTGTGTTCACATTTGAATGTCTAAAACAAGCTAAAAAAACTAATTCCAGCTCAGAATTCAGAGAAAAACAGTTATTACACTGCATTCTGGGAAGTTGAGCTGGGACATGCAAATGTGCCCACAAATGCTATATATATCCTGTATGTATATAATAAGAATCAATATAAATAAATATATATATATATATATATATATATATATATATATATATATATATATATATATATATTATGATGGAAAGAAATATTATTTATTAGAATATATATCTATATCTTTATTTATTAGTATATATATATATATATATATGGTTTACAATGGAAAGAACTATTATTTATTAGAATATATATATATATATATATATATATGTATATATATACATATATATATATATATATAAATATATGTATATATATATTATGATGGAAAGAAATATTATTTATTAGTATATATATATATTATGATGGAAATAAATATTATGTATTAGTATATATATATATATATATATATATATATATATATATATAATGCTATATATACATACTATCATTTAATAGTATATAGATATTGAGAGATATTATGTGTGTAAATATGTATACACTCACAACATATATGTTGTCTAAATTATGGGAAGAATAACAGCATTAATCACACATACCCTCCCTCATCTTGCAACCTTGTTTCTGTATTTTAATACTATACCATCAACGTCCCCTCTTCTATTTATGTTTGTATCCCCTCTTTCCAGTCTCATCTCTTTTTTACTTTCCCCCACCTCACATACCTTCATCTATCATTTCTTCTTCTCCCCTTTTAACTCTTTATGCCTTCTTTTCCTTGTGTGTGAGCCCATCTTCCTCACACCCCCTGTCCCTGTTTCATGCCACCTCTTCTTGCTGATACACAATAACCTGGGGGTGGCAGTGACTCTCCCAACACACAGCTCAGTGCAGAGAGAGGGAGGGGAGAGTTGGAGTCCGAGAGGGAGACGAGTAGCTGCAAACTCTGCCTTGTTTCAGAGGGATGCTGAGCTGCACTTGCTAATGGAAATGCCTGAGAGACAGAGGGAGCATTTCCACACCAGGTTACTAAATGGTTATGGATGAAAGTGACCTGGGACCCTACCCCTGCCAGGCCCCTGGGCAGAGATGAGTGTGCTTCATGTTCCACATCTGGAGTGACATACAAGATCTGTCCAGAGGAATTCTTATTCCCACATCACAGTCACAGGCAGGTATCTTTTCTGTAAAAACTGACACATTCATTTCTTAAGATGGTAAAGTACAAACTGGCACATCATGCAACAGAAGAGGCTGTAACACTTTACCCAAGTTGGAATATATGTTATTGAGATTTTTGGGGGGTTCCACTTGCAATATATATGAGGATGAATATTTCATATAAATGACTGTGGATCTGTAGAAATAAATAATAATGAGGTGCAGAGGACAGGGATGTGAGAGCTATTCCAGCTCCAGCTGTGCTTCTTGTCCCAGCTGTGCAGCTTTTTGCAGCTGTGATCCCACAGCCCTACAGTCAATGCTGAGCTGGGGCTGCCAGCCTGGCAGGGGAGATATCACAGAAGGCTAGGGACTGGGGCAGTTTTTGATGGGGGGCACACATACTGCAGGAGAGCCCCTTTCCACACAGGCAGCCCTGGGGGCTCAGTGGTCCCAGCATTTGGACAGCAGTGAATGTGCCTGAAGTATCCAGAGATGCTGATGAACAGGAGCCTGTTCCATGAAGCCCAACAGAGCAGGGAGTTTGTGGCAGGGCAGATAGTAACTGGGAGCCTGCTCTCCATGCTCATCCTCTGGACACTTTTTGGGAATATCTTGGTATGTACAGCTGTCATAAGGTTCAGACATCTTCGCAACAGAGTAACAAACATATTCATTGTGTCTCTAGCAGTGTCTGATCTTCTGGTTGCCCTCCTAGTCATGCCTTGGAAAGCAGTGGCAGAGGTGGCAGGACACTGGCCATTTGGAGCCTTCTGCAATATATGGGTGGCTTTTGACATTATGTGCTCCACTGCCTCTATATTGAACCTGTGTGTTATTAGTGTGGACAGATACTGGGCAATATCCAGCCCTTTTAGGTATGAGAGGAAGATGACTCAAAGAGTTGCTCTGTTTATGATCAGTACTGCCTGGACTTTATCTATCTTAATCTCATTTATACCAGTCCAGTTAAACTGGCACAGGAATATAGAAGACAGTCAGATATTAAGCAATGAGACCACTGAGAATTGTGACTCCAGCTTGAACAGGACTTATGCTATCTCCTCCTCCCTGATCAGCTTTTACATCCCTGTAGCCATCATTATAGTGACTTATTATAGAATTTACAAGATTGCCCAGATACAGATCAGAAGGATCTCTACTCTAGAAAGAGCAGCTGAACATGCCCAGAGTTGCAGGAGCAATAGGATTGACTGCAGACACCATCACAACAGCCTGAGAACTTCCATCAAGAAAGAAACTAAAGTTCTGAAGACACTGTCAATCATTGTTGGGGTGTTTGTGTGCTGTTGGTTACCTTTCTTTATCCTAAACTGCATGGTTCCTTTTTGTGATAGGTCTTTAGGTCATCCCACTGCAGGACTTCCATGTGTTAGTGAGACCACCTTTGATATTTTTGTGTGGTTTGGTTGGGCAAACTCTTCCTTGAACCCCATTATCTATGCTTTCAATGCTGACTTTCGCAAGGTCTTCTCCAGCCTTCTAGGATGTGGCCACTTGTGTTCCACCACCCCTGTTGAGACTGTCAACATTAGCAATGAGATCATATCATACAATCAAGATACTATATTCCACAAGGATATTGTAACTGCTTATGTCAACATGATACCCAATGTGGTGGATTGTACAGATGACAACGAGGACACCTTTGACCGCATGTCCCAGATATCCACATCTGCAAATAATGAGCTAGCCACAGATTCTGTGTGTGATCTAGATTGTGAGATGGATATCTCTTTAAACAAAATAACCCCTTCATTGCCAAATGGTTTACATTAAACATATATATTTATGTATATTTGTTCTGAGGGCACCATGGCTGGTTATTTATTACTATTTTAGCTTTGCTTTGCTATGCTTTAAAATTGACATATACAAATCAACCTACAATTTTAATGTTTCAGATCTCCTGTCCTGATATCTTATTTTAGACGTGTAATTTAAATATCACATACAAACAATATATATTTTGCTAAGTAAATACAAATCAAAATCACTATTGTCTTGTAATTTTAACTGTTTCAGCCAACATGTATGGGTAAGTAGAGATAATAATGAATGTAGTCTGAGGAGAACAGTATATAGAGATTTACATGCAAAAAAATGTGAATTGTACCACAAAGTATTCAAAATGCCAAACTGATACATTTTTGACCATTGTAGCACTATTTTGTTTAATGGGTAGGGAATGTATCAAGGTAATCCCTTCCAAATTGTTACAACTGTCCAGTATTACATAAAGTATCAGCTGTAGATTGTCAGCTCCTCTTATATGGAATCCAGACTATATATATATATATATATATATATATATATATATATATATATGTCTGACAGTCTGGATTTCATATAAGAGGAGCTGACAATCTACACACACACACATGTATATATATATATATATATATATATATATTATATATATATATATATATATATATATATATATATCGTACATTTGTGTTCACATTTGAATGTCTAAAACACATGAGAAACTATTTTCCTGCTCAGAATTCCGAGAAATACAGTTATTACACTGCACTCCAGAAAGCTGAGCAGGGACATGCAAATATGCCCACAAATGCTTAGTTCTTCTATCCATAACCATTTACACATGGCTCCTTTAAGCATATGCCTGCTGCATTACACAGCTTTTATGCAAAGCTAAGGTTGGGTTATACACAAGCTGGGAATCCTATCCATACATACACACACAGTATGGGTTCATCTGTTACTATGTTAGATACAGAATTTATACATGAGAGACAGATGTTTTTCTTTAACTCCTACTGATTCATATAACCAGCAATTCTTCAGTGCCACCTATTGCTTATACATAGAATATTCAGTTAAAGGGACATGGAGAGATTTATTTTTCTCTGTGTTACATCTGAAAGAGGCTTTTTGTAAACATGTCGCAGTATGGTTTCTCTTTTCAAATAATGCTCTCAGAGGATAATAAACCAATTCAAACGTTTTACTGTTCTGGAGGCTTGACCCTGTCACCCATTGAGCAGTAATATAGATTTATGAATCATACTTGTCTGCCAGTAAGGCTTACATACTACATTATATAGTGACATAGTTACATAGTGATTAAGGTTGAAAAAAGACTTTAGCCCATCAAGTTCAACCTTTTTAGATCTTTCTTATCACTAATATGCGGATTAGTTGTTAATTGATCCAGATAAAAAAAAAAACATTGAAACATTGCAAATTGTCTCAAAAAAGGAAAAAACTAAAATTCCTTCCTGACCCCAGATACTGGCGATCAGACTCCTCCCTGGATCAATACTCCCTCTCTAATTATCCAGGATAACCCTAAATGCACTTTACTCGTAAATATATCCAGCCCCTTTTTAAAGGTATGATCTGTGCATGTTAGCTTCAAGTAAGATAAGTAAGGTTTAACTCAATATCTTGGCATAAAAAATACATATAATACTTAATGGAAAGATTTGTTTTGTTGTTTTATAGGAAAAATGGTATTTGATAATGTGCTTTCTTCTTTCAAATCATGGTTTCAGAGCCTAAATTTTTTTTTCAAAAGTCTAACTGATCTTGCGGGCTTGCCCTCTGCCAGCCAATGTGATCAACAGTCTAAAGTATGCACCCTGTTAGTTTCAATGGAACAGGTCGTGATTCATGCTGCAATACGTGAACAAAATGTTTCATAACCCCTTAAAATGTCCAGTAGCATACTTATAAACTAAAAAAAACTGAAACCCATATTTACAATATGATAATTACACCCTGTAAGCTAATATGATTTCCATTAATCCTCTTAAAAGCAAAGGATTGTCATATTTCAATTGCAGCAGCTTAACATTTTTTTGCATTCAGGGACTCCTCCCATGTGTAAAAACAGATGAACAGAAACAAGAATGGTGGTTCCCACAATGGCATAATTGTAGGTAACAGATTTCAAATTCATGCTATTATAACATTTTTTTTGTATATTTGCCATATGTGATAATACAAATCATTAGCAAAGTGGGCACAGAAGAATCATATCTATAGTATGCTCTTATCAAGAACTTACTTTTTTTCTGAGAGATCACATATATAGTTGTGAGCGTACGAGTCGTTGCTCACGCTTGCGGGCTCGCGTCGCGAAGCGAGGGCCGTGGCTCGCGAAGCGAGCCGCGGCCCTCGCGTAGCGAGGTCACTGGGCAAGGACCTCAGTTGCTGGCATGGAGCGCCGAAGGCGCTCCATGCCAGCAACTGAGGCCCCTCGCGAAGCGAGGGCCTCAGTTGCTGGCGAGGTCACTGGGCACGGGTCTCAGTTGCTGGCATGGAGCGCCGAAGGCGCTCCATGCCAGCAACTGAGGCCCCTCGCGAAGCGAGGGCCTCAGTTGCTGGCGAGGTCACTGGGCACGGGTCTCAGTTGCTGGCATGGAGCGCCGAAGGCGCTCCATGTCAGCAACTGAGGCCCCTCGCGAAGCGAGGGCCTTAGTTGCTGGCGAGCTCACTGGGCAAGGGCCTCAAACCCTCGCAAAATTCACGTCGCTACTCAAAAAACACGACACACAAATTACGACACTCGCTAAATTTTACGAGGCACGCAAACAACGTACGAAACACGTTACCACACATTACGACCTCGCAAACATCGGACGCAACACGCCGACATACAAACATTTAAAACACAATACATACACACAGCACATACATAAAAAACTTACCTACACCAAGAGGGAGCACCCAGGACCTCAAAAATGCAACTTACACCTCGATTTTACTCGAAATAAAACACTTTAGAGACTAAAAAAAAAACAAAGCGAGAGAAAAAATGGCCGCCAAACAAAACGAAAACGAGGCTACAGCACTCTAAACTCGCAAAACACCACAAGAAACTCGCAAAACACCACAAAACACCTACGGATATTCCGATACAGACCTATACCACACATTACTCGCCATTTTACACCAATGCGGAAGTACACGACTACGCTAACGGTTTGGTCTCGCGCACGCACAGTGTTACACTGCACACATTCAGCACGCTTACACAGCAGCTCCACACCACTAATGCTGCAGCAACATCAACACAGATTGCCAGCTCTTCATCACAATGCTTCAAAATAGGTACACTATATTCATTTACTAATTTAGCTACCTTACAATTTCATTGCCGTCATTTTTTGACGGGCAATTCGCTAGTTAAAATATAAAATCCAGGCTTTAATTTTAAACTATTGTATTCAATGTTGCTTTTTTTAATAGCAGCAGACATTTGATTTCAGGTAACATATGTGTGGAGTTCTGTTGGAAGCCTGTCACTATGAATAAACATGTGACGATCGAACTAAATAGAAGAGCAAATCCCAGTAAAATACCCCTCCCCCACGGCCAGGCAAACTAGAGAGTCTGCTGAATATATGCCACCATAGAGAGAGGTCAGATGCGAAGGCACTAATACCCACATAGGATAAGACTATATTAAAACTTTTACACAGAAGAAAAGGTTTTAAAGATAAAGCATCTGCTGAACATTAAACTAACTTTCTAAGATCAGATTTAGCTGATGCTAGTCATTACCCCATAAGATCAAAGAAATCAGAATGTTATTATCTATCGATGCATAATTAAAACAACTTGCAGACCTTTCCTGTTGGCAACACGTGTGCAGTGCCGGCTATCGGCTACTAGGTGGCGCAGCTAATTTCTTATTGTTTACTCTTAGGGAGACGGGTGTTAGGGTTAACTGTTAGGGTCAGGGGTGTTAGGGTGAGGGGTGTTAGGGCCATGGGTGTTAGGGCCATAGGTGTTAGGGTGAGGGATGTTAGGGTTAGCTGTTAGGATGAGGGGTGTTAGAGTTAGGTGTTAGGGTGAGGGGTGTTAGGGTCATGGGTGTTAGGGTCAGGGGTGTTATAGTTAGCTGTTAGGATGAGGGATGTTAGTGTTAGGTGTTAGAGTCAGGGGTTTTAGAGTGAGGGGTGTTAGGGTGAGCGGTTAGGGTCAGGTCTTTTAGGGTGAGGGGTGTTAGGGTTAGCTGTTGGGGTGAGGGGTGTTAGGGAAAGGTGTTTTTAAGGTGAGGGTGTTATGGTTAGGTGTTAGGATAAGGTGTGATAGGGTGAGGGGTGTTAGCTGTTGTTGTGAGGGGTGTTAAGGTCAGGGGTTTTAATGTGAGGGATTTTAGGGTTAGGTGTTAGGATAAGGGGTGTTAGGGTTAGGTGTTAGGGCCAGGGGTTTTAGGGTGAGGGGTTTTAGGGTTAGGTGTTAGGATCAGGTGTTTTAGGGTGAGGGGTGTTAGGGTTAGTTGTTGGGGTGAGGGGTGTTAGGGTAAGGTGTTAGGGTCAGGGGTTTTAAGGTGAGGGGTGTTAAGGTTAGGTGTTAGGATAAGGTGTGATAGGGTGAGGGTTGTTAGGGTTAGCTGTTAGGGTTATGGGCATTATGGTTAGCTGTTAGGATGAGGGGTGTTAGGGTTAGCTGTTAGGGGTGTTATGGTTAGGTGTTAGGATAAGGTGTGATAGGGTGAGGCGTTTTAGGGTTATGGGCATTATGGTTAGATGTTAGGATGGGGGGTGTTAGGGTTAGCTGTTAGGGTGAGGAGTGTTATGGTTAGGTGTTAGGGTCAGGGGTGTTAGGGTTATGGGCATTATGGTTAGCTGTTAGGATGAGGGGTGTTAGGGTTAGCTGTTAGGGTGAGGGGTGTTATGGTTAGGTGTTAGGATAAGGTGTGATAGGGTGAGGGGTTTTAGGGTTAGCTGTTAGGGTTATGGGCAATATGGTTAGATGTTAGGATAAGGGGTGTTAGGGTTAGCTGTTAGGGTGAGGAGTGTTATGGTTAGGTGTTAGGATAAGGTGTGATAGGGTGAGGCGTTTTAGGGTTATGGGCATTATGGTTAGATGTTAGGATGGGGGGTGTTAGGGTTAGCTGTTAGGTGGAGGGGTGTTATGGTTAGGTGTTAGGGTCAGGGGTGTTAGGGTTAGATGTTAGTGTGAGGGGTTTGAGGGTTAGCTGTTAGGGTTATGGGCATTAGGGTAAGGTGTTAGGGTCAGGGGTGTTATGGTTAGGTGTTAGGATAAGGTGTGATAGGGTGAGGGATTTTAGGGTTAGCTGTTATTAAGGCTAATGATAACACCAGCGTGATACTATGAGTAACTATAGGCACACGGAGTGCGATCTCTTTCTATCATGTTTTACAATAACTGCATGAAAAAATATTAAGTACATTTTTAAACATATTTGAAACTGACACCAAATGCCACAGACAGTACTTAAATTTGTAAATCCTATTGGCAGACAAGTATGACTCGGCTATATCCCTGCATATTGGCTGACAGGGCCAAGCCCCAAAGGAAATGAACCTTTAAAGCACACTGAGAAATATGATCAATACCCTCTTTCAGAGGTTATCAATAAAAAAGGAAAAATACTTTGCATTGTTATTTAATTTGAGGAGATCTATGCGATTGAGTGGGATAATCTATTTTGTGGTATATAGTATGAAAATGTTTGTTTTCTTATATCCTAATTTTAACTGAATTCTAGCATAACGGTTTACTGAAAATGTAAATTGTTCTAACACGAGGTTTAACACAATGTCCTATCCAGCAGGAGAATATTAAACTGATTGAGTGGTAACCCAGGTATTACATTGTAACCTTCCTGCATCCAGAACCTCCTTCTGTGGAGTGTGAGTAGATAACATTAGCTGGCAGCGTGCGCACCCTATTGGCTGATCAGAAAAAGGAAAGAGTAGGAATTCTTAGATGAGGATGATTGACAGGAAAAAGTAGAGGGTAGCACAAGAAAAAAGTGAAAATGGTCACAATAAAATATAATTTTGGGCTAATATATTTTCAACCATGCTATTTTGAAGAATAGAAAATAAAATAAAATAGCCACTAATATATATCTTTTATATGTAATTATGCTTATGTTGAGTGTACCATTTTGATTTCTTCTGACCAACTCCCTGAGAGAGAGGAAATCTTGCACAGGAAGTCTTTATCTGCACAATGGGAATGTGGCATCTATAACTACCAGAGGTTGCAGTAACAGTAATGTAAAGCTTACACTCCTGAGGAAGTAACGTAATCAGCTGACAAGCTGACAAAATAAAATGAATGCCTGGCCTGCAGAATGATTTGGTGTAAAAGATAAAATTGGCTGTGATTATTTTGAATATATTTTCTAAAAATATATTATTTCAAGTTTATCTATAAGTTTATCTATATTCAAAAAAACGGATAGAAAAAAAGTTGACTACAGTGATCCTTTAAAAGAGCAGATTCAGCGACGGCTGATGGCAGGGGTGTAGGAGCCAGAATAATTCTGTGTGTGTGGGACTTATATAAATAATAAGAATGGGCAGCTACATGGCAGATGAAATTAACCTAGAAACATGTAAAATTGTGCAATGGATAGAAAAAAAGCTTTCATATTGTTATCTACATGGCACAAATCTGGAGGTATCAGAGGGATTTGGGAGTGCTTGTGGACAACCACCTAGTTAACAGTGCTCAATGCCAAGCAGCAGCTGCAAAGGCAAATGAAATATAAGCATGTATAAAGAAGGGTATAGAAGCCAGGGAAGCAAATATAATTCTGCCACTATACAAATCTCTAGTACACTCTCATTTGGAATATGGAGTACAATTTTGGGCACCACTACCTAAAAAGGACATTATAGAGCTAGAAAAGATACAGAGAAGGGCAACAAAACTAATGAGTGAAATAGTGATGAAGCTATAAATACTTATTTTCTCTAGAAAGAAATGCATCTAAAAAGGGATATAAATACCATATATAGATATATCCAGGGTCAATATAAAGCTTTGCTATGTGAAGTTTGTTTGTGAAGCGGTGCATAACTAACAAAGATTTAATCCCAAAGAAAGAAGAGCAATCTTCACAGTAAAGGTGATCAGACTGTGGAACTCACAACCAAAAGAGGTTGTAACAGTAGTCACTGTAGCTAATTAACTAAAATTGTTTGAATGTATTTTTTAATAAAAAGGTGATACCAGGTTATATCAGTTAGCTAGAATAGTACAAAATGCTTTCCATTATTTGGGATCATGGAGGAATCTTTTCCCCTCATGAGACAACTGAAAAGCTTCAATAGATTTTTTGTTTGCCTAATTTTGGATGAATTAACAATTCACGTAGTACAAGGATCAGAGGTCATCTTACTCTGTTACTTATGAAGAGATAGTGGGGCAAATTATGAGGTTTTTAGTCAGTTGAGTATTTAAAATAATTGCATTCTTTCAGCACATTCTGAATGTCCAAGGGAAGGGCCAAGGAATTCCACAAGACGTCACTTTAATGCACACTTGCCTGAATATAAATCAATCGGTTTTCATGGAAAATGTATATAATATTTAAACTATGCCTTTTGAAATGTATTAAAGAAAATGTGTGACTCTAGCATAAGGACGTAAAATACTTTTGTTTAGGTGGGATGTGGAAGGCACGTTCAAATGGGCCCAGAACAGCTAAAAGCAAGTTGAAAAAATAACACCTCTAAATGTATCAAGTAAAATTGAAACAAACTTGAAGGTATATGCAAGTGAGGTAGGTTATGAATGCATCCTGTGTTATGCATCATAACTGCCCTAGCAAAAAATGTTTGCATGAAAAAATGCAAACATTGTTTGCAAAAAAAAAAAAAGAAAATGTGCTGGGGGTGATGTAGACACCCCCAGCAATGGCACTGCGCATATTGGATACTTCATTAAAAAAATGTACCCAATATAAAATCTGCTGATTGGCTAAAGGAAAGGAAAGTGTCTGAAATCACGTGACTTGCCACAGTAGGGAAGACTTTAAGTGCTAACTGAGCCTGTCTGCACAATCCCCAAGCAAAAACGATACAATGTATAAGTTATGCTAATGTTCCCTGAGAAATTCATAGGGGTGTCAACATTGAGAGAAAACTGTTTTCAAATGCAAGAAATTCAGCAAACCTCAGGCTAACGGTTTAACTGTTTACTTTGGACATTTTTCATGCAAACATTTTTTTCAGACACTATAAATTTTCCTCTATCAGATGCATTAATAACCCAGCTCACTTGCATATACCTTTAAAGCACCACTACACTGTATGATGAAAGAATATATATGACTGAAAAATATGAGCCTGACTAAGATCATCACAAATGTTGAAAAATGTTCTAAACCTGGCTTTTAATTAGAAAAATAATACATTTTGATACTTGTGTTGGTCCTTGGAGGCACCCATGTCACTTTGCTGAAGGCTGCATTTTCTGCAAGAGCAAATTTCTTGGGCATGTATGGGGAATGGGAAGATGTGTCAAATACTAAATGCTAAAATGATATAACAAATCCCCTTCCCCTTTTCCACATTCACAGATAGATAAGATAAGCACACCCCTTCAGGAAGTGCTGATGGCTGACAAGGAAAGTTTAAAAAAAAGTATAATTGTCTCTAAAAATTATTTTTGCTAATGTTGTTAGTTGGTTACACACATGTTTTTCCTAAACTCCAGTGGTTCTTTAATACTTGCTCATTAAAAAGCCACTAAAAAGTAACAGAAGACCCCTTGACGCAAAGTTGCACTATTGTACAGGTTACGTCTTGTCGATATAAGTGGCTTTTCATATGTTTTCTGATTGATTGTTAATGATCATGCCTAGACCCACTGGGCTTCTACCTCATACAAGTACTGTATTATATTCACAGATTTGGGTAAAGTGACCTTAAACAACTGAGATGTAAAATAATAAAGTACAGAAATGATGCAAGTCAGTCATGTTAACACCATACAATATATACTGTATGTCTTATATATTTGTCATTGCTATTGATTTTTGTGAACATTACACTTTAAGAAAATGATGATATTGATGGTACAGCAAATTAGGAAACACATATATGGGTTTATTTAGGTTGTTGCAATTATATATTTATGCCCTGCCAAAATCAGCACATATGTGCTAAGGCTGCTATTCAACACCTTGGAATATAGTCATTAGCTCTTATTTATATTATATATGTATGTTACAAATAAAGGATAATAATATAATGTGAGTGACAGGGTTGCAGCTATTGGTGGTGCAGCCGGTGCTTTGCACCCAGGCCCACTAGATGACTCACTGAACAGGAGTAACTTCTGAAAATCTTGTTGTTAACAGAAAAGTGTATGGAAATTGTGTGTATGTGCTTTGGTGTTTAAATGTCCTGTTTGTATTTTATAAATAAATGTATTAAAAGTCAAAATCTTTGAAGAAGATGAAAATCTAGCATACTCCACCCAAATACATCTGTTTTTTATGCATGAACGGTGCTAGGTTACAGTGTAGCTTTCATGGGAGTAGTAGCCCCTAAAATCTGGGGGGATAAAGTTTAAAGAGACAAAATAACTGTGGCCCTGAGTGGTGCAATTCAACTCTACTCCCAGGATATGCAGCAGGGGCGGATCTAATGCCAGTGCACCTGGTGCAATGCATGACATATATATGTCTATATGCCAAAATATTATGTATAAAATGTAAAATATGGGTCAAAGACATGCTGCTCTAGTGGCCAAATATGGTAATGCATAATTAAGTTTAATTTTGCTATTTTTTGTTTCCCATGTTCATATAATACTTGTGTGTGTGTGTGTGTGTGGGGGATTTGTCATCCTTCCATCCCCCCCAGTTCCTACGCCCCTGGTAGCTTTGTCACTCAACAAATGTGAAATAAACTGGCACAGCATAGGAAAAAGGAGCTTCCAGACAATAGCATGCTGTTGACTTCTAAGGTCATTTGTAAAGTTAAATGGTAAAATAATGTTTAAAATATAAATATAATATTAATGTATTAATTAAAAATAGTTTATTTGACACTAAACAGAATCCATGAAGAGATTGCAATGTGCATTACAGCATTTAGCCGTGGTAGAGCAACCTGTTCCCCCAGCAGAATTGATATTGTTTTTAAAGTGATTTTATTTTAAGTTTTTAAAATGAATATTATATAATCTGTTTCCGAATATTTGGACCTTAATATAAGCTCATTATAAGTGATAGCTACTTTGCAGATCTTTCTAATAGCGAGTAAAAACAGTGTGTTTAGCGACATATATATTAATTAGTATGTTAACGATAAAAGATCACTGTTCTATAAAAAAAATGGCTATTAAAAACAAAGTACATGCATACAGTAAGTATTTTTGATTTATTTTGTATAAAATTGTAATTGTTTACATTTTCTTTAAATTGTAATGCTAGTAGTTATACTTTAAATATAGGTTTCTGGCCGACAAGCTTTGCCGCTTAGCTCCACCTCTTTTGCATAATTAGGGATGAGCAAGCTGTAGAAGACTTCCCGATGTGTGCCTCTGGTGTCTGACTGGTGTAGATCAGGGGTGGACACGTTTGGACCTCAAGAGCCCCACACAGGCCAGGATTTGAGTTTTTCTTTTCTGTGCACAGGTAAGTCAATCAGGAAGCGATTGACTCAATTGTTCGCAGCAAGGATGTCCTCAGGACCGAACTTGCCCACCCCTGGTGGGGCTCTCCAGGACCGAACTTGCCCACCCCTGGAGTAGATCATACCTCAGATCTACGCCAAGCAGACACCAGAACACAAGACAGGAAGTCTCATATCATTGTCCCGCCCTTAATTAGGTAAAAGGGGCAGAGCTAAGCAGCACAGCACATCAGAAATCTGCTCTGTAAATCAGTGCAGAGTTTTCTGTCCTGTTGCAGTAATCCGTGATACAGGTGAGAGTGGGTGTGGCTTGGCCTGTGTAAGGTATATCTGTGTGCATTTTGTCGTGTTCTGCTGAATCGGTTCTGTGGGGCAGGACAGTGTTTTCTGTCCTGTGCTCATTTATCATTGTTCAGGTGAGTAGGCAGGGTCTTTTTTAACAAGGGAAGAGCGAGCTTAGGAGCTTTCAATCATTTCTAATTTAAGTGTAGTTAGTGTGTAGGAGATTAAATATAAGGAGTAAATCCAAAGAAAAGGTGTATTATAAGAAAAAACAGAAAACAAATGTATATATATTTTTTCTGTTTTGTTTGGGTTAAGGTGTAGAAAAGCAATCTTTATACAAATACATTGATTTGTTTTCTCACTGTGAGTCATGAGTCAGTCCAGTGGTAACCTCACTCAGTGTATATCCTGCCAAATGTATGCACTACTGGAACAGATGATCCAGAGTCCATACCTCTGTGACAGGTGTGAGCATGTTGCCGCTCTGGAAGCTCAAATTGAAGATCTGGAGAGGAGAATTGCAGCACTTAGTGATACTGCTTCACTGGAAAGGGAGGTGGTGCTCACGGAGCACATTTTAGCTGGGCCTAGTATGGAGGGAGGAGCTGGGGCTAGTGAGGATATCCAGGGAGGTAGCTGGGTTACAGTTAGAAGGGGAATCAGGGGGAAGAGGAGGAGACAGGCCAGTTCTGAGTTGGCAAACACCAACAGATTTGCAAGATTGAGTGAAACTGTTGGGGATGTCCATTCAGGAATGACAATGCCAGATAGAGCTGTTCCCTCTAACAGCCGGGAGAACAGTTCTACTGGAGGAGAGGGAGGGCAGAATAGGCAGAGCAACAGACATGTTCTGGTGGTAGGGGACTCTATTATTAGGAAGGTAGACAGGGTAATTTGTCACCCAGATCCTAGCAATCGAACAGTTTGCTGTCTCCCTGGTGCTCGGGTTCAGCATGTTGTGGATCGGGAGGATAAATTATTGGGAGGGGCTGGTAATGAACCGGTGGTCTTGGTACCAATGACAAAGTTAATGGAAGATGGAGCGTCCTAAAGAATGATTTTAGAGAACTAGGGAATACGCTTAAAGCAAGGACCTCCAAGGTAGTATTTTCGGAGATACTACCAGTGCCACGTGCTAGCCCAGGGAGGCAGAAGGAGCTTAGGGAGGTTAATGCGTGGCTAAAAAAGTGGTACAGTGCAGAGGGTTTGGGGGTTTTAGAGCACTGGGCTGACTTCTCACTCGGGTACAATCTCTATAGCAGGGATGGATTGCACCTTAGTGATGAGGGAGCGTTTATGCTAGGGGATAGGATGGTAGAACGGCTGGGGGAGTTTTTAAACTTGTAGGTGGGGGGGGAGGGACTATATAGAAGTATTGGGGTAAATAGGGTAGAGAGGGAAAGGGATGAATTAGTTACCCATGGGGGAGGAGAAGGGGGAGGGGTACAATAGACAGTAGAGAGTTATTAATAGGGGCCTCAAATACAGTGGCAAGCACTTCACAACGGCAGAGCCATAGCAACATAAAGTGTATGCTTGCTAACGCAAGAATTTTGCCTTGGAAAATGGACGAGCTTGAAATACTAGCAGTACAAGAAAAATGGGGCTTAATAGGCATTACTGAAACATGGTGGGATGAATCTCATGACTGGACTGTTATTCTGGATGGTTATAACCTATTTAGGAAAGATAGGGAAATGGTAAAAGAGAAGGAGGGATCTGTCTTTATGTTAAGCCTGATTTTAAGCCTAAAGTCAGAGAAGGTATTTATGCTAGCACTAACGGCATCATTGAATCTTTGTGGGTTGAGCTAAATAGTGGAGGAGCTCATTCTAAATGCATATTGGTTGAGTATGCTATAAACCCCCAAATATAGCTGAAAGAGAGGAAATACAATTATTGTTAGAGATTGGAAATGCAGCTAAGCATGGGCAAGTTCTAATAATGGGAGACTTTAATTACCCTGAAATAAACTGGATAAATGAGACCAGCAGCTCAGCTAAGGGGAGCAGGTTCTTGAGTACACTCGGGGATCATTATCTGGCCCAGGTAATACAAGAACCTACTAGAAATGGGGCCATCTTGGATTTAGTCATCACAAGTAATATTGATATAATATCAAATGTAAAAATAGGGGAACCCTTGGGGAACAGTGATCACAACACAGTATCATTTGAGATTGAATACAAAAAACAGAGTTGTAAGGGGCCAACAAAAACTCTACATTTTAAAAGGGCTAACTTTAATGGGCTACGGGCAGCAATACAACATATAGACTGGGACAAAGAACTTACAGGGAAGAATACTGAAAATAAATGGACAACATTCCAATCCTTACTAAATAAACATACTCATCAGCATGTACCATGTGGAAAAAAAATGAATAGGAGTAAATCACATCCCATGTGGCTTAACAATGACTTAAAGATCATGATGAGGAAAAAGAAACATGCGTTTAAATTATACAAGAAGGAGGGAACAGATGCAGCTTTATGTGACTATAAGGAAATCAACAAGGCTTGCAAAAGGGCTATTAGACTGGCTAAAATAGAAAATGAGAAGTCAGTAGAAATGGAAAGTAAGACTAATCCTAAAATATTTTTTAAATATATTAATGGGAAGAAGGCTAGGAAGGAAGCTATAGGAACATTACAATGTGACACAGGCCATCTGATAATTAGTGACCAGGAAAAGGCAGATAAGCTAAATAGGTTCTTTTCTTCGGTAAACACAAGGGAGGTACTAGTGGTTGGGACACGCAACATAATGGGGCTACACTACCTTCACTAAATAATTGGTTAACACAGGAAGAAATCCAAAAGAGATTGGAGAAAATAAATGTTAATAAAGCCCCAGGTCCTGATGGAATACATCCAAGGGTACTGAGGGAGCTGGGGTCTGTAATAGCCAAACCATTATATCTAATCTTTCAAGATTCACTCACTACAGGGTCTCTACCGAATGACTGGAGAAAAGCAGAGGTGATACCTATATTTAAGAAGGGATCTAGAGCAAATCCGGTGAATTATAGACCAGTGAGCCTCAATCAACAAATTAATTAATAACTAGTCCGCATATTGCAGATCAGAGGAGATCTTATCAGGTTGAACTTGATGGACTGAAAGTCTTTTTTCAACCTTAATTAATTAATATGTAAGAAAAAACCTATGAAAGTAAAGGTTATAAAGTATAGCTATTAGCATTACATTAAGTTTAAACATTATAAATCATGTATCCTTATGTATGTACTTTCATTTTAACAGCCATTATTTTAATAGTACACTGGTCCTTTATATGTAGATATGAGTAAATCAGATAAGATTGAAGCAAAAGAATAATTATCTTCATTGTATAAATGTTTATTCATTTAATCATCTGAATTGGGTATTCTTACATTAATTAGTTCTCATAAAAGGGAATCCTGTTGTCTCAATTACAGCTCACTAAGCATCAGATAGCTCTAGGGCGATAACTGAGGAAATGAAAATTCCAATAAATACCACCCACACAAGCCTGCTTTCTAGCATAACTATTAATATTTTTTAAACAGATTTCAGTATTGAAAAAATATTAAATAAAAATCTGCAATATTTTGGAATTAATCCCAATTTAATGGTTGAAATTATTGAGAAGACTGTGGAATGAATGCACTAAATGTAATCTGTGTCTCACAGTTCCCCACTGGATGTACTATGTTCTCAATGAATTCTCAGCTTGAGTGACTCATGTATAAAGGATGTGTTGCCCTATATACCAAACGAAGAGCTGTGCCTGCAAAGTGCCTGCTCCCCCTTTTTTGGGGGCTGTTCAGTCATTTCCGACTCTCCGTGGCCTCATGGACCGTAACAGACCAGGCACATCTTTATGTCCATGCTGATCCACTTGGTTTTCATGCCAGAGATATTGGAGTGGGTTGCCAGTTTCTTCTCCAGTGGGACACAGCATACAGCTCCTGGCATTCTTAGGTGTTCTCCCATCCAAGTACTGACCAGGCTCAACCCTGCTTGGCTTCAGGGTGGTGTGACCTCTTGGTTCCCTGACTGGAATGGAAGCCAGGTAGCAGCGGTGAAAGCACCAAATCCTAACCACTGGACCACCAGGGAACCCCACCTACTGTTCTTATGATAGCTAAAAGGAGATCAGTATGCTCGCAATGTATTTCACCAAAATCAATGGTATAAGGCTCTAATATGTGAAATATTCATGTTTGACAGATTCAACAGGAAAACTGTGGGAGGGAATATATTACTGTAGTAATGGCATTTATAACACAGGGATGTTAGAAATCAGCGGTTTCTTCATTTATTTCTTGACTCAACTGGCTTTAACTTCCTTCTGTCTCTTCTCTCACTTAGCTTATACTCTCTCCTTATCTCTCCTTTCACCCAGTTTCCACCCCTCTGGTTTCTCCACTAAGTCACTGTTAACTCTGCTCCAACTCTGCCTATTTAACCCTTGTGTGTCAGTTTCCCAAATCTGTCTAACCCACGCAGAACTGTTAATTATTTATATCCTAAGTATCTCTAACCTAGTGTAGCAATTGGTCATGTTTGACTGATCGAGTGGCAGAGCTAGAAAATGGAGGGCCTCAGTGCAAAAAAAAAAAAAAAAAGGGGGGCCCAAAGGGGGGCAGTAATTTTTTCCCCTGCCCCCCCCCAACTTGGTACCAACTCCCCAAGACCCCTTCCCCTAATTCCCCTCCCTATTACCCTTTCCCAAAACAGCACCCCTTCCCAATACTCTTCCATAGCTGCATCCCCCCAAAATCCCTTTCCATAACTGGGCCCCCTTAATTAGAGCCCTGGTGCATTGTACCACCTGTACCACTGGTAGCTCCGCCCCTGGACTGATCAATTAATTTCTGGTCATTCTGAACGACCCATGTGTCTCTTGCTAATTCATTTTCGATAAACGTATGCATGGCCTTTACCCACATCTGCTTGTTTTAACCCTCTGACAATTCCTTAAAGCTGCTTGATTTAGACAGTTCCCAAAGTCTTAGGGCCTCATTCTATTACCGGCCGTTAAACGTCCGCAAGGATCTCCTCTTACGGCCGGCCGTATATCTTGCAACCGGCCGTAAGCTCAGAAATCTTTAAAGTCAAAAATAAATTCAAGACAGCACTGTAAAGCTCTGTAAATGCTAGGGATCATATTGGGGGACATGAGGATTAATAGTAACCCACTCTCTAGCTTGCACATCAGCCCAAATCCGAGTTTACATTAACTGTTTATTTTCCGGCTGCAGCGTGGCCGGGTCTGAGGTGCTCCAAGCACTCTGGACCTTTTACATGGATTTATGACATAAATTAAAAAATATTATTTTTACGGATTTGAGTATAGGGGAATGTTGTGCTATTTTTGCTAACACCTACAATCACTTTATAGTCTCCTCAGAGTGCAGGATGCCTTTATTTTTGCTTTATAATGTGCTTAATTGGTGCTAGCGGGACCTTTTTCCTGCAAGTAAGCTGCGGCTCGCTTTTAGCCTTGCAGAGAGGGTTCCCGGAGTAACAGAATAGCAACTGGGCTTTTCTTGCGGCCAAAACTCTTGCGGCCGTGTTAGATCAAAGGCTTTCCTCCGGCGCGAGCGGCCGCAAGGGATAGCAAGGCGCCGGCCGCAAGGCTGCCGGAATCCCCAGCCTGAGGGGAATAGAATAGCCGAATAGCTTGCGGCCAGTCCTTGCGGCCCCGCATCTCCTACGGCCGGTAATAGAATGAGGCCCTTACTAATTAACCAATGCTTAGCAGCTTTGCAAACTCATTTGTAGCTGATTCTCATGCCTGTGTGATTAACCCATGTCAGTAAACATGAGTGGCATTCAAAGGCGCCTCACATGCTGTTACAAACACCCACACAAGAAGCACCATTACGACCTTGCAAACCGCGCGCACCTAAAAACAGTCAAAACACAATAAATACCCACAAAAAATACATAAATAGCTTACCCATAGCAAGGGGGGCACCCAGAACCTCTGAAAGTGAAGTTACACCTCCATTTAAGTCCAAATTCCCGAGTTCAGACACACAAAAATCCCCTAAGCAAGAGAAAAAATGGCAGCCGTAAAAAACGTAAACAAGGCTCAAAGCCCCAGGACTGCCCAGCCACGTACAACTTAGCCAAGAAGGGATCCGATATAAGCTTGGAAACCCGCATTAACCCCACGGGATCCGTGATAAGCTCGGAGACCTGCATTAACCCCACATTAACCATCGCAGTGGGAGTCCCGATCACACGCGATCGGGGACCCCCGCTGCAATGAAAATTCCAAATTCCCGCGGTACGGGTCCTTAAAGGACCGTAAAGGTCCTTAGAGGACCCGTTATAAAAAAAAAAAATACACTATCACACATGGGGCTCTATACAGAGCCCCATCAACCATTAATTAACCCTGTCACTCATGGGGGTCAATACAGACCCCCATAAGCACTTCATTAACCCCCTCACTCATGGGGGTCAATACAGACCCCCATAAACCCCTAATTAACCCTGTCATTCATGGGGGTCAATATAGACCCCATAAGCCCTTCATTAACCCTGTCACTCATTGGGGTCAATACAGACCCCCATAAGCACTTAATTAACCCCCTCACTCATGGGGGTCAATACAGACCCCCATAAACCCCTAATTAACCCTGTCACTCATGGGGGTCAATATAGACCCCCATAAGCCCTTCATTAACCCTGTCACTCATGGGGGTCAATACAGACCCCCATAAGCACTTCATTAACCCCCTCACTCATGGGGGTCAATATAGACCCCCATAAGCCCTTCATTAACCCTGTCACTCATGGGGGTCAATACAGACCCCCATAAGCACTTAACCCCCTCACTCAAGGGGGTAAATGCAGACCCCCATAAACCCCTAATTAACCCTGTCACTCATGGGGGTCAATATAGACCCGCATAAGTCCTTAATTAACTCTGTCACTCATGGTAGTCAATACAGTCCCCCATAAGCCCTTCATTAACCCTGTCACTCATGAGGGTCAATATAGACCCCCATAAGCCCTTCATTAACCCTGTCACTCATGGGGGTCAATACAGACCCACATAAGCCTTTCGTTAACCCGGTAACTCATGGGGGCCAATACAGGCCCCCATAAGCACTTAATTAAACCCCTCACTCATGGGAGTCAATATAGACCCCCGTAAGCACTCAATTAACACCCTCACTTATGGGGGTCAATACAGACCCCCATAATACATATAATTAACACTGTCACTCATGGGGGTCAATAAAGACCCACATAAGCCCATAAATAACCCTAGCAACCTTAATTAACCCCATCATTCAGGAGGGTCAATACCACACCCCATAAGCCCTTAATTAACCCCCTCACTCATGGGGGTCAATACAGACCCCCATAAACCCCCTTAATTAACCCTGTCACTCATGGGGGTCCATACAGACCCTCATAAGCCTCTATTTAACCCCATCAGTCCCATAAGGGTATATTAAGACCATTATGGGCCTGTTACAACCCAACATTAACCACATAAGTGCCATGACGGTCCTCAAGGACCATCATGACACTAAGTATAAACACTACACTGCTCTATACCCCCCAATAAAACATTAAATATCAACTAAACACCCTCTACACTAACCTATTAACACCTACACTACCTGCCTATACTACCTACCGCATAATAACCCCCCCACCACTGTCATTACATAAAATTAAAAAAACTAAAGTCACAAAAAATAATCTACATTACAGAAAATAAAAACACCTAAGTCACAAAAAATAAAAAAAGGAACATTACAGAAAATAAAAAAATGCATTACACCCCCGCCCCCCACTACAGAAAAAAAAAAAAAAGTTACACACCTGAAAAGGAAATACATATAATACATACAATACAAATACATACAATACAAATAAAATGAAATACAATACAATACACCCCTATCTAATATACAATACATCCTATCTATCTAATATACATCCCCCAATCTATCTAAATAAATACCACAAACTAATATACATCCTATCTATGTAATATACATCAACCAATCTATCTAATATACAATAAATACTATCTATCTAATATACATCTCCCAATCTATCTAAATAAATACCATAATCTAATATACATCCTATCTATCTAATATACTTTCCCCAATCTATCTAAATAAATACCACAATCTAATATACAATAAATGCTATGCTATCTATATAAAACACATACCCCTAGCTAACATACAATAAATGCTATCTATATATAAAATAATCTAATTCTAAGCTAAAATAAAATAATTAAGACCACTTACCTTTGCAGATGTCCCATCAGATCAGCCACCTAGGAAAAAAAAAAAAATAATTAGTGCAACACATTTACAGTAAATAAATAAACATTCTAAATATTCTAAACATTCTAAATATTCTACTCACCTTTCTAGCAAGTCCCATCCGTCTTCTTTTCTTATTCTCCGGGGTGGCCACTGTTAAAAAAAACATAACATTAATACACATACATAAGCATAAAAACAAAAGAAAATAAACATAATCTACATTGTACTTACCTCCCCGCGATGTCTCCGGCCTCCTCCTCTTCTGCCCCGCCCTGGAACCTGTGTATTGTATTTAATTGTATTGTATTTAATTGTATTGTATGTATTTCCTTTTCAGGTGTGAATTTTTTTTTCTGTAGTGGGGGGAGTTGTAATGTATTTTTTATTTTCTGTAATGTTCCTTTTTTTATTTTTGGTGACTTAGGTTTTTTTTTGTAATGTACATTTTTTATTTTTTGTGATTTAGGTTTTTTTATTTTATGTAATGTAGATTTTGATGACTTTAGTGTTTTTGATTTCTGTAATTACAGTGGTGGGGAGGGGGTTATTAGGAGGTAGGTAGTGTAGTGTAGGTGTTAAAAGGTTAGTGTAGAGGGTGTTTAGTTGATATTTAATGTTTTATTGGGGGGTAGTGTAGTGTTTATACTTAGTGTCATGATGGTCCTTGAGGTTGTAACTGTCCCATAATGGTCATAATATACCCTTATGGGACTGATGGGGTTAAATAGAGGCTTATGAGGGTCTGGATAGACCCCCCATAAGTGACCGGGTTAAAATGGTGTAGTGCTTACTCTTTGGGTCATGAGGGTCCTGGATGACCCTAAAGGCACTCATAGTGTTATTACAAGAGTTCATTCGTGTGTTAGAGGGGTCTATATAGTTGAACCACACAGAACACTCACATTGTGTGACAAACAGTATTTCAACACTTTCTTTTATTGACCGTCATTTTTTGACAGGCAAGTCGCTAGTATATATATATAAAGGCTGTTTTATTTTTTTATTTTTTTGCTAAAAAGTTGTTTTAATCTATTATTTAATCTAAAATCTATTTTTATTATTATTTCTAGATCTTAAATCTAATACAAATATCAAACTACAGTGACCCTTTAGGTTCTGTTGATATACGCTGGATAGTTAATTGGTGATTATAGATAATAATATTCAATTTAAATAAAATGTAACCATCGGATAACTATACAAAGGGAATAGTAAAATAAATAATGAAATTATTATTATTAATAATAATAATAATAATAATAATAATAATAATAATAATAATATCAGACGAAAAACAGGTAAAAAATAAATCAGGATATACAGTATTAATTAGGGTGGCCTCTTTCATTTATTCGAGAACTACATAGCTCCATATAGTGAATGCTTCCATGATACATGCAATTAGCTTGTAAAGTTTACTTTTATATACCGGTAATTTTATTTTGAATAACATACTCATAATTAGAAACGTGTTTTACATAATAATAAAATAATAACATATATTTTCTATTAGGGTTCTAGTGAGATGAGACAACGGAAAATATATTGGTAAACTTCACTTGATTCACTAGGGTTTCTCATTATATTATTGACTGGCACTGGAAGGGTTGCAAGGTCAGCATCTTCACCAAGCAATATTCTTGCATTCTTCTCTCATAGAATCTTGTAATAAATGAAAATTACAATGTTAAACCTGCATACAAATTGCATTACAATAGAACAGCATAATAGATTAATAACATATAAACAAAGGCAGGTCAAGCATGATACCTATCTTAAAGGATCCATTAAGTGTTATATTTACAAGATGCCCTTTTGACTTGACTTGATAATGGGCAACATTTTTTAGAAAGTTAAAAATACATAAATGCAGACTTTCATTTTTAAATATTGCATTAAATGTTGTTTTACTGCACCGAAATGTTTACTTTGGTTGACAACAGGTTTAGACACCTGTGACCTGTAATAGAAGGAACCATTGTGGCAGATAGCATCTCTATACAGTTGTACTGAAAGACTGCTACTATGAATTACCATTTGATTATAGGACTAACTAAGGGCCCTATGCTAATCCCAGCAAAAGAAATTACCAGTGTCGTAGTAGCACAGAAAATCCTACCTAGCTATGTTAATCCCTCTCCAGTAACAATTGTGTTAGAACTGGTACCAGTGACAGCAATAAGCCGGAACTGACATTTATGGCACTCCTTTCCATTGCTTGGGGCCTTTTCCCCCAAAACCCTATGCTAATAAGACTTTAGGGATCGCTTGAAAATTAGCGCAGTCCCCTAACTGCTAAAAGCTGGAAAAAAATATACCTGTACCAAAGACCACTCACAAGTGGTTTCCTGCTGCAGAAGTTAAAGTGACAGTATAGCACCAAAAATCACAAATAAATGATGATATTTCAACATTATTTGACACTTAATAGTCCGATATCAACATATGTGTGATTAAAAAATATGATATGTTATTTTTATGCTTGTTTTGTTATACATCATCCAGGGTAAAACACAACCCAGTACTCAAGGGGTTAATACACATCACAAGACCACTTTGCCTAGGAACACGTGATCTAATGCATTGTCTATAAATATATAATATTAAATACAAAATAAACACATCTTTATTGAAGCTATAAATACAATTGTCACATCTTTTTGATATCAAAATATATTATTAAATAACAGAAAATGAATAAATAAATAAATATATATATAAATATATATATATATACTAGCGACTTGCCTGTCAAAAAATGAAGGCAATGAGATGTGTATGTTTGGAAAGTTGTTTAATTATTAATATCTGTATTTGAGATTTCAGGAACCGTTTCTAAAAAATGATGGTCAATAAAAGAAAGTGTTGAAATGCTGTTTGTCACACAATGTGAGTGTACTGTGTGACTCAAGTAACTAAATTCCTCAAAAAGCAGAAATCTACATGACATAAAATAAGAAAAACTGGTCCTTTTGGGCAGTCCCAAGATCAGAAGTGCAGAAACCGGTCACTGAGCAGGAGGGGGCGTTACAGGAAGTGATGCATGCTCCAGATCTGATGTGAATCAGTGGAGCTGAGCAGCTGGGAGAGACCGGTGAGGCTATGCTGAAACAGCGCTAGCAGACCGCGGCTGAAATTGGACAACATTAAAGTTAGTGGTTCCCCTACCCCCATGACTGTAAATACTTAAATGGAATAAATGGGTGTTGCCTCCTAAAGCTCACAGAAAAGCCATGCAGTAAGTCTGCCAAGTGCAGCCGATATATGAAAACAGGAGTGAACAGACTGTGATTGCCTCAGCCTGGGCATGTAGCCGGTGCATACGAGGGGCCCTTAGAGAGGAGGGTCTGGAGTTCCAGCTAGGGAGCAGGGCAATCGTTGTGCCTAGCAGGGGAGCAGGCTAATTGCTGCATAGCTCCAAAGGTATGAGATGCAAGTGAGGCACATAGCTCCAAAGGCATTAGAAGCAAGTGAGGTATATAGAGCCTGCTGTGGTGTGTGGGACAGAGAGGCCCCTGAAGTATGGTGAAGCATGGTAAAGCCCTGCAGTACGACAGAGGTTTTTAAAGGGACGCAGCAAGGAACACACGAACGAGCGTGCACGGCAGCAGCTAAAAAAGGTGAGCACCCCAGAGACATTTATATTATTACAGTTACAAGCTTAAGGGGGTAGGAGGAGAAGTTCCTGCTCTGTATAAGAAATAGAGAACTGCATATATGCCCTAGTAAACCTGGAGATTAATGAAATGGAGTCAAATATTTCTTTCTCTGGTCTTCTGAACAGAACCACTTTGTGAGTGAGGGGGGTAGTGGAGTGTATTGGAGTGCATTGTTGTATGATTATATCCCTCCCAGAGTTGTCCCTCCATTCAGCTATAACAAAAGATACCATCTGGACAGACAAAACAGGGAGGGCCCCACCCCCACCCCTCACATAAAAAGGCAGGAATAAAGCCACTGTATTAGGAAAGAAGTATTGGGAACTATTTGAGTATATATTGGAACATCCAACACCCCTTCAGGGCAAAACAGCTTTCCTAATTACCTTTGGTGTTAAGATGCCCTCAAAAATGAAACCAAAAGAAAAAAAGAGCAATAATACAACTAATACAACTAAAACTCTGAGTATGTTTATGTCTGGGAAGAAAAAATTAACTTCAAGTACCCCGGAGGACGATTTGAGTCCAAATACACCTGAAAACAGATCCCCAGGAAAAAATATACAATCAGTAAATTTAAGTTGCCTGTCTTTGGATGAGGGAGAGGCCTTAACCTGCTCTAAATTAAGAGACATTCTGCAAGACTTCCAGATTAAACTAACTATGGATTTAACAAACAAAATTGTAAATAACTCTAAAGCTACAGCGGAAGTCTCACAAAGAGTGGACAGTCTGGAAAATATATGTGAAAAGTTAGTTAAAGATAATGAAACCATGTTGAATTATAATATGGAGCTGGAAGGTAAAATCAAGACTCTGACAGGAAAAGTTGCCCAACTAGAAGATCGTAGCAGGAAAAATAATCTCCGGATTAGGGGCATAAAGGAAAATCAAAAAGATGCAGACCTTAAACCATATATGGAGACATTATTAAGCTCTCTGTTACCCAATTTCCCTAAAGAAGAAACTAGATGCTATGCATAGATTACCACTGGCAAAGCACCTGGATAAAACAGTCCCTAGAGACGTAATAATGAGAGTCCATTATATCTCTTACAAAGAGGCCATACAGCGTATAGCGTACGAAAAAGGAAATTTCGAGGCTCCATACCAAAATATTTATGGATCTGTCTGCACAGACGTTAGCAAATAGAAGAGAATATGGAGCCTGTACGGCTGCTCTAAGACAAAGAGGAATTAAATACAAATGGACTACATCAATGGGCCTGGCGATACAGAAAGATCTACTGTGGCATAGAGTGCATTCGCCATCTGAGGAAATAGCATTATTGAAGAAATGGGGTATTGATATTACACCTGTTAGCAAGGAGAGCAATAGGCCACAGTTGTCAGCCACTAAAGAACTTTGGCAAAAATCCCAGAAGAGAAAGAAAATTTCTTGATATATAATGCTAAAGAGCAAATATTTCCCCTGTAGAAGGAAACTCTTAATCAAACGGTTTTTGATAGCAAGTAATATATAATATATGTTAAGAAATATATAACCTGAGTAGTTTAAAATGATATATGTTAATTTACACGTTTAAATGGAGGTATATGAGGAAGTTATTTATATAAGAAGTGGTGATATAAGATATATTCAAATTGATATAAAGTTATGCATTAGTAACATAGAAAGTCACAGAATTTAGAAGCATCTGGGAGTAACCCAAAAAGCACTAATATAGAGTAGGATTATAATTTTCCACTAAATAATAGGAAGCAGTAGCTATGGTAGTTAGGTATGGTAAATATATCAATGGGGCAGGACATTGTAAAAAATTACTTTTTTTTTTGTAAACACTAGCACGGTGCGGACACTATTAGTCGAAACTTAATGGGCCAAAATGCCCCTTATAATATTTGTTATAATCACTTAGTATAATAGATAGTTGAGCTACATAGATACATATAGTTAAATTTAGAAATATTCACTGGGTTTAGAGATTAATGTAAAAGGAATCAGGTTAATATCACCTGAATAAACTGAGGTTATGAGTAAAGGGGAATAAAACTTAAAATATGCGACTCTATACCCTGTCGCATAGCAGGTGGACCCTGTAAGAAGGGCTGAAAATACGATAATATATAAAAGATTTGCGAAATATGCTCTATTGCGAGGACACTAGAGAAATACCCTAAATTTGGATAAAATTGGGTGAGACTTGAACCCCTATAGATCCTTGATAAGGATATCTATGGATGGGAAATATAACATTGATAAGTAGATAAGGGAAATTATAAGAACAAATGGGTATGATATTAAAGGAATAAACGTTGTATGCTGGCAAAGTTGGTCACGGTCAGTAATTTGCTACACATTGACTGGGGGGGATGGGGGGGTGAGGAGGAGGGTGGAGCTCAATCTTAACGCATAAGAAAATATCAACTATAGGGGAGGATAGAGTTGACAATAGAGTAGTTGGGTTGTTCTCTCTCTCCATTGGAAGAGAAGCTAGGGGCTTCCCCCTCCCCCACCACCTCTTCTTCTTCGTTCCCAGTCCAGTTTGAGGACTGTTAGGGGAGGAAAAGGTAGCCCTTGGGTCTCTCCCAACTATGGTTGTAGAAACCAATCTATCATTTCCAAACATTAGGCTTTAGCCTTGTATTACCAAGTGGGAGGGGTGTGGTCCACCCTTGGTATTTTAAGTTTAGGTATGAATGAAACGAGTGTGAGTAAGGTACCAGACCAGAATGAACTGCCGGTAGGTTTAAAGGCTGTATGGGAGGGAAAAGGGAGCTGTAGTCAGCTAGATTTGATTATGTGGTTTAAATGGGATTAAAAATAGTGTCACATAACGTAAATGGACTCAACTCCCCCTCTAAAAGAAAAATCGCGTTTAATAATTATACTAAGCTGAATATAGATATTTTATGTTTACAAGAGACACATCTTAAGAAGGGCAATGAATCCTATCTGTTAAATAATATATTTTCCAAAAGTATACACTCTACATTTAAAAATAAGTCTAAGGGAGTCTCGATTCTTTTTAATAGGAGACTCAATATTAAAGAACAGGGCAGTATAATAGATCCCATGGGGAGATATATAATCTGGAGGGGTGAGGTGGAAAGTAGACCAATAACATTGGCCAATTTATACCTTCCCAATAAAAAACAGTGTAGCTTTTTAAAGAAAATTTTAGCAGAGATAAAAAAAGTGGAGTATGGGATCCTCCTGATTTGTGGTGACTTTAACATGGTCATGGACCCGGAGCTTGATAGACAAGGTAAATGTAAGTTGACGTCATTAAATAATTTAAGTAAAATCGCAATAGATTTCTCAGGTATAATGAAGGATAAGGAGTACTTTGATCTATGGAGACTAATGCACCCAAGTGACCGTCAATTCACTTTTTACTCTAATAGATTTTCCTTGTCATCTCGAATAGATCACATTTTCTCCGATAGGGCCACGATAAGTTTGATTAAAAAAATAGAAATAGAACTGGCCCCCTGGTCGGATCACTCAATGAATCTTTTGGTTTTATATGACACAGTAAAAAAAAAACAGAACAGGAATTGGAGACTGGATACATCACTACTAAAAGATCAGGAATTTATGAAAGAACTAAAAAAAAAAACTAGGGAATTCTTCTAAATAAATGAAGAAACCGTGAGCTCATATAAAACAATATGGTGCACATACAAAGCCTTCATTAGAGGTATATTAATTGCCAGATCAGCAGAAAGAAGGAAATTAAGAGGAAAACCCCTAAAACTGCTGTATATGGAATTGATAAAGCTTCATCAAATTAATGGGGGAAAATATATCAAAGAGATAGGTGATAAAATATGCATTATAAATAAAGAAATTAGGGCAATACTGCAACTACAAGCAGATAATTTATTGTGGCGCTATCGTCAAAACCATTTGAAGGTCGGCAGTAAAACGGGTAAATTTTTGGCGAATAGACTCAAAAAACAACGAGAGCAAAATAGAATAGCCAGAATAATTGACCTGAAAGGAAAATATCAATATCACCCAGATAAAATCGGGGAGGTTTTCCAAAACTTCTACAGGAAGCTATATAATTTGGAAAAGGACTCACAACTTACAGGCCCCACTAAAGTGGATATATTAAAATTTTTGGATGGGATAAATGTACCATCCATTTCGGAGCCAGAAAGAATCTATCTAAACAGTAATATTACAGAGTTAGAGGTCTGTGAGGTAATTAACAGTAACAAGAGAAACAAAGCCCCAGGGTTAGATGGATTTGATGCAGTCTTCTTTCAACTTCTTCTTCCAGAGATTAAAGAACCCCTATGTAATGTATATAATGAGATTAAAATATCTCTGGAGATCCCAAGAGAAATGTCAGAATCTAAAATAATAAATCTATTAAAGGAGGATAAAAACCCAGATGATTGTAAAAACTATCGACCAATTACTTTGATAAATATAGATTTGAAGACCTACTCAAAAATTTTAGCAAACAGACTAAAAACGGTCATCCATAAACTCATACATACAGATCAAATGGGCTTTGTTCCAGGGCGTCAAGCCTCGGACAGTACCAGAAGGCTCTTAAATATACTCGCGCATGCTAAAGCCAGGGAAATGCCTATATTGGCCCTGTCATTAGACGCCGAAAAAGCGTTTGACAGGGTCAATTGGGTATTTCTAGAGGCTGTCTTGGTGAAATTCGGGTTGGGAGACTTTGCCCTGAAGGCAGTTAAAGCGCTTTATGGGGAAACAAAGACGCGCATAGTCAACCTTGATTTTGAATCAGTATCTTTTAGTATAAGCAATGGCACGCGCCAGGGCTGTCCCCTATCCCCGCTTCTATTTATCCTGTTTTTAGAGCCACTAGCAATACGTATAAGGGAAGAGGCGGATATCAGTGGAATCAGAATAGGGAAACATGAGTTTAAACTATTAGCATATGCGGACGATATAGTAGTAACATTCACAGAGCCGGCGACATCATGTCAAAAGTTCTTGGACATTCTGGAGGAATTCAGTAGAATCTCCTACTTTAAAATAAATCAAACTAAGTCCGTAGCTTTGAAAAGAGGACTAAAGATAGAAGATAGGGATGCTCTAGAGCATATGCTACAGTGTAACTGGCATTCAAATAGTATCACCCACCTAGGAATTAAATTCTCATTCCAACTGGGTAAGTTGATTAAAGCTAATTTAGATGAAACCATGAGTAAAATAAACATTACCTTGACCAATTGGAAACAACTAAATTTATCATGGTTACCTAAAGTTGCAGATATCAATATGAATATCATCCCAAAAATCACTTACTGTCTGAGATGTATTCCGGGAGTGCTGGCATATAACTACATCAAAAAAATACAAGTGCAGCTAGATAAGTTTATTTATGGTGGGAAGAAACCCAGGGTGGGAAAAATAATAGCAAATCAAAAGGTCGAGAAAGGTGGGTTAAACTGCCCCTGTATATTAGATATTTACCAACAAATTCGTATAGCACATCTTATTAGCTGGAATTTGATAAAGGAACAACCTAGATGGATGGAAATCGAGGAGGCCTTATTAAGAAATATAAAGATCCACTCCGTGCTGTGGCTACCTAGCTTGAATGAGACGGTAATTAGAGATCTCCCGAAGAATTTGGTTTCCTTAACCAAATTTTGGTATAGAAATAGACTATCCATGCAGCTAATTAACCTTCCCTCACTGGCTGCCCCAATTGATACACTGGAACGTGGGGGCTCTAACCCAATAATTACATCTCTGAAAATCAAGGGTGACACACCCACAGCAAAACTGTTTGAAGATGGACAACTTATAGACCTACAAAGGATGAGTAGGAAATTCGGAGATATAAAATTAACTTGGCTAGAATATGAGTGTATTAAAAAAAGACTAGTAGCCTGCAGTTACAGGATCTCACAACATTTAAAAACAACTAAAATGGAAGATCTAGTGATAAAAAGAGATAATTTACGAACTATTTCGAAATGTAATAAAATTATAAATAAGAACCGTTCACTGAGGAAAAGTTCAGGTTTGATGTATTGGGAATTAATTATGGGAGAAACCTTTGAAGAGATGGTATGGTACCAAAGTTTAAGAATGGTAAAAAAAGCAGCAGAACTACCAAGGTATATAGAAATGTTTTTTAAGCTTTCGAATAATTGGTACCTCTCTCCTGAACGTATGAATAAAATAGACCCAAAAAATCAAAGAACATGCTGGAAAGGCTGTAATCAGTTGGGAACATCGTTTCATATATGGTGGGAGTGCCCTAAAATAAACAGGTTTTGGATAGATGCGTGTCAATTAATAGAAGAAATATTAGCTCAAGAAATTAGGTGCTCCCCTTCATTGGTACTGTTCCATAGGAATTTGGAGGAATTCCGTGGTTCAGATGGTATATTGATATGTCACATTCTGTTAGTAGCTAAAAGTTTGATAGTAAAATCATGGAAAAATACCCATGTTCCGTCAAGAATACAGCTGGTGGCAGCAATACGAGAAAATAGAGAGATTATTAATCCCATAGGCAAGAATTGGCTGATGGAAACAGGTACCCGCCTCCCTTGGCAGAAGTGGGATAAATTTGTAAGTTCTATTGGAGTATAGACAAACGGATCATAATTCAGTAATTATAAAAGAGGTAGAAGGGGAGAAGGAAAAAAAAAAGGGAGTAGTCAAGGAAAAAGACTATAAATCATATAATAGGTAGATTAGGAACCCAAACTCTCCAGCAACAACTTATTGGTAGGTCATCGGTCTGGTACAGTGTGAATGGTGTATGTGTTTCTTTTTCTCGCCTTTTCTTCTCTTATTTCCTTTAGATAATAGTCAAATATTCTGTAAATATAACGAGGTTAAACGGGGGCATACCTTGAATTCATAGGAAAGGAAAAAAAAGGTATGAGTAAAAAAGGAAAAGTTTCTGTTCCTATATATACAGACGTTTTTACTGAAAACACAAATATAGGGAAAATGTGGGAAGGCAGATAGTTAAGAAAGAGAAGCGATAAAGAATAATAGACCTTTCTCTGAAAGAGAGGGTAGACCCCGGTCCCTATATAGTGGAAAACTCTCTCACATAATGTTGGAATTAATTTTGGGTGGGGGGATGGCGAAAAGCCATAGTTATAGATGCAAATATTAGAGAGGGGCTAAGATCTGTCAAAGTATCTAACAGAACTCACAGTCCTGGGTTCAAAGAAGCTAAGTGGTAATATAGGGGATACAGATGTAATATTTTCTTTTTCTGTATATATATATATATATATATATATGTACATGTATATATATATGTACATATATATATATGATGTTTAAATCTGGTCCGGAGGTATAAGTTTCCCCCGTTAAGAGGAAAACATGAGGGGAAAGGAGGGAAGAAGGAGTATTATCAGAAGTGTGTTATGAATTGCGATTGTTTGTCTGTTCTGTACTTTGTATTTATGTTCTGTTTTTGTACTTGTATTCTTTTGTCTGGAAAAAAATTAATAATAAAAAAAAAAAAAAAAAGTGCAGATAAAATAAGAAAAACTAAAATTAACAAAAATAAAAAATGTACATTACAGTGACCTAAACGACCACAAAAAAAAAGTGACCTAAGTGACCAAAAAACAAAAGGAGCATTACAGAAAATAAAAAAATACATTACAACCTCCCGTCAGTACAATTTTTAAAAAAAAATTACACACCTGAAAATGAAATACATATAGTACATACATATAATACAATACAACACAATTAAATAAACTAAAATACAATACAATTAAATAAAATACAATACAACCCTATGTAATATACATACCACTATCTACTATACGTGCCACTATCTACTATACGTGCCACTATGTACTATACATGCCACTATGTACTATACATGCCACTATCTACTATACATGGCACTATGTAATATAAATACCACTATCTAATATAAATGCCACTATGTAATATATATGCCACTATATAAAGTAATATACATTCCGCTATGTAATATACAATACTATCTAATAATACATCCCCCTATCTATGTAATATACAATACATGCTATCTATATATATATATAGCTACCCTAATTGTAAGGTACAATAAAATAATTAAGACCACTTACCTTTGAGATGTTTCTTCAGATCAGCAACCTACGGTAAAAAAGATTCCAAAAATTAATACAACACGTTTACATGAAATACCTAAACATTGTAAACATTGTAAACATTCTAAATATTCTAAATATTCTAAATATTGTACTCACCTTTCCAGCATGTCCCGTTCCAGCATGTCACGCCCTCCATGTTCCGTCCGCCATGTTCCGTCGGCCATCTTTGTGTGTTGTCCGGCGGTACATGCTATCTATATATATATATATATATATAGCGACCCTAATTGTAAGGTACAATAAAATAATTAAGACCACTTACCTTTGAGATGTTTCTTCAGATCAGCAACCTACGGTAAGAAAGATTCCAAAAATTAATACAACACGTTTACATGAAATCCCTAAACATTCTAAACATTCTAAATATTCTAAATATTGTAAATATTATACTCACCTTTCCAGCATGTCCCGTTCCAGCATGTCACGTCCTCCATGTTCCGTCGGCTATCTTTGCGTGTTGTGCGGCGGTAGTCCTGTAAAAAAAAAACATTACATTAGTAAACATAAAGCAAAGTAAAATAAACACAATCTACATTATACTTACCTTTCCCCGATGTCTCCGGCCTTCTCGTCTTCTCCGGAAGCATCCGTGCCTTTCCAAAAAAAACAAACCAAAAAAAAAACGACACACATCCACCCTGGCAGATGTCTCTGACGCTAATGACCTTCCTATGGAGTGTTCCAGAGTAAAATTGTCAATGGCGGCTTCTGATTGGCTGAAAAGGCTGTCTATCAAATTCAGCCATTGAGAAGCCCCCATTTGCGAACCAATGAAAAAAGTATACACCCCAAAATACAACGCTTATTGGATAACACACCTTTCAATCTTTATTTGAACCAATCCTAAGGCTTTATTGCCATCAGCCAATCACAACGGAATATACTCCCACGTACTGATTGGTAAAGACATGTGCGCCTTCCCATTGGCTGAAAATATTGATTGATATTAACAGTAGCCAATGAGAATGCGCAAATCCTTCACCAAACAGTACGTGAGGGTGTATTCCATTGTGATTGGCTATTGTCAGTGCAACCAATCACAATGCACAGAGGCTCCAACCAATCACCGTGTGGGGGTGTATTCAATTGTGATTGGCTGAAGGCATCTGCGCCTTGTGATTGGTTTAAATAAAGATTGATAGGTGCATTATCCAATCAGAGTGGGATTTTAGGGTGGATCCCTTTCTGATTGACTCACACATTGGCGCCTCCTGATTGGGTGAATTTGATGGACAGCGTTTTCAACCAATCAGAAGGCGCCATTGCCTATTTTCTTCTCCTGGAGCCTCATTAGCGTCGGGGATGTCCGGGAGTGCGGATGTAAGTATATATTTTATTATTTTTATTTTTTTTACAGGGCGTGGCAGAAGAGGATCTGGAGGAGGCCGGAGACATCGTGGGCAGGTAAGTATAATGTAGATTATGTTTATTTTATTTTGATGTATGTGTATTAATGTTGTTTTTTTTTTAACAGGTGCTGCGCCGGAGAAGGATTTAAAGAATGCCGGACGTGACATGGCGGAAAGGTGAGTAGAATATTTATAATGTATAGAATGTATAGAATGTATAGAATGTCTATAGTGTATAGAATGTATAGAATGTATAGAATGTCTATAATGTTTATTTTATAAGTGTAAACGTGTTGCACTAATTTTTTTAATTTTTTTTTTTCGTAGGTGGCTGATCGCAATGGAAATCTGCAAAGGTAAGTGGTCTTAATTTTTTTTATTTTAGCTTAGACTTAGATTAGTTAATATATAGATAGCAATTATTGTATGTTAGCTAGGGGTTTTATATAGATAGCATAGGATGGATTGTATATTAAATTGTGTTATTTATTTAGATAGATTGGGGATGTATTATTATATAGATAGGATGTATATTATATTATGGTATTTATTTCGGTAGATTGGGTATGTATTATTATATAGATAGGATATATATTATATTATGGTATTTATTTAGATAGATTGGGTATGTATTATTATATAGATAGGATGTATATTAGATTATGGTATTTATTTATGGTATTTATTTAGATAGATTGGGAATGTATTATTACATAGATAGGATGTATATTCGATTATGCTATTTATTTAGATAGATTGTGTAATGTATATTAGATAGTGGTGTATTGTATTGTAATTGTATGTAATTGTATTGTGATTGTATGTATTTGTATTGTATGTATTTGTATTGTATATATTTGTATTATATGTATTTCCTTTTCAGGTGTCTATTTTTTTTTTTCTGTTGTGAGGCGGTGGGGTTGTAATGTTTTTTTTTTTTCTGTTATGTTCCTTTTTTTTGTGACTTAGGTTCTTTTATTTTGTGTAATGTAGTTAATTTTTTTTTGTGAGTTAGTTTTTTATTTCATGTATTGTAGATTTTTTTTGTGTGACTTTAAGCTTTTTTATTTTCCGAAATTAGAGTGGTGGGGGTTAATAGGAGGTAGGTAGTGTAGATGTTAATAGGTTAGTGTAGAGTGTGTTTAGTTGATCTGTAATGTTTTATTGGGGGGGTCTAGTGCTGTATAGTGTTAATACTTAGTGTCCTGATGGTCCTTGAGGACCATCATGGCACTTATGTGGTTAATGTAGTGTTGTAACAGGCCCATAATGGTGTTAATATACCCTTATGGGACTAATGGGGTTAAATAGAGGCTTATGGGGGTCTGTATTGCCCCCCATAAGTGACAGGGTTAATGAAGGGCTTATGGAGGTCTCTATTGACCTCCAGGAGTGACAGGGTTAATGAGGGTTTTATGGGGGTCTGTATTGACCCCCATGATTGACAGGGTGACAGTGTATTTTTTTTTTCTTTTACAACAGGTCCTTTAAGGACCTGTAACGCGGGAATTTTTAATTTTGATTGCAGCGGGGGTCCCCGATCGCGTGCAATCGGGACCCCCACTGTGATGGTTAATGTGGGGTTAATGCAGGGCTCGGAGCTTATCTCGGATCCAATGCGGTTAATCCGGGTTTCCGATCTTATCTCGGATCCCTTCTTGGGTAAGTTGTAGGTGGCTGTTCTGGGTCTTTGAGTCTCATTTTCATTTTTTTCGGCGGCCATTTTTTCTCTCGCTTAGGGGATTTTCGTGTGTGTGAACTCGTGAATTTGTACTTAAATGGAGGTGAAACTTCACTTTCAGAGGTCCTGGGTGCCCCCCTTGCTACGGGTAAGCTTTTTATGTTATTTTTGTGAGTATTTGGTGTGTTTTGACTTTTTTTAGGTGCGCGCAGTTCCACCAATTGTCGTACGTGTGGGTGTTTGTTACGTTAAGGTTGGTTCTGAGGTTAATGCATGTTTCCGAGGTGAGCCTTGTTTTCTTTTTTTTCGGTTGCCATTTTTTCTCTCGCTTAGGGGATTTTCGGGTGTTTGAACTCGGGAATTTGGACTTAAATGGAGGTGTATCTTCACTTTCAGAGGTCCTGGGTGCCCCCACTTGCTATGGGTAAGCTTTTTATGTCGTTTTTGTGAGTATTTGGTGTGTTTTCATTGTTTGTAGTGGCGCGCGGGTCGGCAGTTATAGTGGGATTCTTAGTGTGTGTCGGTGTCTGTTACGTTAAGGTTGCCTCATTACCTAAGTGCTTCGCGAGGACCTGCATTTGTGGAAGCGAGGGCCTCAGTTGCTGTCATGGAGCGCCGAAGGCGCTCCATGCCAGCAACTGAGGCCCTCGTCCGCAGTGTGTGTGTGTGTAACCGGAGTGAGGCGCCTTTGAGATTTTTTTGGGGTTTAAAAGTCGTGTGTGTGTGTTAACACAGTCGACGTTGGAGCAGCTTCGCGAGGATCCGCATTTGCGGGGACGTTACGTTGTTTTTTTTTTGGCTGGGAGGTGGGAGTTTTTTTGTTAAAAACTCGTGTGTGTGGTGTGTTTGTGTTAACACAGCCGACGTTGAGCCTCCACCTCCGCAAATGCGGACCCTCACTTCGCGAGGATCCGCATTTGTGGGGACGTTGGGATGCTCCACCACCGCAAATGCGGCCCCTTGCTTCGGGAGGACCCGCATTTGCGGGGAACTGCGTCCCTCGCTTCGAGCCCGCAAGCGTGAGCAACGGCCCGCATGCTCACAACTATATATGTGATATTTATATATATATATATATATATATATATATATATATATATACAGTATGTATATATATATATATATATATATATATATTTATATATATATATATATATATATATATATATATATATATATTGAGGTAGCAATGAGTGGCCAGTAATCCAGTTGAATAATAAGAGTATTGCAGTAAATAGTGATACCTTTTTTATTGGACAAACGTATTCATAATATAGCGACGAGCTTTCGAGAGATAATGCCTCTCTTTATCAAGTCAAAAAGCAAAACTGATTCAAATATGAACTAAAAACAGTAAATAGAAATAGAGGAAAAGTAAAAAAAATTGAAAAACAAGAAGAACAAAATTCATTAGGCAGAGTTAGGTAAGAAACAGACCAGCATTGTGAATAATGTCCTGATAGGTCAGTATGTATGTCTATAGATCAGGTTGTAGATAAGAACAAAGAAGAGTAAAAATAAAGAGCAATATATTTCAACATAGCATGTAGCTTACAAAAGCAGCAATAGAAGGGGGAGAGGTATGTGGAATGTGTGTGAGCTATAAGACATTAAGATAGTGGGCCAGAAAGCCTAAGTTGATGTTACCGCCCATATTTTTGGTATTAAAAAAATTAATTATTTTTAATTCAAAAGTTTTCCACTGTTGGATAGTTTTTAAATTCCCTCTGAGTACTTTTATTTTGAGGTTCTAGATGGAGTGATTCACCTAGGTGAAATGGTGTCCAACTGGAATACAATAACAGTCTTCATGGTGCTTTTTGATGGAGCTTCAGGGGAGGTTCATTTGCATGATTGATTCTGTCTGGTTTCCCCAATGTAGCACCCCCTTTCACATACATTACATTGTATCATGTACACTACTTTGGATGATCTACATGAATATGAGCCTCTGATGTTATAGCTCTTGTTGTTATGTGTGGCTGTGTCCTCTTTGCAGATGTGTTGGCATAGTTTGCAGCAACTTATATTGCAGGGTTTGGTGCCATTTTCCCGGTTATGCTGTTCATTTGGCAACTAAACCAATACCCTATCACTTTAATGAAAAGCTATTAGGATTCTTCATTATTTCCCATATTTTCTGAAAGCTAAACGATTATGTACTGCTAATCCAATGTTGGACTACAGTAAGCTGTGGTCGTATTACAATTAAACAAGAGTTCTTCTCGAAAGAGCCTCTCTTGTAGGGAGGAATATTTGCTTGCAGTATCAGTTGGTTATTTATCAGCACATATATCCTGACAAATTAGTGTAATATACAGTCATTGATTTACATACTATTAAGTCTAAACTAGATAGTGATTGTATAGTACATGCCGATGTAAGCAACAATCAGGGATAGATAGGGATAAAATAAAGTGATATATGTTATTTGTGGGATAATAGAATATTTAATCATTCACTATTTAATAATTAAGGTGACAAAATAGGTTATTGTTCGATTTAGCTTCCATTACCAGAGCTACAGGCAGAGATGGGGTTAAAGGGCATTTTATATCTCGAAAATACCTTCCCACATGGTATTTGCAGTCTCTGGTGTACTCAGAGGCAGAGCTACCGCCGGTGCAAGGCACCGGCGCCCTGCTCTGGGGGGCCCAGCTACACATGCCATATCCTGTCACAGTCACCCCTGTGGCCCTCCGCAACTTTCCCATGGCCCCCTGCGACCTTTGGTTCCTACCTGCAGCCTTCTACGACCCACTCACGGCCATCTACAACCCTATCATGACCCCCTGCAATCCTCTGCCTGTAAGTGCCAATATGCAGCATGTGTCTGTAAGTGCCAATCTGAATCCTGTACCTGTAAGAACTTATGTGCCTCCTTTGCCTGTAAAAGCCAGTCTGCAGCCTATGTCTGTAAGAACCAATGTGTATCCTGTGCCTGTAAGTGCCAATGTGCAACCTGTGTCTGTATGAACCAATGTGCATTCTGTGTCTGTAAGAGCCAATCTCCAACCTTTGCCTGTAAGAGCCAATGTGCGGCCTGTGCTTTCAAGAACCAAAGATCCAAGTAATAACCTCTCTCCTCTTTCTCCTCCTCTACATTGCCACCATCCCATTGGGCCCTCAAGTCCTCTCAGTATAGTTAAAGTTAAGTTAAATTCTATGTTATTTGATCTAATTATTGTTTTTTTTCATTTATGGCTGTTTAGATTTAAGGTTTTAGTATCAAAAAACCAATGCCATCAGTTCAAACTAAAATATGAAAAATCCTGGGTCCGAATTGGATTATTTCAATCACATATATAGTTGTGAGCGTACGAGTTGTTGCTAATGCTTGCAGGCTCGCGCAGCGAGCGGCCAGGGCCTCAGTTGCTGGCATGGAGCGCCAAGGCGCTCCATGCCAGCAACTGCGACCCTCGCAAATTTACGTTGCAACGCAAACAACATAGACGAGACACGTTAACACACATTACGACCTCGCAACACTCGGACGCAACTCACGAACATTACAAAATTCAAAACACAATAAATACACAGCACATACATAAAAAGCTTACCTACAGCAAGAGGGAGCATCCAGGACCTCAAAAAAGCAACTTACACCTTCATTTCACTCGAAATAAAAGAGTTTAGACACTAAAAAATTCGCTAAGCGAGAGAAAAAATGGCCGCCGAACAAAACGAAAACGAGGCTACAAACGCAAACAACATACGAGACACGTTAGCACACATTACAACCTCGCAAAAATCGTCCGCAACTCGCGAACATAAAAAAACTTAAAACACAATAAATACACACAACACAAACATAAAAAGCTTACCTACAGCAAGAGGGAGCATCCAGGACCTCAAAAAAGCAACTTACACCTTTATTTAACTCAAAATAAAAGAGTTTAGACACAAAAAAAATCTCTAAGCGAGAGAAAAAATGTCTGCCGAACAAAACGAAAACGAGGCTACAGCACTCTAAACACGCAAAACACCACAAGAAACTCGCAAAACACCACAAAAGACCTACGGATATTCCGCTAAGACGCATACCACACATTACCCGCCATTTTACGCCAATGCGGAAGTACACAACTACGCTAATGGTTTTGTCTCGCGCACGCACAGTATTACACTGCACACATTCATCACGCTTACACAGCAGCTCCACACCACTGATGCTGCAGCAACATCAAAACACATTACAGCTCTTCAACACAATGCTTCAAAATAGGTAAAGTATATTCCTTTATTAATGTATTACATATTTCATTATTATACACCAAACAGCATTAGCTACCTTACAATTTCAGTGTCGTCATTTTTTGACGGGCAATTCGCTAGTTTATAATAAAAGTCTATCTTATATTTAGTCATCACAAATAATATTAATATAGTATTAAATGTTGGAATAGGGCAACCTTTGGTAAACAGTAATCACAACAACGTCTCATTTGAGATTGAATTAAAAAAACTAAATTATAAGGGGCCAACAAAAACTCTTAATTTTAAAAGGGCAGATTTTAATGGTCTAAGGGCAGCAATACAAAGTATAGACTGGGACAGAGAACTGATAGGTAAAAACACTGAATATAAATGGACAACATTTAAATCCTTACTAAATATACATACACATCAGCATATACCATGTGGGAATATAAGTAAAAGGAGTAAATCTCATCCAATGTGGCTTAACAATGATTTAAAGATCAAGACACGGAGTAAAAAACAGGCATTTAAATATACAAACAAGAGGGAACAGAGACTGCTTGGGTACAAAGAAATCAACAAGGCTTGCAAAAGGGCTATCAGACTGGCTAAAATAGAAAATGAAAAATGAATTGCAAAAGAGAGTAAAACTAACCCTAAAATATTTTTGAAGTATATTAATGGGAAGAAGGTGACGAAGGAAGCTGACACAGGCCATCTGAAAATTAGTGACCAGGAAAAGGCAGATGAGCTAAATAGGTTCTTTTCTTCGGTATACACAAGGGAGGTATCAGTGGTTGGGACACTGCAAAATAATGGGGCTACACTACCAGCACCAAATAATTCGTTAACACAGGAAGTAATCCAAAAAAGGTGGGAGAAAAGAAATGTTAATAAAGCCCCGGGTCCTGATGGAATACATCCTTGGGTACTGAGTGAACTGGGTTCTGTAATAACCAAAGCATTATATTTAATTTTTCAAGATTCACTCAACACAGGGTCTCTACCAGATGACTAGAGAAGAGCAGATGTGATGTGATACCTATATTTAAAAAGGGAGCAAGAGCTAATTATCGATTAGTGAGCCTCACTTCTGTAGTGGGGAAGCTTTTAAAAGGGCTAATAAGGAATAATGTACAAGAATATGTCTATTTGAACAGGATTATAAGTAAGAGTCAAGATGGATTTATGAGGGATAGGTCATGTCAAACAACCTGGATCAAGGCAACTCAGTGGATGTAGTCTTTTTGGATTTTGCAATGGCTTTTGAAACAGTACCACATGGGAGACTATTGTGCAAACTAAGAGATACAGGAATTGTAGTAAATATCTGCTCATGGATTGAGAGCTGGCTAAAATACAGGAAGCAAAGGGTTTTTGTAAATGGAACATACTCCGATTCGACTAATGTGGTAAGTGGGGTTCCTCATGGTTCAGTAGTAGGTCCTCTCCTTTTTAACATATTTATTAATGACTTAGAGGTGGGACTGGAAAGTAGTGTCTTCATTTTCGCTGATGACACAAAGTTGTTCAAGGTAATTAAATCAGATAATGATGTGCTTTCCCTCCAAAGGGATTTACATACAATTGAAGAATGGGCCTCTAAATGGCAGATGAGATTTAATACGAATAAATGTAAAGTTATGCATCTGGGAAGGAAAAATAGCCATGCAATTTATAATCTTAATGGAGCAAATCTCGGTGTATCAGATATTGAAAAGGATTTGGGAGTGCTTGTGGACAACTACCTAGGTAACAGTGCTCAAAGCCAAGCAGCAGCTGCAAAGGTAAATAAAATATTAGCATGTATTAAGAAGGGTATAGAAACAAGGGAAGCAAATATAGTTCTGCCACTATACAAATCCCTAGTACGCCCTCTTTTGGAATATGGAGTACAATTTTGGGCACCACTTCATAAAAAAGACATTTTAGAGCTGGAAAAGGTACAGAGGAGGGCAACAAAACTAAGAAGGGGAATGAAGGGGCTAAGTTATGAAGAAAGACTAACCAAATTAAACGTATTTCCTATAAAAAAAAGGCGTCTAAGTAGTGATATGATTACTTTATATAAATACATCCAGGGTCAGATTTTCAACTGATAAGAGGACATCCCTTGAGGTTAGAAGTAAAAAGATTCCACCTTAAAGAAAGAAAAGGGTTCTTCACAGTAAGGGTGGTTAATCTGTGGAATTCTCTACCAGAGGAGGTGGTGACAGAGGATTCGATAGATAACTTTAAAAGCGGACTGGATTTATCTCTAATTAAAAAGGAAACTCAGGGTTATCATGGATAATTAGAGAGACAGTATTGATCCAGGGAAAAATCTGATCGCTACTATCTGGGTCAGGAAGGAATTATTTTTTTTCCTTTGATTGGCTAAGTCTCAATTGTTTTTTTTTTTTCTGTTTGCATTCCTCTGGATTAATTAATAATTAAAAATAAAATAAAAAATAAATAATTAAATAATTGATTCATAATTAATTAACAACTAATTAATATTTAATCCGCATATTGCAGATCAGAGGAGATCTTAAAAGGTTGAACTTGATGGACTGAAAGTCTTTTTTCAACCTTAATTACTATGGGCCTCATTCTATTATCGGCCGTAAATCGTCCGTAAGGCTGCGATTCCTTGCGAGGGTTCTGTTACCTCGCAATTCTATTATACGGCCCCACAAGGATCTCCCCTTACGGCCGGCCTCATATCTTGGAACCGGCCGTAAGCTCCAAAAAATTTTAAGTCATATATAAATTGAAGACTGCACTGTAAATTTTTGTAAATGCTAGGGATCATATTGGGGGACATGAGGGTTAATAGCAACCCCCTCTCAAGCTTGCACATCAGCCCAAATCCGAGTTTACATTAACTGTTTATTTTCCGGCCGCAGCCTGGCCAGGTCTGAGGTGCTCCAAGCACTCTGGACTTTTTCCATGGATATTTGACATATTTAATAAACATTTGTTTTTACGGATTTGAGTATAGGGGAATGTTGTGCTATTTTTGCTAACACCTACAATCTCTTTATAGTCTCCTCAAAGTGCAGGATGGCTTTATTTGGGCTATTTTATGTGCTTAATTGGTGCTAGCGGGACCTTTTTCCTGCAAGTAAGCTGCGGCTCGCTTTTAGCCTTGCAGACAGGGTTCCCGGAGCAATAGAATAGCAACCGGGATTTTCTTGCGGCCGAAACTCTTGCGGCCGTTTTAGATCAAAGGCTTTCCTCCGGCGCGAGTGGCCGCAAGAGATAGCAAGGCGCTGGCCGCAAGCCTGCCGGAACCCCCGGTCTGAGGGGAATAGAATAGCCAAATAGCTTGCGGCCGGTCCTTGCGGCCCCGCATCTCCTACGGCCGTTAATAGAATGAGGCCCTATGTAACTATGTAACTATATTGCTTCCTATTGGAAATGCTTGCCTGGAACCTGTTTGAAACTCTTTCTGTCCTCCTGAACGGATTAAGGTCGAGAACCAAGATACTACCGTGCATGTGTGTATATATATATATATATATATATATATATATATATATATATATATCAAATAAATAGTACATTAAAAAACTTGTTTCATGCCCGGAATTCAATAAATACAGTTATTACACTGCATGCTGGGAATCTTGGCAGAGAAATACAAATTTGCCCACAAAGGCTTCGCTCTTGTAATCCATTACCATTACTAACATGGCTTCCTGTAAGCATATGCTTGCTGTATCACACAGCTAGGAATCCCACCCACGTACAGCTGTTTCTAGGTTACTGACTCTCATCGGTATGGGGCCAGTTCCTTAGGTTGTAAGTACATGAATACAGTAAGTATGTTTGATTTATTTTGTATAAAATTGTAATTGTTTAAAATTGTAATGCTAGTCATTATACTTAAAAGTTTTTACTTTTATAGGTTTCTGGCCAACAAGCTTTGCTGCTTAGCTCCACCTCTTTTGCCTAATTAGGGGTTGGCAAGCTGTAGAACACTTCCTGATGTGTGCCTCTGGTGTCTGACTGGTGTAGATCAGGGGTGGACACTTTGGACCTCGAGAGCCCCACACAGGCCGGGATTTGAGTTTTTCTTTTCTGTGCACAGGGGAGTCAATCAGGATGACTGAAGACCGATTGACTCAGCAGTACGCAGCAAGGATATCCTCAGGACTGAACTTCCCCACCCCTGGTGGGGCTCTCCAGGACCGAACTTGCCATACCTCAGATCTACGCCAAGCAGATACCAGAACACAAGACAGGAAGTCTCATATCATTGTCCCGCCCCTAATTATGTAAAAGGGGCAGAGCTAAGCATCTCAGCACATCAGCCAGAAACCTATGAATGTAAAAGTTTTAAAGTATAACTATTAGCATTACATTACATTTAAACATTATAAATCATGTATGCTTATGTATGTACTTTCATTTTAACAGCCATTATTTTAATAGTACACTGGTCCTTTATATGTAGCTATGAGTAAATAGTAAAAGAAATCAGATAAGATTGAAGCAAAAGAATAATAATCTTCATTGTATAAATGTTTATTCATTTAATCATCTGAATTGGGTATTCTTACATTAATTAGTTCTCATAAAAGGGAATCCTGTTGTCTCAATTACAGCTCACTAAGCATCAGATAGCTCTAGGGCGATAACTGAGGAAATGAAAATGCCAATAAATACCACCCACACAAGCCTGCTTTCTAGCATAAAATTAACTATTAATATATATTAAACACATTTCAGTATTGCAAAAATAAATGTTTTAAATAAAATGTGCTATCAAATAAAAATCCAACATATTTTGGAATCAATCTCAATTTAGTGGTTGAAATGATTAAGAAGACTGTGGAATGAATGCACTAAATGAAATCTGTGTCTCACAGTTCCCCACTGGATGTACTATGTTCTCAAGGAATTCTCAGCTGGAGCGACTCATGTATAAGGGATGTGTTGCCCTATATATATAGCTGACAGTAATAAAGTGCCTGCTGCCCCTTTTTTGGGGGAATATTCAGTCATTTCCGACTCTCCGTGGCCTCATGGACCGTAACAGACCAGGCTCATCTTTATGTCCATGCTGATCCACTTGGTTTTCTTGCCAGAGATATTGGAGCTGGTTGCCATTTTCTTCTTCAGTGGGACACAGCATACAGCTCCTGCCATTCCTAGGTGTTCTCCCATCCAAGTACTGGCTCAACCCTGCTTGGCTTCAGGGTGGTGTGACCTCTTGGTTCCCTGACTGGAATGGAACCCAGGTCGCAGTGGTGAAAGCACCAAATCCTAACCACTGAACCCCACCTACTGTCCTTATGATACCTAAAAGGAGATCAGTATGCTTGCAATGTATTTCACCAAAATCAATGGTATAAGGCTCCAATATGTAAAATATTCATGTTTGACAGATTCAACAGGAAAACTGTGGGAGGGAATATATTACTGTAGTAATGGGATTTATAACACAGGGATGTTAGAAATCAGCGGTTTCTTCATTTATTTCTCGACTCAACTGGCTTTAACTTCCTTCTGTCTCTTCTCTCACTTAGCTTATACTCTCTCCTTATCTCTCCTTTCACCCAGTTTCCACTCCCTCTGGTCTCTTCACTAAGTCACTGATAACTCTACTCCAAGTCTGCCTATTTAACCCTGGTGTGTTAGTTTACCAAATCTGTGTAACCCACGTAGAACTGTTCATTATTTATACCCTAAGTATCTCTAACCCTGTCTAGCCATTTGTCACGTTTGACTGATCCAGTGGCGGAGCTAGAAGATGGAGGACCACAGTGCCCCCCCTCCCCACCTTGGTACCAACTCCCCAAGACCCCTTCATATAATTCCCCTCCCTATTACCCTTTCACAAAACAGCACCCCTTCCCAATACTCTCTTCCATAGCTGCAGCCCCCCAAGACCCCTTTCCATAACTCGGCCCCCTCAATTAGGGCCCTGGTGCATTGTACCACCGGCACCACTGGTAGCTCCGCCCTTGGACTGTTCAATTAAATTCTGGTCATTCTGAACGATCCATGTGTCTCTTGCTAATTCATTTTCGATAAACCTATGCATGGCCTTTACCCACATCTGCTTGTATAAACCCTCTGACAATTCCTTAAAGCTGCTTGTTTAGACAGTTCCCAAAGTCTTACTAATTAACCAATGCTTAGCAGCTTTGCAAACTCATTTGTAGCTGATTCTCATGCCTGTGTGATTAACCCATGTGTTGCCATTCCCTATGTCTATTTATTACGCTAACCCTAAACCAGGCCGGTGACAGTAAACATAAGTGGCATTCAGATAAAAGGAAATGACTGCTAATCATTTTAAAGTGTAATATTTCAGCACATGTTGAAATTCCCAAAAATCCCTGCCATTTTATCACAGGTCTGGACAAAACAATGACCAATAAGTTCCATAAGAAGAAAATTTACTGTATTAAGAGTCCTCCATTACTACAGGCCACAGAAGCAGAGGGCTCCAATCCGGTTGTGTCACCAGTGCTTTGCATCTGCTGCACCAGCAGTAGCTTTGCCAGTGCATGTCTGCATTTGTTACAACCTAATGCATTGATTTGCTAGAGTTCATTTTCCTTATAAAGAATCGTACACAGCAAAGCTCTTTGGAGCAGAGAGCCTCATGTTGCTGGACATCGCAGCATAGTGCAGATAAGTACAAGCATTCTTCTCCACTGTCTAAAATCATTTTGTATGTTATTGTTTTTAGTCGTTCAGTCATGTCCAACTCTCTGTGACCTGCAGAACGCCAGGCATATCTTGTGCCTGGTGTTGCTTATCCATAAGGTTGTCTTGTGGTGGGTTGCCAGTTCCTTCTCCAGTGGACCACAATTTGTTTGACCTCTCTGCTATGACCTGCCCATCTTGGGTGACCCTACATGGTATAGCTCACAGCTTCATTGGGGTACAAAACCACTTTTACCACAACAAGGTAGTGAACCTTGTATATAAAGACTTTAAAAACATATAGGTCCAAGCTTACTGAGTCAAACAGACATCTCTTTCAAATCTGTAGATTGTATGGAGAGAGATTTTATTTTGGTCAAGTGTGATTTTTAAAGGGACACAGTACTCCTATAGTTATGTTCTGTTTTAGAAAACTAAATTGATTAATGTAAATAGGTTTATGTGCATACTATCACCTATAATATGCAATATGTATAGTCTTGACCATCTTCTTTTTTTAACTCATAGTGAGAATACATTGCCAACAGATCCCCCATCTGTCATGCATTGACTTCCAAGGCTTCTTCCTGCATGAAGACCAGATAAGCAAAGCCAGTTATCTACTGTATATAAGTGCAAATAACAACCAACTAAATAAGAGGCTAATCTCAGCCTCCAAGTTTCCTGCTTTGTTGACAAGAAGCAAAGAAAAGCCTAATAAGACATCAGTGAAGATGGCCATGACTGCATATAATTGCATAAATAGATATAAAGGCTGTTTTTATTTTTTTTCCTTGCAAAATAGTTGTTATCTATTATTATTATTACTAGATCTTTGCAATAGCCTAATAAAATATCAAACTACAGCGACCCTTTAGGTTCCTTTTATATACGCTGGATAGTTAATTGGTGATATAGATAATAATATTCAATTTAAATAAAATCTAACCTTCGGATAACTATACAAAGGAAACTTAGTAAAATAAATAATAAAATTAATAATAATAATAATAATATCAGACTAAAAACAAAGGTAAGTATTAAATCAGGATATACAGTATTAATTCGGGTGGCCTATTTCATTTATTCGAGAACTCCATATAGTGAATGCTTCCATGATACATGAAATTAGCTTGTAAAGTTTACTTTTATATAATTGTATTTTGATCAACATACATAATTAGAAACGTGTTTTACACAATAATAAAATAATAACATATATTTTCTATTAGGATTCTACTGATATGAGACAACAGAAAATATATTGGCAAACTTCACTTGATTCACTAGGATTTCTCATTATATTATTGACTGGAAGGGTTGCAAGGTCAGCATCTTCACCAAGCAATATTCTTGCATTCTTCTCTCATAGAAACTCGTAATAAATGAAAATTACAATGTTAAACCTACATACAAATTGCATCAGAATAGAACAGCATAATAGATTAATAACATATATGCAAAGGCAGGTCAAGCATGAAACCTATCTTCAAGGACCCTTTAAGTGTTATATTTACAACATTTTTTAAAAACTTGACTTGATAATGGGCACATTTTTTTAGAAAGTTAAAAATACATAAATGCAGACTTTCATTTTTTAACATAGTATTAAATGTTGCTTTACTGCACAGAAATGTTTACTTTGGTTGACAACAGATTTAGACACCTTTGACCTGTAATAGAAGGAACCATTGTGGCAGATAGCATCTTTATACAGTTGTACTGAAAGACTGCTACTATGAATTACCACTTGACTACAGGACTAACTAAGGGCCCTATGCTAATCCCGGCAAAATAAATTACCAGTGTCGTAGTAGCATAGAAAATCCTACCTAGCTATGTTAATCCCTCTCCAGTAACAATTGCGATAAAACTGGTACGAGTGACAGCAATAAGCCGGAACTGACATTTACGGCACTCCTTTCCATTGCTTGGAGCCTTTTCCCCCAAAACCCTATGCTTATAAGACTTTATGGATCGCTTGCAAATTAGCGCAGTCCCCTAAACTGCTAAAAGCTGGAAAAAAAATACCTGTACCAAAGACCACTCACAAGTGGTTTCTTGCTGCAGAAGTTAAAGTGACAGTATAGCACCAAAAATACAAATACATTATGAAATTTCAACATTATTTGACACTTAATAGTCTGATATCAACATACGTGGGATTTAAAAATATGAAATGTTTTTTTATGCTTGTTTTGTTATACAACAACCATGGTAAAACAAAACCCAATACTCAAGGGTTTAATACACATCACAAGACCACTTTGCCTAGGAACACATGATCTAATGCATTGTCTATAAATATATAATATTAAATATAAAATAAACACATCTTCATTTATTGAAGCTATAAATACAATTGTCACATCTTTTTAATATCAAAATATATTATTAAATAAAAGAAAATTAATAAATATATATATATATATATATATATATATAGAGAGAGAGAGAGAGAGAGAGAGAGAGATCGAGGTAGCCGTGAGTGTCCAGTAATCCAATTGAATAATCAGAGTATAGCAGTAAATAGTGATACCTTTTTTATTGGACAAACTTATTCATAATATAGCAACAAGCTTTTGACAGAAGCTTTTGACAGAAGATTTTGACAGATGATGTGGTGTCCAACTGGAGTACAATAGCAGTCTTCATGGTGCTTTTTGGAGGTGGAGGTTCATTCGCATGTGTATTTTCTGGCTGGTTTCTCCAATGTAGCACCCCTTTCACATACAGTACATTGTATCATGTACATGAATATGAGCCTCTGATGTTATAAGTCTTGTTGTTACAGTGGATATAGAAAGTCTACACACCCCTGTTAAAATGTCAGGTTTCTGTGCTGTAAAAAAATGAGACAAAGATAAATAATGTCAGAACTTTTTCCACCTTTAATGTGACCTATAAACTGTACAACTCAATTGAAAAACAAACTGAGATCTTTTAGGTGAAGGGAAGAAAAATAAAAAATAAAAATAATGTGGTTGCATAAGTCTGCACACCCTCTTATAACTGGGATGTAGCTGTGTTCAGAATTAAGCAATCACATTCCAAATCATGTTAAATAGGTGTCAGTATATCACCTGCCATCCTTTAAAGTGCCTCTGATTAACCCCAAATAAAGTTCAGCTGCTCTAGTTGGTCTTACCTGAAATTTTCTTGGTCGCATCCCACAGCAAAAGCCATGGTCCACAGAAGGCTTCCAAAGCATCAGAGGGATCTCATTGTTAAAAGGTATCAGTCAGGAGAAGGGTACACAAGAATTTCCAATGCATTAGATATACCATGGAACACAGTGAAGACAGCCATCATCCAGTGGAGAAAATATGGCACAACAGTGACATTACCAAGAACTGGAGCTCCCTCCAAAATTGATGAAAAGACGAGAAGAAAACTGGTCTGGGAGGCTACCAAGAGGCCTACAGCAACATTAAAGGAGCTGCAGGAATATCTGGCAAGTATTGGCTGTGTGGTACATGTGACAACAATCTCCCGTATTCTTCATATGTTTGGGCTATGGGGTAGAGTGGCAAGACAAAAGCCTTTTCTTACGAAGAAAAACATCCAAGCCAGGCTACATTTTGCAAAAACACATCTGAAGTCTCCCAAAAGCATGTGGGAAAAGGTGTTATGGTCTGATGAAACCAAGGTTGAAGTTTTCGGCCAAAACAACACTGCACATCACCAAAAGAACACCATACCCACAATGAAGCATGCTGGTGGCAGCATCATGCTTTAGGGCTGTTTTTCTTCAGCTGGAACTGGCCCTTAGTTAAGATAGAGGGAATTATGAACAGTTCCAAATACCAGTCAATATTGGCACAAAATCTCCAGGCTTCTGCTAGAAAGCTGAACATGAAGAGGAGCTTCATCTTTCAGCATGACAACGACCCAAAGCCTACATCCAAATCAACAAAGGAATGGCTTCACCAGAAGAAGATTAAAGATTTTTGGAATGGCCCAGCCAGAGCCCAGAGCCGAATTCGATTGAAAATCTGTGGGGTGATCTGAAGAGGGCTGTGCACAGGAGATGCCCTCGCAATCTGACAGATTTGGAGTGTTTTTGCAAAGAAGAGTGGGCAAATCTTGCCAAGTCAAAATGTGCCATGCTGATAGACTCATACCCAAAAAGACTGAGTGCTGTAATAAAATCAAAAGGTGCTTCAACAAAGTATTAGTTTAAGGGTGTGCATACTTATGCAACCATATTATTTTATTTTTATATTTTTTCTTCCCTCTTCCTAAAAGATTTCAGTTTGTTTTTCAATTGAGTTGTACAGTTTATAGGTCACATTAAAGGTGGAAAAAGTTTTGAAATGATTTATCTTTGTCTCATTTTTTTACAGCACAGAAATCTGACATTTTAACAGGGGTGTGTAGACTTTTTATATCCACTGTATGTGTGGCTGTGTCCTCTTTGCAGGTGTGTTGGCATAGTTTGTAGCGACTTTTATTGTAGGGTTTGGTGCCATTTTCCCGGTTATGCTGTTCATTTGGCAACTAAACCAATACCCTATCACTTTATTAAAAGCTATTAGGATTCTTCATTATTTCCCATATTTTCTGAAAGCTAAAGGGTTATGTACTGCTAATCCAATTTTAGACTACAGTAAGCTGTAGACATATTGCAATTAAACAAGAGTTCTTCTTGAAAAAGCCTCTCTTGTAGGGAGTAATATTTGCTTGCAGTATCAGCTGGTTATTTATCAGCACATATATCCTGAAAAATTAGTGTAATATACAGTCATTGATTTACATACTATTAAGTATAAACTAGATAGTGATTGTATAGTACATGGCGATGTAAGCAACAATCAGCGATAGATAGGGATAAAATAAAGTGATAAAAGAGTGAATCTGCACCCTGTGTCTGTAAGAGCCAACGTGCAGCCTGTGTTTTCAAGAACCAAAGATCCAAGCTATAACCTCTCTCCTCCTTCTCCTCCTCTACATTGACACCATCCCATTGGGCCCTCAATTCCTCTCAGAATAGTTAAAGTGGAGTTAAATTCTATGTTATTTGATCAAATTATTTTTTATTTTTATTTATGTCTGTTTAGATTTAAGGATTCCTAGCTGTATCACACAGCTAGGAATCCCACCCACGTACAGCTGTTTCAAGGTTACTGCCTCTCATCGGTATGGGGCCAGTTCCTTAGGTTGTGTAGTGGATATTTTGAGGAGGTAGTTTACCACAACAATTACATTTTTGGTAGGCAAAGTGAGATAGAAGCCCTCCACCGTACAGTAGTACAGTAAATAAATAGTGCATTTGTGTTCAAGTAAAAAAAAATGGTTTCATGCTTAAAATTCTGAGAAATACAGTTATTATACTGCATTCTGGGAACCTTGTCAGGGACATACAAATGTGCCCACACAGCTTCGCTCTTGCAATCCATTACCATTTCAAACATGGCTTCCTTGAACCATATACAAGCTATTTATTTATTTTTTGCACGGGTTCCCCCATGCACTAGATACTCCACCGGACTTACTAGTACATATATCTATCCTGAATTTCACTATCTTACTTGGAGAATATAAAGTATATGACCTCCCCTTATAAAACTGGGCAAGTAACCTTGGAATCCTAAGAAATGTGATATAACTGATTTAAACATAAGACTAAGCACTCAGTTTTTCCTGCATTGAGCACATGGTAACCTGCAGAAACCTCAAACTCATTGCAAAAACATGGCACCCTCACCATGGCACCTGTCTGCTCTGCCTACTGTAAAATGCCAGCCAATGGTGTGGAATCTAGAACGCTGCTTCTGTACAGTAAACTATAAGTACAAGGCCAACGAGATAACAGAAAAGTGGTTTTATTGACATATACATGACCTATAATTGTCACATATGGGTTACTGAGCAATAGAAGCAAGCAGATAACCTTGTGCACTTCATTTGAAGCTATGTACCCACTACCCACTACTTCAAATAACAGTTAATAAAATCAATAAAAATAGCTTGTGTCAAAAGATTGTACAATATCTACAAGTGTTATTGCACTCAAAAGAACCTATTTAAACGCTGTAACCATGTACAGTATATATATTACATTAAAATGTTCTCATAGTGGACCTTGATTTGGGTGCACATAGATATCAAGGGCGTATGAATCGAAAAAAATCTGGGAGGGACAAAGTTTTAAATAAATAAATAAATATAAAAAAATAATAATAAATATATGAATAAATATATACATATTTACGCTGGTGGAGATGAGCGCCGTTGGCACTCATCCCTACAATTACGAACGACTTAGACAGTGAGCGCCAAAGGCACTCACTGCACTGGTGGAGATGAGCGTCATAGGCGCTCATCCCTACGACCCGCGGAACTACTCATCAACAGAAATCTCAATTACACCCTTCACAATGCGAGACCTGTAGCAGTTTGAAAAAAACATGTGGAAAAATTACAGCCCAGAACACTTGCAAAAAGGAAACGGCACTTACCAAAAAAAAAAATACAACCTGCAAAACTTAGAAAAAAAATAATACGAGTTAAAAAAATACAAAGTTAACGGCCGAACCGCGCACATACAAAAACAACAATAACACCACCAAAATTAACAAAAAGAAAAAAAAAAAAACACCACTCACAGCACGGGGGGACAGGCACGACGTCTGGGAGTCAGGCTGCACGACAATTTAACCACAATTTAGCGAGTTTCCACACACAAAAATCACCTAAGCAAGAAAAAAAATGGCGACCAAAATAAAACAAAAACGAGGCTACACGACCCCTAAACACGCAAAAACCCACAAGACACATAAGACTTTTACACAGGCCCGTACGAGGTATAAAATACACTATTAGCGACAATGGAAAATGCTCCACACCCACGTAACGCATAGACAATCGCCGCCATTTTAAAACATTAACTTACAACTAATAACATTACCTTAAAAAAATGCCCAATTACACGGCTAAACAAACGGTTTCCCCTCGCTCACACGGCCTATTTACACTGCACACTTCACACATTGCTGACACTTACACCTCAGGTCAGCAACAGTGCAAATGTACATTGTATGCTGCAGGAACATCAAAACAGATTGTTAGCTCTTCAGGATATTGATTGCTGGATATATTAATTACAAATAGCTAAAGTATATAAATTTATTATTTTATTAATTAATTAATTATCATTAAAAAAAATATATATATGAAAAAAAAGGACCAGGGGAGAGGATCGCAATGAGCCACAAAGACTTTCAGCGTGAGGCTCACAATGAGCACCGAGGGTGCTCAGAGGAGCAAAAGTACATGAGGGGAGAGGCTCGCAATGAGCGCCAAAGCCAATCAGTGCTCCCCTTGCAATGACTGCCAAAGGTGCTCAGACCACCAAAACTACACGAGCGGAGAGCCTCGCAATGAGCACCGAAGGCGCTCATTGCGAGCCACCAGATGAGCGCCAAGGGCTCACAATCAGCGCACAGGGTGCTCAGAGAACCAAAAGTAGAGCAGAGGAGAGGATCGCAATGAGCACCAAAGGCGATCAGCCCGGCCCTTGCAATGAGCGTCAAAGGTGCTCACACCACCAAAATTACACGAGTGGAGAGGTTCGCATTGAGCGCCCAGGGGATGAAGTTGCTCATTGCGAGCCACGCGATGAACACCAAAGGCGATCATCGTAGGGGTCACTATAAGTGCAGAGGCTGCTCAGAGGAGCAAAAGTACACCAGGGGAGAGGTTTGCAATGGGCGCCAAAGGCGCTCATCGCAGGGCTTGTAATGAGCGCCAAAGGTGCTCAGATGACCAAAAACCTCACATTGTTTGCCAAAGAGCATTCCCATCCTTACAATTTTATTGACCGACATTTTTTGATGGGCAAGTCGTTGGAAAGAAGCATTTGTTTTTGACATATATATATATATATATATATATATATATATATATATATATATACACACACATTAAATATAGTACCTTAATTAATAGGTACCTTATCCATCACTTCCCTGTGGTCCTCACCACTTGCCCCTTTAGTTGCTGGTATTCCTCCGAAAGCTGGGTATCACGAAATCCCCCAAGATTATCTCACGAGATCTGGTGAGACCCGGATTTCCGATGAATACCAGCAATTAAAGGGGCAAGTGGTGAGGGGGAGACTACAGGGAAGTGATCTGAGTTTAGAGGTGGCATAAAATGTGGGGGGGGGGGGATGTGACTTCCTCGTCCCCCCGCTTCCCACGCCCCTGATAGATATGGTATATTGAAAGTTATATTAACAATAACACACTCTTTGCTATTACTAATACTCATGTGTGCTCTTTGAAAATTCAACACAAACAGGGTACAATACAACTGAAGTACTTCCTCATCCAATATTTTTGCAGTTGATTGTTATTAAAAAATATTAAACCAGTGTTAGATAATTGGCCTTGAATGTTGCTAAATAATTAGTTTAACTTGCTTAAATTGGTATATTCAGCCAAACATTAACATACTGAAAACGAAAGAGAAAATACCCTATATGTCAATAATTATTTTGATTTAAAAAAATTAGTTATGGTAATGTTAAACGGGTTACAAAGTCCATTTAAGGGGACAATTGTAAAAAATTTTTTGTAAAATCTGTTTAAAAAAAACTAACAGGAAATGTAGACATCATACTTAAGTCTGTAGATCTCATTGGCTGAAAGAGGGCAAGTCCCCAAGAACAGTTAAACTTCTGAATACGTTTTTGTCCTGTAACTGTGTCTGACCCAACCACTTCTACTGGAAGGATGTTCCACTTACCGACTACCCTTTCTGTAAAGCAGTACTTCCTCACATTAACATTAGAGCTTGAATCTTCTAACTTCAAGTCAGGACCTCTTGTTCTTGTATTCCTCTTTTTTTCTGGAGTGCTTTCCCTCTTAAACTTTATAAAGTACTTTGATATACTTTCTATCAAATCACCTGTCTCTTTTTCATCCTCTAGTCTATACATATCAAGGTCAAGAAGTCTTTCCTTATAAGTTTTTTCTTTTAGATCATGCACTATTTTAGCTGCTCTTATTTGAATTTATTCTATTTTAGTTACTCATTCAATTCGGGGCTCCCAACTCGATCTCAGACAGCCAAATGCCTGAGATTGAGTTGCTTGCTCCTGTTGCTCTACTTTTGCGATGCTATTCAATTGGCAGGGCCTGCAAGTTAGGGGGCAATATCAAAAATCGGAAGCCATTGCCGTCAGACTTAGCATTTGTGGGCTTGAACATGTTACGGGAGCAAGCCTATAACTCCAGATGCAGAAACATCCAATGGAAACAGAGATTGTCAACATGACCAACCTCCAAGCCCATAACTCGTAAGTGAAGGCCGTAGGACTTTGAAATCCAACCCCCATTTGTCTAAGTCCTACGGGCTTTATCCTCCAAGTCCATAGGACTTTGAAAAATGGAGGTTGGATTTCAAAGTCCTACAGGCTTGGAGGTTGAAGCCCGTAAGACTTCACATTGATTGCCGTGATCGATATAATACGAAAATTGAACATAAAATAAAGTATTGGAGAATGTTGTGCTATTAATTCTATGATCTAAAATCACTTTCACTCTTCATAAAAGTACAGTTTTGCTTTTTGATTTGTCATTAAGCACTTTGCGAGACCTCCTTGGTACCAGTAACTTGTGGTTCGGTTTTTGCCATTTACGGGCTTGACAGAGTGGTTAGCGAGGGGGAATCGGAGCAATTGAATAGCGATTTGCGATTTTAGCCTTTGCGAATTTGAAAGATAAAAGGCTTGGAGGACAGTAACTTGCGATTTAATTTAAAATATCGCTATGAATCGCAGCTCAAAGCATGTAACTTGATTGGAGCATGCAAGAGTTTGCCAACTGAATAGCAAAATAACTTGCGACCTCCATTTGCGAGCCCGGATCTCCAAAACGACTCAATTAAATGAGGATCAAGGTCTCCAGTACTGGTCACACTATTCTAGGTGAGTTCTAATTATGGATCTATAAAGTGCCAATAGTACCTAACATTTTCTGTGTCTAATTCCTCTATCAATACATCAAAGAATCCTACTTGCTTTACTGTAGTTGTGTTGCATTGCTTGCTTACCTTTAAATCATTTGATATAATAACATCCAAGGCCCCTTTCTCACCAGCTACCACCATCATTTTACCATTAAGTAAATATTAAATATTAAGTAAATTAAGTTTTCTTTTGGTTTTTGTGACTGAATGTCATAATTTTCCATGTATCAGTGTTGATTGTTTTGATAAGTGTTGTTCAATGTTTTTAGCTGCAAACAGCACTCCGTCTTATTTCCATACCCTAATTAACACAGTTCTAGGTTTTTAATTATGCCTAATTACAGAATCCCTTTCTCGATAGCTACCTTGTCATGGTGAAGGGGCTTGTGTACTTCAATGAAGCTGTGAGCTACACCGTGTAGGGTCACCCAGGATGGGCAAGTCATAGCAGAGAGGTCAGACAAATCATGGTCCATTAGCGAAAGAACTGGCAGCCCACTCCAGTATCTTTGCCATGAAAACCTTATGGATTAGCAAAATCAGACACAAGATGTGCCTGCCGTGCTGAGATCCCCAGGGTCACAGAGAGTCAGACCACTGTACAAATAAACAACAAATTACGGAATGGGTTACATAGAAACAAATGTGTCTTGTATTCCCAAAACCATAGTTATTTTGCTATTGGTAAATTCATATTGAGATTCTTTGCTACTATTGCAATACTAAATATGGTTATGATGAATTACCAATAAAGGAGCACTGGAATGTCTTGTTTATAGTTTGTTCTTGTGAAGAACCAGTCTTGGTAATGTGCAAAATGTTTTTAGAAATGTTTAAATAAATAGTGACAGTATACATTGTTCTCCAAACAGGATTAGACACCTGAGAAGATTCTCCAAGCAAAATTAGACACCTGAGAAGAATGAGAGGAAACTTAGATTCAGATAACATCTGTATTCACTTCCATTGACTTCTTCCAGTTTGACTTGCTATTTGACAATAGAACTAAATAGCAGATCAACTCCTAGTAGGATAACTCCAACTTTGGCTACACGCTAGCTAGCAGTCCAAGATGGAAACACTCAAGACACAAACTTGACATTTTCACTAAAACATGCTTTTTTCTCATGGTTTTACATAGCTAGAAATGTTCTTATTTTACTACATATCCCAAACGACATTAAGCCTTATTAAATTGCGATTCGGCCAATTGAATAGGGCTCTATATAAGCACAGAGCATATTTATTTTACAGAAGTTTTTAGTTAGTGAACTTCTATCCAAAAGCAAGGTATTCACTAACTAAAAACTTTTGTAAAAAAATATGCTCTGTGCTTATATAGAGCCCTATTCAATTGGCCGAATCACAATTTAATAAGGCTGATTGTTCCTTAATAACCAACAACTGCATATTTTACACTTTGTATGCTTTATACCTTTTTAATTCTTGTTTTTTGGCATTTGACCTTTACTAAATCTAGCAAATTGGTTAAGAAAAGAGAGTTCTGCATAAGCTATTTCTGCGGCCAAACGGTATGAAGGCTGTAGCCTGAATGTAAGCCTCTGTCTATAAAGTATATGGTTCTAGGCTGAGCATTCTGGCTATGTCATGTGGATAAATCAAGAAGGATGGGCACATATGCAGCCCAAGGCTGTTTTTGACCTTCCTGCTTCATGAATAAAACTCAGATTTCTTATATGATTCCCTTAGTACTTTTTAATAATCAGATGTGTTTTTTTTCATTTGAATGAAGACTGTCATTGTCAAACCAGGCAAATGAGTGTCAGCAGCCCGCTAAGTAATACTGAACGCTGTCATAGAAGCATTAACTGTCTAATATTCCTTAATAATCACCTGAACGTTTGTTCTTCAGAAAGTATGGATTGTCAATAGGGGAACTTGAAGTTCTTTCAACTGAAAAACACAAGTGCCAGGCAGCATATATTCTTTCATTAGGAATCTGCACGGCGGTCTTAAATGTTAAAACATTTTATTTACTTTCTGATCTTTTTTTCAATTATATTTTTATTTTTGGTTGGTTGATCCTGTTTGAGAGTTGAACTCTTGCATTCTTGCTCCAATTATATTGATTTGATTTGTCTGTGAACTAAAACAAAACCTCATAGTTCTAGTTCAACTGACCTAGTTTTCTTATGTTTATTTATGTGAGACTGTACATGACATGTATATAGACAGATTGATAATAGATATATGTCTCAACACTGGTACGGTGTCATAAACAGTTGCTAGTTTAAAAGAGATATTTAATTAATATAAGTTAAATATACCATGTTTGAAATATTTCAAAAGTGTTTTTCTTTTATTAAAGGGCCACTTAATTCAGCACAATTTGGACCACATGCCAGTAAAGATCTCCTAAAGGCATGTTGAAATACTTTTTGAATTTTTAAACTATGTGTATTTTTCACTGAGATATTTATAAAGTAAAATCTGTGTTTACATTTGTCACTGACATACCCTCTGCAAGATTTAGATACAACTTTGTGTAGTGAGCAAAAGAAAGAAAAAAAGAGTTAACCGTTCAATGCATCTCTGTAGAGCATTGAATGCTGGTATTACATAAACAGGTCAGTTATGAGTTAACGCTTCAGTTCAGTTCTGAGTTCAGGAAAAAACTGCTATCAATTAATGTCTTCACCACATGCCTGGGCTGTCTGTTATCAATCATGAAACAGCCAGTAGGCAGGATACATTGTGTTTGTAAACAGACTTAAAACTTTAGATTTTTTAGCTGTTATTATTAGTGTAACTAAAAATAAAATAAAAAAGATAATTTTCACATACAGTCTTATGCTCTTCCACATTATGAATTGAGGTAAATGGCTCTTTAAGGTTGACAAATCTTGTTTCTCCACAAGCACAACAATCTGGGCTTCTCTAAACAATTGTAAGTAATGTACAAAATACCGTTGTACAGGTTCTGGTTGGCTAGACAATGTAAAACTATTTTAAAGAACAAAAACAAAACATGAAAGAAATAGCATGTAACAAAAATTAAATCATTAGCAGATATGTTAGGCTTCAGACGTGGACTCCTTGCTCACTGTGCCTTAGTTCAGCTGCACCTCACTGACGAAGACCAAGAGAGACTGAAACATACATCTGGGGTTTCCTGTTTCTCCTGTTCAGGGTAGAATTGCCTAGTATTTCGGGTCTCTATTGAGACCAGACTCATATACTACAGGATTTTCTCTCTATGAACAAAATGAGTGCCACTCTATGAGTTGGTTATCATGACTATAGAACAAACCTATTATAGTTTGTTCGTTCTCAGACTGGTTGCCTTTGACCTTGTATCTGTATTTATGTAAGGCATAAACAAAACCTATTTTTTTAGAGAATAATTTACTTTTATATATGAGAGATTAAATGGATCTGCATTCCTTCAAAGTCAATTAGTGATCATTTTCTTGGCTCATTCACAGTGCTGTCTTTTCTTACCCAGTAATATCGTTTAACAATAATGTCCATTAGAGACATACCAGATGTAAGATGTATCCTTAATGCTCTATAAGCTATTTCTGAAAAAAGAACAGATTGGCATTCAATTGTCAATGCCTTCATCCTGCTCAGAAATATCAATCATGTTTTCAGAATTTTGCATTCCTCTGCTTATCTTGAATTGTTTCAACAATACTATAGGCTTCAGATATACTTGTGAGTATAGGCTTAAGATGTGATACTTCTTTACACGTTTCTTCCATAGCTGTTGTGAAATCTGATTAGAAAACATCTGTGGTCTGATAAAGGCATCTCTTTTTGATGGGTTATTTCATTGTTCTCCTTCCAGATCTGTTTCGGATTCAATAACACCATCTTCCGCGTGTTTAACGCTTGAGTTTGAAGCTAAGTCTTTGATATGCTGAAATTTAAGATTGTATTGAGGCAGTGCTTAAAAAAAACCCAGACTGCTTGAGAATTCTAATTCTTTAATATGCTGATGAGTAAAAACTCTTAAGAGTAACACATTTTGGAGGAATTATCTAGGACAGTGGTCCCTAAACTTTTTTTTTTCTCTCAAGAACCACATGAAAATTGTTAGAGGCCCATAGATCGCTTGAAAATTGCTGATGTTTTTCATGGACCACCAAATATAGTATCTCCCTATTACTTATCTGCTGAAATGTGGTGTGCTGTGTTGGAGTATAGCAGGGATATTCATACATATTTAGGCAGTTTACAGTACTAATTGTTATGCATTTTTATTACATTTTATAAATTATGCCTAATTACGTTTTAGTAATGCTGCTAGTTACAGTGGATACCTTAATGAATCACATGGACCACTGGTGGAACAGGGGCAGATCTACCAGTGGTGCAGGTGGTGCAGTACAACACTGCCCTCCACTAAGGAAGGGTCCAGTTCTGTGTAATAAAAAAAACAACAACAGCCCAGTCTTCTATAGTTCCCCTTGCCCCCCTGGACCCCCTGTGCCTCCTTGGTTGCACATCCCCCTCCTGGCCTGAAACTGGATAAGAGCATTTCTACTGAAGCTCCAAGAAGTGGCTGTGTGGAGCAGTTCAGCACAATGGGCATTTGAATCAGGGAACAAGGTGAGAGCGCAATTGGCTGCAAAGTGACAGCAAAGTACAGAGGGGATGGGTTCTGTGAGGGAGGAGAGAAAGGAGATAGCAATGGGAGCTATGCAGAGATGGATGCTGAGAGGAGATGGCTGCTTACAAGGACTGCGTGGGAATGGATACTCAGAGGGGTGGGTGCTGTGGAAAGAGGTCTTGGGGCGGAACAGCAATGGGCAAGGGTATTGCGAAAATTTGCTGTTATGGGAAGGGGTCTTCATAGAGGGAGCAGTTATAGAAAGGGGCCTAAGGAGGAGCACTGAGTGATTTGGTTCCGGCGGGCCCCGATGTAAAACATTTTTTACCACCCCCAAGAACGTTTTTTTGCACCAGGCCCCTCCATTCTCTAACTCCGCTACAATGGTGGATTGCGGACTTCAGATTTGGGATCTCCGATCTAGGATATATTATAGAAGAGTCTGTACTGTATATTTTTCTTAACAGAATGTAAAATTGTAGTGTATTTGTAATATGCATATTGTTTAAGCAATTAACAGATTATCTTGACAAATGAAAATATTTTACAACAATACATATTGCTGCAAATAGTTTTTTACTTGCAAATTTTAATTTTCCAGGGAACCTTCCTATTCAACAAATTTGTGGTATACCGTAAGTATTATTTGTCGTCTATACATGTCATTGGGTTCCCTGGTGGTCCAGTAGTTAGGATTCAATGTTTTCACGGCTGCAAACTGGGTTTGATTCCAGTCAGGGTACCAAGGGGTCAAACCACCCTGAAGCTGAGCAGGGTTGGGCCTAGTCAGTACTTGGATGGGAGACCACCTAGATACCAGGAGCTGTATACTGTGGACAACTGTAGACAGAACCGGCAACCCATTCCAATGTCATTGCCATGTAAACCAAGCGGATCAGCATGACCATGGACATAAAGATGTGCGTGGTGTGTTACAATCCATGAGGTCACAGAGAGTTGGACAAGATTGAATGACAAAACAACAAATACATATTATTAATTACTTATTCTATGTTCTGCATATATTCTTAACTATTGGTCAATTCCACCAAATACACAAATGTTATACTTCTTGTCCACATCCTCTAAAGCAACAGTCTGACTGTTTTTGGAATATTCTATGTAATTTTGTTGATACCATATACATTGTATGAATCACTTTAAGACTTATGTATCACTAGCAACTTGCCCGTAAAAAATGACGGAAATAAAATGTGAAGCCTGGCAATGCTGTTTGCCACACAATGGGAGCCTCTCTACCTCTACTTTACTGGCCTAGCGATGAGCGCCTTGGGCGCTCATCACGGGCCTCAGCACTCATTGCGAGTCTCTCCTTCTGTCTACTTCCTCCCCTGTGTCTCATTTCCCCCTCCTCTCCCTCCCTTGTGTCTCCTTTCTCCCCTCCTCTCCCTCCCTTGTGTCTCCCTCCTCTCCCCCCTCTACTTGACTGGATGCGCTCATTGCCAGCCTCTCCCCCCCACTTTACTGGCCTTCGGCGCTCATCACGGGCCTTGCAATGAGCGCCTTTGGCGCTCATTGCGAGTCTTACTTTCTGTCTACTTCCTCCCTTGTGTCTCCTTTCCCCCTGCTCTCCCTCCCTTGTGTCTCCTTCCTCCCCCTGCATTTTTACCCCCTCTCCCTCCCCTGTGTATTTCCCCCCTGTCCCAGGTGTCTCTGCCACCCCCTCTCCTTCCCCTGTGTTTCTTGCCCCCTCTCCCTCCCCTGTGTCTCTTTCCCCCCTCCCTCCCCTGTGTCTCTTCCCCCCTGTGTCTCTTTCCCCTGTGTCTGTTTCCCCAGTGTCTCTTTCCCCCCTGTATCTCTCTCCCCATGTCTCTTACCCCCCTCCCTTTTTTCTCTTCCCCCCATTTTCCTCCCCTGTGTCTCTTCCCCTCCTGTGTCTCTTCCCCACCTCCCTCGTGTCTCTTCCCCCCATTCCCCTCCTGTGTCTCTTCCCCCCATTCCCCTCCTGTGTCTCTTCCCCCCATTTCCCTCCCCAGTGTCTCTTCCCTCCCATTTCCCTCCCCTGCATCTTTCCCCCCTCCCCTGTGTCTCTCCTACCTCCTCTCCCTCCCCTGTGTGTCTACCCCCTCCTCTGCCACCCCTGTGTGTCTCCTCCCTCTACTGTGTCTCTTCCCCCCTCCCCTCCCTCCCCTGTGTCTCTCCCTGTCCTATCCGTCTCCCCCCCTCTCCCTCCCCTGTGTGTCTCCCCCCTCCTGCCCTGTGTCTCTTCCTTCCTCCTCTCCCTCCCCTGTGGCTCTTCCCCCTCCTCTCAATCTCCTGTGTCTCTCCCCCCTCCTCTCACTCCCCTGTGTCTCTCCCCCCTCTTCTCACTCCCCTGTGTCTCCCCCCTCTGTGTCTCCCTCTCCTTTCCTGTGTGTCTCCCCACTCCTTACCTGTGTGTCTCTTTCTCCCTTCTCACTTGCATCTGTTTTCCTCTTCCAGGGCGCATGCATTGGCGGCCACTCGTGCGCTGGCCCTGCTGCAATTCGCAAGCTCGCCCTGCCGCGCGTAGGGGCGGCCGCTCGTGCACGCAACCTGCCGCAATGCCCATGCGCTGCTTACGTCACGCAGTGTGCATGCGTGGGTGTTGCAGCAATCGTAGTTGTCAAACTGCAATTTGTCGCAAGCGTGACAACGAATCAGAGTTTGACAACTATTATATGTGATAAAGTGTAATTTCTACAACTATTACTTTGAAAATCTAGACTTTTATTACAATCTCTATGATTTAAATGTTCAGATCATTTTCTCATCTTTTCTTTATTTTATTTATGGAAGGGGTTTTAATCTAGTTTATTTTTTATATATCATACTTTTTCCTCCCTTTACATTTTGATTTTCTAAGTATTTGTTCTCAATATCTTTCATTATCGTCTATCTGCTTATGTAGATATGAATAAAAAACATCTTTATTTATTCCAAGCATTCCTTTAGAATTTTCTAATTAAATCAGTTCCATTTCTTTTAAAACATATTACACTTGTTAGGCTAAGTTTAGTTCATATTTTGAGGTTTTGAGGTATTTTCACCTGTCGGAAAATCAGCATAATATATCAAGTCATTGGTGATTTTGAGGTTGTTAGTTGGTATTCATATTTCAACTAGAATATTTCCCGTCAAAAAATGACGGCAATGAAATTGTAAGTGAGCTAATGCTGTTTGGTGTATGGTAATGAACTAAATAATACATTAATAAAGGAATATACTTTACCTATTTGGAAGTAATATATGCAGGAAGCATTATGCTGAAGAGCTGACAATCTGTTTTCATGTTGCTGCAGAATACAATGTGTGTTTTCAGTGCTGTGGAGCTGCTGTGTAAGTGTGAGCAATGTGTATAGTGTAAATAGTGTGCCTGCGCGAGGAAAATCCGTTAGGGTAGCTGTGTACTTCCGGTTTCTGTAAGTGAGTGTTGTAAAATGGCGCCTAATGTGTGGTACGCGGCTGTTGGTGATTTTGCGTCCTTGTTCTTGGACCTCGTCTGGCTTTTTTCGGAAAATCCTTATGTGTTTGGTGGTGTTTTGCGTGTTTAGGGTCCTGTAGCCTCGTTTTTGTTTTTTTCGGCAGCCATTTTTTCTCTCGCTTATGTGATTTTCGGGTGTCTAAACTCTGGAATTTGGACTTAAATGGAGGTGTAACTTCACTTGCAGAGGTCCTGGGTGACCCCTCTTGCTGTGAGTAAGCATTTTATGTGTTTGTTGTGTGTATTTTTTGCGTTTTTAATGTTTTGTGGTTTGCGCAGGTCGGCCCCTTAAAGTCGTATTTTTGTAAGGTCGTAATATTTGTGTGTCGTAAGTCCGTAAATGTTGCGAGGTCCGCAGCGTTAGCAACAACTTTTGACAACCCGCAGTTATGACAATTATATATGTGATCTATTCCACAGTTTGAGTGAGTTGTAAATGGGCTATGGCTGCCATTTTTGTATGATCTTGTAAAGTTGCCACATTATGTATTGCATTTCCCCTTTTGAAAGTAATAAAAATCTATTCATCTTGGTAAATGCGATTTTAAATTCCATGCCATCATTTGTATTTACTGTGTTGTTTGGAGTTTAGAGACCTCCTTTGTTTAAATGTGCTTTTATTCTAATTTTATTAGCTTTTGGGAATTTATGCCTCAGTATAAATATGAAAACTCAAATTACAAGTGCGTCTCACATATTGGTCTTGTAAAAGAGCAAAATAATTATAGTATTTTGGGTAAAATGCCCAATTCGATTGCAGCTATACAGCATAGTAATGGCAATTCTAATTTGTTCAATTTAATTAAATTTCAGTCCCCTTATTCCATGTCTTCATCATCCCGATTAACTTTTAAATTAGCTTTCACAAAAGCAAGGCACTCACTCCACCTATACAGGGTATATGCACAAATGTGCACTCTTGCCCGTAGACTAGATAAAAAAATGTATATACAAAAGTTATCATTGTTTATTGTACCACTAGCATTATGGAATCTGCTTGCACTTTGCAAAAAATATAATAAGGTTCAGTATTATGTCCTCTCCTTTTTAACATATTTATTAATGACGTAGAAGTAGGACTCGAAAGTAGTGTCTCCATTTTTGCTAATGACACTAAGTTGTGCAGGGTAATTAAATCAGATAATGATGTACTTTCCCTCCAAAGGAATTTGCATAAATCAGAGAAATGGGCGATTAAATGGCAGATGAGATTTAATATGAATATATGTAAAGTTATGCATCTGGGAAGGAAAAATAGCCATGCAATTTATTATCTTAATGGAGCAAATCTAGGTGTATCGGATATTGAAAGGGATTTGGGAGTGCTTGTGGACAACCACCTAGGTAACAGTGCTCAAAGCCAAGCAGCAGCTGCAAAGGCAAATACAATATTAGCATCTATTAAGAAGCATATAGAAGCAAGGGAAGCAAATATAATTCTACCACTATACAAATCCCTAGTATGCCCTCTTTTTGAATATGGAGTACAATTTTGGGCACCACTTCATAAAAAGGACATTTTAGAACTGGAAAAGGTACAGAGAATGGCTACAAAACAAATGGAGGGGTTGAGTTATGAAGAATTGCAGGATTTCGGTCTCTGTCTCGATTCCCCGCTTTCTTCTGCACCCTGCATACCAGCTCTTAAAGAGACACACACGTGGGAAATCTTTTCCATTCCGAGTAGCTTCTTTGTATAGGAAACTTTATTTCTATTTAACACTCACCACTTAATATAACTTCCTTCAGTTTAAGCACCCTCATAGTCTTAAATTACACAATCACTCCTAAACCTATTGATTCACTATCAAATGCCATCTATCTCAATCCTCCATGCTGATCCCTAGTTTTAACCCTCTACTCCTTCTCGCTCCCTCTGCATCCACGCAAATCCATTCACTTCCCTCTCATGTCTCATTCCACTTTCTCATTTTTTCAACCTTCCCTTCTCACGTTTTCCTTTACCCTATGCCTATACCCTGTTAATAATCTACCACCCACCCACCCTCCATCCATCAGTATGCCCACCTCACTCCAACCGTTCGATCTCTCCATCGTTACCATTCATACTAATGTAAATCTCCTCTTAAAATGATACAGACAAGGACTTCTTCCTCATTTCAACCCATTGAAAGCCCCTAACCTATTCCTTAGCCCATTCTGACTTCTTCATGTGCCAACCAGGTGCAACATGACAGACCCTGTGCATCACATGCAGAGTCAATCCTTTCAGTCACCACGTCTTCTCCGGCCAGACCTTCATCAGCTCCACGAAGCCCTGCTTCTCCCAGGCATTGGACAGTTCTACGGCTTATGCAGGAGCTCTCCAGCTGAGGAATTCCATACCCTGCATCGGCGAGGAAATTGGAGTTATACAATCGGCTTCAATCAGCCCAAAGAGTCCAACCTGCACCTGTCAACCAGCCAGTACCAGCAACTCCACTGTTTGATAACGCATCTGACTTCCACCGTCCATATGCTCCAAAACAGGATGTCCGGCTACAAAAATCTACTGCCTGCTTCGGCACTCCTGGCTCTTCCTGCACCACCCACTGACCGAGGTGAGCCTTTGCAGAGTCCTCCAACTATTCTACCCTCACATTTTATCTCTCCTCATCTCAGGAGGGACATTATTGAGGGGAAGGAGGTGAACCTAGTCTCCATTCTTCAACTGCCAATTCGTCTGAGCCTCGTACCTTCACCCAGGGAGACATATTGGTAACTGTTAAATCAAAAGATCCTCTTTTAAGCCATAAGCTTGCTGTGCCAGAGTTCATCTTGGCATTCGGAATTTACCGCAATATACTCTGCCCCCGTGCACCCTCACAGGCACCAGGAACTTGATGAATACCTCCATCTTGTAGTGGACCTGGCATACCATTACAGAGGAATTGCATATTATGATTATCATCGGTCATTCGCAGCACTTGCCCAATTCAACTATCACACCGACTGGTCCGTTCTGGACCATGACATCTTCTGCCGCCACTTCGCTGGTATGCGCTCGCCCATCTGCCAATTTTACCAACCCCTTTTACACAACTCAACTTTCTGGTCAAACATCACTCCCCAACCTAGCCTTCTTTCACCAACACCTTCTGTGTCACTTAGCGAATCACAGCCCCTCGCACGCCCATCTAGAGACCGCCTAGGTCGGATGATGCACTACTTAGGAACCACGCCCATATGCAACAATTTTAACACTTGCGGGTGAAATTTTACGGCGTGTTGATTACTACACGTCTGTTCTGTATGCCACAAGGCGCACGCTAAACCTATTTGTCCCTCTATCAGTAACCCCAAATGACAATTAGCCCTTAACCGCCCGTTATTCACTCAGTACCTGCACGACCACCAGTCTAGCCACTTCAAATCCTATCTCTTCACCGGATTCACCAGAAGGTTTCACACCGGGGTGCAACCATCATCGCTCAATCACCTTGAGCAAAGAATCTCACGATGACTTGACATGTGGAAAATCTTCCTGGCTGACTGGAACGGACGGTCACTTTTTCTCACTCTTCCCACAAGTTCATCACTCGAAGCCCATGAATACTCCACGTACCACTTCTTCAAGCTACTCGTCAATAACCAGATCATCACTGCTCGCTGGCCACCTCACATTGATCCAGGATCTGCACTAAAACACATAATCGCTCTTCTTACAGCTTCTAATTCCTGGAAAGAGTCCTGTAAAGACCATCCAATCAAGTACGCCACTACCTCCTTACGAACATACAACATGATCAGACAACTTAAGTCCTCGGACCCCTTGACCATGTCCCTCCTCAGAGAATGAGCATTACATTCCTTGACCTTTAACTTTTTTCTAAACCCCTTCAAACTCTCACGTACGCACTATCCTCCCTTCGATCCCCAAAATTTCGATGCAACACCACCGAACTTTCGCAGCATCAATCCTGCAGAACATCTACCACGAATCCCAGCATAGACGCTCTTCTTATTCAAGCACGCCAAACTATGGAAAATTGACTTGCCCCAAACACCAAAGTGAAATAGAAATGGGGCCATCTTGGATTTAGTCATCACAAGTAATATTGATATAATATCAAATGTTAAAATAGGGGAACCCTTGGGGAACAGTGATCACAACACAGTATCATTTGAGATTGAATACAAAAAACAGAGTTGTAAGGGGCCAACAAAAACTCTACATTTTAAAAGGGCTAACTTTAATGGGCAACGGGCAGCAATACTACATATAGACTGGGACAAAGAACTTACAGGGAAAAATACTGAAAATAAATGGACAACATTCCAATCCTTACTAAATAAACATACTCATCGGCATGTACCATGTGGAAATAAAATGAATAGGAGTAAATCATATCCCATGTGGCTTAACAATGACATATATCTGATGAGGAAAAAGAAAAATGCATTTAAATTATACAGCTTTATGTGACTATAAGGAAATCAACAAGGCTTGCAAAAGGGCTATTAGACTGGCTAAAATAGAAAATGAGAAGTCAGTTGCAATGGAAAGTAAGACTAACCCTAAAATATTTTTTAAATATATTAATGGGAAGAAGGCGAGGAAGGAAGATATAGGAACATTACAATGTGACACAGGCCATCTGATAATTAGTGACCAGGAAAAGGCAGATGAGCTAAATAGGTTATTTTCGTCGGTATACACAAGGGAGGTACTAGTGGTTGGGACACCGCAACATAATGGGGCTACACAACCATCACTAAATAATTGGTTAACGCAGGAAGAAATCCAAAAGAGATTGGAGAAAATAAATGTTAATAAAGCCCCAGGTTCTGATGGAATACATCCAAGGGTACTGAGGGAGCTGGGTTCTGTAATAGCCAAACCATTATATCTAATCTTTCAAGACTCACTCACTACAGGGTCTCTACCGGATGACTGGAGAAAAGCAGAGGTGATAACTATATTTAAGAAGGGATCAAGAGCAAATCCGGGGAATTATAGACCTGTGAGCCTCACATCTGTAGTTGGGAAGCTTTTAGAAGGGTTAATAAGGGACAGAATACAAGAATATGTCTATTTGAACAAGATCATAGGTAGCAGTCAACACGGATTTATGAAGGATAGGTTGTGTCAGACCAATCTAATTAGTTTCTATGAGGAGGTCAGTAGGAACTTGGATCAGGGCAACTCAGTGGATGTAGTCTTTTTAGATTTTTCAAAGGCATTTGATACAGTGCCACATGGAAGACTAGTGAGCAAACTAAGGGATACAGGAATTGCAGTAAATATCTGCTCATGGATCGAGAGCTGGATAAAAGACAGGAAGCAAAGGGTTGTTGTAAATGGAACATACTCCGATTGGTCTAATGTGATAAGTGGGGTTCCTCAAGGTTCAGTATTAGGTCCTCTCCTTTTTAACATATTTATTAATGACATAGAAGTAGGACTCGAAAGCAGGGTCTCCATTTTTGCTGATGACACTAAGTTGTGCAAGGTAATAAAATCAGATAATGATGTACTTCCCCTACAAAGGGATTTGCATAAATTAGAGAAATGGACGGCTAAATGGCAGATGAGATTTAATACAAATAAATGCAAGGTTATGCATTTGGGAAGGAAAAATAGCCATGCAATTTATAATCTTAATGGAGCAAATCTAGGGGTATCTAGGGGATTTGGGAGTACTAGTGGACAACCACCTAGGTAGCAGTGCTCAATGCCAAGTAGCAGCTGCAAAGGCAAGTAAAATATTAGCATGTATTAAGAAGGGTATAGAAGCAAGGGGAGCAAATATAATTCTACCACTATACAAATCCCTAGTACGCCCTCATTGGGAATATGGAGTACAATTTTGGGCACCACTTCATAAAAAGGACATTTTAGAGCTGGAAAAAGTACAGAAAAGGGCTACAAAACTAATAAGGGGAATGGAGGGGCTAAGTTATGATGAAAGACTAACCAAATGAAACTTATTTTCGCTAGAAAAAAGGCGTCTACAAGGGGATATGATTACCTTATTTAAATACATCCAGGGTCAATATAAGGCTTTGTCAAGTTAACTTTTTATAGCAAGAGATTTTCAACTGACAAGAGGACATCCTTTGAGATTAGAGGAAAAAAGATTTCACCTTAAACAAAGAAAAGGGTTCTTCACAGTTAGGGAGGTTAAACTGTGGAATTCTCTACCAAAGGAGGTTGTAACAGCAAATTCGATAGACAACTTCAAAAAGGGGTTAGATATATTTTTGAATAAAGAGGGCATTGAAGGCTATCCTAGATAACTAGCGAAGGAATATTGATCCAGGGAGAAATTTGATCTCCAGTTTCTGGGGTCAGGAAGGAATTTTTTCTGTTTGCCTTCCTCTGGATCAATTAACAATTAATAATAAATAGTCCACATATTAAAAAGATCAATAGAGTTCTAAAAATGTTGAACTTGATGGACTAACTCTTTATTCATCCTCCAATACTATACTATTAGTAATTATTTAACAACGAATTAATTAATAACTAGTCCGCATATTGCATCTTAACAGGTTGAACTTGATGGACTGAAAGTCTTTTTTCAACCTTAATTACTATGTAACTATGTAACAATGTAACCGAGCTTGGCACCCCTTTTCCCTGTTTATGGCAAACTACCACATTTCACCTCCTATCACACTCATCGAATATCTTGCGTTCGCTAGTCACCTCATTACCGAATCCTTCATAGCCGCACCTCCCATTAAACTATTCCTCAAAGGCCTCACAAGGGGAGCATACGCACCAAGTACCTCCAGACACCCCATCACTGGCGACATCCTCAAACAAATCATCTACTATCTCTCTCACAATCCTTTCGGTCCAAGCACTTCCCTCACTATTCGAGAAGCCTCCACTTTGGCATTTTACGGCTTCCTTTGCCCAAGCAAGTTTACCACTTCTCCCAACCAAGCACGTTACTTAACTAAAAACAACTTATCATTCACGTCAGACACCTGCACCTTTATCTTACACTCAACCAAGACAAGCATCACCCCAGTTACCATAATGTACTATCGTACCCACAATTTCACATGCCCAGTCACCATCCTTCGAAATCTCCATCTTTTCCTCGTCCACAAACCAACTCATCATCCACTACTTCCTATCTCGAGTCAACCCCTTACTACTTCGTTCATTACATTCATATCGTGTCTCGGTCTTGACCCATTTAAATAGTCCAGTCACTCATTTAGAATAGGAGCAGCCTCCTCAGCCTCCAAAAAACAGACTCTGCTCACATTATCAAAGCCATTGGACGCTGGAGATCTAACTGTTACAGCTGTTACATTCCCGGTCCCAAAACTGAAATTTGCCAAGCATTTTCAAATCTAAGCCATTAAGTATTGTTATTTTTTTTGCCTTTTTTTCCGGCCAGATTAGATTGCCGCACCTGGCACACCACAGCTGCACGAGGAGAGGGGGCCCGACTTAAACCCTAAGCACGAACCTACCTGTGCACACGTCCTCCAGCGCCCCACCATCCCTTCCCCTCTCTCCTCACCATCACTCGGCCCTGGGCCTTTTTTCCGGCCAGATTAAATTGCAGCACCTTGCATACCACAGCAGCACAGGCCAGAATAGGGCGCAGCACCTGGCACACCACAGACGGGGCCCAACCACAAATATCTATATATACTCTCCTGGATCGCTTGTTGTGGTGATGGAGCTTGTGTACTTCTATTTCATGCAGGATCGCTCAAGCTGGCCAGGTCATAGCAAAGAGGACAGAAAAAATGGGGTCCACTGGAGAAGGAACTGGCAACCTACTCCAGTATCTTCGCCAAGAAAACCATATGGATAAGCACAACCAGAAACACAGAGAGATGTGTCTGGTGTGCTGGTCCATATGGTCACCGAGAGTCGAACACGACTGAAGGACCGAACAACAATATATATATATATATATATATATATATTAACGGAAACGTTATCAAGGTAAAAATATAAGGTCATATTTATATGTACCTTAACTGAAGACTTTCACTCTGATTTCATTATTATATTTGAACTAGCTTTTATTTATTCCACACATGTAAAACTCTTTTCACCGTGTATCTGCTTACAGGGAAGATTTTGCTGTTAGGTGTAAAAATACTAGTATTTTAGTTTAGTTTTTTTTGTAAATACTTTAGTGGATACCTCTGATTTCAGCAAACAAATTTCAATATGATATACACAGCTATTTTATTTCCGTCACTGCACAATATACTTAGGATTTTTTTGTAATTTCAAGTTCCTGTAATAAAATCTCAATAGAAATTCACTGAAATCATTATTTCTGCCCACACTTTATTATTTCTGTTCCAATGTGCAAGTTCAAGTGTCAAATTTTATGAAGTGCACAGGAAAATGCTAAAATTGAGTTTCTAGTTAAGCTGCTTTCCATGGCAGAAAGCTTCTGAATAGTGTTCAAGTGTTGATAATAATGCCCTAAATTTATGAAGACACAATTCTGAGAACTTGAGTAACATTTTTATGAATTCCATAAATAAATCTGAATAATGGCTAAAGAACTCCAGTTGTTATAATCTGCAATATTTTGTGATCTTCAAGTGAGCAATGCCTGTTAATGCAGTGACTTTCTAGGGCCTTATCTAAGGGATTAGCTGCACCATTGTGCTATTGTTGGGTTCTTTGTTCATGCTGCTTTTATAGAATATAATAGACATGTTTAGATGCTTTTTTGCTGTTTTTTTGTTTGTCCTTTGTAGTTGTGACTTATTACAATATATAACTACACTTTTTTTTTAATTTCAGACAATAAAATTAAATATATATGGTACATTCTTGTTCATGGTAGATGCATGTGTATATTTTTTAAAGAAATGTGTGGCACTTTATACAATGGGGGAAATAAGTATTTGAACCCCTGCTGATTTTGAACGTTTGTCCACTGACAAAGAAATGATCATTTTATAATTTTAATGGTACTGTAGGTGTATTTTAACAGTGAGAGACAGAATAACAAAAACGTCAAAAATGTTATCAAATGATTTGCAGTCAAATAAGTATTTGACCCCTTCGACTTAGTACTTGGTGCAAACCCCTTGTTGGCAATCACAGAGGTCAGACATTTCTTGTCGTTGACCGTCAGGTTTGCACACATCTCAGGAGGCATTTTGTCCTACTCCTCTTTGTAGATCCTCTCCATGTCATTAAGATTTCGAGGCTGATGATTGGCAACTCGAACCTTCAGCTCCCTCCACAGATTTTCTATGGTATTAAGGTCTGGAGACTGGCCTGGCCACTCCAGGACATTAATGTGCTTCTTCTTGAGCCACTCCTTTGTTTCCTTGGCTATGTGTTTTGGGTCATTGTCATGCTGGAATACCCATCCATGACCCATTTTCAATGCCCTTGCTGAGGGAAGGAGGTTCTCACCCAAGATTTGATGGTACAACATCTCCAAAATTTGGCACTATTTTACAGGACACACAGCTAAAATTCTAATCCACTCTCTCATCATATCTTGACTGGACTACTGCAATTTGCTGCTTGTTGGCCTCATCATCTCTCATTTGTCCTCACTCCAATCCATAATGAACGCCTCCGCTAGACTCATCGTCCATACTAAACGCTCAGTGTCTGCAGCTCCTCTCTGTCAATTACTCCACTGGCTTCCCATAGCTTACAGAATAACATTTAAAATCATGACCTTAACATGTAAAGCCCTCAACAACAGTTTACCCCCTTATATCTCTGATCTTGTTTCAAAATACTCTCCCAACCGCCCCCTTCGTTCTGCTAATGACCTTCTTCTTTCCTCCTCTCTTATCACCTCCTCTCACTCCCGCCTTCAAGACTTTTTTAGTGCTGCCCCTACTATCTGGAACTCCTTGCCTTGCTCCACTAGACCATCTTCCTGCCTCAAAACCTCTTTGTAGATCCTCTCCAAGTCATTAAGATTTCGAGGCTGATGATTGGCAACTCGAACCTTCAGCTCCCTCCACAGATTTTCTATGGTATTAAGGTCTGGAGACTGGCCTGGCCACTCCAGGACATTAATGTGCTTCTTCTTGAGCCACTCCTTTCTTTTCTTTGGCTATGTGTTTTGGGTCATTGTCATGCTGGAATACCCATCCATGACCCATTTTCAATGCCCTTGCTGAGGGAAGGAGGTTCTCACCCAAGACTTGATGGTACATGGCCCTCGTCCCTTTGATGCAGTGCAGTTGTCCTGCCCCCTTAGCAGAAAAACACCCCCAAAGCATAATGTTTCCACCTCCATGTTTGATGGTGGGGATGGTATTCTTTAAATTATAGTCAGCATTTCTGCTCCTTCAAACACGGTGAGTTGAGTTGATGCCAAAGAGCTCAATTGTGGTCTCATCTGACCACAACACTTCCACCCAGTTCTCCTCTCCTCTGAATCATTCAGATGTCCAGTGGAAACTTCAGACGGACCTGTACATGTGCTTTCTTGAGCAGGGGGCCTTGCAGGCGCTGCAGGATTTCAGCCCTTCACCGCGTAGTGTGTTACCAATTGTTTTCTTGGTAACTATGGTCCCAGCTGCCTTTAACAAGATCCTCTGATGTAGTTCTGGGATGATTCCTCTTGCATGGAGCATCAGACCATGGGAGACTGGCAGTTATTTTGTGTTACTTCAATTTGCGAATAATCGTACCAACTGTTGTCACCTTTTCACCAAGCTGCTTGGCGATGGTCTTGTAGCCCATTCCAGCCTTGTGTAGGTCTACAATCTTGTCCTTGACATCATTGGACAGCTCTTGGTTTTGACCATGGTGGAGAGTTTGGAATCTGATTGATTGCTTTTGTGGACAGGTGTCTTTTATACAGGTAAATATCTCTCACTGTTGACAATGCCACAATCCTCCCAACTTCACGGGCCCATTGACTTGGGGTTCTATTGGAACCTGTCCTCTCTTTCATTCCGCATATACAATCAATAACAAAATCTTGCCAGTTTCACCTAAACAACATCTCCAAAATTTGGCACTATTTTACAGGACACACAGCTAAAATTATAATCCACTCTCTCATCATATCTTGACTGGACTACTGCAATTTGCTGCTTGTTGGCCTCATCATCTCTCATTTGTCCTCACTCCAATCCATAATGAACGCCTCCGCTAGACTCATCGTCCATACTAAACGCTCAGTGTCTGCAGCTCCTCTCTGTCAATTACTCCACTGGCTTCCCATAGCTTACAGAATAAAATTTAAAATCATGACCTTAACATGTAAAGCCCTCAACAACAGTTTACCCCCTTATATCTCTGATCTTGTTTCAAAATACTCTCCCAACCGCCCCCTTCGTTCTGCTAATGACCTTCTTCTTTCCTCCTCTCTTATCACCTCCTCTCACTCCCGCCTTCAAGACTTTTTTAGTGCTGTCCCTACTATCTGGAACGCCTTGCCTTGCTCCACTAGACCATCTTCCTGCCTCAAAACCTTTAAAAATTAACTAAAAACACATTTGGTTAAAAAAGCTTATCACCTCAGCTCCACAGCTTAATAACACTTACAGCAAAAATCTACAATACAACATATAGACACCTCCACTTGATTGAACAAATTGCTTTCACACTGACATCTTGCATCTATCACCCTCTTGTATCACACCTTTGGAAACAAGCACTATGTACATTTGATTTTAAGCTCAAAATCAGGGCCCTCCTTCCCTTGTAATGTGTTCATTTTGTTTTTGCCATGTACTTAACCCCTCTACAGAATGTGTTTGCGAATTTCACAAAAAGATAATAATAATACTATTAATTCTTACACATTGGTAATAGAGGTCCAAACATAAATTGCAAACATATACCCCCAGCCTACATACATATGTTAACTTGTTCAGTACAAACCCTGACCTGTCTGGTTACCTTCTCCGACTGCTTGTGCATGATGGTTTAAATGTGATATATTTCCCAACTTCTCACTTGAGGGGTAGGATGAACGGTAGCTGCTTCCATGGTGAACCCAGTTTACAAAACAATGATGTGCCAGGGACAATTCGGCTTCCAAATTGGGCCCCAGACCATTTGCGAAACATGTTATACTGAATTTCTTTTTATCTTAACCATTCCTTTTTTATAAAATACTGTATTTCACACACATCTCTTTCTCGCCCTCATGAATGAACCCACAGAAGTATCAGCGATTCCATGCCATGCCATTTTTTCTTATGTAAGTTAATTAGTAGGCCCATCATAAGCTCTTTAGTTTTATGTTGTTATTGGAACCCAGGAGAGGTTTTATGTAATAACAAGTGCATTTCCAACTGGATGTTATTACCAAATGTTGTTTTTTCTTGTAATAAACATAAATTGGAATTTAACATTTCAACCCATCAGTCATCTGATATGATGCATTATGTTTGTCCTGGATTGTGATCATAACACATTAGTACACGCCAATGTCACAACCGAAGGACCTATGGGCGTGACCGGAAGTGTGTACGTTGCTGCGTAATGCGGCTAGAGGCCAACGGAGGAGCTGAGGGCTGAGTGTGGAGAACCCCCGATATATGTCTATTCCGCTCTGGTGGTATAACCTCTTTCCTGGGGTCCTGACCTTCTCAGCCGCCGTGAACGCCTGGTGCTGACACGATTCCTTCGCTGTGGGTGCCCTTACCAATCTCTGGGTGGCGCCGTTAGTGCTTCTGCGGTGTTCTCGCAGGACTTGTGGTGTTTTTTTTACCTAAAGTTTCAATAAGTTTCACAACTAAATTCGCCTGAAAATAATAAAACACCAGAACCGAACTTAACAATGTTATCTGAAAGTTCTCAAATCAGTGACATAGAAATTTTAAATGAAGACCTATTAACTCCTTCTAAGATGAAAGAGATTCTCCATGACTTTCAGATTAGCTTAATGGCTGATTTAAAACATCAGATCATGGAAAATGCTTTAGCTATTAAGGAACTTAATTCTAAAACATCAAAAATCGAATCTCGTTGTGATAACTTGACCATTGATTATAACTCTCTTCTATCTCACTCCCAAAAATTAGAAGACAACTTAAATGATCTGAACAAGTATGGAAGACAGGATGAGAAGATCTAACCTCAGAATTCCTGAAACCATCCTAAATGTAGACCTTGATTCTTAATTGAAAAATTTGTTCAATATACTTCCTCCTGCACTCTCTCATCATGATCTTAGACTGGACTCTTACCACATAATTTCTATACCATCTTCATAACTCCTGGTCTAGGGATGTGATAGTCAAGTTCCACTTTTTTCATCTAAACAAGTAATTAGCAAAGTTTGCTACGTATTGAAATCTCATCCTCCCCCTTATCAGGATATAAAAGTTTTTTCATATATATCAGCAGCAACATTACTCAAACGCAGGGAATATTCATCTATTACTCTGGCTTTGAGGAAAGACAACTTTCCATATAAGTGGACATTTCCTGTTGGTTTATCGGTCTTAAAAGATTCAAGATGGTTCAAAATTAAATCCCCACTAGAAGGGCGAGACTTGCTATCTAAATGGGGTATTGCCACTAAATCGCCCCTTGGAGGTGCCGAAAACCATTGAGACCAGAGTGGCAGAAGACATGGAACTTTTTATCCTGAGAGACTGGTTTTCTTTTTTCTGTCATATTTTTTATTGTCTTTTATGTTTCTGAAGTGGATCTTACAATTATGTCACTGAATATTAGTACCCACTGGGTTTCATTATAATTCACTCAAATATATAACTTGAGTGGTAGGCTTAACTGACATTGGAAACACTATTAATATTTAATTAGCTCTTTAAACAATTTATTTTTTACTTTTTGTATTTTTATACCCTCTTTTTTATATTAGTGGTTATATTAATCAATTCTTATAAATTCTTAAAGAACCCAGAATATCATGGATAAAATTTGGTTCACTTATTTTTAAAAGTAAGATACTATTTTTATTAAATTAGCTTGTATAAAGATTTGACACACTTTATAATCATTTTCATAATTAGTCAATTAGAATCTCACGACATAGTTGGGCTTCTCATTTTAGCTAAGTATTTTATAATTAATTACGTTTTTTGATCATTTTGTAAGACTACCAACAGACTTACTGAATAACAAATTCTGAAGTAACTCACATTTTTTAGATAATATAACCACTTATCCTCACCTCCTTCGGCCCATATCGGTCTCACACTTCTTATTATCGGTGTAGAGCCTAGCAACAGGTCTTAAATTTTGTTTTTTATGTCCTTTATAAGTATGTATGTTAGTATGAATGGTTATGTAGTCAATACACAATTACTTGTTTAAAGGTGCCTAAGTATAGGATGAGGTTGGGTTGTCTCCAGAATAAATTATTTATCATTCATTTGTATGAATCAGATAGCATTAAACATAAAGTTAAATTTAGAAAACTAGCTCTTTAAATGTCAGTTAAATGTAATACTTTTAAAGTAAAGGGTCTTAATTCCCCTAGTAAGAGGAGCTCTTTACTGAGACAGATGAAACAACAAAGTTGCGATATTTTATTCCTCCAAGAAAACGCATTGGAACGGGAATAAGATTCCAGATTTTGGTTCAAATGATTATCATCTAAAATACAATTCCACATTTAAAAAAAACTCTAGAGGTGTTTCAGTATTATTTAGTAAAAAACTTATAATTAAGCAAGAACTAGTCGAAATAGACACTTATGGTATAGATACATCTTTTGGTTGGGTGAGATAAATAATCAGAGGTTCACTGGTCAACCTATACTCTCCAAGCATAAAACAAGTGCATTTCATAAAAAAAATTATTTATAAAATGAATAAATATAATTATGGACGTGTAGTTATGGCTGGAGATTACAATCTTACAATGAATCCTGACCTTGACAGAAAGATCCAAAACTACTCAAAATTATTACATAAGTTGATCACTGATAACATTTTATATGATGCCTGGAGGATTTTGACTGATTTTTCTTTTTTTTTCTCCAGTTCACAAAATGTATTCTAGGCTAGATTTTTTCTTGGTGGATAGAATTACTATCAATTTAATAACTTATGCTGAAATAGGTCCTATCACTATCTCAGATCATGCTTATGTATCATTAAAGATCCAACTAGACTCAAACAAAAAGTTAAAGCCTGTGTGGAAAGTATCTTATTTTTTTAAACTCAACAAAAACCCTGTTTCATCTAAAAGTTTGTTGTGGACTACTCAGAAGGCATACATCAAAGGTATCTTGATTAAAATGAAAGGTAACTTAATAAAACAAAGAGGTACTTCTTTGCGTAATCTATTGATCCAGTTGTATAATCTTGAGAAAGTTAACAAACTAAATCCATCGGAAAAAAATTCTAGTGAGATTACAAATTTACAAAAACAAATTAACAAAATTAATCAATTAATCTCTGATAAGGCCTTATTTAGCTTACAACAAAAATGTCATCATTATAATAATAAAATTAGCAAATTACTAGCAAATAAGATCAAAGTTAAAAAACAACTCATTAGAATTGAGGGGGTTTTTAGTCAAGGAAAATGGGTCACGAAACCCCTTGATATTGCTAAAGCTTTTGCTTCATACTATTCAAGACAATACAATCTCTCACAATATTCAGAAGCCAAACCTCCTTTAAAGGAAGACATTAAAAACTTTTTAAGGAAATATAATCTTCCAAAAATTACTCATCTCAACTGGAGGTGTTGAATGTTCCCATTTCCAATTTAGAAATCAGTAAAACCATAGAACAGTTAAACAAACTATACTACCCCTGGTCCAGACGGTTACAGTAATTAATTCTATAAAAAGTATAATTCAGTTCTAACCTATTTCTAAAAGATCTATTTAATGAATTTATGTGTTTAAGCACAATCCCACAGGAAATGTTAAAAGCCACAATTATTGTTATTACAAAAAAACAATGTGCTAGTTATAGACCTATTTCATTAATGAATGCAGACTTGAAACTTTACTCTAAAACGTTGGCTGCTAGACTGAGGAGTATAGTGCATGCCTTGGTATCCACTGATCAAGCTGGCTTTATTCCCGGAAGACAGGGTTCGGACAGTGTCAGAAAAATTATGAATTTAATATCTATTTCTAAGATTTTGTGTACTCCCACCCTATTCATTTCTTTAGATGCTGAAAAAGTTTTTGATAGGGTGGGATGGGAGTACATGAAACTGACACTGTCTGAAATGTGTTTTGGAAATTTTGGCTCACATGCAATCAGGGCTCTTTACTCTGTTCCTTCAGCTTCTGTAGCCGGTATCAACTTTGTTTACCAGAGTTTTGACATTTCTGAATGGCACGAGGCAGGGGTGTCCTCTCTCTCCCATTCTCTTCACTCTTCTGATCGAACCATTAGCCTTAGCTATCAGAACTTCATCTAGCATTGGAGGGGTGAGGGTGGGAGAGAGAGAGAGCACAAGACCACCTTATTTGCCCGTGATATTATTTTGTCCCTTACCTCTCCCAGTCAATCCTTGAGTCATTTGGATCAAATTATTTCTAGATTTGGTTTTATATCCAACTATAAACTAAATGCTTCAAAATCTGAAATTTTGACAATTAATCTCCCTAATAAGATCAAGGAACAATTGGAGATAACATTTCCATATGACTGGCATTCAAATTCTTTCAATCCTCTGGGAATTACATTTCATGAAGACATCTGTAAGATGCCTTCTATTAACTTAGGCAAAGAGTTTTTCAAATGCAATAAATCTATAAAAGCTTGGAGTGGTATTCGCTTGTCCTTCACAGGTAGAGTGGCCAGTATTAAATGGTCATCTTGCCGAGAATTAATTATATCTTACAATCTATTCCTACTCCATTTCCATCGGTTTGGCTTAGAAGCTTTCAAACTTAAATTGACAAATGTAATTAAGATTTCACGGACACTAAGCTATTTGTTTTTGGATGGAAAGCTTCTCCCCTTTTTTCAATAAAAAAAAAAAATTGTATTTCAACTTTTTGTTGGCTAACATACGAACAAATAAAACTATGGGTAGACAAGCAAATAGATAATAAAGCTTTTGGCAAGCAGTTGAACTCCGTTGAATTGCTTGTTCAAAAAATTGATTTCTCCCACCTTGTATCTAAATGTTTCCATGATCTAACATTTAAAAAACTAAGTCTGCTCCTTTGATGCTGTGGGAGCAAGAGTTCACCACCCCAATTTCCCTAAGTAGCTGGGAAAAAGCTTTCAGAGCTACTAATAAATTTATAAAAAATGCTTCCCAAAGGAAGGTTTACTTTAAGAGTTTAAACAGATGGGATATAGTCCCTCTGAAAGTATATCAAATCTCCCATGACATCAAAGAGAAACTTTGTTGGAGAAACTGTGGGGGTATTGGCAACCAATTTCATATATGGTGGGAGTGTCCTCTTATTAACTCCTTATGGGTTGAGTGCTTTGAATTTATTTCTACAACATTGAAAAAGAGTATTTTTTCTCACCCCATATGGTTGTCTATTTCATATTTTCTTTGACGCTCTTAAAACCAGAGAACTTGCGTTTATCATTCAGATTTTCACTACAGTCAAATCTGCCATTATTAGAAGATGGAAACAACCCAACCCTCCTAGTTGGCCTGAAATCTTTGAAAAAATTAACTATACTAGAGACTTAGAAAACCTCTATGAATCCAGTAAAATTAATAATCAACACAAATCTAAATGGTTGGTTTGGGATTCTATCATGGAACCTTGAATGTTTAAACAACTCTATTTCAGATGAGACCTTTTTGACCCTTATTCGGGCACTATCACAGGGTATGAATGTGGTATGAATGAGGCTGTATTTGTTTTTGTTTTGTTTTTTGTTATTGTATAATAATTTGTTATACCTTTGTTAAATTATCAGGCATAGCCTTGTCTGTCTGTTTTTTGTATTATTATTATTTGAAAAATAAAAAGAATTGAAAAAACTAAATAAAATAAAAATAAAATAACACATTAGTCCACATTAATCTGGGTATACATTGTATTCAACATCATGGAGGTTGCCAGAAGTATTTGTGGAATGTGTAGTCTCCAGAAAGAAATTAGCAATGATCACAATTTAGTACACAGGTAACTGCAAAGGGTTAATGAGAGAACATCATATAGCTGATTCTGCAGGTGTAATGGGGACTTCTGTCTTGGACTGCTAGTCTGCCTATAGCTTGGAGGGTCTACAAAGTTAACTTCTCAAGTATATATGTAAAATTGCAGTCTTTTCATATAATTTAATGGAGAGATTAATCCTTGTTCCCCTCACAATCCTCACAGGAAGCTAATCCTGTTAAAAACAAGGGCAAAATGTCTTCTGCAATTAAAAACCACAGCTAAAAATTGAAGGCTGTATTTTTTATTTTAAACTTTGTAAAATAAAAAATACAAAAGCGCACATTATAAATATGTAATTTTAATGAACCTCTGATATTTACTAAAAGATTGATGATTTCCTTCTAAAAACATGTGTTGCCTATTAAGTCGATTGATATGCCTATAATTAATAATGCTTAATATTTATTTCTAGTATTTAGTATTGTATTTCATTACATTAATTACAGTAACAGTCATGAATTGAAAATGCTCTCATGTTTCATTGCCATACATATAAATGAAATTTGCTGATTGATTTTGATAAAACATAATTACAAATCATTGTTATGCCAATGAAAGCATTCGTTAACTGCAATTCCACCAAACACATATATAGCATTTGAAAGCTTGTCTGTTTGTGTTGTTTATTCTCCTACTGATTTCTAGTGAACAGGACAAGTGTCCCTAAATACAGTTCAACTGAAAATAAAAGATTGCCCCTGAAGACAAAGCAAATTTACAGATACACAATCTAATACAATGCTGAAATAGAATAAGGGATTTCTTATGGGGTAGCACAGAGGGAATCACTAATGAATAAATCTTATGCCTTCATTGCCAAACATGGAATAGTCAGAAAATTTACATTCTGTATGATTGATACCTTAAAGGACCACTGTAGTAAAATTTGTCTGTATCTTTGGAATAACTAATCTTTATAAGTGGCAAAATATTTTAATGGAAAAAAGGTAAACATAACAATTACATTTTTTAAAGAAATTATTCTTTACTGTGTGGTTGTATTCTGTCTCTAATAAGATACAGTTACTTTGTCAGGAGCGAATATCCTTGTAAACTAATGATCTTTCCAGGGATCAGTTGCAGAGAGGGATAGAGAGAGAGGAAGGGATACAGAGAGAGAGGAAGGGATACAGAGAGAGAGGAAGGGAGATAGAAAGTTAGATAGATAGATTATATGCCTCTTCTTCTATCCCTCTCTCTCCCTCTCTATCCATCTCTCCTTCTACCCCTCTCCTCCCTCCTCAATACCACCCCCCATCTCCATACCTGAGACAATAATGATACAATCAGATACTATGATAGCAGCAAATATACTGAGCGAGTAAAACTGCATAAATATATAATTTGTTAAACAGAGACTAAACAACACATGGGAGGAACATCTTGCACCTACAGAAGGACAGGGCGATAATTCACCAACAACAGACCAGAACATGAATGTTGCACCCAAAGTTGGTTTTGCATGGCTCAGTACTGTTTTGTTTCTCCCTCCATTTTAAACATTATTATCTTTAAAAAATACATTTGAATAAATCTATGTTTTTAGAGAGTCAAACAAGACTGAAGGACAGAACAACAACATCAAGACAGCTGCTCCTGTCTGGTATAGGCCGGGGTAGTGACAGAAAGGTCACAAGCTTGGTGTGTGGAAAAGGGTAGTCAGAATCAATAAGACCACCAGATTATTGAGAAAACTGAAGCTTTACAAGTAGCCCTCTCTATCTGCATGCACTGTGAGCTGGGAGTTTTTTTTTTCTTTCAATAAACTTTATTGAGATTGCACCAATGTATTCAATTCTGGGGGGACTGTGAGAAGTGCAGTCCCTGTATGATACAGGCCTTTTTCCTCCCGGCCATTCTGATTGGATGCTGCTGCATTTGACAGACAGGCTCAGCCCAGTTAAAGCACAGTTTGGGAATAGACAGCATTGTGACTGTTTTTTTTAATTCTCACATGTACCCTGATCTGTATTACTAGGCAAATCACCAGCAGAGGGCTAGATGTGATAAGTCAGTGTGTTTAAATGCAGCACAGAGGTTTTTGAAATTTAAACGGACAGCAGCAGCTATTCAAAAAACAGAACATTGAACATGATAAAAACAAATTATTACATACACTATATAGATAAGTAAGTGATGGGGGGATTAAGTCGGTGCATTTTTTTTTTTGGGGGGGGACGATTGCCCATTTGCCCCTATGTACCAGCCTCCCCTCATCAGTTGTTATGGTTGTACAAGTCTACATGAACAATCATTGGACCTGGGCAGTATTGAGGCCTAACCAGATAGCTGCGGCAGCCCCATCTGATGCTTCTCTATTGCCTGCTACACAACATTATGAACACCCAGGAACTATCTGTATCATCGAGGGTAATTTCCTCACAAAGGTAAAAGGGCGATGTGGGAAGCAATTACCAAAGTACTAGTCTACTACAACTCGGGGTACATGCAACATAAACCTGCAAGCCTGTTAATGATGGCTGCCTCAATTGCCCCTGCCTTGCAGGGGGAAATGGTGAGACCTAGCAATGTTATTTACAGAGTGAGAGACTGAAATCTGCACAAGTGGAGCACCACACTGCAGCAATTATTTTATAAAGAAAATAGAACATTACATAGGTTATCCACTACACTAGGGCCCCTATTCAAATGAGCAATTGTTAGTTACTGGAGCCTGCAATGTAGCCCGTAAACTAATTTGCTATTCAATTGGTGTCTGATAGCTAACTATTTTAACTATTTGTGGGTTACAGGCTGAAAATCCCTGCGGTTGTCAAAATCGTAACTCTAAACCATCTTTGCTTTTGATTTTTCAATCCCGTAAATATTACAATGGCAAATCGCTATTCAATTGCTACAATTCCTCAAGCCGCAATTGTTTTCACACCAAAAAAATGGCAAAAGAAGAAAATCTTACAAGTGTCAGATAGGACTTGCAAGGGGGTTAAACACCTGATCGTAGCACTGTAAATGCAAATAAATAATCAATACTGCACTTTAAAAGACGTGGATGTAAGACATTAGTATTAATTGCACAACAGTCTGCAATTAAAAATATTTTTTTTATGTTTCATTTCCATGTTATATCAGTCTCAGTAATCAAAGAGTTAATACATATCAGGCCACCCACATGGACTAGAACAGTATTGTCATTTTTATTATTTTGTACATTGCCGGATTGCCAGTCCAATTGCATATCAAACTTCAGACTTCAGCTAATTGATTGTGGTTTAACCTCAATGTTTTACTGACGTAATGATGACAGTCTCTTTACTATTGGCTGTTTCTAAATCGGTAGTTACGGCCTTGCTTAAATGATCATGATCACGCTCTGAAATGCTACTTACGGGTGCATGGTTTACGGTTTAGGCTTTCGGCCAGGTAGCTGCGGGTTTGACTAATTAAAAAGCTCTGTAACTGTTGAAATTGAATAGGGGCTTAGATGTACCTGACCAATGTCATGTGAATCTCTATCAAATACAGTGGCAAGATGAGAAACACCAGAGAGATGGAAAATAGAGTTTGCAAATACTACAACAAGTTCCTGATAGACTGAATTGTCTACCAACCATTCTGCAAGGACTCACAACCTCAAACATTCCTGGAACTTCCACCATCCTATACTAAAGTCTTTAGTCTCAATTACACCACAATATCTGTCCACTATCTTTCAAGAGACCTGGCATTATATGTGCCCTAAATTCTAACTGAAGGCTTGAAAAGACCAGGGAGACCAATCCTACCCGAAGATCCGGGTAATCTATTGGCTTTTTCTAGGATATAAGAAATTCCTTTAGGGGAACGTATACCCATTAGTGCTTAACACTACTAAATTGTATGTACAATTGTGGACTGGGTCATCTTAAAGGTTTAAATTCTTTATTTTATTTTTCTGAGACAACAACGAAAAAAAAATCATGTAAAATAGGTTAAAACAATGTTGCAGAAACCCCTTTGTAGTTAATAACAGTTCATTATTTCACTTTGTGTACATTTTTTTCATTCAATGTGACTTGTTATATAGTAAAAAAATGAATAGGTTAATGTGGGTGTCCAAGGGTGCTTTAATTCCTCTCTATTCACAATCACAGAGGAATGAATATTGGTCAAATATGATGCAATTCTTCCAATTTATTCTCAATTCCATATAAGTCATCAATTTTATTAACCATCATTTTTATTATTTTTCTGTGGGAATTTTATTGGCTACAACCAATAAAAGGAATGTTTAAATGTGGTAGTTGCAAATTTTGCAGGTACATTAAGCCATTAAAATCCTTTATACATCCCATTTCAGGCGAGGAATTTGAAATTAAAAAGTTTTTTAACTGTAAATCTATGGATGTGATATATATATATATATAGTCACCTGTATTTGCAACAAGATATAAGTGGGTAAAACCCAGAGACAACTCCGTCGAAGGGTGGGGGAACATATCTACTAATAATGAATATGATACCCTCATAGCATACCACATTAAACATTGCCATATCAATAACCCAGATGTTTTAAGGTTCTGTGTCATAGATGAAGTAAGACTAGGACCCAAAAAAGGGGATTGTTAAAAAAAGTTACTACAATGCGAATCAAGATGGATTTACAAACTGAGGGAGCAGGTACCAAGTGGTCTGAATGAGGGGTTTTCCTACACAGCATTCATCTAAACGGAGATCCATTTATTCCTGCCCCCTTTTCCAACTTTATTATCCATCAAGGATGTATAGTAACTGGATCGATAATGGTACTGTATAACTTTTTCAGTAGTATTATGGGCCTTACAGACAGTATATGAGATTTTTGGATACCGTTTGAAGAATTACAATATTCTCTCTCATGTAATTGATCTTGAGCCCAGTTGCCCCCCCCTTTTTTGGATAATCTATTAGATTTTATGTTTCCAGAATGTACAGATATCATTATAAGATATAGACATCTTTGAAGTCTTTTTGTGTACAGTTTTTTTTATTCACATATATAGGGGCCTGGTATATCACATACTGTATATAGTTGTGAGCATTGCTTACCTTTTTGCAAAGTGTTACGGGCTGTAATTTCTCCACTGGATTTTTTCAAACTTCTACGGGTCTCGCATTGTTAATTGTCTAATTGAGATTTATGATCACTGCGCTGGAGGAGATGAGCGCCATGGGCGCTCATCCCTATGACCCACGGGACGGCAGATCAACAGAAATCTCAATTAGACAATTAACAATGCGAGACCCGTAGCAGTTTGAAAAAATACAGTGGACAAATTACAGCCCGTCACACTTTGCAAAAAGGTAAGCGGGATTTAGAAGAAAAAAAAACAACCTGCGGCACTTAGAAAAAAAACAAATACGAGGTAAAAAAAATATGAAGTTAACAGCCTAACCGTGTACATACAAAAACAACAAAAACACAAAGAAAATTAAAAAAGTGTTAAAAAAACATCACACACAGCATGGGGGGACAGCCAAGACGACAGTGAGTGTGGTTGCATGACAATTTAAACACAATTTGACGAGTTTCGGCACTCGAAAATAGCCTAAGCGAAAAGAAAAATGGTAGACGAAAAAAACGAAAACAAGGCTACATGACCCCTTACCACGCAAAACACTGCCAGGCACATACAACTTTTACCCAGGAACGTACAAGGTACAACATACACTATTAGAGAAGACGCTCCAGACCCGCGTAACATAAAGACAATCGCAGCCATTTTACAACACTAACTTGTAACTAATAACATTACCATTCTAAAATGGCGCTTTACACAACTAAACAAACGGTTTGCCCTCGCGCACGCAGCCTATTTATACTGCATACTTGCACATTGCTGGCACTTACACCTCAGGTCAGGAACAGTCCAAATGTACATTGTATACTGCAGAAAATTAAAACAGATTGTTAGCTCTTCAGCATATTCATTGCTGGAAATATTAATTACAAATAGGTAAGATATATAAATTTATCATTTAATTAATTAAATAGAAAATATATATATATATATATAAAAAAAAGAGCAGGGGAGAGGCTCGCAATGAGCGCCAAAGGCACTCATTGCAAGACATGCAGGGCTCACAATGAGCACCAATGGTGCTCAGACGACCAAAAGTACATGAGGAGAGAGGCTTGCAATGATCACCAAATGCGCTGAGCGCGAGTACTCAGAGGACCAAAAGCCCTACATTGTATGGCAAACAGCATTACTTGCCTTACAATTTTATGACCGTCATTTTTTGACGGGAAATTCGCTAGTTATATTATATATTTCAAAGACTCACCTGGCTTTAATGCTGGGACCTCCTTTGGATGGGATGTGGTGGACACTTTTTAATAAATATATTGAGACTAGTGACTTGCCGTCAAAAATGACGGGGCAAGAAAATTGTAAGGCAGGTAATTTTGTTTGCCACAGACAGTAAATTTTTTGGTGGTCTGAGATCCTTTACTGCTTATTGCGAGCCTTGCGCTGAGCGCTTTTGGGGCTTATCGCTTGACTCGAAATGAGCGCCTTCGGCGCTTATTGCGAGCCTCTTGGTTGTTGTATATTTTTTTATCAGAGGCGCTTTTGCTGTCATTGTAATGTGTGCGCTGATCTGCTTTCTGCACTTATTACAAGGCTGTCCCCTGGTGTAGTTTGTGTGCTATGAACAGCGTGCTATGGTCTGGCATTATACATTCCAAATACTCACTTGGCATCCATGTTGGGCCTCCGGTGGATGGGAGACAGCAGCTATGGTGACCCTTCAACAAAATATATTGATATTTTACTTGTCACTTCACATCTATTTTTATGACACTTACACTGTGTCTCTTACACATTTCTATCACCCTTTTACTGACACATGGCTTAAGGTATACAACATTACCTTCATATCAATCTTACCATTGAACACTTTATTTATTTTTATGTGTCATATACACTTTCTTATAAACAGGAGTTTATATTTATTTTTTTGTTATCATTTATTTTATTATATATTTATACCCATTTCATAAACCTATATTTAAAGTATAACATATTATTATAATTTCAAAAGGATTTTTTATAAATGTATGAGATATACATAAAGATATCTTAAATGAGATCGTTAGTATATTTCTCTGTCCTTAAAATCAACCAAGTGTGGTTCAAGATCATGTACCATGTTTACATCATATACTGCAAACCTTTATGAGCTACAGCCTCTTATTTACTTCAAGAAAGTTTAAATCCTAGGATTAATGTAGCATACTAATGGTTGCCAACTGTGAACGCCTTGACCCTTTGATGAAGACGTCACTGAACGTAGAAACATATGTTAGGGAGAAGCATAGGACACAGCACACGTGTTAATGCAAAGGACACTCGTGTATCCCTAAATAGGTTATGTGGAGTTTATAACCACAATGGTGGACTTGCTAATATCTGTCTAAGAGACTCAACTCTAATGGGAACACTCAATATCAGGGTACAATAATAATACAACCCTAGCCAGCACAAGTAAAAATGCCAGTACAGCACCAGGATAGAGTGCCATAGACTGGAGAGCACACCAGCTTAGGTAGCGCTAGCAAACGCCTTACTATACAGGACTGTGAGCCATTAGCAGGCTATTGAAATACTCCCAGAAGTAGGGAAGCTTTAATTATTGTTAAAGTTATTTTCCCTTCATATTCCCTATCACTTACCCCAAAGGTACTAATTGCCACTAGTTTTGTCTGAATAAGAGAAATTAGCATATGGTCAAAGGGGCATTCCCAAGCTGACCTAAAAACTAGATGTTGCTGTCTCTAAAAGCATATAATGCGAATTTGAAGGACCTGAATCTTTGTATAATTATGGAGATGAAATTAAAATCTATTTAATATCCACCTGGTACATTACAAACCAGGAAGAGATTCACAAAGAAATATACCGTACATTATTAGCAACTACAACTCGTATGGGATATAGGAAAAAGAAAGTGAATTGAATAGTCTCAGAAATCTTTATAAAAAAACAAGAATGGTACAACTTAACTGTGGAAGTGTCATTACAAACCTCAGTGAGGTATGACCATTCCCACAGAAAAAATATAAAAATGATGGTTAATATAATTGATGACTTATATGGAATTGAGAATAAATTGGAAGAATTACATCATATTTGACCAATATGCATTCCTCTATGATTGTGAATAGAGAGGAATTAAAGCAACCTTGGACACCCACAATAACCTATTCATTTGTTCCTATATAACAATTCACACTGAATGAAAAAAATGTACACAAAGTGAAATAATGAACTGGTATTAACTACAAAGGGGTTTCTGCAACACTGTTTTAATTTTTTTTAAATTATTTCATTTTGTTGCAGTCTGAGAAAAATAAAATAAAGAATATAAATCTTTAAGATGATCCAGTCCACAATTTGACATCCTTTTTTTAGGATAGCAAATTCACTTAAGGATGCAAAGAGATTATAGCCCATTCCTTCAAAGAAACACACCATTTTTAGAGAGAGCATATCTTTATTTGTCAGTTGACCACTTTTTATACCATTTTACATGATAGACATCAAAGAACAATTGCCTTAACAAATCAGAATTGACCCCATTTGAAATACTTATTACCCCCACTTGGGCTAGGACTTCCACCAAGGGCTTGGTGCCAACCTGTCTGTCTAGAAGTCTATTGCTTCCGCTATCAGCTACCTCTAGTCAGGATCTGGGTACAGCAGGGGTTGATTGGTTAATGTGAGTAGGAGGTGATACAATAATATCCCTGAAACCATAATGTTCAAGTAGAGGGTTGGGGTCCAACCTTTGTAGGGGGATAGTTTTATTATATTTAATGCAATAGTTGCATCCTAAAACAAACTCTACACATAATAACTAACAAAATAATGGCCCTAAAAATGGAAAATGGACACAGAGCCCTCTAGACTCAAATTACCTGGTATCCAGGGCATACTACTAGGATAAAACAAATCACACAACATTAAATCTCTGGAAATTTCATAGGCTTTTTCAATGTCCTTATAGCCAATACAATAGCCCTTTGATTCAACTGTCTAGGTGGCTAACACCCATCAAGGTCCAGTAGCAAGACCCCAAAGTTCAAGTGTCCTGGGGTTCATGACAGGGTCAGGTATGTCCCATCTTAGCCTCAAAAAGCGGGTTGTGACAGAGCAATTTTAACTGCCACATTCATGTTTGGGCAGATCAAAGATAAATATGCATTCAAAGTCTCTGTATGCAGAAACCAAATTGGTAGAATCCACTTCAGCATAATAGTATGTAACACAATCATAATGGAAGTTGTATATTTTTTGTTAGGTTTTAAAAGAAGTATTTTGTCTGAATTCAAGTCTAGTTCTTCAAAATAGTATATAATACAGGACTATAGTGGCTCTTTCATTACTGTGATGTTGGGGAGTAAGTTGCATGGCTGTAGGATTTAACATTTATTTGTCTGACTAGGAAGGATTTTTTCTCCAGAGATAAAGTGACAGATGTGTGTACATATAATATCTACTGGCAGGTACAAGTTCCGTTGTATTTCCTTTTCTAGTTAAGAAACACAGTAGTTTTGCTGTTTTTAAACCATAGTTGTACTGATCTTTTATTGAATGTCATTCAAGACCATGTACTGAATTAATAGGATAGTAACAGCCATGATGGATCTGCTCAACTGGCCCCACAATATTGATTGCTACCTCTTTCCATTCTGGAGGACAAAAAAGGGAACAGTGATTATTTTGTGATATAACTGAGGCATCCATTTATAGTTTATCCTATTGGTGAATGCTTCAAGAACCACTAGTAGATAAATTATATGTCTTGTACCGACAAAACGTTTTTAGGTTTAATGAAGCAAGATTTAAACTTAGATTCCAACTATTCTGGCACAAACAGCTAATGAGTTTCTGAAGCCATCCATCATTTTTTTCTACAGTGAATGTTCATCTTGTACGCTGGACAAGAATGTAAAAAGTTTACATATGGCTTTAGAAGTTTAGATTGTCCTTTTTTAAACAGCTCTAAACTAATTGCATTTTATAATGTATGTCATTCTACCTTCTCTCCATTTTAAGAGGCATTCAAACAAGGTTGTAGCCACAGTATTGTGCATTTTATTTATTTATTTATTATTACTATTGTTTTGTATAATTTATTTTCTATGTGGCAGCAACCTTATCGCCCTATTGTATCTTGGCACCAAACAACAAGTTCTATGGGAAAATGTATTATTCCCTCTATTGGCTGGTACTTAATACAGCTAAATAAATACATAAATGTGTGGGGAGGTCCTGACATTGACCCAGAAGCCATTTGTATAAAGAATAAAATAACATTTTTGTAATCTCTGCAGTACTTTAGAGTGTAAAGTAAGATTTTCTCTAAAAGTATTCTTGGCCCACATAGCTGGTAATGTTGTCTGCTACATTCCAACATGGTACATATTTCTGGAACTACAGGGAACATTTAAAGGGGCTTTGCCACCCCAATCAACTTTTTTTTAATTTTTTTAGTTTTCTTGAAATACACGAAAAACTAGCTATACATATCAATAGCCATCTTTTCTAAAGGGAATTGTTGTTGAGGTAATCAGCATTGCTTGTGCTGTACTCCTATGGAAATAAAGTGACTCTCAAAATTCTAATTAGCTGCTTTGATGTGCTAATTAGTAACACAGGCTAACTGTCGGTCTGTGTTGGCAAAACAATGCCCCTTAAAGTCAAATCCCATATCCTACCGTATCAATTACTCTGAACCAAAAAGTAGCATATCGAGCTGCACATAAGCATAAATAAGCAGCACAAACAATGCTGAATATCTTAGGAACAATTATTTTAGAGAAAAATAGTACAATGCATAGCTAGATTTGAAAACTGATGAGAACAACTTTTTGTTTTGCGATGACAGTATCCATTTAAAAACAACAAGCTACACATAAAAAACTTTTACTTATGCCTTTCCATAGTGTTATAAATATCACATAGTCAAGACTGCAGTGCCAGATTGTGGAGAAAAATAATAGATCAACATATTTCAATGGTATTTAATTGTATTAATGCACATTAGTTAATGCAAGTGCATGTATTAATTATCTATGAGAGGACAAAATATCAAAGTTCTAATTCTATTATTTACATGACTGAAACCCCCCTTGTCTGGGGAAGCTGCAGCTTCACGGCCTGTGTACTTTCCCAAGGGAATATTGATTAGGTAACAGAGAGTACTGAAAGGTAAGGTCTTTACATTGCATGTAGTGACCATGAGAATGCTAAATTTGTATATATTGTATATATTGTATATATTGTAATCCCTTAATTCAGATAATTGATTATAAACATTTTAACACATTTTATCCATATAGAAATCCCTGATATTATATAACGCTATAGCCATATACCTATTTAGGTTTTATCTAGGTTCATTCATATTTGAGCACCCCTAGTCCTCCTATCATAAGTTTACCCCACACCTGTATATAACACACACCTTATACATATATATTTATATATTTATTTATTTAAATAAATATATATATATATATATTTATTTATACAGAATGTCAGAGCGGGGCTAGAGCATGGACGGCCTTGGTACAAAAACAAAATGTGTGCCCCCCCACCAAAGGGGTTTGTTGTCAAATATTTTTGTACTGGGCCTCCCATGTGCCAATTCACTTAGAGACCCTCTTCAAGACCCCTTCCCATAACAGCATCCCTCTCTGAGATCCTTTACTGCTGCTCCCCCCAAAGACCCCTTTTACAGCTACTTCTCTCCCCTTACCTTCTGCCTGCTTGAAGCACACATATATACATATACTATCTCTACACGGCAACCAGTCACTATCCACCTCCACAGAGCACCCACCGCTTTCTGGATCCATCCTCCCTCTGCTTTACACTGCCACCTATTGGAGCTTCAGTAGAATGCTCTACAGAAAATAAAATAAAATACACTGCACCACCTGCACCAGTGGTAGATCCGCCCCTGTGTCAGAAATTGCCACATACACTTATGTACAGAACTGGAACTGTATATAGACGTATGTATACACTATTCCCTATATATTCCCTTATAGAATTTGCAATGGTTATTCAGATTTTATAGCAGTTGTTCCAACAGAAGGTGTATATACAGGGGGCCTCATTCTATTATCGGCCGTAAATCGGCCGTAAGGCTGCGATTCCTTGCGAGGGTTCAGTTAACTCGCGATTCTATTATACGGCCCCGCAAGGATCTCCTTTTACGGCCGGCCGCATATCTTGGAACCGGCCGTAAACTGTGAAATATAAAAACTGAAAAATAAATTCAAGCCTGCACTGTACAGCTCTGTAAATGCTAGGGATCATATTGGGGGACATGAGGAATAAAAGGAACCCACTCTCAAGCTTGCACATCTGCCCAAACCCGAGTTCAAATTAACTGTTTATTTTCCGGCTGCGGCGTGGGCGTGTCTGAGGTGCTCCAAGCACTCTGGACTTTTTACATGGATATTTTACGGATATTAAAAATAAAATATTTTACGGATTTGAATACAGGATAATTATGTGCTATTTTTTCTAACACCTAAAATCCCTTTATAGTCTTCTCAAAGTGCAGGATGGCTTTATTTGAGCTATTTTATGTGCTTAATTGGTGCTAGCGAGACCTTTTTCCTGCAAGTAACTGCGGCTCGCTTTTAGCCTTGCAGAGAGGTTTCCCGGAGCAATTGAATTGCAAATCTCTTGCGGCCGTTTTAGATCAAAGGCTTTCCTCCGGCGCGAGCGGCCGCAAGAGATAGCAAGGCACCGGCCGCAAGCCTGCCGGAGCCTACGGCCGTAAGGGAATAGAATAGCAGAATAGCTTGCGGCCGGTCCTTGCGGCCCGCAACGGCTGCGGCCGATAATAGAATGAGGCCCAGGGAGTGCAGAATTATTAGGCAAATGAGTATTTTGACCACATCATCCTCTTTATGCATGTTGTCTTACTCCAAGCTGTATAGGCTCGAAAGCCTACTACCAATTAAGCATATTAGGTGATGTGCATCTCTGTAATGAGAAGGGGTGTGGTCTAATGACATCAACACCCTATATCAGGTGTGCATAATTATTAGGCAACTTCCTTTCCTTTGGCAAAATGGGTCAAAAGAAGGACTTGACAGGCTCAGAAAAGTCAAAAATAGTGAGATATCTTGCAGAGGGATGCAGCACTCTTAAAATTGCAAAGCTTCTGAAGCGTGATCATCGAACAATCAAGCGTTTCATTCAAAATAGTCAACAGGGTCGCAAGAAGCGTGTGGAAAAACCAAGGCGCAAAATAACTGCCCATGAACTGAGAAAAGTCAAGCGTGCAGCTGCCACGATGCCACTTGCCACCAGTTTGGCCATATTTCAGAGCTGCAACATCACTGGAGTGCCCAAAAGCACAAGGTGTGCAATACTCAGAGACATGGCCAAGGTAAGAAAGGCTGAAAGACGACCACCAGTGAACAAGACACACAAGCTGAAACGTCAAGACTGGGCCAAGAAATATCTCAAGACTGATTTTTCTAAGGTTTTATTGACTGATGAAATGAGAGTGAGTCTTGATGGGCCAGATGGATGGGCCCGTGGCTGGATTGGTAAAGGGCAGAGAGCTCCAGTCCGACTCAGACGCCAGCAAGGTGGAGGTGGAGTACTGGTTTGGGCTGGTATCATCAAAGATGAGCTTGTGGGGCCTTTTCGGGTTGAGGATGGAGTCAAGCTCAACTCCCAGTCCTACTGCCAGTTCCTGGAAGACACCTTCTTCAAGCAGTGGTACAGGAAGAAGTCTGCATCCTTCAAGAAAAACATGATTTTCATGCAGGACAATGCTCCATCACACGCGTCCAAGTACTCCACAGCGTGGCTGGCAAGAAAGGGTATAAAAGAAGAAAATCTAATGACATGGCCTCCTTGTTCACCTGATCTGAACCCCATTGAGAACCTGTGGTCCATCATCAAATGTGAGATTTACAAGGAGGGAAAACAGTACACCTCTCTGAACAGTGTCTGGGAGGCTGTGGTTGCTGCTGCACGCAATGTTGATGGTGAACAGATCAAAACACTGACAGAATCCATGGATGGCAGGCTTTTGAGTGTCCTTGCAAAGAAAGGTGGCTATATTGGTCACTGATTTGTTTTTGTTTTGTTTTTGAATGTCAGAAATGTATATTTGTGAATGTTGAGATGTTATATTGGTTTCACTGGTAAAAATAAATAATTGAAATGGGTATATATTTGTTTTTTGTTAAGTTGCCTAATAATTATGCACAGTAATAGTCACCTGCACACACAGATATCCCCCTAAAATAGCTAAAACTAAAAACAAACTAAAAACTACTTCCAAAAATATTCAGCTTTGATATTAATGAGTTTTTTGGGTTCATCGAGAACATGGTTGTTGTTCAATAATAAAATTAATCCTCAAAAATACAACTTGCCTAATAATTCTGCACTCCCTGTATATATATATATATATATATATATATATATATATATATATGTGATGATCCAGGGGTAAGGGCTATTACTGTCCAGGGACACTTGCTATGGACTGTAGATTAACTACCCACATGGATTGTTGGATTCTTGGAGATCTCGGCACCAGCACCATGATATCTGGCTTCGGTATCAGTCAGGGTCTCTCCATCAGGAATCAGCACTTCCAGGAGTGTCAGTAACCTTCCTGTGGTCGTGACCAGGACAAGTTACTTTCAGGGTGGAGATAGGATCAGTATCGCAGCCACCAGGAGCAAATAAGAGAACATACCATTTCTATATGTCTCAACAGGGAACTGATTGATTTTTGGAAACTCAACAATATTTATAGCGGTTAGATACAGGGGATTTGTATATTATACAACAATGACAGACAAACAAAGCAGATTAAATCCACATGGGGTCTTCTCGTCTGGCATCCTGGCATCATGACTGGCACCTATGAACAATAGACCAACCTCCAAATACACATAATGCTGTCCCCATGTCTAGTGGTGCAGAACTCAAATAGAGTACATTAACTTTATCTGGTAATCGATGGGACAAAACAGATTGCTATACAACAGAGGTGTTTATGCATATACTGTAGTCCAGTGGCTGGAGTCAAGCAGTCTGTCCTTTATGGTGGCTCAATGGACTAAGATGCAGGAACTGGAAAAGGGGTCTGTGAAAGTATGATTCTGTGACATAGAATAGTGATGTCTGTTATTGTCAAAATAGTCAATACAATTTAAATTAATAAATTCCTAATAGTACTTAGCTGACAATTGTAAAAATCACAAGATATGAGACAAACTTTAGGTTAAAGAACAATCAGTCATTCACAAGTCACTAGATTTACTATCAGACCTATTAAATTCGAAGCCCATAGCACCTGCAAAGGCTGTGGGCTTGAAATTTGTCTGTGTTACAGAGCTATTAAATTCCACCATGTAGCGAGTTACGGGCCGAAGACGCAAGTCCGTAAATTATTCTTGCGCATGTTACATGTGTGGCCATGAACATGATCAATTAGTCAGACCCGTCATCATTACGTCACTGCAAAATGGAGGTTAGATTTCAAAGCCTTGGGGGGTTCAATTATGAGTTACGATCGGACCCTCATTCCAGAAATAATGCAATATTAATAAATCAGTAAATATGATATTCTCATCCATGTGAGTTCCGTTATCTGTATTAAAACATTGATTGCCGAGATCGATATAACACGGAAATTCATGAAATAAAGTATTTTATATTGCAGATTTGAGAGCTTGAGAATGTTGTGCTATAAATTGTAATACCTAACATCACTTTCCCTTTAATTATGAGTACATTAGTGTGTTGATATTTGCATTTACAGTGCTACGGGTAGGACTTTTACCCCCTTGCAGATTCCTCTCTGGTACCCGTTGGCTTTTTGGCTCTATTTGCGGGTTACGTGGTTGAACGCCAGTGAATTTGTAGCAGTTTAATATCGATTTTCGAGCGTAACAGTTACGGGCTTGACAGATCAAAGGATTTGTAGCTGCGGAGTTCAAATTTCAACATCTTGTAGGGTTTTTTCTCCCTTAACCCGCAAGTTATTAGTGGGTTGCTTTACGGGGCCAATTTAATAGCCGTCCAAAACATTTTATCACACATTTAAAAGGCCACATGTTAAACATTTTTACAATGGTACTTTTTGTCTGAAAAATAAATAGTCTATAATTTTTAATGTAGAAAAATTGCATTGTAGTGAGACACAACGCGATTGTTTTCTCGTCCTCTGCACTGACATGTTACAGAAACAGAAGCAGTGAGTCTAACTGTTGTACTGATAACTAGGAGAAAATGCCAGTTAGTAAAATTTGCTTCACTTAATTAAGTCATAGGTCATAACCACTTATGAACAGTGGCCCAAACTGGCCACCTCACAACTGTTTTTATGTTGCAGTACACCAATTTTATCTGTGCTTATTTGACAGAGATTAAGGCTCAAATTTCTCCACATGTAACGTGTATATTATTCCATAAATGGAATGGTGGCACTGCTGAATACAGACATTCAATAATAATCTGTAATCCACTCCCAGAGAATACTCTTTTAGCTCACTTGTGCCCTTCACAGGGAATAAAATTCTGTACTACATCAGTCTGGTCTCACTCACTAGAGGGACCCAGACCCAAAATACCAGGCAATCCTACCCTGAACAGGAGAAACAGCAAACCCTAAACTTAAGTTTCGGCCTCAATTGGGCTCGTCAGTAGGGTGTAGCTGATAACACCCTAATGCACAGTGAGAAAGGGGTCCATGGTCCATGTCTGGAGTCCCCTATCCTCCTTAGGGAGACAAAGCCCTAAAGGTAATTTGCATAAGCTCAGGCAGAGAACAGACTATGTTTAATAGGTAGTTCTATGGATATCAGCATCCACTCTTAGAGCAACCTCTTTTAGCTCACTTGTGCCCTTCACAGGGAGTAATATCCTGTACTATATCAGTCTAGCCTCACTTAAAAAAAAAAACAGCCCCAAAATACATCACTTACAAACCCCAAATAAACATTCTCAAGTCTACCCCAACCCTCTTGGGCAAGTGAGGTTTGTTTGATCTCCCCTCACAGCTTTCAGGTGTCTGGAGGGCAGTTCTGGAAGGTTCCCTTGTTTTGATGACACAATTTCTATCAATCTCTTCCCGGAGAAATATACTATGCAAGGTCTGGTGTTTTATGTTTATGTTGAGGTGCAGTGAGATGCTTAGGGCGGGTGGGTAGTTTTAGGAATTCTTGTTAAGAAACCTGGGAGTTTATGCAGCCCGGGTTTAAGAAACAGTCAAGATGGCACCTGGCTCTGCAACATGGCTGACCACATACAAATGGGACATGGATTAATTAGGGCCCAGAAGTTCCCAAAATCATTCTCACTGATAGTAAGTCCCCCTTTGTGCCAGTGAAGTCTTGATAATGTATATTAGAGCCTGTGAGCCACATTCTACTTTGTTCATTATATCAACTATATTGCCACAGTACATCAATAACAGCACATACATTTTAACCAAGAAACCAAGCAAATGAGCCCAAACTGCATTTACACTGTTTTTTAATCTAAAATTATTGTAAACATGGCTACTTTGAAGCATATGCCTGCTATAATAACTACTAATAAATAATAATAAATACTTTACAAACATTTGCTATTTTTATTGAGTTATACTTGTCTTTAAAATGTAATACTTTAGGCAAAATGCAGAACAGTCTGTCCTTAAAAAATCCAGTCCAAAAATGGTGCAAGTTTGCCCAAAGGTACAGGTAAATTATTAAAAAGTTCAAGTTTAGTCCTTAAATGCTTCTCCGATATGACAGAAGAAAGCCTGTTGCCCCATGATTCACCTCACTGCCATATAAACGAAACCTTTCCTTCCAAGCATTTTTCAGAAAAAAAAAAAAACTATTAAGATGTTTGTGCAGGTAAAAAATAATACAGTGCCATCTGTCAAGAAAAATATATTTTTCTTTGGAAAAAATTGTGTTAGCTTTTTAGAAATGTGCCAAGTTTATTGGCAAATAAAATCCCCAGATGGGTTTTCCTGTGGACATGAAATAGCATAAAATGTAAATGAGCTCAGCATCCCAGTCCTGACCAGTGAATCAGGCTGCAAACCACTTATCTCTAAAGAAGGCTTGACATTCTCAGAATGATGAAGCAGACCTTTGTGACTGCCCTGTGGCGAAAAAAAAAAAGAGAAGCATTATGTCCTTATGATGTGAAGAGCTAAAATATAAGAGTAAAACCAATTTCTTCTTGATATTTTTGTACACTGTAGAAATATATTGTATATTTAAATCCATTTTCACCCAAGATACAAATAGCTATTGAGCTGTGTACTGATAATTTATACTGTAATGTTTGAAATGAAATAACACCATTTTATGTCCTATTTTATCTTTATATCATTGCACAGCTTTTCAAATATTATTTAGATTTATTTTTCTTAGAAACTAAAGAAAGTAATTTTATTGCTCACATGTTGCTAGATTAATTTTATTATCTATTATCCTTTATTTGTAACACATCAACATATTCAATAATGCCATACAGGGGTTGAGTACAAGACAAAAAAATGATAACACATTGCAAAAGAATGGAGGGCCCTGTTTGGGCTTAGTCTCTTGCATATATAGAGCACGATCCAATTGCAAGCCCGCATCTCGCGGGATACAGGCCGTATGTCTGCGGGTGTGCTGCAGGCTCCCATTCGTCTCCAATCCTGGTGCTATTCACTTGAAGGAGCCTGCAAGTTACGGGCTGAAAGCCGACTCCATAAACCATGCACTCCACCGTAGCAGTTCACGGCAAGAATATGATCAATTAAGCAAGGCTGTAACCTCCCATTTCAAAACAGCCAATAGAAAATGAGACCGCCATCATTACGGCAGTAAAACATGGAGGTTACATGTCAATGAATTAGGTTCGGGGGTCCGATATGCATTGGGACACGCAAACCCTCAAAATACAAAATTATAAAAATTAATGCCAATACAGTTCTAGTCCATATGGGTGGCCCGATATGTATTTCCTCTTTGATACCCGAGATCAATATAACCTTGAAATGACACATAAAAATATTGGGTTTTTTTACTGCTGATTTGCGAGCTTGAGACTTTTGTGCAATTATTTCTAATGTCTTTCATTGCTTTCCCCGTTATTTACAGTGTAGTATTGATTTTTAATTTGCAGTGCTGCGGACATGGGTTAAACCCTCTTGCGGGTCCTCTCTAGCATTTGTAGGATTTTCTCCTACAATTGCCGTTTACAGGTGTGAAACCATTTGCGCCCTTGGGAAATTGGAGCAATTGTATATCGATTTGCGATTTTAGCGATCGTAACTCTTGCAGAAGTGAAGATCAAAGGCTTCGGGAGGCTGTAAGTTACGGGTTTAAACATCGCAAAGCTTTCAAGACCATAAACTGTCTGAGCCCACAAAAAGACGCCGATTGAATGGCAAATTAACTTACGGCCTCACTTACGGTCTCCGGTAACTTACAATTGCTCAATTGAATCAAGCTCATAGTGCTTTCCTCAAAGCACCTTACAGGGTTGAAAACTCCAAGCTTACAATCTAAAGAGTTATGGTGTGATGCAAAAGGGTGATAGATGTGTTATGCATGAAGGTGAAAAACTTGATGAGTTTTTAGTAAGTTTTTGAAGGTTTTGAGGCATGAAAATAATCTATGGAAGCAAGGCAAGGAGTTCCATAAAGTTGTGGCAGGTCCTGAAAATTGGAATGAGAGGAGGTGATATAAAATGAGAAAAGAAGATCATTAGCACAGTGAAGAGGGCGGTTGAGACAAGTGCAGATATAATAGGGTGCACTGTTGAGGGCTTCATATGTTAGTGTCACGATTTTACATATTATTCTGGAGGCTACGGGAAGTCAGTGGAGTGACTAACAGAGAGGTGCTGCAGACATTGAGTGTTGAGTTTGATAGGTGAGTCTAGTAGAGGCATTTATTATGGATTGGAGACAGACGGGTGATGGGAGGCCTGCAAGGAGCAAATTACAGTAGTCGGCGGAATAAGATGAGAGCATGAATTAGAGTTTTAGTTGTGTCATGTGTAGAATAGAGATGTATTCTGGAGAGTTTTTTAGGTGGAAATGACAACAAATTGTGATTAATTCTATGTGAGGAATGAAAGAGAGGGCAGGGTTCTGTAGAACCTGAAGACAACGTGCATGGGAGATGGGAGCAATTATGGTGTTGTCAACAGTAAGAGATATTTTAAGAGTGGAAGCAGTTATAGAGGGATGGAAGATTAGGCGTTCAGTCTTTGAAATGTTAAGTTGACAGGTGGACATCCAGGAGGGTATTCTTGAGAGGCAGTTGGCAAATCATGCTAGAAGAGAGGGGGATAGATCTGGTGCTGAGAGGTTAATTTGAGTGTCATCAACATATAGATGATACCAAAATCCAAAATATTTTTATTATGGTACCAATTGAGGATGTATATATGGACAAAAGGAGGGGGCTTAGGACTTAACCTTGGGGTACATCAGCAGTCAAAATGTGAGGCAAAGAAGAGCTGCCAGAGAAGGAGACACTAACAGCCTTATTAAATTGTGATTCGTTAAATTTAAAAGGGCTCTATTTAAGCAGATAGCATATTTTATTTACAGAAGTTTTTAGTTAGTGAAGATCTTGCTTTTGGATAGAAGTTCACTAACTAAAAACTTCTGTAAAAAAAATATGCAATGTGCTTAAATAGAGCCCTTTTAAATTTACTGAATCGCAATTTAATAAGGCTGTAAATGTTTGATCTTCTAGGTACGATGTAAACCATGAAACAGCAGTGTTACAGATGCCAAAAGAGTAGAGAATTTGGATTAGAATAGAGTGGTCAACTGTGTCAAAGGCAGCCGAGATATTCAAGAGAATGTATTCTAATGTCCCTTTGAGTGTGAGTAAGCAGTTTATTAGTGATTTACGTCTGTAAATAGTTTTGATCTAGAATGTTTACTGTTCACTGTTTCATTTTAATGTTTTTGCAAAAAGTGCTGATTTGCATAAAAGAATAGTTAACAAAGCGCCTCACAAGCGGTTACAAACACACACAAAATACGAACCGCAGCTCTTACAACGCAAAATTTACAGTCTTAGCCAAAAAAAAAATACTAGACGCGAGACTTCGAAAAAAAAACATTACGAACTCGCAAAATTACGACCTTAACAGCCGAACCGCACCGGAAAACATTAAAAACACAATAAATACACACAATAAAGACATAAAAAGCTTACCCACAGTGAGGGGCGGGGGCACCCAGGACCTCTGCAAGTGAAGTTAAAAAGGGGTTTACATTATGTCTCAAACAACAATCCCTGGCTTACAATTTCATGCCCGTCATTTTTGGACGGGCAATTCTCTAGTATAAAATAACAGTCAACATATTAACCTTGGTATAGTGATATATTAATTGTTCCAGTTGCCTGGGACCCACAATCAAAAAATGATTATATGATCAGAGATAAAGAAAAAGCATTCCCGTATCATGACAGTTCTGCATGTATTTCTATCTAGTACAATGACAGTCTTACTTTCCCTATGATGGATAGAGAAAGCATTATCAGAAAGTACCTTTCCAATACATCACAATATTCGTTGTGTAAATAAGTTATGGCGTGATACTGATAAGACTAACCTTGAAAAAATAAATCAACCTGTTAAAGACTGTTAGGCATTAGGCCAGTTTATTTTGATGAGTTATATTCCATGTAAACCAACTCAGTTTTCAGATTATTAAATGGTGTGTTTATGATGAAGGAGAGTGGTAAGGCAAATTCAGTCTGTTTTCTATTGATATGGAATGCCACCTTTTTCTTCTTGTGCACCTTTCAATGTTCTGTTAAGGTCTGATTTTCCTGAAGTCACCATATACACTCTGCATCAATGGAAAAAAGCACTGAAAAGCATGTGGTAACGTTTTTTAAACTTAAGTTGGTCAAGAATTGAATTAGATATTGTCACTTTTAGTGTTTTGCTTGTATAGTGCCTGAAGCTCCCCTCCACAAGAATATGTATAGATTAAAAAAAAAAATAAGTGTGCATATCTTTCCTGTTTCTATTTTGGGAAGGAGAAAAAAAGCACAGATAGGTCACACTCACAAAGAGTGTATATTACAGATATGTAATTCAATAAAACAGAAGGCTGAGCAGCCAACAAATCTCTAAAAGGCTGTGAGTCCTCCATTGGAAGCGCAGAACAAATGGATTCCCGTAAGTAAATGAATCACTTTGCCAGGTACATGAATAGCGAGAGATCTATTGAAGTGCCACCATACTGGAGAAAAGGCAGATGTAAATGGATTGTGGTGTTATGGACCTGGTGACTGGTGCACTAACATGTGAATTGAAACCAGAACTTTGGCCTCCCTTCTCTACGATAGTTCTATGAGATTCTGAGAGCTTTCTACACACCTAAAGTGCCAACTGAAACCAGAACATAGGCATACTCTGTTCTGGGATAGTTCTGTGAGATTCTGAGAGCTTCCTCTGCACCAGAAGGTATGAAGAAGACTATGGAAGTTGTCCTATACCAGGAGCCAATATAATTATTAATATTACTATTAATGTATGCGTTTTATTATATTTTTGTGGAGATATAATTATTTCTAGCAATATTTCAATCCGTTACAAATGTTTGCTGTATGTAGCTTGGCTCTCCCCGCCCTTCCCCCATATATGGCTTGCATAATTGTTTTTACTGTCTCTTTCTCTCATTCCTCTCTTTCTCCCTATTATATCTCTCCCTCCATCTACCTCTGTCCCTTACACCATACTCTGTTTTAGTGCCAACTGAAACCAGAGCATGGGCTTTCTCTGCTCTATGGATAGTTCTGTGAGATTCTGAGGGCACTTTCCTCCCTACCTGCCCCTCACCCACCTGCAACTATTCAGATTCAATTTATAGAGCCATGGAAATCACCTGACTTTCCTATTTGCAGATTATATTATCTCACCTTCCATGGGCAGACAACATATTACATACTAGAGACTTTCACCTCAAATGACTTCTGTCAGATCTCCTCCCTCGCCCATTAAATTAAAAATCTAACGTGCACTCCTTCCTACCTAAGCAAACTTTCACTTTCTTCCTGACCCTTGCTATTCCTTATCTGTTACTCTTGCCCAGATCTCTGCCTCTACCACCGCCTTAGATTGTAGGTAGCGAGTTTCCCATCTTGTAGGGTGCTTTGGAAAAAACACTTTCTGAAAAGTTTTTAATCACAAAACAGGACCGTCATCATATAACAAAACTGACATCCATCCATGTCCCTGGTCAGACCATTCCTTGGTCCATATATATATATATAGGGCCTCATTCAATTGCAATGTGGCCAATTAAATAGGGCCCTAAAGAAGCACATAGCATATTTTTACTAAAGAAGTTTTTAGTTAGTGAAAACCTTTCTTTTGGATAGATGCTTGCTAACTAAAAACTTCTTTAAAAAATATATGTTATGTGCTTATTTAGGGCCCTATTCAATTGGCCAAATTGCAATTGAATGAGGGCCATAGACTTTAGGTCAGGATTTTAGACCCCCCTTTTCTTGGCGACTAAATGAGATGCTTATATCTAACCCACATTTTAGGGAACAAATTGTTAGTGATTTATTTTTCTCCACAAAAGCCAGACTCACTCCTCGCTAGGAAACTGAAAGAGAAAGTTTCTCTAGCAAAAATCTTATGGGATGGGGGAAGTTTCCACCAGCCCTTCACTAGCAGTGAATCGGCAAATGTCATCCTTTTTAAACTCTTGTCACTTAACAACTCTCATACCCCAAGAACAAGACCTTCTTAAAATTACAGAGAAAGAAGTACAAGAGACTATACAGTCTTTGAGGGTGAGTAAGGCCCAGTGACTGGATGGATTCACAAATGTATATTACAGGAGCTTTGCAGGCCTTCTGGCCCCACATTTAGCAACACTTTATAATAGAATCCTGGAGGGCGATTCGGTCCCCTTGGAGCTTAACAAAGCTGACATGGTTTTCTGTAGGTTAAAAACTACTGGCCAATCACCTTGCTAAATGGGACATTAAAATACTTGCAAAACCCATGGCAAACAGAATAGCTCAATTTCTCCCTAGGCTTCTTCAAAAAGAAGAAGTTGGTTTCATTCCCCACAGACAAGCGGGTAAAAACATCTGAAGGGTCATAAATATATTACATTTATCAAATTGATACCGCTTTTCCTTGTGTCTCCTAACTCTTGATATTGAGAAGGCTTTTGAGGGAGTGCTCATAACTCAGATTAGTTTTAATGAAATCCGGCTTCCGACACCAGTTTATGAATTTCATTAATACATATTATCACTCCCCCAAAGCCATATTGAAACTTCCGGGAGACTCAAGGGTATGTATTGATATCCAAAGAGGTATTAGACAAGGTTGCCCCATCTTGCCCATTTTGTTTGTTTTTGCAATGGAGCCTCTAGAGCAAACAATAAGGTCAAGCTCAGATATTCAGGGTCTGGCAGTAGGGTCCCATCACTTTAAATGCTGAATTTAAAGAAATGCACTATTGCTGAGCCAACTGTCTCTGTTCCTGCCTTACTCCGGGATATTGATGACTTTGGGAAATTCTCGGGCCTCAAATTAAATATAGAGAAAACCGAAGCTTTGAATATTTCACTGTCCAAACAAGATCTTGAATTGCTCCAACAAAACTATAACTTCACTTGGCCTAAATCCAACATAAAATACAGTGGATATAAAAAGTCTACACACCCCTGTCAAAATGTCAGGTGCTGTAAAAAAATGAGACAAAGATTAATCATTTCAGAGCTTTTTCCACCTTTAATGTGACCTATAAACTGTACAACTCAATTGAAAAACAAACTGAAATCTTTTAGGTAGAGGAAAGAAAAAATATAAAAATAAAATATTATGGTTGCATAAGTATGCACACCCTTAAACTAATACTTTGTTGAAGCACCTTTTGATTTTATTACAGCACTCAGTCTTTTTGGGTATAAGTCTATCAGCATGGCACATTTTGACTAGGCAAGATTTGCCCACTCTTCTTTGCAAAAACACTCTAAATCTGTCAGATTGCGAGGGCATCTCCTGTGCACAGCCCTCTTCAGATCACCCCACAGATTTTCAATCGGATTCAGGTCTGGGCTCTGGCTGGGCCATTCCAAAACTTTAATCTTCTTCTGGTGAAGCCATTCCTTTGTTGATTTGGATGTATGCTTTGGGTCGTTGTCATGCTGAAAGATGAAGTTCCTCTTCATGTTCAGCTTTCTAGCAGAAGCCTGGAGGTTTTGTGCCAATATTGACTGGTATTTGGAACTGTTCATAATTCCCTCTATCTTAACTAAGGCCCAGTTCCAGCTGAAGAAAAACAGCCCTAAAGCATGATGCTGCCACCAGCATGCTTCATTGTGGGTATGGTGTTCTTTTGGTGATGTGCAGTGTTGTTTTGGCCGAAAACTTCAACCTTGGTTTCATCAGACCATAACACCTTTCCCCACATGCTTTTGGGAGACTTCAGATGTATTTTTGCAAAATGTAGCCTGGCTTGGATGTTTTTCTTCATAAGAAAAGGCTTTCGTCTAGCCTCTCTACCCCATAGCCCAGACATATGAAGAATACAGGAGATTGTTGTCACATATTTACCACACAGCCAGTACTTGCCAGATATTCCTGCAGCTCCTTTAATGTTGCTGTAGGCCTCTTGGTAGCCTCCCAGACCAGTTTTCTTCTTGTCTTTTCATCAATTTTGGAGGGAGATCCAGTTCTTGGTAATGTCACTGTTGTGCCATATTTTCTCCACTTGATGATGTCTTCACTGTGTTCCATGGTATATCTACAGTAATGCCTTGGAAATTCTTTTGTACCGTTCTCCTGACTGATACCTTTTAACAATGAGATCCCTCTGAGTCTTTGGAAGCTCTCTGTGGACCATGGCTTTTGCTGTGGGATGCGACTAAGAAAATTTCAGGAAAGACCAACTAGAGCAGCTGAACTTTATTTGGGGTTAATAAGAGGCACTTTAAATGATGGCAGGTGTATGCTGACTCCTATTTAACACGATTTGGAATGTGATTGCTTAATTCTGAACACTGCAGACTTATGCAATCACATTATTTTTCTTTTTTTTTTTCTTCCCTCCACCTAAAAGATTTCAGTTTGTTTTTCAATTGAGTTGTTCAGTTTATAGGTCACATTAAAGGTGGAAAAAGTTCTGAAATGATTTATCTTTGTCTATTTTTTTTACAGCACAGAAACCTGACATTTTAACAGGGGTGTGTAGACTTTTTATATCCACTGTACCTGTAGGGGAATATCACACATACTTTGGCTGAGCTCCATGTGGTAATTATCTTCCCTTGTACAAGGAACTGGGCTGAGACTTCTTAATTTGGTTAAGATGAATGTTCTGCGTCTCCTTTTATACTTATTTTGCACGCTCCCCATCATAAAAAGCTTTAGCGATCTAGAGAGTTGTCAACGCCAAATTATTAATTTTATTTGGGGTAATAAATCTCACAGAATTGCCAGACAAGTGATGTTTAAACATTGGACTAAAGGGAGTTTATCCTGCCCAATTTTTAAATGTTATTACAAGGCAGCTCAGTTCTTTCATATCTCTTGCCCACTCAGCAATGCACCATCCAATATTGGATTTTATTGAAAATCTGGCAACCTACCCATACTTCTGGGACAATGTGAGCTGACTCCCAACACCTAAATCTCTTGTAAGAAACATTGTGAATACTTGTATAATACAGACTCTAAACCTCTGGACTTGGGCTACCCAAAAACTATTCCTATCCCAGAAACTATCAACTCTTACTCCGGTGGTTCACCACAAAGAGTTTTCATTAGCCCTTTCCTTAATTTATTTAGCCTGATGGAAATTGAAGGGGTTGATGAAATTTGGAACCTAGTTTAGAGAAGGGAAAATTCTAAAGTTTAATGATTTAAAAATTGCAAAATAAAGCACTTTATTATCTCTGTGAAACGTGATACCGGAAGCCCAAAAGCCAACTAGTTTGTAAAAATATGTGAACGTTTTCCTCTGTCTAAAAACTGTGAGCATACTCTATGAAACGTTCAACATATGCCCCCCCAAACCAGAAATTGAGATATACAACCTTATTAAATTGCGATTCTGCAAATTTAAAAGAGCTCTTTTTAAGCACACAGCATATTTTTTTACAGAAGTTTTTAGTTAGTGAAGACCTTGCTTTTGAAAAAGAAGTTAACGAACTAAAAACTTCTGTAAAAAAATATTCTATGTGCTTAAATAGAGCCCTTTTAATTTTGCAGAATAGTTTATAGGAAAAACACTTCCACAATAGGGACAAGGAATCGTGGCTACATTGTAGACTTGCCCTAAAGGTCAACAAATATGGAGGGAAGTGTTTGATCTAGCCTCCTCTATATTTGATTTTTCATTGATAGCAAATGTTGATATCAGTCTATTGGGTCTTCCTTCCTGAGACTTATCAGCCTCGCAAAACAAACTTCTGCAATTCCTGATGCTAGATACAAAAAGTCACATTGCTAGGCAATGGAAGACAAATATACTTAACATACAGGCTGTTAAAAATAAATTGAATTTTATACCAGTTAATGAAAGACTTTCCCATATATTGGCTGACCCCATTCCTAAATTCCTAGAAATGTTGAGCCCTTGGCTAAATTTGGCCTCTAGCTTATCTCTCTCAGAGAGTTAGACATCCTTGACAATTGACTGTATGCCATGGGGGGGAATCGAGAGGGCCTCTGTGACCCGGGATGGGCCTGAAGGACGGTGCTATGAGGTAGGTATACATGTTTTTATCCAACATTGCCCCGGTGTGGGCTCAACTTAGTGGCGGCTCTTCCCTGTTAATTCTATTCTTATAAAAATGTATCCTCAAAAAATAGAAAGATATTAAGTGTGAGGGATTGGAATTGGAGGTGCGAACCATAAAGTAATAGCTCAATCTCAACACTACCTATGTGGTCTATTCTCTACTGAACACTATTGCTTTACTCTGAGAATGCTATATTATATTGTATGGATCTACAACTCAGATACTGAGTTAGATTCCTCAATTACAGATGAGAAAGATATGAGATCTAATTCTGGTAACCATCAGGGTAGAAGACTGGTCTCTTTTTTAGACCAGGGTCCGCCTTTCATGACGGAAAGGAATCGGACATCGTTCCAAGAGAACAACTGGGAATCGACCAGAAATCTACGAGATCGCAAACAATGGGTATACAAAGGGGGAGCCAATCCCCAGAAGGAGAATTGGATGAAATGTGCCAGGAGGTAAAAGAAGACACAATGCAAATTTTGAATTTATCATCCAAGATACTTACCAGTCCACAAATTGAGGTCTTGAAAAAAGGACTCTCTTTTTCACCTAGTAATAATTATCAATTATTTGATGTATTTAAAGATCTTAATTTGTTTGCACGAAAATTGATTTTAAATAAATTATTTTCGGACAAAACAGCTAATCCAGAATCACCTCTGCCAACGGCAACAACATCGGTGACAAATGCGACATGTGATTCCATCATGATAAATGACAAGATCAAAGTTAAATCCCGTTTCAATCCGCCTCTTTCTAGCTGTCCCTGCAGTAGAAGTATATGTTAAGGCTATGACCCAAGATATTATCAAGTTACAACCCACCAAATTTAGCAATTTGAGTTGTGATGAAAATCAAGCTTTAAAAGAGCTGAAAGAATGGACTGATGTAATCATCAAACCCTCAGACAAGGGTGGAAACATTGTTATCTGGCCAACAGAAATGTATATTCATGAGGCATTAAGACAACTCAGTGATAAGACTTGCTATGAACGCCTATTAGGTGATCCAACACCTGATTTTGTGGAAAGCTATAATAAAATCATTGATGAAGCTAAAAATGACCTTATTATTGATAACAAAGAACATACATTTCTGATATCAAATAAACCAAGAATAGCCACTCTTTATTTGTTACCTAAGGTACACAAAAATGCAAAGATTCCTCCCGGCAGACCAATTATCTCAGGTAATGGAAGTTTATGTGAGAATGGTAGCAAATTTATTGATTTTCAACTTCGTCCATATGTATTAAGTTTGTCCTCATATGTGAGAGATACTATGGACGTTCTGAAACGACTCAATGATATCAATGTAAATCATGAAACACTATTAGTGACTTGTGATGTATAGAGCCTATACACTTCAATTCAACATGAGGCAGGATTCCAGGCAGTACAATACTTTCTTACTATGGCTACAAATACTGACTATATTAAAAACAATTTTGTTCTAAGTTGTTGAAATATACTCTTACTCACAATTATTTTGTGTTTAATGATGTATTTTACTTACAGAAAAGAGGTACTGCTATGGGGTCTTCATGTGCACCAACCTATGCTAATATCTACTTAGGAATGTTGGGAAAGAAAACGGGTATTTACTGATGATAATTCTGAATTTACTGATCATGTCACCATTTGGCTGAGATACATCGATGACATTTTGATCATTTGGGATGGAACACAAGAATGTCTGGATGTATTCATTAGTAAACTAAACACTAATGATCTTAATTTGAAACTCACTCATACTTAGGATGTAAAGCAAGTTGATTTTTTGGACATCACGATCAGCAAAGATGAAGAAGGCAGGATTGTCACTGACCTTTACCGTAAACCAACCTCCACCAACAGCACTCTTCATCATTCCAGTTCACATTTTCCTCCAACCCTACGTGCTATACCTGTAGGTGAATTTCTTCATGTTAGACGAAACTGTTCAAAAATAGAACTGTTCAAAGTAAGAGCAGATGAGTTGAGGAATCGACAAAAAAATAGAGGTTATAGTAATTCCTCTATAAAAAAAGCCTATCATAGAGCTCTTTACACCGAAAGAGATAACTTACTGTCTCCTAAGTTGAGAACTAATACAAAGGAGACAGTTAGATTTATCTCAACTTTCAATGAGGATTGTCGAAAAATAGAGTATATTCTGAACAGACATATTAATGTCTTAAAAACAGATACCCATATAGCAACTTTAATTGGGGCTAAAAATAATCGTGATATCCTAGTTCAGAGTCACTTCAGTAAAAAGAAGAAAAATACTAGACCTTTACCTGATGGTACTTTTGGGTGTGGACATTGTAAATTCTGCCCTTTTATGTACAAAATCAATACCATTATTGACAGGACAGGAAAGACAAGATATCTAAAAGGCTTTTTCAACTGTGGTACTTCTGCCGTTGTATATTGTTTACAATGTCCGTGCCAACAGAAATATGTTGGTATTACTAGTAGAGAGCTCAGAAAAAGGCTTGGCGAACATCTGTGTAATATACGTAATAGTATTGCAGATGTTGCTAAAGGCAAGACTTTAACTTCGGTAGCCAAACACTTCTTTGATAAACATTGTTCCAAACCCATACTTAAATGTTGGGTTTTGGAAAAAATCAGTCTGGGGATAAGAAAGGGTAAACTTGAATCAGAATTACTGAGGGCAGAGAGCAAATCGATAGCGTTACTCAATACTGTAGTCCCAGGTGGACTTAATGAATACAATAACTTTAGCATATTTTTATGAGATTCTATTAACGCTTTCTTAGTCTATTAAAGTAGTAGATTGTTTTATTTATGTGGCTCTGTGAATATTGCCTTATCGTTGATTGGTTCCGTTAAATTTAAATCACATATACTAACCACACAATTTATATAGTATTGTTTGAGAGTTGAATATAATGCAGATGGAATCCCCCTTTAGACAGATCAGGATTGTTGGTGATGCACATATGTGACTTTATACATTTTTTAATATTATTATTGGTTCTGTTACTTATAATAAATTGGTTAGACTATTATAAGTAATTCTTTTGTTTACTATTTGTATAGGCATCTCAATATATTTATCTTTTAAGAAATAGAGTAAATGTATGTTCCTGATATATCAAAGACTAATGTATAGGACCTTGGATATGCAATATTATATTTGATACTTCCTGTGCTACCCCTGATCTCTTATTTATAATAGAGTAAGAAATATTAATCTGTTATAACTGCTCTTCTTCATGCAGATCTTCATATATGTTTAATTTAGGATTGATGCTGTACTTCTATTTTGAAGAATGTGATTCTATTTTTATATATCCACCTTAAGTTCTAATTATAATATTTCCACCTTAAGCTCTAACTTTTCTCTGTCTCCGTAGCCTTGGTTACAAGTCAGCTGATTGCAAATATGTTGCAGATGTGAGATTCAAGTGAACCATCTTACCTACGTAATAAAAACTAAGGCGCCCTCTTCAGTCTTTATGATCCCTGTGGAAGCTGGCGCGAAACGGGCACGTCGGATCTGTGCTGCGTGTCTCCCGATGATGACGTCACTCCTTAGGGAGTAACTGATCTGCACAGTAATGTCTGTACCTCCGTTGATGGTGTATGCCTGTTATTCGTTGGAGAGTAGGTAAGTGCGCCAGTGGTGTGAATAGTCCCAGATAGGGAGTGTAGGATAGCTTTATATAGGTAGGTAAATGGGTAAATAGTGGGCCCTTATCTGCCTAATCCACTATACATATGTAAATAGGGCCACAGTGGTACAATATTTCATCACCTACTGGCTTGCATACTTCCTACTCTTCAACGAAACTGATTGTGTTACTTACTTGACTTTTCTGTGTGCTTTATTAAGATCATTGTATATTGAATCTGTATGCTATTATCAATAATATCTGTACTATAGGTACTTAGACTTCTTATGAAGCACATTTAGATTTACATATACTACTTATTTTTTGTGCCTTTAAGGTTGGTATTTGATAATACTTTGTGCAGTATGGGAGACGTGTAGTGTTACGTCTTTTAACAATATTTTGAGTTTTATATATTCAATAAAAGCTAAATTTTAATTTTACAATGGTTTGAGTTATGATTCTCGTTTGCAGGTAGATATTTGTTTGGATGTTCCTTTGGGGGATGGTTGTCTTGGGAATTAAAGGTGTACTTTCCCCTTCTTTCTGTAATGTATTCAATGTTTACACTGCCTAAGACAATCATGCGTTTTTGTTTCATTTATATTTATATATACCAATAATTCTACTATTTATCACAACTAGCTTTACCCCAGTTTTGATTTATTGGCCTCTTTTGAAACTTATATGGATCTATGTATAAAATATTGTTACCGTACTTTGTAAACCTTTTCTGATTCCCTTTGTACTCAATAAAACTGATTGCAAAAAAAAAAAACAGGGCCCTCCATTTTCTGCAGTTTGTTTATATTGTATTTTTCTTTTTTTTTATCCCCTGTACAGCGCTACAGAATATATTGGTGCATTACAAATAAAAGTTATTAATAATAATAATGTATAATTTGGAATCGGCACAAAAATGTCCACAAAATAGTAAACATCCTGGGAAAAGGTGGATATAAAAGATGCAGTTCAAAGAAATCCAAAATTTGACGCATTTCTGTGTCAAAATCCCTTATTCTTATAGAGGACTATGTTTAACTTTGCTCCCGATGAGTGTTGAGCCTTTATTATTTATTTGGTCATATTGTATTCCTATGAATTGCTTCTTTTGGATACAACTTATCCCAGAATATTTGTTTTTGTTGACTTTTCTTTTGCTGATTCCCCATTTCTACAAGTTGGAGCACTAATGAACTGATTTCCAGCACCACTCTCTACCCACATTGGTCATTTGTCCAGAACCTCTCCACTCTTGTTATTTGTGTTCCTGATTAAATCACTTACTTGCCATGCTTGGCTTGGCCATGTTTGTGTTCTTCCTTTGGGATCCTTTGGTGGACACACAGTACATGTGTGATCTGTTGGCTAATCATCCCTCTGCATTTATTGCACTTCTTATGTGTAATGCACAGGCTGTTTATGAGTGTTATATTAATTTTGCAAATTATAATTATTATTTTTTAAGCTTCTCTTTGCTGTTTATTTATTTTTATATTTCACTATTTTTTAGATTTTGTTAAATTTTAGTCTGATATACTTTTTTGTATACTTAGTTTATTAGGTTTTCTATAACTCTTCGCTCTAGTTTTGGGCATAACTCTTCCTATTCTATGCAAATTAATTAATTTATCTTCTTTCAGGAATTGTGTGCTCTGATAAATTACATTTTTTTCACATTAATAGCTAAGAAAAATCCAATTATGTTTTTACATTGTGCAGAAATATTTTACTTCCATGTTCCTCACTACCAAGATGCCTTGGCATGCCATGACATAATCCTGTACAAATTATCACAGCATTAGACATTCCACTTTATATTGGATTTATTGATATTTAACGGTCAATACATTTTTAGAATTAGTGATTTTAACACATTTACTGAGGAGTAAGAACAGTTGTAAAATGAAAATAATTTTTTATAGCATAAAAAGTACAAAAATTAAATATACAGTACAAAGGCCGTCTGAACATAATAACAAATGTTTTCATTTTTTCACACAACATACACTATTTTTAGCATATTTTCAAAAATGTATATGAACAGTACACAATGTCATGCGGTTCTAAAATAGTAAATAATGAATATAACTATAGCATGTGCTGAGACTTTAAAGGAGCCAAAAAAATGCAAAGTGTTTTTCATGGAAAATAAGCGCCCTAAGAGTTAAAAATGCAATTTAAGTTACAGTTAGTTACAGCGCGATGGAATATGTTGGCGCATTACAAATAAAGGATAATAATAATAATTACTAATGTTAAAACAAATAGGGCCGCCTTCTATTTTTTGTAGCTGTATCAGGTTCAGCCACTAGAGGGAGCAGCTATTTTTTACATAGAGCACCTTGACTCAATTGATGCAGTGTTCTGACATACACAAAATAGAATTAGCCAGAAGAAAGTCCTGACTTTTTTCCCCAAAACAGTTAACAAAGATACAGGTATACCCCGCTTAACGCTAACTTTTTGAGTGCTGATTCGCTATAGAGTTCTTTTTCCCTGTAGTTCCTCGCTTAGCGCTAAACCCCACTATAGCAATGTTTTCGACTGCCAAACCCTGTTTAGTCCTTTAAATCCCCGCTCAGTGTTATCCAATTCGTCATAGTACTGTCTGAGAGCTATGGCGATATAATACCCCGTTTATGGCATTTTTCACATAGAGCGACCGGCTGAGGAATGAATGTAGAGCGCTAAACGGGTTAAAACTCTTTAAAATACAGTGTCCTTTTCAGGGGTTTATGAAATTGAATTAACAATTCAGTGGCATAGTATACAGAAACGAAAGATGGAACAACATGCTCCAATACCCAGTTCAATCCAAGTATTCAATGATGTTTTTTAGATACCATCAGAATGGCAGGTCAAGGATTCGCTTTTAACAAGTCAGTTGTCATAAAATGTAATTATAGTGTATTTTCAGAGATGACAATATTGCAATTTTACTGTGTTCTTGAACTTCCTGTAACATGTATAAAGAACCATATTCTTTTACAGATGCTATTAAAGCTGGTATTCTCAAAATGTTCATACAGACGCAATAAATATAAAATTAATCAGATTTCCAAAATTGAAGTATAAGTTGCTTATTTTCTATTTGATTGCTCCATATGCGCTGCATGTTAAAGGATGTGGGGGAGCTGGATGCAGAGCACGCATAAAAGAAATAAACTAACTTACAAGAGCTACAACTTATTGGCTCTTGGACTTTAGCACCAGACTACTGTGGTAAAAATTTAGATCAGAGTCATTGACAAAAAATAGAGGAAAATAAATTATTTGACTAAAAATTCTAGAAATGAATTATCTGTACAAAGTCAAGAAATACTGTTGACTATAATATAAGGCACATATCTGACTATGGGCCTCATTCAATTGCGATTTGGCCAATTGAATAGGGCTCTAAATAAGCACATAGCATATTTTTTTTAAAGAAGTTTTTAGTTAGTGAAAACCTTGCTTTTGGATAGATGCTTACTAACTAAAAACTTCTTTAAAAAATATATGGTATGTGCTTATTTAGGGCCCTATTCATTTGGCCAAATTGCAATTAAATGAGGGCCTATGTTATGATCAATGATTGAGAAATCAGAGGGGGGTATAAGGGTTTTACCAAGACACCAAAATGGGCTGTGATGGGCTGATATACAAGATAGACATACATGTCAATCATCACAGTATTCACTAAGCGCTCTTTCCTAGTTCCAAGCATTCCATTGAGAGGACGACTGTAATCAGCATATTAATGGTTCATTTATTATAAACCACTAGCTATGCTCATTGTCACAGTATTCACTGAAGCATTACTCTGCTTTTGCCAGTGCCTCTTCGTATAATAGCTAATTTTAAAAATAATTTGCAGTGAGATATGAAAAAGTTGTGAATGTGTTTATTATTCAGTTATATTTTTCCACATGATTCCTAGGATTTTTAGATATTAATAAAAATAAAATGTTTTATGAGATGTGTTGCATACACATAGGCTGCTTTTTGCCTATAGAGTGCAGAAATGTATTTATCAAGCTCACTTAGATATGCCTTTAAGGCTGCAATGGCAACTGTACCACAGAAAAAGAGCAATTTCAATGTTATGGTTGGCAATGACTTACAATAATTTCAATGTACACCTATCTTTGAATTACAAAAAGCGTTGGCACAATTTGCTAAACTATTTAGTGACACCATCAAAAATATCAATAGAAAATGCCCAAAGTCCACATTACACAGCAGATATCTGCTCTGTGGTTTCCATATCACTCTGATCATTGACGTGTTTGGGAGAACCATTATGATCCAAGTGCTCAATGGATTTTTCTTCTGTTGAATATGGCTCAGGTTCTTTAACTGCTGAAGGAATTTTATTGATTTTTGCAAATGACTGGTCAATTTCAATAAATGTCTTGTTTTTCGTCTCAGGCAAAATGAAGTACAGGTAGATAGCTGCAGCCAAGCAAATAGCTGCGAACACAAGGAAGCAGTAGTTGTTCAATCCTTCCTGAAAAAACAGAAGTAAAAAAACTACATTACCAGTAAATAAGATTTTGTAAAAAACAAAAAAAAATAGCAAGTGCAAGTCACAAACCAGTCATAGAGGTTAAAACATTTCTAGCTGTGAGCTAGGAATGTAGGCATTGTATCAGAGGGTGCCTGGTGCTATAAAATATGCAGATATATTAGAGTCTATCCTCGACACTTCTGCCAGCAACACTGAAAAAGAAAGTGATATGGAATTATTATACGCTCGGCTTTCAGGACACAGAGGGACTACTTTTTTTTTGCATTGAGGATCAGCTACAAGAGAGAAGCAGAACAAGTTTCAAGTATAAAGTTATTACCTCCTGTTCTTTATTCTAGAATATTTTCATTTGGAGGAATAGGTTGAAGATCTGTCCTCATATTAAAGACTCCATTCATCCGACTAGTCAAAACGTAATAGTAGTGGTGTAAAAAGGTAAGTGCACAAATGTAGTGTAGAAGCCTCTAGGTCTATATGTTTGAGTATTCAGGCCTGTGGTTTATGCATCTATTCTACTGTTTGCCCCTGTAGGCCGTATGGCAAATAATGAGAATTAAACATGTTATTTAAAAAAAAAACTTAAACTTACTTATTTAAAAAAAAAAAAAAAATTCATCCATGTGACCCCATTTGCAGCTCTGATTTGAGCACTGCATTTCTCCTTTGCTACTGAGACACAGGGGTGTAAGAGCCAGAATAATTCTGGGGGTTACAGCTCAATGTATATACAGACTGTAAAATAGCTTATTTATACATACATACAGATATAAAAAAATCTGGGGAGGTTGGGGATTTGTTACCCCCAGTTCCTACACCCATGTTGAGACACTTTTAGAGTATTCTATGTAAGTTACGTGGGGGTGTGTTAGTTCACACTGTTTTGGGGCTCAGGAGCATCCCTGTGAATAGCCATGCACACGCCCTAGCAAAATACAGAACTCAGAGGTAACACATGAACCAGAGGACATTATATCACCCCTTGATCACCCCTCATTTTGACCCCCAAGACCCTGAATACTTCTGGGGGCAGGTGGGATCTAAATTGATAAGGTGCACTTCCTGGAGATGTGCTCTTGGCCACTATAGCACCAATGACCCCACCATTACAGTGACCTCTGGCTGGCAAGTACCCTAGCGGGCATGGACATAGGAATGATCCAGAAGGAGCAGGAGGTAGTGGTATCCAATATTTATAGCATGATGCGTTTCATGGGCTGAGGATATACAGGGTCCTGGGAGGGTACCATCAGGGGAGGGAAGGATAATTATAAATTACCATTAGATTGATCCAGGTGGCACTCTGTGGATGTTTAACCTATTAATACAGTCACACTAGTCCTGATTGAAAAGGTATAGGGATTTTTTTTAATTGAATCAAAATTGCACTTTTACTATTATAGCCTGTTGTTGAGAACAAAAGTGTGTGAATCTTTAAACAAATTGTGTGTTTATTCAACATGTATTGGTGCTTGATATTTAGTATTGGATACGTTTCTTACAATTCATTTGGGTGAGATTTGATGCATAATACATTTTCATTTTATTATGCATTTTTGTATTTTAGCAAACGTTAGTAAGTATTGTTGTGGAGTATGGCATGTCACCTACTTTCAAATTCTCTAAGGCAGTGGTTCTCAAACCTCTCCTCAGGGCTCCATAGACAGGTCACAATTTCAATTTAATGTGAACACAGGTGAGGCAAAAAGTATTTAAGAAGGCAATGGAGCCTCTAATTTCCTCACCTGTGTTCACACACTGTTAAATTGAAATTTTGACCTGTCTGGGGAGCCCTGAGGAGAGGTTTGGGAGCCAGTGCTCTAGGGTGTGTACCTACAGTTAATATATACTTTTATGGGGTCTTCTGATGTTATGAGTATTTTCACTGGGTTAATCATAGTATGTTTCTTTTACATTCAAAAGGTGTGAATAACTGTGTCACAAATAAATGTAAACCTTTATACATTTGGTATCAGTGTGCTCAACAGGTTTTCATTAGTAGATTCATTTTCAAAGAAAGGATTATTAGATTGGTAGATTAAAATGATGACATTTTTTTACTACATACATTGCATTATATTTTTCAAACATTCAAAAATAAATAACAACCATACTGCTAGAAAGCATGTTGTTTTTTTTCTATATCTCTATATAAATATGCACACAAGAATGAAAGCTTAAACAGTTGAATAGCAAAATGTTGAATACATGTGCAGCCTCCAAAGTCACTGAACCAGGCACTCTAATTAAAGGTTCACTGTAGTCATCATACTATAGGATTTCATGTTTTTAATTAATCACTAATTAGCTTTTAAAACCTTCATTAGAACTGTTTCCAAAGGATAGCAGTCCTGCTTCTCTCCACCCCCATTAGATAGCCAGAGGGAGGGAGATACTGTTCTAAAATGTCTACTAGATCAGGCTCTCAAACAAACTAGGAGCACAGGTTATTTTCTATTATATTCTTAAATGTTAATATGAACCAACACAACATAACAATCTTCACAGGATACTGTAGATACATATTTTGCTTTTCAGCTGGATAATTATTCTTGTGAAAACATGTTGTGTGGCTTTATTTTTGCCAGTAGGGTTCATCATTGATGGTACCTTAATAAAAAATAACTACAATATACTACATTATTACCCTTATTAAAGCTTGTGATTAATTACGTATATGGTTTTAATCTAGTATTTTTATTTGAACAATAAGAAAACATTGCATTTTCTTTGATAACAGCAGGGTGTTAATACAACTCTCAGCATGCTTATTGCATGCAGCGCAGCCGTATTATTTAATATATAATCCCCATTTTTGCAAATGCAGGAGTCTTGAATGTTTTCTCTGTAGACAAAAATAGCTTATTACAGATTCAAATTAAATATGTGTTCTGATGAACTAAAATGATAATTATAATTGATTTGCAAAATGTAGTACAGGAAATTATTTAGTTCAAAGCTTAGTTCATTATTGCATGAACAGATATTTTAATGACTGATACTATGATAGATATCTTTTACATATCATTATTGTCATTACAAAGTCATCCATGGTAATAAGGTAAGTGGCAACCTATAAAATATAGAAAGAGTGGAGCTAGACAAAAAGAAATGTTAAGCTTTGAAGGAAACACTATCCATGTATATGCAGACACCTTACCAATAACCTTGAAAAAATGAAGAAAACTCTCTATTGACATTGCTACTATCACAAAAATAAGGTAAGATAGGGATTTCCAATAAAAAATGATAGAAAAATACCCCCAAAGCTACTGAGAGCTCCTCACTATAGAGAGGAACATCAGACCAAGCTAACCTTTCATCTGAGGACTCGGACCTGGATTCTGTCTCATCAAAGCCCTCAGTACCAGCCTACAAAGGACCCCCATTCAATTGCAGTTGCCTTCATGCCGGCCGTAGGTCTGCAGGCTTGAAATTTGTAATAGTTACAGAGCATTTCAATTGAACAAGTCCTCAGCTACCTGTCCGAAAGCCTAAACTGTAAACCACGCAATCGTAAGCAGCATTTCAGAGCATGATCATGATCAATTAAGCAAGGCCATAACTACTGATTTAGAAATAGCCAATAATAAATGAGACCGTCATCATAACGTTAGTAAAACATGGAGATTACACGTCGATCAATTAGCGTTTTGAAGTCCGATATGCGATCAGACTCGCATCCGGCATACAAAATAATAAAAATGAATAAAGTAAATGTTATAGTCCATGCGGGTGGCCTGATATGTATTTACTCCTTGATTCCCGAGAATGCTATAACACAGAAATAAAATGTTAAAAAAATATTTTTTATTGCAGATTTGTGAGCTTGAGACTGTTGTGCATTTAATTCTAATGTCTTTCATCCCTTTCCCCGTCTTTTAAAGTACAGTATTGATTTTTTATTTCCATTTACAGTGCTATGATCAGGTGCTTAACTGCCTTGCGAGTCCTATCTGGTACTTGTAGGATTTCCTTCTATATTTGCCATTTACAGGTGTGAAAACATTTGCGGGCTTGAGGAATTGTAGCAATTGAATAGCGATTTGCGATTGTAATCGCTGGCTCAGAGTTATGATTTTGACAACCACAGGGATTTTCAACTTGTAACTCGCAAATCGTTTGCAGGTAGCTAAAAGACGCTAATTGAATAGCAAATTAGTTCACTGGTTACATTACAGGCTCCAGTAAGTAACGTTTGCTTAATTGAATTGGGGCCAAGGTATGGCAGTTAAATGGCAAACACAAATTTATACTTATACGTCAGTTTTTCCAATTTGTTGCAATATGAAGTTTAATAATGCCAAAAATGGTTGAAAAATGTTCTTTACTTGCTCAATTTAATGTTTTGGGAAATATTCCCCACAGACATAACTGGGAGGTAAATAATTACTGTCTGCTATATATGTTATTGATCAATTGTTCCATTTTTCCGCAAATCCTTTTTGTAGTGGGGCATGACCGCCAGGTATGTAAATATCATCCTTCAGAATGGTAAATACATTCTTGTCTACAGCTAAAACTAGAAAGTTTTAAGCTTCTAAACTATATTTTGTTATCAATAGTTGTATTAAACTCATGTTCTCAAGGTCTCTTGAGTTTAGACACTGATGCAATGTCTTGTGTATTTAACTGTCTATAGAGAAAACTTAAAGCTCTGGTGTTTAGGTTGTTTAAAAAAAAATCTCAAATGTCATAAGGGACCTACCTGTTTTGGGTAAATAATTAATAAAATAGGTTATCTGTAAATAAGAGTGTTAAGACCCACAGATTAGGGGCTATGTGCCACACAACACCACCTGCTTTTCGCTTACATGAATTCCTCTATGTTGTGAATTTGGGGTTATTTCTCAGTGTCCAGTCTGCATAGTCAGATCAAGATCAACCAGTCCTCATGATTCAGGAACACAGGAAAGCAATACTACCCCCAGTGGTTAGGAGCAGAGTTGCGGGCAGAGTCCTTAATAACAATTCCAATGGTTAAAATTATTATATTTCCTGAGAATGAAACACACCTCAAATTATATATGTTCAACTGACAACATTTATTCATTATATAGTATTTGTCCACACGCAGTCCCAGCATGTACCCATCACCACACTTCCCCCTAGGGAGGCGGTCAGCCGACAGGCCCATATTAGGACTTTCCTCCCGCTCTGTGTACCTGGCAGGGAGTCTTTTAATGTTTCTTGATCCAGGAAAAGTCTTACGTGTTACCATTCCTGTCCGGAAGCCTGCATGACACGGAGGCTAATATTGTATACAAGGTGACTTAGTGCCCCCATCATCTCTAAGTCCTGTTAATAATGTTTTATAAATCCTCCCTGTCCACTCAAACATCTACTGAGAGGGGGTCCAATTAGCAAGCCATTGTCAGTTAATTCTTAAGACAATGTTGAAATATGTTGCCTTACTTATGCTTCTAGCTCTGTTATGAAATACATCCCTTCAACAAGTAATATTAAGCAAGTCGCTAGCCCAGAGCAAATTCTGAACACATCATTTCTTTAAACATTACCCATACAAACAACTTGTCACATTCCTTAGCAAGTCCCATGTCCATTGAAATATTTAGCAATCACACAGTCTGGGGTTACAAATAACAGAGTCCATGATTCAGGTAGGAGGTTCCCCCCCAGGGTCTACAATAGTCCATAGTCCAAAAAAGTTCAGTGGGGGCTCTTCTGGGCATGACAAAGAATAATTGGTTTGTTTTTCAATTCCCCACTGTTCTTGAAGTGATTCAAATGGAATTATTTTGCCATTAGCTATAAAATGTACAATTCACACTAAGTTGAAACCATATCTTGCTCTTTTTGTTAAGTATTGAACATTATTTTGTATACTTTTTTCACAAGTTAAGCACCCTGTTGCCTGCCTCTCTCTCTCTCTCTCTCTCTCTCTCTCTCCCTCTCTCTCTCTCTCTCTCTCTCTTTCTCTCTCTCTCATTCTCTCTAATTCTAAAAATTAAATAAAATTAATATTGTCCTTTATTTTCAGGTTTTTCTGTCAACAGAAATTAAATATGCTAACTTTTTTTACATCCAACAAGAATGCAGGTAACAAGAAAAAAGTCCAAGTCAGTTACATAAAAATAAAACAATAAATGTAATAAATAATTTAAAATAACTGCACTGATTTATAATTAAGATTTAAAAACAAGTCTATGTTTCCTAAGCATATTGCTCAAGCAATCACAGAGGTCATTAGCATAGTGTCTCAGGACAATAATTAATATGACAGCGCCTAAAGGACTTTTTCCAACTTTTCTTTGCAAAACAAAAATATCAAATAATTTGTACTTGTACATAGGGTCATGAGTGTAACCAGAAGGTTATGAAAGGACATAAATGTTTATTGCCAAAGGCTCAAAATGTACTCAAAGCTATGCCACGCAAAGGCAAATAATAACAGTACTTATATCCTAAATGTTGCAATCATTCTACTGATAAGCAGATAAATATTTTTACAATATGCTATTTGAAGTGCAACACTTAAAGGACCACTGTGCTCATTTTTGTTCTATGTATTATTGCAACTAACTAAGGACCTGATAAAAAGGCAAAATCACAAATATAAAAACATAACAGTATTACATGCTTCACTAAAACACACTAATGTTGCAGAATAATCTAAACTGCTATGTATTACATGGCATTTATTATTTTTTACCATATGATTGCTAAGATCTAGAACCACTCCATGTGGCCCCTAAAATACAGTGCAATTCAAACACTCATAACACCAGCAAAATCCTGAGCACTTAGTGGGACATGTAAACATTAGAAAAGGACCATGCACAATAAAATATGAGGCTTACACATTATAAAGCCATATAAAAAGTGCTGTCCTCTCTTTTAACTATAGATAGCATGGCTCAATCCCGTATCTTAAACACTACATATAAACAATGCTAAACTATCCATGTACAAAACACACCCGTAGGAGTTAACATCTACAAACACTTTTACTTTTCTATAATAATTCTGCTAAGTGTATTCACCTGCTGTAAATTATTATTATTAAACTAATAACTTGCTGTTATAAATGACGGTATCATGTTATCTAGAATTGTCTGTGCTGGCTCTCACTGTACTGTCTGTCTCTGTGCTGTCTCTTTCTCTCTGTGTTATATGGTGAGTATGCTGTCTCTCTCTCTCTCTCTCGCTGGGGTCTATGTGGCATGTTGCAACGCTTGCTGTGTTGTGTGGCACATTCTCTCTCTCTCTCTCTCTGCTGTCTCTCTCTGTGTGGTCTGTCTGTGCTCTCTCTCTCTGGGGTGTGTAATAGTGGCTGTTTTGCCACTTGCTGTGGTGTGTGGTGGCCCTTGCTGTGTTGTGTGGTAGGTGTTCTCTCTCTCTCTGCTAACTGTCTCTCTCTACTGTCTGTCTCTTTCTGTGCTGTTTGTGTGCTGTCTCTCTCCCTTTGCTGTACATCTCTCTGTGATGTGACTCTCTGTGCTGACTCTTTCTCTCTTTGCTGTCTCTCTTTCTTTGATGCCTCTCTCTCTCTGCAGTCTCTCTCTGTGCTATCCCTTCTCTCTGCTTTCTATCTCTCTCTGCTGTCTCTCTCTCTCTCTATGCTGTCCCTCTTTCTCTATGCTCTGTCTCTCTCATGGCTGTCTGTCTCTGTGTGCTGTCTGCTTCTCTCTCTGTGCTGTCTCCCTCTTGGTGTTGTGTCTCTCTTTGCTCTCTTTCTCTCTCTGCTGTCGTTTTCTCTCTCTCTCTTTCCTGTCTGTCCTCCTCGGTGTCTGTACAGTTTATGTCTCTTTCTTTGCTGTCTGTCTCTAGCTTATCTGTCTGTATCTCTCTGTGCTGTCTCTCTCTGTGTGCTTTCTCTGTGTGTGTGTGTGTGCTGTCTCTCTTATTGCTGTCTGTCTCTATCTATTTCTCTCTCCCTCTTTGCTGTATCTCTTTCTCTGTGCAGTGTCTCTCTATGCACTATCTCTCTGAGCTTTCTTATTTTTTTCAAATAAATTGCAGCCTTATAGGACCTGATTGGCATAGGGGTTGAATCTGTGTGATGGAGGGCCTTGAGGCCCTCTGGCCTAGGAGCTACTGTATCTGTGCCATGGGGGTCTAAATAGACCCCTATGGTTATAGTTAATAGTGGGGATCAGGTGTGAGGAGGGCAGAGAATCCACAGGAGTTCCCTTCACTGAGTGGGAGGAGGGGATCCCTGGGGTTCCCTCCAGCGTAGGAGGGGGAATCCCTGGGGTTCCAACATTTAACAGCATTGTAAATGGGGGAATCCTAGGGATTCCTATGCTTATAGGGGTAGGGGTATAAGGGAGGAGATCCAAGTTTGTTGCTGTTTAGTGCACTTTTTAACCCCTCAATTGTGTAGGATGTAAGGAATAAAGCCTTATATCTAACTCAATTAAATAGTTATGGTGTTTTCAACATCAGATTTGATGCTTGATTCATTTTCAGAGGCTTTTTCTTCCTCTACCGGTGGGTTTCACTATGCGTAAGTTTAGGTTGTGAAAAAGGGCTTTCGCATAATATGTGATTTGCGCATAGCATTGTTCAAAGCGATTTTGATCGCTTGGAGGAAAATTTGATTGTAATAGGTCTCTTGCTAAAACTAAGCACTTTCAAAGTTGCCATAACAGTGAAAACATTCACATATAAGTCTTTCTAATACTTGTTAAGCTATATTTGTAAAAAAATAGACACACTGGTAATATTGTTCTGGTAATTGTTTCCAACTGGTATTACCCATTACGCAAAAAAACAAGTTTCAATTATGGTAGAGACCAATTAAAATTACAGTTAGAAGCACCATGGAAGGCCATGGATCTTGCTGAACAAGAACAGCTGGGTCCAGATATTTAATGACACGGTAGCAGCTGTCTGATTTTATTTCTTTAGGGCAGATACTGGCATATGTGTTTTACTGAAGGGGAACTGGGGTTTCTAAAAAATAAAACAGAATACTTGACTATGCAAAAGATCAAGAAGAGTTTTTTTTGTCGATTGGTTCCTATAGAAATTTGGAGGTTTAGGAAATATTATAAGGCTACTTTCTAATTACTGGGTGCTGGAGGTATTCATGATACTAAACAGAAGTTATTGAGTTTCCATTAATATTTTTGGAACCCAAATAGGATTCTCTGGCTGAATTCGTTTTGGTCAGATAATAAACATGAAATTAATGGACCACTGGGGTTATTTTTTTCTATATGGTCTTTTTAATAACTAATATTGCTTACGAGCAAAATGTTGTTAGAAAGTACAAAAATTAAATGAAACTATTCTTTATTCATTATTAATTAAAAAAATATCTTAATTACTTTTAGAGCATCAATTTTGTGACAAAAAAGAAAACTTTGCTAAGGTTTAAAAAAAATGCTATTTTGAATGAATAATTGAAAAAAAATTATAGTTCCCATGTCCGCCTTAAACTACAAGGCAACATTCATGTATTTTATCACCAACACACCATTCATGGAAAAAAATGTTGGTTCTTCTTCCAGTACAACGTATTCTCCTCTTCTATAATACAAAGTCGACTTGGTAATGTATTTAACGCAAAGTCTGACATTTTCAAAGACTTTTCAAAGTCTGATCTGTATTAAAACAGTAACTAAACACAATAAAAAAGATGAATTGAAGAAGCTGTTAGACTATTCCGTCATTAAAATAGTAATTTTGCAGTATCAGTATAATTCTCATTTGAGGAGACTGTTCGTGTTATATCAGTCATTAATCATCTACAAATGTGAAGGGAGATGTTCAAGTTAAGTAAAATGAATACTGGAGATAGCTGTATATTTCCACTGTGTCAACTATTTGAAGAGGACACTAATCTACTTTGAAGATGGATACCACTAATATAATACCCTGTGTAAACTTCTCAAACAAAACATATATAATATAGAATGTATGTTTAAGGTAACTTAGTCAAAAGGTGATCAATATTGACGTTGTAACTGTAAAGTTACTCCCCTTTAAAAAGTCAGTAGTTGTTTTAAGACATGTTTATGATTTTTTTTAAATGTATTAACAGATGTAATACAGTTGAGGAGTTATAGAGTAAAAGATTTATCGGTAATGCGTAGAAGAACTATTTTAAACAAATGTAGTAATTAAGTGAAAACAGTTTGCATTAGGGGCATATACAGCAAAGGAATTTCAGTATGGATGTATTGCTGATTTATTAAACACACACTTTCCAGGTCTTTGAAACGAGCAGACTAGATTGATCTACTGATTGGTTCTTACACAGGGCCAGCTGCCTAGGGGTTCGCCTCTTATATGGGTGTCTAATCAATGCAAAATAAAATATTGTTTTCTTTATTTATTTTTTATCTCTTTGCTGCAGCTACTCTGTCCATGGTTGGAAGATGGAACTGATTGGGACACAGTGAAAGCTCACACCTTGGCACCTTCTGATTGGCTGAAATGTGATTGATAGCCTTTTCAGCCAATCAGAAGGTGCCATTGCCAATTTTCTTTTGGAAAAGGCTCTAGGGGTCTCATTAGCGTCTGGGAGGTCCGCGAGTGCGGAATTCCGTAATTTTTTTTATTTTAGAGTGTGATTTCTTGAAGGGCCGAGCTGTGGCAGAAGAGGAGGATCACGGGGACATCACGCCCGAGGTAAGTTGAATGTATATTATGTTTATTTTATTGTATTCTGTGTGTATGCATTTAGTAATAATCTAATGTTTATTTTTAACAGGGGCCGAGCCAGAGAAGACAATAAGAAGGACAGGGACATGCTGGAGTTGAGTTGAATATTTAGAATGTTTATTTTTATTATGTAGTGTGTTGTACTATTTTTTTCCCCCCTAAGGTGGTGATCTGAAGGGACATCTGCAAAGGTATGTGGTCTTAATTATTCTATTTTAGGTTAGATTTAGGGTTTGTGTATGTAGATAGGATTTATTGTATGTTAGATAGGGGGTATGTATTTTAGATAGGGGGTATGTATGTATTTCAGATAGGGGGTATTGAATTTTAGATAGGTGGGTATGTATGTATTATACATAGGAGGTATTGTATTTTACATAGGGGTATGTATGTATTTTAGATAGAGGGTATTGTATTTTATTTGCATTGTATTGTATTGTATTTTAATGTAATGTATATATTTTGTATGTATTTCCTTTTCAGGTGTGTAATATTTTTTATTTTTTTAAATGTAGCTTTTTCATTTTTTGTAACTTAGGCTTTTTTATTTTCTGTGACTTAGGTTTTATTATTTTTTGTGAGTAAGGTTTTATTATCTTCTGTAATTATTGGGGTGGGGGGTTATTAGCGGTCCTGGAGGACCCTCATAGCACTTATGGGGTTAATGTTAGGCTTCTAACTGTCCCATGAGGGTCTTTATATACCCTTATGGGACTAATGGGGTTAAATAGAGGCTTTTGAGGGTCTATATAGACACCCATAAGAGATCGGGTTAAAATAGTGTAGTGCTTACACTTTGTGTCATGGGGTCCTGGATAACCCTCAGGGCACTTATAGTGTTATTACATGGGTTAATTAGTGTGCTATAGGGGTCTATATAGTTGAGGCACCCAGTACACTCACGTTGTGTGTCAAACAGCATTTCCACACTTTTTTATTGCCCCATCATTTTTGACGGGCAAGTCGCTAGTATATATATATATAATTGCATATACATTTCGCTCATCACATCTACATTGGGAAAACAAATAGTGTCCAAATTACACCACCACATCACATATATCAAGTACTTGGGGAACATTTTATTATTTGTTGTTCAGCCGTGTCCGACTCTCTGTGATCCTATGGACTGCAGCACATTTAGCTAGGTCTCTACCTGTGCTGTTCCACAAGGTTTGCATGCCAAAGATACTGGAGTGGGTTGCCAGTTCTTTCTCTAGTGGACTGGGATTTGTCTGACCTCTCTGCTATGACCTGCCCACCTACAGTGGCCCTACATGGTATGCTCACATCTTCATTCAGGCACACAAGCCCCTTCACCACCACCACTATGGAATGACCTAGCTCTATGTGTCTCTATGTGTGTTCCTTAAATTATGTGTATTGCAATTATGTGGAATCTGTAAATATGTGTAATAAAGGATTAAGTGTAAAATTGTAAATAGTAGAAGATAAATTAACAAAACTGCAAATTACTGCACTCAAAATACTCCTGCTCTCTCTCTCTCAAAAACCTCCAACTCCGGGACCTGCGTACTACTTCATCTGAAAATACAACACAGTCAATGCATGGGTGGGTGGAACCAAAATTTATAATCTCCATCTGTAAATCATCTGCGGCTAGACCACTTTCTATTGGCTGAGAGGACTGTGTCGCAGTACGTTAATTGGATCATAACAGCCAATCTCATCTCGGCCAGTGCCTTAACAGCTTGCGTGCGCGGAAAGGATTGACAGGCTTGCGTCAATGGTCCAGAAGGTCGCTCCATGGTTGAATGTAATAGCACAGTAATTACGCAGAATTTCAAGCCTGCAGGCTTTGCGCATGTGCCGTTGCCACTATGGGCTTGCAATTTAATGTGGCCCACAGTGTGGGAAACAAAGACAATTGATACATCCGCTGAAACCAAATTAGACACTGCACAGTTATAACCATTCTGAGGATGGCATAAAATAGACAGAATATACATAATGCATACCTAATAATGCTGCTGTAGTTTAGAAATATTGATGGCGTGCAAATTAAAAAAAAAAATTAAACACACAAATGCATGTACGCTACAATTAAAGTTCTAGTTTAGGGGTATCCAACCTTTTTACATAATGGGCCATATTGGATCTTTTCTCACAAAAAGATCTAGTGATGACATTTAATCAAAATAAACCTATACATTTATTCATAAACATAATTCAAATGAGACATTAAATCATTATTATTTATCACTATAACACTAATTTAACACTGATCCAGCAATGTGACACTGCTTTTGCTAGCACAAGGGATGATATTTGTTCTTGCATTGAAGGGGAATATGTGTTACCTGTCAGTGATCTGAACATTTTACAGATTGGTTGTATCAACACACAAATGTAGTTATGTTAGGTATATAAAACTGAGTGGAAAATATTTATTTGGTCAGAAGCATACAGTAGTGTTCTGTGGAAACCCCATAAAAATGAAGTAGAGGATCCCTGGGTCTACATTGGACAAGTCTTAGTTTACTATAAATAAATATATTGAATGTAAATACATTGTGAACAGCAAATATAAAGCTGCTTATTTGCTATAAGCTTTGGGTAGAGAGAGAAATAGAGACAGACTTGATCTAATATTTATAGCTATTGAATGGAGGTCTCCAATGCAAAATAACCTGGGGTAAGTATGTTCCTGTAGCGGTGAACAAAAAAGTAAAAAAGAACACCTTTCTATATAAATAATTATCTGCTCTTCTCCCATAATAAACACAGGTCAACCACTGGCTCCAGAGGAGGAGCTACCGGCGGTGAAAAAGGTGCAAGGCAACGAGGCCCCTGGCCTCTGTGGTGCCCCGCTGTTTCTGTGGACCTCCCGAGGGTCCCCCTTTCCCCTCCAACTAATGAACTACCCTCTAACTTTTCACAACTTCCTACCCATGTAAACTCTCACTGTCTTCCTAAACCCTGCTATTCCATGTCTGCCTCTTTCATTCCCTTTAGATTGTAAGTAGCGAGTTTCCATTCTTGTAGGATGCTTTGGAATAAAGCACTTTTCACAAGACTTGAAGCTCAAAACAGGACCATCCTTTTTCTGCAGTTGTTAATATTGCATAATGTATACTTCCTCTTCTAATCCCCTGTACAGAGCTACGGAATATGTTGGCGTGTTACAATTAAAAGATAATATACATAAATATATATATATATATATATATATATATATATATATATATATATATATATATATATACACTTAAATAATACACATAATAATAAAAATGAATGAGGATACTGTTCTAGTCCATGCGGGTGGCCTGATATGTATTAACTCCTTGATTACCAAGATTGATATAACACGGAAATTAAAGATTTGTGAGCTTGAGACTGTTGTGCAATTAATTCTAATGTCTTTCATCGCTTTCCCCGTCTTTTAAAGTGCAGTATTGATTTTTAATTTGCATTTACAGTGCTACGAACAGTTGTAACCCCCTTGTGAGTCCTATCTGGTATTCGTAGGATTTTGTTCTACATCTGCCATTTACAGGTGTGAAAATATTTGCGGGTTTGAGGAATTGTAGCAATTGAATAGCGATTTTCAATTGTAACAACCGTAGGGAGTTTTATCCTGTAACCCGCAGATCATTTGCGGGTAGCTAAAAGATGCCAATAGAATAGCAAATTAGTTTACAGGCTACATTACGGGCTCCAGTAACCAACAATTGCTCAAATGAATAGGGCCTATGTCCAGCAAATAGATATATGCATTTTACTTGTAAATGTAATGGTCCTTAAAATAGAGAATCCTCCTGAATTATGGACATACTATTATGTCAATAAAAGTCAACTAATAAGCTGTATTAGTGTTCACTAGTTGATGAAAACAAGGGCCTTTGATGCAGGACATGTCAGTAATGTGTTTGAAACTTACTTTATATATACAAACCAGAACCTTCATGTGTATTTAAAGAAGTAATTACTGCTATATGAATATATACCATCTCTGATATTTCAGTACAATTTAATTGGTTGTGAAGAGCATAAAGAGACATATATACGAAGCTGAGAATTTTTTGGGAATTCATGAATATGTCATTTCTTAGTAAATCTGCTCCATAGAGTTCTTCAAGACATTTCCAAGATTCTCATCGTAACACAACTGGCCCAAACATGTCTTTTGGACTTGGGCTATTAGTTAACATTTACCTGAATTAAAGGAAAGAGAAGTCCAACTGCAAAATTGCTGATCCAGTTTACCGTTCCAGCTATCATAAAAGCTGCTGAACGATGAGACTGTTGAAAAAACTCACCAACCAGGACAAATGGGATACCACCTGAAATAGCAAATAAATATTAGAAAATTAATTGAAAAAAACTACCAAACATATCATTAAATAATTACTCAGCGGGATATAGGAAAAAGTAAATTAATTAATCATGTCTAGACAGACCAATAGGCTATTGTTAGAGCTATACCCAGTGATAATTGTTCTTTTATAGCACATCATTTTGTCAGCACCAAGGACATCATGCCCCATGATTTTTTTGCACCTGAGACTCTGGGAGATAAAGTGACATGCCTAAGATTACAATGGTAGCCATGTATCAGTGTCAGTGATGCCGACATCACATACTAGGAAACTAATAAGCATACATGTTAGAGCACGGAAAATGGCATCTATCCCTCTATATCAAAACAATGGACAGGGAAAACATTCAATATAAAGTAAGCAACATTGTAAAATACCAAACATATTAAAGATTCCCCTGGTAAATGTTTATAATCTTAATATATTTTTGAGTTTAAATGTCTAGATCTTAAATGTGAAGCATGTATGCTTGTACAACTCAGGATTGGAAAAGGATTGTAGTGGGTTTAAAATGTAAAGAATAATAATTAATGAACACGGCACAGTATATATCTATAAACATAATACAAAAATAGATAAAAGCCCATTATAGTCATATCAACATGGCAGGGTCCTAAATGTCATATTATAGTATTAGCTATGATCCCCAAAGGCATTCCTCCTCACTGGAAGACTCTACTATACTATACCGTAGCCCCAAATCTGACTAACGGGCTGTCTGATGAATTGCTACCATATACAAGTGTCATCTGTTATTAATATTACCATAATAAAATCTACAGCATCGGACATGTAACTTAGCAATTATTAACACAGATTCCCTTTAGTGAAACAATACAAGCAATCCTAGAAAAAAACACTACACAACACACTGGTATGTCTGAGATATGGCAGGAATATATATTTTTCGGTACTTGTAAAGGTGCAATTCTGGGTGCATACCTGTGCTCTGTTAATTTTTTCTTTTGCATCTCTTTTTGACATATTTCCTCTCTATTTTCCCTCTCACTCTGATTTCCATATCTTTCTCACTCCTTTCCAACTAATTTATTATTTAAACCATATAATAATGTAAAAAGTCCAATGCTATACATTCAAAAATACTCAAAAATTATTATCAAAATTATGGAACATGAAAACCACAATGCTGTGCAATTTTAGCTCCTGAACTGTTGATCTAACTATGCATCTATCTATTCATCTATATATTCATCTATCTTATAGAAAGCTGTATGTTGTAAGCTATTTAAACTAAATTACTTGAACACTACTACAATTGCTGCTAAATGCATCACACTATGTTACAGAAAACAGAGAGGCAGTGAGTATAAGCAGAGGGAAGGAAATGTGCTGCCCCCTGTATCCCTCGTGTGCCCTCTTGTGTGCCCTCTGTGCCCCTTTCTTGTGTCTCCCCTCTCTCTCCTGTGTCTCTTCCCCCCTCGCCCTCCTCTGTATCTCTTCCCCGCTTTCCCTTCCCTGTGTCTCTTCCCCCTCTCCCTTCCCTGTGTCTCTTTCCCTCCCCCTCTCTTACCTGTGTCTCTTTCCCTCCCCCTCCCTTCCCTGTGTCTCTTTCCCTCCCCCTCCCTTATCACCCTCCTCATCCCCCCCTCCTCCAACCCCCTCCTCATCCTCAACCCTCATCCTCAACCCCCCTCAACCTCTCTCCTCAACCCCCTCCTCATCCTAATCCTCCCTCAACCCCTCTCCTCATCCTCAACCCCCCTCAACCTCCCTCCTCAACCCCCCCACCTCATTCTCTCTCCTCAACCCCCCTCCTCATCCTCAACCTCCCTCCTCAACCCCCTCCTCATCCTCAACCCCCCTCCTCATCCTCAACCTCTCTCCTCAACCCCCTCCTCATCCTCATCCTCCCTCCTCAACCCCCTCCTCAACCTCTCTCCTCAACCCCCTCCTCAAACTTTCTCCTCAACCCCCCTCCTCATCCTCAACCCCCCTCCTCAACCTCTCTCCTCAACCCCCTCCTCATTTTCATCCTCCCTCCTCAACCCCTCTCCTCATCCTCTCTCCTCAACCCCCTCCTCATTTTCATCCTCCCTCCTCAACCCCTCTCCTCATCCTCAACCTCTCTCCTCAACCCCCTCCTCACCCTCAACCCCCCTCCTCATCCTTAGCCCCCTCCTCAACCTCTCTCCTCAACCCCCTCCTCATTTTCATCCTCCCTCCTCAACCACCCTCCTCATTTTCATCCTCCCTCCTCAACCCCTCTCCTCATCCTCTCTCCACAACCCCCTCCTCATCCTCATCCTCCCTCCTCAACCCCCCTCCTCAACCCCTTCCTCCTCCTCTCTCCTCAACCCCCTCCTCATCCTCTCTCCTCAACCCCCCTCCTCATCCTCAACCTCAACCCCCCTCCTCATCCTCAACCTCTCTCTTCAACCCCCTCCTCATCCTCCCTCCTCAACCCCCTCCTCATCCTCATCCTCCCTCCTCAACCCCCTCCTCAACCTCTCTCCTCAACCCCCTCCTCAAACTCTCTCCTCAACCCCCCTCCTCATCCTCAACCTCCCTCCTCAAAACCCTCCTCACCCTCAACCCCCCGCCTCAACCTCTCTCCTCAACCCCCTCCTCATTTTCATCCTCCCTCCTCAACCCCTCTCCTCAACCTCTCTCCTCAACCCCCCCTCATTTTCATCCTCCCTCCTCAACCCCCTACTCACCCTCAACCCCCCTCCTCATCCTCAGCCCCCCTCCTCAACCTCTCTTCTCAACCCCCTCCTCATTTTCATCCTCCCTCCTCAACCCCCATCCTCAACCTCTCTCCTCAACCCCCTCCTCAACCCCCTCCTCAACCACCTCCTCAACCCCCCTCCTCATCCTCTCTCCTCAACCCCCCTCCTCATCCTCTCTCCTCAACCCCCTCAATGAAGGTTTCGTTAATCTGCAAGTTTTGTGCTTTGGAATGCCATGTGTCTCTTTCCACCATCTCCCTCCTGTCCCTTCCCTGTGTGTTTCTCCTCTGTGTGTCTCCTGAATGTTTGCGTGTTACGCGCTGAAGTCCGTTTGTTTTATTTTCAAAGTCCCGGGTGCCTGGTGTTGTTGGTGTAAGTGTTACTGTCTTTGCCGTCGTGTATTTTCTAAGTCCCGCGTGCCTGTCTTTGCTCAGCCTCGTTTTCATTAAGTTCATCATCAGAAATATTTAAATTTCTAGGACGCCATTTTTTTCCTTGCTTAGCTGATTTTGGATTGATGAAAACTCCCAAATATGGGAGCCCCCCAGAGGAAATAGTTTTCAAAACAGGTATTACATACTTGGAGTATGAGATTGGGATGTGACTAAGACTTGGAGACCGGGCAGTATTCCAACACGATAACGAACCCAAACACACCTCCAAGACGACCACTGCCTTGCTATAGAAGCTGAAGGTAAAGGTGATGGACTGGCCAAGTATGTCTCCAGACCTAAACCCTATTGAGCATTTGTGGGGAATCCTCAAATGGAAGGTGGGGGAGCGCAAGGTCTCTAACATCCACCAGCTCCGTCATGTCATAATGGAAGGATGGAAGAGGACTTCAGTGGCAACTTGTGAAGCTCTGGTGAATTTCATGCCCATGAAGGTTGAGACAAAGCTGGAAAATAATGGTGACTACACAAAATATTGACACTTTGGGCCTAATTTGGACATTTCCACTTAGGGGTGTACTCACTTTTGTTGCCACGGTTTAGACATTAATGGCTGTGTGTTGAGTTATTTTGAGTGCACAGCAAATTTACACTGTTATACAGGCTGTACACTTACTACTTTACATTGTAGCAGAGTGTCATTTCTTCAGTGTTGTCACATGAAAGGTTTTATAATAAAATATTTACAAAAATGTAAGGGATGTACTCACTTTTGTGAGATACTGTATTTGTGTATAAACTAATTTAAAAATTGTATAGTTATAAAGTGTTCTCACTGCTACATTTTTTATTTATCTTTAATTATTGAAACTTCAAACATACTGCATGAAGTCTAATAAGCCTCCTCATGACATAACATAAGTACAATTCAGAGAAACAGTAGAGGTAGGTTAGAAAAAAAAGCTTTGGTGAGAAGGAGTTCAGTTGGATTACTCTAGGTTGCGTTTTGTTTTTTCCAAACTCCCATTGTTAATAGCTAATCTACAAACAGTAAGCAATGCTATAAGGTTATTTTAGAGTTGATGGAAATGTTATGTTTAAAAATTAACCTGATGGTATTAATGAAAAATTATTTGCTTTTTCTTTGTAGTTTTCCACCTATGTGTATATCCTTTTTATATCTTGACTAGCGAATCACCGTCAAAAAATGCCGGCAATGAAATTGTGAGCTAATGCTGTTTGGTGTATAATAATAAAATAACTAATAGATTAATAAAGTAATATACTTTACCTATTTTGAAGTAATATATGCAGGAAGCATTGTGTTGAAGAGCTGGCAATCTGTTTTGATGTTGCTGCAGCATTAGTGGTGTGGAGCTGCTGTGTAAGCGTGATGAATGTGTGCAGTGTAATAGTGTGCGCGCGCGAGACAAAACTGTTAGAGTAGCTGTGTACTTCCGCATTGTATAAGTTATTGTTCTAAAAATGGCGGCTAATGTGTGTTATGCGTCTGTAGAGGAATATCCGTAGCTGTTTTGTGGTGTTTTGCGTGTTTCTGGTGGTGTTTTGCGTGTTTAGAGTCCTGTAGCCTCGTCTTCGTTTTGTTCGGGCGCACATTTTTTCTCTCGCTTAGAGAATTTTTTAGTGTCTAAACTCTTTTCTTTTGAGTTAAATTAAGGTGTAACTTCATTTTTTGAGGTCCTGGGTGCCCCTTCTTGCTGTAGGTAAGCTTTTTATGTATGTGTTGTGTGTATTTATTGTGTTTTTCATTTTTTCATGTCCGCGGGTTGCGGACGATTTTTGCGAGGTCGTAATTGCTCGTAACGTGTCTCGTATTTTGTTTGCATTACGACCTAAAGTTTGCAAGGGTCACAGTAGCTGGCAAGGAGCGCCTTCTGCGCTCCTTGCCAGCACCTGTGGCCCTCGCTACGCGAGCCCGCAAGCGTTAGCAACAACTTGGGCAGTGCAGGATCTACCTTTCTGGAGCCCCTAGGCAGTGAAGTGGAGGAGACCCTGCAAGTGTGTGCATGCACCCATTTTTCCCTTTGATGTACGTGTATATCGTTCTCTTGCTGTGTGAGCAAATCACAGGCATTTCGCCATATCAGACTTTGTAACAACATAGCTACTCATTCACAAGCCAAGCTGTTACTTGCTTATTAAATGCATTTTACGGTGGGCCATATTATTTATATTTTTCTATGGGAGTGCAGCAAACATGTGTTACACAAACACGTATCTGGATCAAATTAGCAAATGAGCAAATTAAAACTGAGTAATTATGAGATTTAAAGGACCACTGCAAAATGAAAACACAAACTGTTTGAGTTTTTTTTTGTCTAACTAAGAGCATAAACAATCAGGAAAAAAGTCATACAGCTTGTTTTTACTTAGATGAAGTCAATTCTGATGCATCTGCTGGGCCCTGGGGAAATCCATGATTATATATATATATATATATATATATATATATATATATATATATATATATATATATAAGTAAATACGTATAATTTTACTCATACAATCTAAGCATATTATACCAGGGAAGCTTAATATTATATCAGCATTCACTAAGGGTCTGCTACAATATGGTCCCCTCCATTAAAATCAGTATAAACATTTTATATAGACATATACAGCCAGGGTCTACAATAATCATATTAATGTATAAATATTCATAGAGGGTCACCTGGAATCATCATAGTAATACTGTATATAAATATTCAGTCAGTGTCTCATACAAACAAACACATATTTAGATCTCCTATAGACATATACGGGACATAAGCCAGGGACCATTATAATAAAAACATTCAACCTCAATTGTCAATTATTATATTTATGTATACATATTCAGGTAGGTTCACCTATAATAATATAAATTTATACATAGTCAGCCATATTTACCTATAATTATAAACACATACTTATTTAATCAAGGTCATCTATAATCATAACTCCTCCATGGTCCCCTATTTTTTATTATATAAATATATACTCAGCCAGGGCTCTTTAAATAATATAAATTTACATATATTCACCCAGGGTCAACCATAATTATAATATAAACACACATATATTTAATCAGATTAACCTATAAACCTTCAAATGTATGAATATTCAGCTAGGGTCACCAATAATTATAATACAAATAAATAAATATTTAAACAGGATCAACTATAATTAAACAAATGTACACATATTCAACAAGAATCGCCTATAATTAGCATTTTTTTTGCGTTGTTTAGTCATTTCTGACTCTCCACGACCTCATGGATTGTAACACACCAGGCACATATTTATGTCCATGGTCATGCTGATCAACTTGGTATTCATAGCAGAGATACTGAAGTGGGTTGCCAGTTCCTTCTTCAGTGGGCCACAGCTCCTGGTATTCCTAGGTGGTCTCCCATCCAAGTACTGTCCAGGCCCAACCCTGCATGGCTTCAGGATGGTAGCATTTAACATTTAGCATAACAATATATAAATGTACCTATACATACATACATACAATATTAAGCCAGGAAGACCTATAATCATATAAATAGCCATTCAGACAGAATACTTATAATGAAGTAAATAACCTGTCACCAAGAATAAATACTATTGAGTACTACTTTCTACCAATATTTCCTTTAAAAAAAACATTTTAGTGAAAAAACATTGTATAAACTTACTTATGCTCCCTCTGCTCAACTGGTGCATTTTGCCCAAACTGTACACCCAGCAGGATACACATGGGATGAAGGGAGTGAACAGTGAGCACTCTACACTAGTTCCATTCTGTGAACTGCAGCATTTAATTTTTGAGCCAAAAACGTATTTTTAGGGGGGTTTAAGCTAAAAATATGGGCACCCCTCACAGGGAAGCTCCCCGAGTTTTCCTAATGTGTAATTTGTCCATGATCATGGGAGACAGACCCAAACATTTGCTGACCCATGTACTAGACAGTAGAAGCATGTTAACAAAGTATACGTGAATTTAAACCCAGATAACTGTGCACTCTGTGTCAGACATGTTATTTTCCTGCACTGGAAAAGCTGCAGATAATCAAAGGAAAAGCTCTACCCAAACACGGTGTGAAATCAAGAAATTCCAGTGTAAGTTTCTTTTACAAAATAAACTGAAAAGTTGCTTATACAGATCCTTATGTCTAAAGAAGGTATGAAAAGTGGATGGACACAGATCATTGGCATAATGAAATAAAGGCTACAGCCAGCATCACATCCTCCAGAAGAACCACTTCAGGCTGATACTAATTGTGCTCATATAGCCCCACATTATAGTAAAGCAGGCTATAATAGTTTGAAATTATACATAGAAGCACATAAACATCATAGCCATGAAAAATAAACAATTGGCTCATAAATCTAAACAATTACCAGAACAGACTGAAAAATTGTGTACTACCACTAATTTCTTAGAAGTAATATATATTTCAATTATATGAAATTTTATCCCAATTATAAGCACTGTTACTAAATGTATTTGCTTCATAAAATATCTGCATATTAGCATACTCCTACACATATTCTTTATTTGCACATTTCAACAAATGTCTCACATGGACGTCATGTCCAAATGCTTCATCATGCCCTTGTCTATTCCATTTTACAGTAATAATCTTATTGTAGCCTTTTCAGCTAATCACAGGACATCATGGAGAAAAAAAAACATCTCAAGATCTGAGATTCATTGGATATCACCTGGAAGGTGGCTTGAGGGAGAATGACTGCCTTATGGAACAGTTGATATCAGAGACAAAACACCAAATAAATATATAATAATTATTGTATCTGCTATTCACAGTTTCAGGGGCAGGACTAGAAAATATAATTCCCTTCTCTAAATTGGGTACTGAATATAGTAGTGTATTGAAAATCACCCAAGAAAGAAATAGAGTTAGGGCACATATGCCTAGAAAACTATGTATATGTGTACTCCAGATACATGTTTTTTAAAGAAGAAAAAAATCTTATTATATAAAAATGTAAATAGACATTATATGGATCCACAAATACCCCATAAAAGCAACAGGACATACTCATTTAAAAAAGTAAAGTTCTATATATTGGCCCAATTAAAATACCTCAAAGGAGGATCATCAATCAAGAAGAGTAAATTTCGTGTCCACACTAAAGCACATACTATAAATCAGAAAATTGTGTTTTGACAATATATGATGTTGTAGTGCCACTCCTAACCAATGCATAGATAACCAATGTTACTACAGTCCTATAGGCATTCGGGAAAGAGCTGTTCAAAAGTAATCACCTTACAAAGGGTACCATGATATACAGATTTATTATTATTTCTATTATTTGTAAAGCATAACTGTATATTACAATAAAAACTTCTAGGTGAAAATATGATTTGTTTAAAATACAATGTTAATATACAGATATTAAATCACATATAATAGTTGTCTTACTGCGAGTTGTCGTCACGCAATGTAAATTTTTGCGTGCTTGCGCATGCGCAATGAGTGCTGAAGGTGCTCATTGCGTGCCCCACACGAGTCGGGCTGCAATGAGCTCCAAAGGCGATCATTGCAGGGTTCGCGATGAACCCCAGCTTGCACGTCTGGTAGCTCTTGGTATATATATATACAGATATATATATATATATATATATATATATATATATACAGATATATATATGAGAGGTAAATTTGAGTGTTGACTGCATATAAATGATACTGAAATCCAAAATATTTTATTAGGGTGCCAAGGAAGAATGTATAGCTTTTTACAGCGGACTGTATATTTTGTAGGACACTGTGAAAAAGATACATTTATATGAGTGTTTTAAAGAAGGCTTGAACATTCCTGGCAGCAAGCGAGCAACAGCTCCTAACATTTTACTTCTAACTCACATTTAATAATAAACATGTATCTAAGTACATACATACATACAACATTCCCTGGCTCCTACGGAAAGTGTAACTGGCGCTTCAATCGTCTGTATGCTCTGAAATTTAATATCAATGTATGAATTCCTGGTTTAAATCTCTGAAAGGTTGACATGGTCCGAGAGTGAAATAATTAATGCCATAGAGTGTAGACAGGTAATAACCCAATCTCTGTGTTTTTCAATGTTTCTACATCAACATAGCAAAATCTCATATGCAACTCCATGGAAATAAGATTGTTTTTGTTATTAAAACACAGCAGAAAATGTCCAAGCATTGAGATTACTTTCTAACCCATCTGTAGGTAGTTCATGACAAAGCTTCTGTAGGTATGATTGGGTGTAGTTAGTGCAAGAGATGGAGAACATGGGCTATATGTAGAGTAAATGGAAGATTATACGCTATTGAACAGAACATATAGGATGTTGATAGCACCGTGCTATACATCAGCATCAGGACCTTAAATTTGATAATGACTTGGTGAAGATCTGCTCATGAAATAATTTCGTTTCTCGACCATTCAATTAATGTTGAATTATATCCACCATCAAAATGTTGCTTTAATGAAGGACCCACGGGGCGAAACCAGCAAGCTGGTATCTGCAGCGGTAGTCCCTTGACATGGTAGGACCAAGTGCCGGCGGAGGAAGCGGGGGGCGGGCCACGAGCGAGAGGTTTGGTGGCTCCGCCCCCTTAGGCAAGCGTGGGCACCATTTTGCTTCACTCCGCGGCAGGCAGGGAACCAGGCAGCAGCAGGAGAGAGGAGCAGCCAGATTGTTAACAAAGTGCTGTTTTTTTTGTGTGCATATTCATAAATGCACTGTAGTGTAGTGTAGGGTAGGGTTTTGGCTGTGGGGTCTTCTTTTCTTTCTTCTGTTTTACCGGGGGGGGGGGTCTTTTCTTTTGTAGGTCTGCTATTTATCTTTTCTCTGTTGTGTTTTTAGTTGTGGCATTCCCAGGTGTATGCCATGTGGGAGTGTGGTGTCTGTGGGTGTTTGTGTGTTTTTCATTTTCTCCTCTCATTGTCTTGTTGTTTGTGTGTTTTTTTCATTTCACCTCTCATTGTCTTGTTATGTCTGTGGGTATGGATGTGGGGGAGTCAGTGGGTTTAGAGCGCATCTTGGCAGAGGTGCGGTCCAGAGCCATTAGCCATGGGGTGAGATGGTTGGAGGACCGTCTGGGCTGTGGGCAGGCTGCTACAGCACCTGTTTTGAGGGAGAAGAACCCGCTTTATTTGCGGGGGAACAGTCGGTGGTGGCTGTTTGACCCAAGGGTACTGAGAGCGGCATTCCTCCCCATAGAGTCACGCGGGGGCTTTCTAGGCCTCAGAACCAGCCAAGAGAGGAGGTAAGGAGATCCAGACGCAGCCATGCTTCCGGCAGTGGCTCTAGGCCAGCCGGTGACCCTCAGAACGAATCCCCACGACGCTCTACCAGGGGTTCTTTATTCATGCGGCCACCGCAGAGCGAGTCTAGGGTTCATAGGTACCAGAGGGGTAACATTAAAAGGAATGCCACCAGGGCTCTGACACCCCAACCTGGAGTTGGGCTAGAGGGAATTGGGAGTGGTGTTAACGTGCCAACCTTGAATTCGCAAGGCTTGCCGCCATCCCTATCGCCGCAGCTGAGAAAGAAGAGAAACGAAGTAGAAAAGGAGATGGTTGCGGAGACCATGAGGAGAGATGAAGCAAGACGATCCCCACGTCCCGTGAGAACAAGGAAGCCAACAGCAAGGTACAGCCCTCTTTCTTTATCTTCCATCAGAGTCGGAAAGAAGCAGGCTGCTCATCCACCAATGCGAAAAGCATTGACGGTTGGTTACCCAGCCGGGGGGGGCGCGGCCATAGATGACCTAATTAGTAACACCAGAGGACTGACAGGGGCAAAAGAAGATGGTAGAGCTGTTCGGGAGGTTAGAGCCGACAGTCCTTTGACTAGGCTGTCCTTACCGTATTCCAACTACGAGTCATCACTGGACAGGAGTGGGACAACAGGTATGGCAGGCAAGGACAGCCCTCACATGGTTCTTTTTGCCTTGACAGATCATCAATGGGCAGATCTCGCTCTCATAGCCGCAGGTCTTATCGCCGCGTCAGGGTGGACTCCAGTTCGGAGAGGGAATCATGTGCAACTAGCATGAAGAGCAGGGGACCGAGATCCTGAGACAGGAACAGTCCAGCCAAACAGAGGCCACGTCAAGAGCCAGCCAGGCATGATACAGGTGAGACACTCATTTTGGGCTACACTGGTAGTGGCAGGGACGTACAGTCACAGACATTTCTGGCTGGGTTAAAGGGATTCTTGAGGTCATATGATGTTAACTTGAACAATGAAGATTTAGGAGAATGGGTGTCGGGTTTGGCAAGGCAGGCTTGGGGAGGACAAGGTACTGTAGCACAGAAGAAGAGTGGTGCCTCCCGGGCGGCTAGTGCTTCAGGGTTAGTCTCAACGCCTTCGCCGGCAGACCCGGTAGCAGCGCCAGGCGCAGTCAAGATATCCGACAGCTCAGTTAGGTCGACGGTGTTATGCAGCTTGGATAGCTTAGGTGCTCATCTGCCGGCTGAAGTAAAGGAGCGGATTTGGAAGAGGGAATTTGTCGAAATATTCTCATTGCTACCCTCATCAAGATTCATGGATACCCAAGACAGAGGGCCGGTGTTGGGCGAGCCAGAGCGAAAAGGCTTCAGGAAGATTCCTAAGACTTTGAGAACTGGCTGCTGGCATTTTCGATCCTGGCGTGTGTCATCGGCGAGAGGTTTCCAGAGCAGTGTTCAGCACTATTCATTTACCTCAACGAGATACGGGGGGCGCACCGCACCTATGGCGGTATGGCTTGGTGGAGGTATGACGAAAGCTTTCGTCAGTGTTTGGCCACTAGACCAGGGATGTTGTGGAGTGACAAGGCCGTTGCGCACTGGCTGAATGAAATGACCCCCTATGCGGGCGGTGGCGCCCTTTCGAGGTGGGTTGGGCAGGCCCAAACATCCCGCCACGCCGGGTGGAGCAATCAGGCGAGCATGCTACTCCTTCAATGAAGGGGTTTGCAAGTGGCCGCACAAATGTAGATATAGGCACGTTTGCTCCGGCATCTATAAGAGAGGACGCGACGGTGTGGGTGGCGTTCTTGGAATCCTTCAATGGTAAAGCATTGATCCACACGTGTAGTCAGTCTAACATCCAGCTGGCTTTGTTTACCGACGCGTCGGGGGCTCACGGATTCGGTGCATATTTCCGTGACAAATGGTGTGCAGCAGCATGGCCCACAAAATGGATTGAGGCAGGCCTAACCAAGAATCTAGCCTTCCTGGAACTATTTCCGATCATTGTCTCTGTGTGTATGTGGGGAGAAGACCTGAAGAATAAGCATGTAATTTTTTTCTCGGACAACATGGCAGTGGTCCACACGGTAAGCAACATCACGTCATCATCAATACCGGTCATCAGGTTGCTTCGACACTCAGTTCTGGCCTGCCTACGTTTGAACATAGGTTTTAAAGCTAAGCATGTTCTGGGCATAGATAACAGTATAGCTGATGCGCTGTCTCATTTTCAGTGGGAGCACGTCAGACAGCTGGCACCCCAAGCAGCAGCGACGGGGGAGCAGTTCCCGCTCACGCTATAGGAGCTCGGAGCAGAGAGGTAGTGTCGCTGATCAGGAAATCATTGGCGCTATCAACATGGTCGGCATACAGGAAAGTGTGGTTTAAGTGGGCCAAATTGGTGATGGTGGCTGGCGGTGAGGAGTCTGATGATCAGAGGTTAAGCATACTGCTGTGGTTCATAATGCAATGTAGGGTTGCCGGTATGTCGGTGGCATCAGTGTCCAGTCAAGTAACAGCGTTAGCTTTTATGTTCAAGATAGCTGGGCAGAAGGACTTGACTAAGGAGTTTCTGGTAAGACAAGGGGTCAGTCGAGTAAGGACAAGCGGCGCCCTGTCACATTTTTGCTGTTGTTGCGTATCTCTGTGGTACTGGAGGAAGTTTGCCACACGGCCTACGAGGCACTGTTGTTCCGTACAGCTTTTTCGCTAGCCTTCTTTGGAGCATTCAGGTTAGGCGAACCGGTAGCTAGCAAGCACGGCCCGGGAGGCATGCAAGTGGAGGACGTATGGGTGGAAGGTGACAGGGTAGTGTTATGGTTAAGGAGGTCCAAGACAGACCAGGCGGGTCATGGCAAAGAGATCATGCTGAGACGGGTAGGAACGGACTGTTGCCCAGTGGACTTTGTGAACCAACTGTTGCAGCGGCGGCCGGGTTTGCCCGGGCCGTTATTAATACACTTGGACGTGCTTGCATTGTCGCGCTTCCAATTCTCTAGGGTTTTCAAAAGTTGTCTGATCAAACTGGGATTATGTGAGGCTAAATTTGGAACTCACTCATTTCGCATAGGGGCGGCAATGGAAGCAGCGGGCTTGGGTCTTCTGAGGTGCTTAAGAGTATTGGAAGGTGGCAATCGAGTCGTTTCAAGTTATACTTTCGACTGGCTTCAGTTGCTTACTAAGTTTGACATGCCATTGCAGACCCTCGGAATCAACTCTGGGTGATCGGGCACTCCTACATATACTGGGCGGAGCGTTTTGCCATGAACTCGAAGGATGGTCTGCAGTTGAGTATACCTAATGGGCGCGGAGCAGTGCGCTGGTTTGAGGAATGAGGTGGAGGCAAGCTAGCGGGTTGATGGACTCGTACACCAATCGCTTTGGTCGGCCAGAGATTGTGTTATTCCATGTGGGAGGAAATTACTTGGGATACATCCCTATCAAAAGGCTGGTGAGGGATATGAAGCGTGTCAGTGTCTGGAGAGAGAGGTTCCCAGGAATAATCGTTATTAAAAATATTTAAATAAATAAATAAATAAAGAATGTGTTTTAAAAAAAAAAGTAAATAAGAATTATTGTGATATATGAAGTCATTAATTAGGAGATTTGTTGCTCATGTGATGAGCTTATGGTTGTTTATATGTGGTTTGTTGCAGCAGAGTTTTTAATAAGTTGTGTTGGGGCGGGTGGGGGAGTTGCCCGGGCCAATGGTGAGAAAGGGTTGTCCCTATCCCTGGGAAGGTGTGATGACGGCACAGAGGTTGACCTCTTGAGCGTGGGCTCAAGGGATGGGGTTACTGCCAAGCTCAGAACTCCTCCCCCGTTGTAGTGACTTTACATATGCCATTTGAATATTATAATAATAAAACTCGCTGCGGCCAGTTGTACCTCCAACAGTTGTGTTGTGTCATTTTTGGGGGGACTTTGGGTCTTGCCGGGTCAAGAGCACCTGTAGTTCATAGCTTTATTTTGTGCATTTAAAAGAGCATGGTTAATACATTACAACATTTTTTTACGAATATGAACATTGAAGCAACACAGAAATAGATGAAAAGCACTGCAGTGTTTGATCTCCCTTAGCCTGACTAATACATGCAAGCAAACTTGAGAGTAATCTAAGACTTACAGTAAGTCTCTTTTCTTTGTTTGCTTAAAGGTATATGGAAGTTTCCCTGGTTTTGAATGTTTTTGTTCTATTAGCCACTGATTAACAGAAAAATATGTATTAGACTGAAAAAGTTCAATATACATACTGATTTATTTGCAGCACACTGAAATCATGATTTCCACACCCCCAGAGCTGTGTATGTCATCAACCCTTACTAGCCTATAGAAACACAGCATTCAATCTGTATTCCTGTGCAATCTGCCTGTTATATCCAATGACATGCTTGGGTGGCATGACAGCACAAACATTGTGCTCGGTGAGGACAGAGAGATAGAGAGAGAGAGAGAGAGAGAGAGAGAGAGAGAGAGAGAGAAAGCAATAGTTGATACATAGAGCTGATTTCAAGCATAAATGGCAAAAGGTGCACCAAGGCTGAAATCACACTGTAGTGTTTTTTTGCTATAGCAGTATAGTTGTATCTTATATACTGTATAAATTGTATCTTATTATTTGCTGCAAGGAGAAAGATAATCTGTAGAGCTGAGTGCTAACAGCTAATTATTGTGCTCAGCTTGGGGTTCGTTAGCTCTGACAAACATTATCAGTCCCTCCCCCCATCAGAAATTCAGGTGAAAATAACCAGCAGCAGTATTTGATACATAGAACTGACTTCCAGCCGAAGTGGTAGAAGTCACAACAAGGCTGAACCCACACAGTCAGTGTTTGGTATATCAGTATGATTGTATTTTATATGTGAACTCTATGCTATTTTTTGCTACAGGGACTGGGGTGGAATTAGCTGCAGAGACTGTGAGAATGTGCTACAGATACTGAGGTGGAATAAACTGTAGATTGAATGTGAGACTTGAGGTGGAATGTGCTGCAAAAGATAGAGAAACTCTAATATGAAAATACATAGCACCTTACATAGATTTGTGCCAGATTACAAATCCCAAAATGCTTTGCTGCCGAGATAGAATCCCATACTTTGCTACAATGTTGCAACAGCCTCTGATTGACCAAAACAAATTATAAATTATATCCTAATTTAGTCCGGGTTTTTGGGGGCGTCTACTCCAAAATTCAACTGCCAAAGCATTGAAGACATTTTGCTAACTTCACTACTGATTCTCTTTTATCAAATGTATATGTAATCCATTAAATTAAATATGCCTTTTACTATTTTACATTCAAAAGAATAGTGAGAAAATAGAAGGTTGTAAATATCAAAAACAGGTCAAACCAATTGAATGCATTGTTTTAAACACTTTAAACCACAAATGTTTTATAAAAAATAATATAATGTTTAAAGCATGACCATTTAAATGCATGATAGACAAAATTTAAACTGTAATTTCCCTTTAAACATGCAAAAAGAATCAATGATATATTTCAATTATTTTATTATTTTCCATAACTTAGTTTTTACATGGTAATATTTCCAGTGCTTGAATGGCACATGAAGAAAGATAATACATCGAAATAATTTTAAGCTAAAGTCAATTATCGCAATAATTTCATATATCATAAAAACACATTTGAATTAATTCACAATATTAATGAAAGTACATATACATCTGCATCAGATAGAATGAGTAAAATCATATGGAGATAGTGATTTCCTTCTTGAAACTGCTGCTAAAGCAACAGACTTATGACTATTATATTCAGTGGATTTCTGCTGCCTCTATATCCAATTAATACATAATGGTCTGCATGGGCAGATGGAACTAATTAGTGCGGCTGTGCAGTTAAAGAATTGAGCTCTCCAATGTTTAGCTTTTCATTAGATATATTATTTTTCGACACTTTTAGTGGTTGTAAAGAAATATCTTACTGGTTAAGTATGCGACAAAAGTAAAAACCACTATTAAAACAAAACAAACCAATAAAAAAAATAAAAACAGATTTACTGGGGCTAGAACCCAAGCCAACACTACCACAGCCCCTTCTTAATCTCTAGACTATTTATTTACATGCACTAAACGTGGTGAAAAATAATGAACAGCTAACATTAGATAACTCATTCCTTCACCTGCACAGGTGATTCTAATTATGTATTCACTAGTAACTTGTCCGTCATGAATGACGGTGTCATATGTTATGTTCAATTGTCTGTGCTGTCTCTCTCTGTGCTGTCTCTGTGTGCCCTGTCTCTCTCTCTGTGTGCCCTCTCTATGTGCCCTCTGTCTCTGTGTGCACTGTTTCTCTCTCTGTGCTCTGTCTCTCTCTCTATGTGAGCCCTCACTCTCTCTGCGCTGTCTCTCTCTATGTGTGCAGTCTCTCTCTCAGTGCACCCTCTCTCTCTGCGCTGTCTCTCTCTATGTGTGCAGTCTCTCTCTCAGTGCACCCTCTCTTTCTGCGCTGTCTCTCTCTATGTGTGCAGTCTCTCTCTCAGTGCGCCCTCTCTCTCCCTCTGTGTGATCTCTGTCTCTCTCCCTCCCCCTTTCTCCTTATCCTCTCTTTCTCCCTTCATTTATCTCCCTCCCCTCTCTCTCCCTCCCACTCTCTCTCCCTCCCACTCTCTCTCCCTCCCACTCTCTCTCCCTCCCACTCTCTCTCCCTCCCACTCTCTCTCCCTCTCCATGCCTCTCTCCCTCTCCATGCCTCTCTCCATCTCTCTCCATACCTCCCTCACTCTCTCTCCCACCCTTTCTCTCTCTCTCTCTCCCCCTCCTTCTCCCTCTCTTATTCATTTATTTTTGTTTTTTTATAAAATGTTTTACACGTTAAGTTTAATTATTCAATACACCATACAGAAGTAATGAGACCATTTGGTGCTATGCATAGTGGTAATATGAACAGCATTAAAAATATTACCTCTGTGCCTCTAGGTTGAATAAAAAGTCAATTTGGCAAAGTAAACAAAAAAGCTACAGAATTATTAGGTTTGGATGTAAACTGCCCAGATCTGCCATGAAATGCCACAACAACGATTAGGGTTTAAATGTAACATAATAGAATATAAATTACACAATCTGCAGAGTTCACACATTTAAATTTGCATCTCAATCTGATTAAAAGCTTACCTAAGTGTTCAAATAGTGGAACACCATGCATTATGCTTTCCACTATACAATTTTGACGTGATAATGGCTCAAAAGAAGTGTAGTCAATTTAAATATGGAGTTGTCAAGATGATGTTGAAAAAACATTTTAGAAGCGATGATTGAAATTGGTTTTAAAAACTGCCGACTGACACAGAAACACATTTTGTGATTTTAGCGCTTGTTTTTTTACTACCTTCAATAATTATTCAGTGCAATTGTTTGTTTAGATATGCACAAGATATAATCTAAAATGTGTCTCATTTTAATTATTATTACAAGGTTATTTTTAACCAGATGCATTTACCTCTTAAATTGTAAGCTAGAGCAGTTTTTTCCTGTACTAACATATACGTACAAACATGGGCCCTCATTTAATTGTAAGCCTGTATTACCTTCATACAGGCCGCATGTCTGCGGGTTAGAAACTTCTTACAATTCCGGCTGTATTAAATTGACTAAAGCTCGCAATTACAGGACTGAAGTCTAAGAGCCTCATTCAATTGAGCAATTGTAAGTTACAATAGCTCGTAAGGGAGCCGTAAGTTAATTTGCTATTCAATTGGTGTTAAAACTGGAACTTACACCCATCGAAGCCTTTAATCCTTCAGGTTCGCAAGAGTTCCAATCGCTAAAATCGCAAATCGCTATTCAATTGCTACAAGACCCCAAATGCAGTCAAGCCCACAAACTGCAAATGTCAGCCAAAATTTTACAGGTTCCAACTAGGACCCTGAAGGGGTTTACAGACTATTCAATAACACTGCAAAACACAATAAAAACACACCATTGGACTTTAAAATACGGCAAAAGCAATGGAAGGCATTACAATTACTTGCACAACAATCACCAATTATTAAATATATATAGTTGCATAGTTACATGGTTACATATTAATTGAGGTTGAAAATATATTTTTAGTCTATCAAGTTCAACCTTTTTAGATCTCCTTTGATCTGCAATATGCAGATTACCGTATTTATCGGCATATAACACGCACTTTCTAGGGAAAGTAAGTTTAATTTGGTTAGTCTTACTTCATAACATAGCCCCTCCATTCCCTTTATCTGTTTTGTTGCCCTTCTCTGTTCTTTTTCCAGCTCTAAAATGTCCTTCTATGCAGTGGTGCCCAAAATTGTATTCCATATTCCAAATGAGGTCCTACTAGGGATTTGTATAGTGGCAGAATTATATTTGCTTCCCTTGCTTCTATACCATTCTTAATACATGCTAATATTTTACTTGCCTTTGCAGATGTTGCTTGACATTGAACACTGTCACCTAGGTGAATGTCCACAAGTACTCCCAAATCCCTTTCAATATCTGATACACCTAGATTTGCTTAATTAAGATTATAAATTGCATTGCTATTTTTTCTTTCCCAGATACATAACTTTACATTTATTAGTATTAAATCTCATCTGGCATTTAGTTGCCCATTTCTCTAATTTAAACAAATCCCTTTGGAGGGAAAGTACATCATTATCTGATTCAATTGCCTTGCACAACTTTATGTCAAATGGAGGCAATACTTTCCAATCCTATTTCTAAGTCATTAATAAATATGTTAAAAAGGAGAGGACCTAATACTGAACCCTGAGGAACCGCACTTACCACATTAGTCCAATCCGAGTATATTCCACTCTTTACTTCCTGTCTTTTAGCCAGCTCTCAATCCATGAGTAGATATTTACTGCAATTCCTGTATCCCTTAGTTTGCTCAATAGTCTCCCATGTGGCACTGTATCAAAAGCCTTTGCAAAATCCAAGAAGACTACATCCACTGAGTTGCCTTGATCCAAATTCCTACTAACCTCTTCATAGAAACTAATTAGTTTTTTTTTACATGACCTATCCTTCATCAATCCATGTTGACTCCTACTTATAATCCTGTTTGAATAGACATATTCTTGTATATTATCCCTTATAAACCCTTCTAAAAGCTTTCCCATTACATAAGTAAGGCTTACAGGTCTATAATTTCCTGGGTTTGTTCTTGCTCCCTCCTTAAATATAGGTATCACATCTGCTTTTCTCCAGTTATCTGGTAGAGACCCTGTTTTGAGTGAATCTTGAAAAAATAGATATAATGGTTTGGCTATTACAGAATCCAGTTCCCTCAGTACCCTTGGATGTATTCCATCAGGACCCGGGGCTTTATTAACATACATTTTTTTTCCAACCGCTTTTGCATTTCTTCCTGCGTTAACCAATTATTAGGTGAAAGTCGAGTAGCCCCATTATTTTGCAGTTTCCCCTATCACTGGTACCTCCCTTGTGTATACCGAAGAAAAGAATCAATTTAGCTTGTCTGCCTTTTCCTGGTCACTAATTGTCAGACGGCCTGTTTCACATTGTAATGTTCCTATAGCTTCTTTCCTGGCCTTCTTCCAATTAATATATTAAATAAATAATTTAGGGTTAGTCTTACTCTCTTTTGCAACTAACTTTTCATCTTTGATTTTAGCCAGTCTAATAGCCCTTTTGCAAGCCTTGTTGATTTCCTTGTACTCACGTAAAGCAGTCTCTGTCCCCTCTTGTTTGTATAATTTAAATGCCTGTTTTTTACTCCTCCACAATGAGACTGTGTTGTGATCACTGTTTCCCAAAGATTGCCCTATTTCAATTTTTTATACAATATCAATATTATTTGTGATGACTAAATCTCATTTCTAGTAGGTTCTTGTATAACCTGGGCCAGATAATGATCCCTGCATGTACTCAAGAACCTGCTCCCCTTAGCTATACTGCTGGACTCATTTATCCAGTTTATTTCAGGGTAGTTAAAATCACCCATTATAAAAACTTGACCATGCTTAGCTGCATTTCCAATCTGTAACAATAATTGTATTTCCTCACTTTCAATTATATTTGGGGGCTTATAGCATACTCCTCCTAATATTCTTTTAGAATTTGCTGCTCCACTACTTAACTCTAACCACAAACATTCAACATTACTGCTAGTTCCACCATAAATATCTTCTCTGACTATAGGGTTAAATTCAGGCTAAACATAAAGACAAATCCCTCCTTCTCTTCTACCATTGCCTCTATCTTTCCTAAATAGGTTATAATCATCCAGATTAACAGCCCAGTCATGAGATTCATACCACCACGTTTCAGTAATGCCTATTAAATCCCATTTCTCATTAACTGCTAATAATTCTAACTCTCCCATTTTTCCTGGCAAGCTTCTGGTATTAGCAAGCATACACTTTATTTTATGAGTCTGTAGTTCTGAAGTGCCTGCCACTGTATTTGAGTTACCTAGCAATACCTCCCTATTGACTATAGTAACCCCCCCCATCTCCTCCCCCTTGACTAATTAATGTGTTCCTTATCCCCTCTACACTTTCTACCCCATTACTTCTATTTAGTCACCCCCCCAACTACTAGTTTATAAACTCCCCCAGCCTTTCTACCATCCTATCCCCTAGCACACAAGCTCCCTCATAATTAAGGTGCAATTCCTCCCTGCTATAGAGGTTGTAACCAAGTGAGAAGTCAGAAAGTGCTCCAAAAACCCAAACCACTCCTTAATTCACCACCATTTTAGCCATGCATTAACCTCCTTAAGCTCCTTCTGTCTCCCTGGGCTAGCACGTGGCACAGGTAGTATCTTAGAAAATGCTACCTTGGAGGTCTTTGCCTTTAGCTTATTACCTAGTCTTTTAAAATCATTCTTTAGGACACTTCATCTTCCACTAACTTTGTCATTGGTACAAATATGTACCAAGACCTCAGGATCATTTCCAGACCCTCCCAATAATTTATCTACCCGATCCACAACATGCCGAACCAGTACACCCGGGAGACAGCAAACTGTTCAATTGCTGGGTACCACCAAAACCTTTCTCTTGCTTTACCTATGCTGCACTCTCACTCCTCCAGTAGAACTGTTCTCCTGAGTGTTAGAGGGAACAGCTCTAGCTGGCATTGCCATTCCTATTACATTCACAGCAGTTTCACTCAATCTGGCAAATCTGTTGGTATGTGCCAAGTCAGTCCTGGCCTGCCTCCTGCTCCTGTTTCCCATTGCAACTATAACCCAGCTACCTCCCTGGATATCCTCACTAGCTGCATCTCCACCCTCCATGCGAGGCCCAGCTAAACTGTGCTCTGTGAGCACCAACTCCCTTTCCAGTGGAGCAATATCACTAAGTGCTGCAATTCTCCTCTACAGTTCTCCAATTTGAGTTTCAAGAGAGGCAACATGCTCACACATGTCACAGAGGTATGGACCCTGGATCATCTGTTCCAGTAGCTCATACATGAGACAGGATGCACACTGAGTGAGGTTGGCATATGTTGTAATGGTCATGCATATGCCAATATAAAAAGTAATTCTGCAAGATGCTGAAAGCTATTAAAGACACACTACCTGATTAAATTGCAACACAAATACATGAAAATGGTTGCCATATTAACCCTTTCTCACTCACAGAGGCTCTAATGTGGACCCTAAAAATACAAAGATTATCTCATATACATCTCACTCATCACATCTACATTGGCAAAACAAATAGTGGCCAAATTACACCGCCACATGGCATATATATGAAGTACCAGGGGAACATTTGACATTTAATTGTTCAGTCCGTCAGTTGTGTCCGACTCTCTGACTCTCTCTCTGTCTCTGCCTTGCTTTACAGCAAGGTTTGCATGCCAAAGATACTGGAGTGGTTTACCAGTTCCTTCTCTAGTGGACTGTGATTTGTCTGACCTCTCTGCTATGACCTGCCCACCTAAAGTGGCCCTACATAGTATGACTCCCAGCTTCAATGACGGCATAATCTCTGATTGGCCCATCCTGGAAAGTCCCACGCCATTGATGGTGGCCATGTGCCAAGATGTATACCCATTATCATTTGGCGACATCCCATTAAGTGTTTTGCTATCAATCAATTCACATTATCACCTGCCATATTCTTAGCAGGCCTTCAGGTGAATGTGGTTACTCCATAGTATCACAAACTGAACTTTGCATATGTATTAACCCTTTATTATGATATATATATATATATATATATATATATATATATATATATATGATATCTTATGGCATTATTATTATTATCATTGTTATTAGATGTATTAATCTATTGCATAGTAACTAGGGCTCAATAGTTTACAGATATAGAAATGCGACACAAATGTGATGTCTGTGGATGTCCCAAAACCTCAACCATTGAAAACACACTGACACAGTGAGAACGTTAGAAACAAAGTTTTATTTCATAAACAGAGCACCATCAAAAATGTACAAGACTGTGCATTAATATCAGGGATGTGGTGTGGGCGGATCCCGGAAGGGCAAGAGGCTTGTGGGAAAAAAAGGGGATACCTTAAGGGGGTAATGTCAGAGTCTAGAATAAACAGGATGCATAGCACCCACCAGGGTCACATGTGGTCACTACACCACTGCAACCGGAATCTGATGAAAGAAAAGGATCATCAGAAATAACTCCATTTAATTGAAGAAAGCATTAATGTGCATTGCACTTACAAATTGTCTAAATCTGCTCAATGAAACAGATGCAAAAACCTCTGGACTGTGTAATCTAATCCAGTTTCACACATTCAGTGTCTAAAAAAATTTGGTCCCAAAAAAATGGTATCCATGTACAGTACAGTGCTGTAACAATACAGTTTTTTTTGTAACTGTAACAATATATCAACTCACCTGATTCCCATCTGCAAGCATTACTATCCAATAGCTAGTTCTCAGGATAACTCACTGGCCATGACCATTAATAATGATGTGTCATCCCACAATAAATGCTTAGCTTGACCAGCGTTAGGGGTCAAGGTGTACTATCACCTTCATAATGTGATATTGTTCATCAACATTGAGATCACATGCATCAGCTATACAGTTGTTGTTTAGTTGTTCAGTCGTGTTCGACTCTCCGTGACCCCATGGACCGCAGCACGCCAGGCACATCCGTCAGTCTCCACCTCTCTGAGCTCAATCAAGTTCATGTTCATTGCTTCAATGATCTCATCTATCTATCTCCACCTCAGTTGTCCCCTTCTTCGTGTGCCTTAAATTTTCCCAGGCATTAGAGTATTTTCAAGGGAATCCTGTCTTCTCATGATATGACCAAAATATTTGAGCTTCAGCCTTACGATCATAGCTTCCAGTGAACAGTTTGTCTTGATTTCTTGAAGTACTGATCTATTGGATCTTCTTGCAGTCCAAGGGACTCTAAGTAGTTTTTGCCAACATCACAATTCAAAGGCATCAATTTTACTGTGCTCAGACTTCTTTATGGTCCAGCTCTCACATCCGTATGTTAGTACTGGGAATACAGACCTTTGTTGATAGTGTAATGTCTTTTCTTTTTACTAGCTTGTCCAGACTTGACATGGCTTTTCTCCCCAGAAGCAAACGTCTTTTAATTTCATGGCTATAGTCACCATCTGAAGAGATCTTTGATCCCAGGAAAATAAAATCTGTCACTGCCTCCACTTCTTTCCCATCTATTTTCCAGGAACTGATCTTGCTATTTGCCATGATCTTTTTAACCTTGAGCAGCAGGCCATCTTTTGCACTTTCCTCTTTTACCTGCATTAATAGGTCCTTTAGTTCCTCCTCACTTTTAGCCATCAGAGTAGAATCATCAGCGTATCTTAGATTGTTGATGTTTCTTCCAGCAATACTGATTCAGGCTTTGGACTCATCCAGCCCTGCATGATGTACTCTGCGTATAAGTTGAATAAATAAGGTGACAATATACAACCTTGTTGCACACCTTTTTCTATCTTGAACAATTCTGTTGTCCCATGTTCAGTTCTGATCGTGGTTTCTTGGTCGAGAGACAAATTCCTCAGGAGGTATATGAGATGATTTGGTACTCCTATCTCCTTAAGAACGTGCTACATTTTGTTGTGATCCACACAGTCAAATGCTTTGGAATAGTCTATGAAGCAGAAGTAATTGTTTTTTCTGGAACTCTCTTGCTTTCTCTATTATCCATCGGACATTGGCAATTTGATCTCTGATGCCTCTTCCTCTGAGAAACCCAGCTTGCACATCTGGTAGTTCCTGGTCCATATATTGTTGGAGCCTAGCTTGTAGGATCTTAAGCATTACTTTGCTGGCATGTAAAATTAATGCAATTATTTGATAATTGGAGCACTGTTTGGCACTGCCTTTTTTGGGGGATTGGGATGTAGACTGACCTTTTACATGCTATTGGCCACTGTTGAGTTTTCCAAATGTGTTGGCATAAGGCAAGCAGCACTTTCACAGCATCTTCCAGTAACATTTTGAATAGTTCAATTGGGATTCTATCCACTCCTGCAGCCTTATTATTAGCAAGGGATCCTAGGGCCCACATCACTTCACTCTCTCCAAGATGTCTGGCTCCAGCTCATTGGACAAACTATTGAGGGCATCACTGTTGTAAAGATCCTTCCTGTATATCTGCTTCGTTTAAGTCCCTACAATTTTGGTCTTTTATCACGCCCACTTTGGCATGAAAGGTTCCTTTGAGATCCCTAATTTTCTTGAAGAGATCTCTCGACTTTCCTATTCTGCTCTTCTTCTATCTCTTTTCATTGATCACTGTAGAAAATCTCCTTGTCTCTTCGTGCATTCCTCTGGAAATCTGCATTCAGTTGCACAAATCTTTTCCTATCACCACCACCTTTCACTTTCCTTCTTTCCTGGGTAACTTCCAATGGACCGAAGTTTGTAACATTATCCAGGAAACAGCAACAAAGAATATCCACTAAAATAAAGAAAACTAAGAAGGCAAACTGTCTATTTTTTTATTTATTGTGACTAAGAACACTTTATATTTGTACCAAAAACTGCTTGTTTTTGCAATTTGTACTGGAGCTCATCCCATCTTTTCCAAACTCATGCAAAGTATGGATCACAATAGACTCCAGTAACCTATATTTACTGCACCTATTTTGTGTAGCACATGTTCCCAGACATTACCAATGTCGCCATCCTAAAGATCAGGGAAAAATCTGCAAGTTTTCTCATAAAAATCAGCCATAGGAATTGAAATGATTTGGCTGATTGTTGCTAATTAAATGTCACAAGGGCTGAACATGAGGTGTGAAAGTTCTGTCAAAGACAAACATATTTTTTTCAGAATATATATTTTCACTGAATAATTCAAATAGCACAGAAGAAAAGATGTATATATTTTCAAAGGTCCTTTCCTCTCACACTCTTTTGTTATCTTCCCCTGCTAATTGGTCTTAATCAGTGGGGTGTCACCCATACTCTGTTCTGCCCTGGTGCCCCAGCTTTCTGGTTTAACCTATAAAACAGCTCTCTCAGGTAAGAATAATCAGCAGGTGATGATAATACTGACTGAACAGATGATGTGTAACCATCAATACTAATATAGAGCCCTATTCTATTAGAAGCTTGCAATTGCCTCTAACCCGTATCTTTTGCTGCAGGTGTTTTTTTCTTTAAATGTTTAGATGTATTCTATTGACTCAAGCTCACAATTTACCTCCTTAAGCCTAAACTCGTAAAACCTGGCTTTTTCAGTAGGATTTCAGGGGCATGGTCATATGATCTAGCCAATAGTGAATGAGTCTGTCATCATGATGTCAGTAAAACATGGAAGTTACACATAATCTGCAATCAGAGTCTATTAATTAATTAGAGCCAATAACATTTGCAATCTAAAATGCATTAGATCATCTGTTTTAGTTCATGTGGATTTCATGATATTTATTAACCCTGTGAGTCCCAAGATCGATATTAATCAGAAATAACAGTTAAAAATTATATTTTTTACTTTCATATTTGTGGATTTGAAACTGTTGAAAATGAATTATATTGTCTTTCCATGCCTTCCCGTGCTTTTAAAGTACAGTATTATGTGTTTAATTGCTGCTATATCTATATCTAAGTGAAAAAGCCCTTGCATGTCCTATTTAGTACTCATAATTTTTTACAGACACAGTTGTGAGTGAGACTTTATTTGAAAGCTAGCACTACGGATCTAGTGTAATATCGATTCTGTGTAAATGTAAATTTATTGCTCGTAATATTCAAGCTGGGCTAAAACCAGTGGAGTTCTAAGGCCAAATTTGCATCTTTCCTGGGCCGTAGTGATTGTGGGCAGGTAACTTGTAATTGGATTGCAAGTAGCTAATATATGTGGCAATAATAAAAATGATTTTAAGTGTGTATATATTTATGAATTGGGCAATAGAATAGCCCATAGTAATTAGGAAGGAGAGGGGCTTTGAAAAAAAGCATAAGACATACAATTATACATATATACAATTATACACCTAATAAGGACCACTGCAGTATAACAAGTATGTACCAAACTAACAACATTAGCAGCTTGTAAGCCATGTTTTGTGCCTTGACAAGGAAGTATGACCATCATGGCAGCTTCCGTACACTAGCAGAGCCTGTAAAATTAAGATTTTATCTAAAATGCTTTTATGACGATGACTTGCAAAGCTGCTAATGTATACTGCACAAACCTGAAATTTCTGTGAATCTACAGTATATCTACTATATTCAGTCTTGAAAACAAGGCCCTTTATTCTTTAGCCACCTGTTTCTATAAAATAACTTTTTTTTCATTTGCAAAAAGAAAAGATTTACCTTTAAAGAACTGAATGCAATTACTGGCAGTTTATGTACTGTACCCTGGAAGTCAGCTTTTCAATTTGCACTTTATATGCCTTATTATATTGGTACAATATTGTGTTCTTGCATTACAATGGCAAAGCAGAGCCCTTTCTTTACCTGAATTCATACTACTTACAGGAAAACGTATATTCAGTACCATAAAATGAGTTGTCTACTTATCTTTGTCCTAGAGTCCATTGTTTCTCTTTGTGACACTGAGCTTTGTTATTCACGTACTTGGTCCATAAAATCTACTAGCAGTATAATTTATTATGTCACTGTTTTCACATCAACATGAGAGGGAAGAAGTTAAAGGTATATGGAAGGTTTCTGGATTTTACTAGGTATGTAATATATCTATGTATGTAATCAGTGACTTGTTTGTATTTTATATTATTAAGAAGTGCTTAGTTTGTACTGCCTACATTCATACTAACACATAGCCCACTGCACCGTATGCAAATATAGACTCTGTAGTGCTTTATGTGAAGTGTCCTAGCCTATAAGGGACCATGTCTCATTAGTATGCTGCAACATATTTTCTTAGACGTGGTCCCTGATAGACAAGGAAACTACACTGCAAATAAAGCCCTACAGAGTCTGTGTCTGCATACTGATGAGACATACTCCTTGATAGGCTAGGACACTCCACTGCACATAAAGCCCTTCAGAGTCTATATCTGCATACGGTGCAGTGGGCAGACCCATACAAGGACTATGGGTATGATTTTAGCCAGTAAAAAGAGAGCTTTTGAACACCTTTTCATAAAAGAAAGTTATTAAAAGTAAATAAATATATATAGGTATATTACATACCAAGTAAAACTCAATAACCTTCCATATCCATTAAACAGACTCTCCTCACAGGCCTCTATCCTGTACTTCCACCTTTCTCTCCTCTGCTTTCAGTCCTCTTTCTCCTCTTCTCTCAGCCTTCACTTCTCCTCTTTCACCTCTTTCTCCACTTCTTTCACCCCTCTCTCCTTTTTTCTCAGCACTCTCTCCTCTTCTCTCACCCTCTCTCCTCATTACTCAGCTCTCTCCTCTTCTCTCAGCCTTCACTTCTCCTCTTTCACCTCTTTCTCCACTTCTTTCACCCCTCTCTCCTTTTTTCTCAGCACTCTCTCCTCTTCTCTCACCCTCTCTCCTCATTACTCAGCTCTCTCCTCTTCTCTCAGCCTTCACTTCTCCTCTTTCACCTCTTTCTCCACTTCTTTCACCCCTCTCTCCTTTTTTCTCAGCACTCTCTCCTCTTCTCTCACCCTCTCTCCTCATTACTCAGCTCTCTCCTCTTCTCTCAGCCTTCACTTCTCCTCTTTCACCTCTTTCTCCACTTCTTTCACCCCTCTCTCCTTTTTTCTCAGCACTCTCTCCTCTTCTCTCACCCTCTCTCCTCATTACTCAGCTCTCTCCTCTTCTCTCAGCCTTCACTTCTCCTCTTTCACCTCTTTCTCCACTTCTTTCACCCCTCTCTCCTTTTTTCTCAGCACTCTCTCCTCTTCTCTCACCCTCTCTCCTCATTACTCAGCTCTCTCCTCTTCTCTCAGCCTTCACTTCTCCTCTTTCACCTCTTTCTCCACTTCTTTCACCCCTCTCTCCTTTTTTCTCAGCACTCTCTCCTCTTCTCTCACCCTCTCTCCTCATTACTCAGCTCTCTCCTCTTCTCTCAGCCTTCACTTCTCCTCTTTCACCTCTTTCTCCACTTCTTTCACCCCTCTCTCCTTTTTTCTCAGCACTCTCTCCTCTTCTCTCACCCTCTCTCCTCATTACTCAGCTCTCTCCTCTTCTCTCAGCCTTCACTTCTCCTCTTTCACCTCTTTCTCCACTTCTTTCACCCCTCTCTCCTTTTTTCTCAGCACTCTCTCCTCTTCTCTCACCCTCTCTCCTCATTACTCAGCTCTCTCCTCTTCTCTCAGCCTTCACTTCTCCTCTTTCACCTCTTTCTCCACTTCTTTCACCCCTCTCTCCTTTTTTCTCAGCACTCTCTCCTCTTCTCTCACCCTCTCTCCTCATTACTCAGCTCTCTCCTCTTCTCTCAGCCTTCACTTCTCCTCTTTCACCTCTTTCTCCACTTCTTTCACCCCTCTCTCCTTTTTTCTCAGCACTCTCTCCTCTTCTCTCACCCTCTCTCCTCATTACTCAGCTCTCTCCTCTTCTCTCAGCCTTCACTTCTCCTCTTTCACCTCTTTCTCCACTTCTTTCACCCCTCTCTCCTTTTTTCTCAGCACTCTCTCCTCTTCTCTCACCCTCTCTCCTCATTACTCAGCTCTCTCCTCTTCTCTCAGCCTTCACTTCTCCTCTTTCACCTCTTTCTCCACTTCTTTCACCCCTCTCTCCTTTTTTCTCAGCACTCTCTCCTCTTCTCTCACCCTCTCTCCTCATTACTCAGCTCTCTCCTCTTCTCTCAGCCTTCACTTCTCCTCTTTCACCTCTTTCTCCACTTCTTTCACCCCTCTCTCCTTTTCTCTCAGCACTCTCTCCTCTTCTTTCAGCCTCTTCTCTCACCCTCTCTCCTCATTACTCAGCTCTCTCCTCATCTCTCATCACATTTGATTCTTTATGTATTGGGTGCCAAAGCCCCCGTGAAGCTTAGCTGTCAGATACTTGTTGAACTTCTTTGCCTGACATCAAATTTATTTTTAATCAAAATCATAAAGTGGTGCCTACTACAAGCTGTTAAAATCATCCTTTATTAAAGCATTGCAATATAAAACAGCACTTATTCTTCACATACTGTATATTAGGATATCCCTTCTGCTTAAACAGTTTCTAGATGTACAGTACATGTTGTCACTTCCTGTTTTCAGGGGGAGAATGAACACAGATACAAAGTTTATGTTGCCATTGACTAGTGGTTTATTGATGTCACTTCCTGTTTCCAGGGGGAATGCCAATGTAGATGCACAGAACATGTTGCCACTTCCTGTGTTAGGGTATTTAAACCCCTGCATCATACAGTCATTTTCACTATGGCCTTTGAGAAAGCCACAAGAGTGGTGAAATGATTGTTTATTTTGATAAGGGTGTGTACTTATTTAGGCTGTTGGCCTATATTCATCTTGTGAGGCTCCCTAACAGGGCATCAGAAATTAGGAATCATACATATGATATTACAGCTTGCAAACAGGCTATTGTGAGGCCACACACTTTTGAGGATTATACTCCCTTATAGATGTAAATATTTGTATATTGTTGTTATAATTTATTTTCAATTTAGTCCCTTTATTTAGTAGTTGTGTATAATGGTTTTGTATATTGATCTTTGTGGTGCACACCATTTTTGTATGCCATTTTGCAAATAATATAGTCTATGTTTTTTGTAGGCAGTCTTTCAAGCAGGATCAGGTCCTCATTTTGCCTAAAATCTCTGGTTCCTACTATTTGTTTGTTAGCATGCTTTAGCCAGATATAGGTAGGAGGACCCACTGAGGTCATAGGCCTGCTCTTCACTATTACTACCCTAATAATTGGGGAACAGTCTCTACCTTGTATATACAGCTTTAGACACCTGTTGTGTCATATCGTAGTTAGATGTTAATGAATGTATATAGACACAGCTTGGACCGTATGCTGTGTAACATATAGCTGTTGTAACAACTTTGTCTGTATTTAAGGTTGAGCTCCCCTTAATTTTGACTCATATAGGTACTAAGTCTTTGTTAATTTACAGCATCCAAAGGGGTGTCAGTAAAGACATACAGTGACCTATATTTCACTTTTATGCACATATATTGCTCTGTCCAATGTACCCTCTAGACTTTTGGAGGACATGCATTTAGACATAAGGGTGCTTTATATATATATCTTTTGTGATACAATAGGGCTTTTTCGCCTTGATATTTTCTTGTAATTACTTTCTGGCTCGCCCGCTAGGTGTGAATAGTAATACCCACTCACTTAAGAGTTATACATTGCACAATACCAGTGCTTGAGGGTTCCTTACTATTCCTCACATTTGCCATTTTTTATTCCCTGTGTTAGTATTTTAAACATTCCCTGTTTTTAAAGACGTCGCTGTCATTTATCTAATAAAATTACCTTCATTTTTGTATATATTTATCCCACCATTTCTGTATACTGTAATATTTATATATATTAATTTGGTGTTACACCACATTTGGCGACCACGAATTTTAGACTTCTACAAAGGTTATTTATGAGGTAATATCACATTAATAGATAGTCAGATTTATTTTTTTTGGGGGGAGGGAGAAAAAAAAGTACTTTGTCTAATTATCCTCTGCATGGGAAATCAAGTGCTGATTGTGTGTGGAGTCTAGGTTAAGCCTCCATTTTTAATATACAAGCTTGGGCATCAGGACTCAATTATTGTTTTTAATCCTTTATATCGTACTAGCTTCTGAGTTGAGTTTTGTTCGTACTAGCTTATTTTGATACATAAAATAAATAGATATCATACAGGTTGTTTTTGTGGGTTTCAAATATCTGAGTTGAGTTTTGTTGTGCTTTTGACTATCAAAGTACAGGCCTAGCCCTGCATTTGAATAAGGCTCCATGTGGCTTCTTTGTGTATTTGAATGCTAATTCAAGCCTCCATTTTTAATATACAAGCTTGGGCATCAGGACTCAATTATTATTTTTAATCCTTTATATCGTACTAGCTTCTGAGCTGAGTTTTGTTCGTACTAGCTTCTTTTGATACATAAAACAAGTAGATATCATACAGGTTGTTTTTGTGGGTTTCAAATATCTGAGTTGAGTTTTGTTGTGCTTTTGACTATCAAAGTACAGGCCTAGCCCTGCATTTGAATAAGGCTCCATGTGGCTTCTTTGTGTATTTGAATGCTAATTCAAGCCTCCATTTTTAATATACAAGCTTGGGCATCAGGCCACAATTAGTTTTGTTGTGTGTTTCAAATACCTGAGTTTGTTAATACTATTATTTTTGTTTTGTTTTTGTTTTTTAAAAAAAAAAGAAAAAAAAAATGTTCTCTTCTTTCTTTTTCTTTCTCTAGTCCTTTATCATAGTACAGGCCTGGAGAAAAATAAATAAATAAACCATTTTAAATCTTATATATATATATATATATATATATATATATATATATATATATATATATATATATATTATTTCAGGCGTGCATTTTAATACACTATAGGCTTCTATACCTTATACTTTTTGGGGGTCTTGCATATCCTAGTTCAGGTATATCTCCTACCCTGCAGGCCTTGCTATTATATTTTAAGTTAATTAGCAAGTATTACCTTCACCATACTAAGGTAAGTATAATTTGCATTGTGGGTACTAGTCTATTTTTCTACATATTACACCTGGCCTACTGAATAGTCATCAACTATTGTTGGCTACTCAGAAGCATGCTACTTTAGTCGCAAATTGATTTGGATTCTTACTTGGGTGAGTAAAAGAGTAGGAATGTCTTTTCAAGGGGCCAAATACTTTCCCACAGAAGTGCGTGAGTACTTTAGGAAACATATTCAAAAACATGATGGTCCATATGAGCTTCCAGAGCCAGCAAACCCAGACAGTGAAAAAGAGAAGAGATTAATGGATGTTCTAACACAAATTGTAAATAACAAAAAGTATAGAACAAAGAAGAGAAAAAGTTTGGTCACACAAGCTGTTGTAGCCACAATAGGAGGCCTAATAGACTTAGTTGTAGAATTACGGCAGCATAATTTGGAAACAACAAATAAAATGGAGGAAGCAATGGACAAAAGGGATTGTTTAAAAATTGCAGCTTTGAGAACAACTACAATTGTGGGGGAACTAGAAAGGGAGTTAAGGGAAATAGAAGAGCAGAGGGATGCTTATGGAGTAAAAATAACAGAACTTCAAAACATAGCATGCTTTAGCCAGATATAGGTAGGAGGACCCACTGAGGTCATAGGCCTGCTCTTCACTATTACTACCCTAATAATTGGGGAACAGTCTCTACCTTGTATATACAGCTTTAGACACCTGTTGTGTCATATCGTAGTTAGATGTTAATGAATGTATATAGACACAGCTTGGACCGTATGCTGTGTAACATATAGCTGTTGTAACAACTTTGTCTGTATTTAAGGTTGAGCTCCCCTTAATTTTGACTCATATAGGTACTAAGTCTTTGTTAATTTACAGCATCCAAAGGGGTGTCAGTAAAGACATACAGTGACCTATATTTCACTTTTATGCACATATATTGCTCTGTCCAATGTACCCTCTAGACTTTTGGAGGACATGCATTTAGACATAAGGGTGCTTTATATATATATCTTTTGTGATACAATAGGGCTTTTTCGCCTTGATATTTTCTTGTAATTACTTTCTGGCTCGCCCGCTAGGTGTGAATAGTAATACCCACTCACTTAAGAGTTATACATTGCACAATACCAGTGCTTGAGGGTTCCTTACTATTCCTCACATTTGCCATTTTTTATTCCCTGTGTTAGTATTTTAAACATTCCCTGTTTTTAAAGACGTCGCTGTCATTTATCTAATAAAATTACCTTCATTTTTGTATATATTTATCCCACCATTTCTGTATACTGTAATATTTATATATATTAATTTGGTGTTACACCACATTTGGCGACCACGAATTTTAGACTTCTACAAAGGTTATTTATGAGGTAATATCACATTAATAGATAGTCAGATTTATTTTTTTTGGGGGGAGGGAGAAAAAAAAGTACTTTGTCTAATTATCCTCTGCATGGGAAATCAAGTGCTGATTGTGTGTGGAGTCTAGGTTAAGCCTCCATTTTTAATATACAAGCTTGGGCATCAGGACTCAATTATTGTTTTTAATCCTTTATATCGTACTAGCTTCTGAGTTGAGTTTTGTTCGTACTAGCTTATTTTGATACATAAAATAAATAGATATCATACAGGTTGTTTTTGTGGGTTTCAAATATCTGAGTTGAGTTTTGTTGTGCTTTTGACTATCAAAGTACAGGCCTAGCCCTGCATTTGAATAAGGCTCCATGTGGCTTCTTTGTGTATTTGAATGCTAATTCAAGCCTCCATTTTTAATATACAAGCTTGGGCATCAGGACTCAATTATTATTTTTAATCCTTTATATCGTACTAGCTTCTGAGCTGAGTTTTGTTCGTACTAGCTTCTTTTGATACATAAAACAAGTAGATATCATACAGGTTGTTTTTGTGGGTTTCAAATATCTGAGTTGAGTTTTGTTGTGCTTTTGACTATCAAAGTACAGGCCTAGCCCTGCATTTGAATAAGGCTCCATGTGGCTTCTTTGTGTATTTGAATGCTAATTCAAGCCTCCATTTTTAATATACAAGCTTGGGCATCAGGCCACAATTAGTTTTGTTGTGTGTTTCAAATACCTGAGTTTGTTAATACTATTATTTTTGTTTTGTTTTTGTTTTTTAAAAAAAAAAGAAAAAAAAAATGTTCTCTTCTTTCTTTTTCTTTCTCTAGTCCTTTATCATAGTACAGGCCTGGAGAAAAATAAATAAATAAACCATTTTAAATCTTATATATATATATATATATATATATATATATATATATATATATATATATATATTATTTCAGGCGTGCATTTTAATACACTATAGGCTTCTATACCTTATACTTTTTGGGGGTCTTGCATATCCTAGTTCAGGTATATCTCCTACCCTGCAGGCCTTGCTATTATATTTTAAGTTAATTAGCAAGTATTACCTTCACCATACTAAGGTAAGTATAATTTGCATTGTGGGTACTAGTCTATTTTTCTACATATTACACCTGGCCTACTGAATAGTCATCAACTATTGTTGGCTACTCAGAAGCATGCTACTTTAGTCGCAAATTGATTTGGATTCTTACTTGGGTGAGTAAAAGAGTAGGAATGTCTTTTCAAGGGGCCAAATACTTTCCCACAGAAGTGCGTGAGTACTTTAGGAAACATATTCAAAAACATGATGGTCCATATGAGCTTCCAGAGCCAGCAAACCCAGACAGTGAAAAAGAGAAGAGATTAATGGATGTTCTAACACAAATTGTAAATAACAAAAAGTATAGAACAAAGAAGAGAAAAAGTTTGGTCACACAAGCTGTTGTAGCCACAATAGGAGGCCTAATAGACTTAGTTGTAGAATTACGGCAGCATAATTTGGAAACAACAAATAAAATGGAGGAAGCAATGGACAAAAGGGATTGTTTAAAAATTGCAGCTTTGAGAACAACTACAATTGTGGGGGAACTAGAAAGGGAGTTAAGGGAAATAGAAGAGCAGAGGGATGCTTATGGAGTAAAAATAACAGAACTTCAAAACATAATAATGGACTATAAAAATAAAACAAAGTTAGAAGAGATAAAAGGAGTCAGAGACATTGCCAAAATATATCCAGATCTGGATATGTTCGTGGCACAAAATAAAGAACCAGTGCCGAAAATGAACCAAAATAGAAAATATTTCTTATGTTATTCTGTTCCACAAGTAGATACCATACCACAAGCACCAGTTATTGTTTCAGAATTATTTAATGCAAGGCAAACACCTACAGGATTTTCTATGCAGACTCGACCGATGTCTATGGCAGATAAAGACAATTTCCAGAAATGGTGGGGAAGTATGCCAACTAACAACTTTAATACGTTTACACATTGGTTTATGAGGGGAGCAGATAGAGCTAAAAAAGGAGGTCTTAACTTAGAGGAATGGACAGAACTGTTAGAATACGCTATGGGTCCTTTGGCTAGTAGACTATTGGGATTTAATAACAGTGTGTCTGATCAGGCAGGAAGAATTGCTGCAACTAATTTCTATCTACTTAGCATAGAGAAAGAAATAGCAAATATTACCATGAGGCCAACAGATGGTCCTAGAGAGGTAGCTCAAAGGATATTTTTTTGGTATACTCTACGACAACCTCAACAGCCTCTAGTGCTGGGCTCACCAGAACATATAGCAAAAGTAATGGAAGCCCTTCCCCGGGAGTGTCAAGAATTTATCAGGCTTTTTGATCCAACACCAACAGACTTGGAAATGGTACTAACTAGAGCTGATAAGTGGTGGATCAAGCATCCTTTCACAGAACAGGCCTGCTCTGTTTCAGCTGTAAGAACATTTAAGGTCGAGTCTGGTAGAGATATAGATGGTAATTGGAGAAACCAGACGTGGGATGTACCCCAGAACAAGAAGGATGATCAAAACTGGAGACCAAAACAGAACTTTGACAAAAGATGGAGAGATCCACCTAGGGACTATAGGAATAGGGATGGCAGCAACTGGAGGGCTAATCAGGAGGGAGAGAGAAACGGTAACATGGGCTATTGGGAACTCAGGAGACAGAAGGATAGGATAGAAGAGGAAAATCACATACTTAAAAACAAGGTAGCTGAGTCAGAGTAGAAATTGAAGGAAAGTGAGGCAAAGATGCAATATAGTGGTATAAAAGAGGGACAGAGTGACAATGACAAATCCCAACCCCTGCGCCTCAGCTTCTCATTCACTCAGCTAATTTAACCATGGATGAGGCAGGTCGGCCTACCATTTATACAGTCATCGCACTGGAAACTTTAAAGGAAGGACTAAAATAACAACAAAGGTACAAGGGAGGTTTACAAATACTACAGTAGTAGTGAGTAACTTAACATTAGAAGAAGGTGGAGAATGGGACGCTGCAGTTATAGCTGCCCAGCCTGACCTAGAGGAATTCTGCAATTGTGATACTGGAAAGGGGTGTGTTCTAACAATAGATGAAGTATTTGTCTCTGTAAAGGAGCTGCAACGTTGTAAAGATCAGAAGAAGGTACCATGGCCAATAGGCGGATTGGTGGTGGTACCAACACATGAAACAGTTGTGCAAGGGGTTGGGTGGACTTACTACCCAATAATTCTAAATTTTAATGATTTTTCTATTCCTCCAAAGTGCCCGGAATCACAGCGGCAGTGGTTTAAGCAAAGTATACAAGAGACCATCATTGAGTGGACCGGAGCAGGGAGTAGAGAAAAACGGGACACACTTGCAGCCCTTTTAGGAGGAGTCGGAACTGGATTGGGAGTATGGAATTCAGCAGACATCATTGGACTGAACAGCAGGATAAACTCCCTTACTGATGGCATGGGACATGCTATGAAAACAGGTGGAGTAGCTGACTCCCTTATAGTGAGTAGACTGACAGACAATGTTGATGACATACACACCATTGCCAACAACCTGCATCTAGTTGAGGAAAATATTGCTTCCATTGCTAACAGCATTAAGAATGAAATAGTGGGAACTGCCATTTTCTGTTCTATGATTGGAGGAAAGCTGTTGGCAGATTTAAAGGAAACTATTAAAGACATCCAGGAAAACAAGTGGGCAAGACAAATCAATGCAACAAGGATTATCACGTCATTGAAAAGAAAAGGAGTGGACATCACTGAGGACAATCTTAAATACAGCTATATTGAAGGCCCAGATCAATGGATGCCACATGGACTACAATCTGGGACAATAGGACTAATCCTGGCAATTCCCCGTTGGGAGGGGCAGGCAGAGCAACTGAACTTTATACATAGCATTGGCACGTTAAGTGATGGAATCTACAAGCAACACTTCCCATCAAAAAGACTGGCCACTATTACAGGATTGGAGATGGATGAAAGCTGTTGCAGGAAATCTCAACACCGATGGCTGTGCAGTTGTGTTTGGGACAAAGGAGCTGAGGAGGATGGCTGGGTGCAGTTGATAAAAGAAAACCTGGTGCAAGAGGTGATCCGCATAGGGGACATTGCATGCTTTATCGGCCACTCTGAATATAGGACAGTTGATGAAATATGTTTGGTGGAAGAAGGGTCTTGTATCATGGTAACCACTACTATACATGTAGGAACTCATACACTATTTCCATCAAGAAACCTTACCACTGAAATGATCAATTTTACTGCAAATGCAGATTGGACAAATTTGACAATGAAGGTTTTTTCCCCAATTCCAAAGCTTACCCTGGAACTTCATGAGTTAGTAAAACGTACCAAACAACAACTACACCCCATCAGCTTACTGCTGGAACAACAGAAAAAGGAAATAGAAATTACTACAAAAAACGTTGAGCATCCCTGGTGGGGAATTCTTACCAATGCAGAGACACATCCAGTCCTACGAACACTGTCGCTGGTACTCATGTTCATTCAAGTATTAACTACAATTATAATAATATACTTTTGTGTGGCAATGAAACAAATGAGGAAGAAACTTGCAAGGAGGATATATAATAATGAAATTTAAATGTTTTTATTTTTTATTTTTTGTCTTTTTTCTCTTCTTTCTCTCTCTCATACATTCTTCAATAAAGTTTTACATTGCACATACATAAACATTTATCACACACTCTCTAAATTCTATAAGTTCTGTTTTTGTGTAATATGTGGATTGACAGCCATAGGAAAGTACAGGAGAACTTATGTCGCTGAGGGAACTATTCCGGAGGGACGGTGGGTTTAATTTCTCCTGTATATCAGGTTTTTGCTCCCACTAGGTTCTCCTGTACTAGAGGGATAACTAGAAAACTGAGCAACATAGAAGAAGAAAAAGTGAGGGAATGTGGTAACTTGTCTTCCTTGAATGGTAATTCAGGACTTCCTTAAACAGGTCTATGTAGGAGGGCTGAGAATCTTTACTTCCCTCCCACAATTGCTAAAGGAAGTCATGCATGGACAGGATGTGATGTAAATTACATCATCTCAACTAAGGATATATCCAGGCAGGAAACTGGTGCTGCTTCCTTTTTTCTTCCTGGATGGTGTTGGTGATGGTTGATGGTATACTGATGGAGATGGTCTAACCGTGGGTAAGATCAAGCGTTTGGGGAAGGGGATTATATAGGTAGATAGATTTAAAAAGGGGTGTTGCTCCGTGGGTCTGGGCTGTGTGTTTGTGATACATTTATAGTATTGTGTTGTTGTCTTTTAATAAATACCTTTTAATATAGACGAACCTTGTGTAATATTTATATATATTAATTTGGTGTTACACCACACAGTGTAAATAGGCTGCGTGCACGAGGCCAAACGGTATGTTTAGGCGGGTAAAGCACCATTTTAGGATGTCGGTGTATGTCCCAAAATTGGGCATAGCGCAGGGTAAGTGTGTCAGTAAGATCATCCGTATATTTGTTGTAGGTTTTTATGGGTAGTCCTACGGAGGTTCTTTCTTATCCCTGTCTGGAGGTGGTCTGGACTGGGATGTCAGGTATGGTGATTGCCTGCTTCAGGGTTAGGCAATGCTTTGGCTTCTATTGGTTTGAACTGGTATCTGCAGCGTTTCTTGGGTCTCTGTTCACGTCAGTGCCCGAGAAAAAGAGAAATGCAAAGGTGGAGTTGAAAAAGCTCACAATACCTTCAGTAGTCCCAATGTTATGGGGTAATGTTTGGTCTGAAGCTCTCAATGTTGGTCTCTCTTATGTAGAATGGTTTTATATATACACTGTACTGATGGAGGACAGATATATAGATGCTATGTATCTATTAATTGGCTGGTTGCCATTTGGATCTGTTCTCACAGTGCAAAAATGTTATGCCATTTTAGAATCGTAATGTCATTATTTGCAAGTTATTGTTGTAAAATGGCGTCTTTTTTCTATGTGTTACTTGGCTCGCGAGCATTTTCCGTCCGTTGTAATGGTATATTTTGTATCTCCTACATTCGTACGTGCCTGGCAGTGATTTGCGTGCCTCGGTCACCTTTACCCTTGTTTTCTTTTTTTTCGTCCGCCATTTTTTTTCTCGCTTAACCAATTTTTGAGTGTTGAAACTCATCAATTTCAGCTTAAATTTGCGTGCAACCTCACTCCCAGGCATCCTGTTGGAGGCAGTACTATATATCATATATACAACAACGTCTGTATCTATATTTATTTATTTATATATATATATATATATATATATATACAGTATCTCACAAAAGTGAGTACACCCCTCACATAAATGACACTCTCCTACAATGCTGGCACTGGGGAGCTACAGTTCATTGAGGGAACCATGAGTGCCAACATGTACTGTGACATACTGAAGCAGAGCATGAGCCCTTCCCTTTGGGGTCGTTATAATGTTGAAATTCTGCCCGGCAGCCCAGTCTCCAAAGACACCTCCAAGACGACCACTGCCTTGCTAAAGAAGCTGAAGATAAAGGTGATGGACTGGCCAAGCATGTCTCCACACCCAAACCTTATTGAGCATCTGTGATGCATCCTCAAATGGAAGGTGGGGGAGTGCAAGGTCTCTAACATCCACCAGCTCCGTGATCAAGGAGGAGTGGAAGAGGACTCCAGTGGCAACCTGTGAAGCTCTGGTGAACTCCATGTCCATGAGGGTTAAGGCAGTGCTGGAAAATAATGGTGGCTACACAAACTATTGACACTTTGGGCCCAATTTGGACATTTCCACTTAGGGGTGTACTCACTTTTGTTGCCAACGGTTTAGACATTAATGGCTGTGTGTTGAGTTATTTTAAGGGGACAGCAAATTTACACTGTTATACAGGCTGTACACTTACTACTTTACATTGTAGCAGTGTAATTTCTTCAGTGTTGTCACAGGAAAAGCCATCACATATAATAGTTGTCAAATTGCGAGACGTTGTCACGCTTTGCGTGGTGCGTACGAGTTAGGCGATGAGCGCCGCAGGAGCTCATCACTTGCGAGCCTTGCAAAGCGATGCGAGCAATTAACGTGTAGCACTTTGGACGATGAGCGCCAAAGGTGAGCAGTGAAGGCAATGAAACATGCAGGACAAAACACTTCGTAAAAGCGTAATCGCATTAGCCTTCAAGCACTTGACAAACACGGGACTTAGAAAAAATATGAGATGCGGGCCTTGAAAAAAATACGAAATGCGGGACTTTGAAAAAAAAATGCGAGATAGCAAAAATACGAGGTTAACAGGCGAACCGCAAACATCAAAAAAACACAAAAAACACATAGATAATAAAAGTAAATACAGCAAAAATTATCAGCCACAGCACGGGGGATCAGCCAGGACGTCTGGGAGTGTGGTGGAACGCGAATTTAAGCCGATTTCGATGACTTTCACCACACGAAAATTGCCTAAGCGAGAAAAAAAATGTAAACGATGCTACACGACCCCGGACCCTGCAAAACACTGCCAAATGCGGAGCACTTTCACACGGGAACGAAAGAACTACAAAATACACTATTACAAATGACGCAAAATGCTGGCGAGTCGCGTAACACATTAATAACATTACCAATCTCTACAATACAGCTTTAAGAGACGCAGGACTTTGAGAAAAAAAATACGACATAGCAAAAATACGAGGGTAACGGCCTAACCGCGAAAAACCAAAAAACACAAAAAACAATAAATTAATACAAAAACATCACCCACAGCACGGTCGGGACAGCCAGGACGTCTGGGAATGAGGTGTAACATGATTTAAAGGTGATTTCAACGACTTTCACCACACAAAAATCGCCTAAGCAAGAAAACAAATGGCTGCCGAAAAAAATGAAAAAGAGGCTACACGACCCCGGACTGCGCAAAACACAAACTAACGACAAAATACACTATTACAAATGATGGAAAATGCTTGCGAGCTGCGTAACACATTAATAACATTACGAATCTACAATGGCGCTGTACACAACTACACAACGGATTTCCCTCACGCACACAAACCATTTCTAATGCACAGTTACACTTTATCATCAGAGCACCAACACTCACTGTACACTGTACATGTAATGTAAATATAAACAGATTGTTAGCTCTGAAGGCTATTGATTGCTGGATATATTAATTACAAATAGGTAAAGTATATTAATTTATTCAAGAACTAATTAATTCATTATTGATTAAGTAAATATAGATAAATATATATCTCTCTTTATAATGAGTGACGAAGGTGCTCCAAGGAGCAAAAATAGACAAGACAAGAGGCTTTCCATGAGCGCCAAAGGCGCTCAGCACGAGGCTTGCAGTGAGTGCCGAAAGTCCTCACAGTGCAAAAAGGTTTACATTGTGTGTCAAACAGCATTCCCATGGCCTCAAATTTTATTGTCCCGTCACTTTTGAAGGGCAAGTCTTTAGTAATGAAATATTTACAAAAATGTGAGGGGTGACCTCACTTTTGTAAGATACTGTATATATATATATATATATATATATATATATATATATATATATATATATATATATAAATATGTATATATATATATATATATATATATATATATATATATATATATATATACAGTATATATAATGTAGACTCTCAGTTATCCGGCACCCATAGGGCTTGGTAGATGCCAGATAAATGTAGTTTCTGGTTGCTTGTGTGTCACTAATAAAAGAGGCCTAGATTAGCTGCACATAGGATGCTCTGCTAAGTATATTTGTCAGTGAGGGCTGTTCTAGAAGCAGCAGCTTTCACTCCTCACTTACACACAGGTATGTTTGGCTGGAGGATGCAGTGCTGAACCTGGGGAATGTAACGCCAACACTGCCCTGGCTCAGTCCCTCATGCCTGTCTGCTTCCAGGTAACATTAAATTGCAGGGACATACAGTGGATGAAATCTAGGTGCATGTAAGCATTTTGTGGCATGACAACCTGGCTCCTGGCTCCTTTTTTCTGGTTGCTTGAGTTTCGTTAACTGAGAGTCTACTATATATATATATATATATATATATATATATATATATATATATATACCGCCAAGACCCTGTGGCTATAAAGATATTTTTATTTTTAAAGTGTATGTTTAGTATTGCAAGAGATTGTAGTCAGATTTCCAAAGTAAAGTATAATTATAATTGTGTGTTTTGAAATAGACCAAACATAGACCAAACATACCTTGCAATATATTTTGATTTGTTTTTTTGCAATCTCTCTCAAATTCTCTTTTTCTGGTTGATCTAATCTGCATGGTGGCCATCCAGGATCTTCAGGATAAGAGCGTGTAACCCATTTACATTTGGATTTGGATTACTTTTAGAATTTGGGGATAATTTCTATGGTTTCAGATCAGTTCTTCCATCTTGTCTGGATAAGTATAATTTGTTAATGACACAAAACAGCTTTTTTATATTGTGTAGTGCATCACTGTTCTATCTTTTATTTTTTATTCTAAATCTAGGACTGGAGTAACACTTGAAAAGGACAGCTATTTTTATATGAGGTTGAGTAAATAAATAGTGTGTGTGTTTTGCATCATTAAGTCATGTCTGACTCTCTGTGACCTCATGGACAGCAACACACCATGCTGATCCACTTGGTATTCATACAGTGTAGTGGGTTGCCAGTTCCTTCTCCAGTAGGCCACAGCATACAGCTCCTCGTATTGCTAGGTGGTCTCCCATCCAAGTACCCACCAAGCCCAAGATTCAGTGTGGTGTGGCCTCTTGGTTCCCTGACTGGAATTGAACTCAGGTTGCAGTGAGGAAAGCACCTAAAACCAACCACTGGACTGCCACACAACCCTAAATAAACAGTACATTTGTGTTAAAATATGAACATCTAAGAATAAGTAAAAAACAAACAAACATTTTCTACTAAGAATTCTGATACAATTTTGCACTGCACTATGGGAAACTGGGCGGGGACATGCAAATGAATCCACAATTAATTCTCACTCTTTATACCAACATCACTTTATAGTAGGCTCCTTTTAGCATATGTCCATTGTTATAACACAGCTTTCATGTACATCTGATATACAGTATATTTGGAAATGGCAAAAAAACATTAAAAAAGTTGTTGAAAGCTTTAAAAGGTAACAGGCACATAAAACGTCTGGCATGTGGTGAATATGTTTCACTTGTAATAGTTTCTAGGTGAGCTCAGGTTGGAAGTTGCCAGAAATATCAATGAGTCTGCAGGAAGGAGAGAGGAAGAGAGAGCTCACTCCATGATAAATGTCAAAAGAACGGACATGCTGATGCTCTGTTCCAAATGTCTTGGAAACTTCTCTTTCACCCTGCAGCTTTACTAAGAACAAAAGAAGCTTTAAGGATTAAAGAAGTGAAAAGGCCAGACTGTAGCATAGATACTGACTAGCTGAATTGCAGGAGCTTCACCAGCGTTGAGAAATGATTTCCGTAGGCTGAATCTTACAAGTCAATATTTGTAATATATAAATATCAAAATAAATAAATAAATAAATAAATTAAAAAATTAAAAAATAGAATAGTACTTAGTTTAATTGATTTTTTTAAATATATTTTTTTTATAACACCGCCCCTTAAATTTGGAAAACTGGATGACAATAGTAATGCTATGTAATGCTTGTGTGTTTTAAGATGAACCTAACATGAATTCACTACATCATTTACTTGAAGGACCTTAAACCAGCATGTACCGAAGTTTTATATCAATACATATGACTAATAGAGATATCCTAAGAAACAATAATGGTTCCCTGGTGGTCCAGTGGTTAGGATTTGGTGCTTTCACCACTGCAACATGCGTTTGATTCAAGTCAGGGAACCAAGAGGTCACACCACCATGAAGTCATGTAGGGTTGGGCCTGGTCAGTACTTGGATGTACTGTATGCTGTGGCCCACTGGATAAGGAACTGGCAACCCAATCCAGTATCTCTGCCATGAATGCCAAGTGGATCAGCATGGTGTGTTGCGGTCAAGGAGAGTTGGACACGAGTGAGTGACACAAACACAACACACAATACACAATAGATGAGTTAATCCTTTCACATAAAAGGGTCTGGCACTGCTAGTGAAAAGTTTAAGCTTGGTTGTCTAATACCTACAAATCTTTCTTCTCTAACATGCCCTGGTCTCAGTATTTACTACAATTTTATTAACAAATATAACTTTGAGAAACTTCCTGTAAATTCAAACTCTCCTCCCACCTCAGGAAGTAGATTTGATCTAGTAAGGGTAGCTGTAAGTTATGCCAGTGTTCAAGTGATTTTATTAAACTAGAGATAACTTAAGTTTGTAAAAGATTTCAATGCTAGTTGAGATTTTATATGTGAATTTTGTCATTTAGTTGTATGTCGTTAATAAAAATGTAAGTCTGTAATTCTACATTTATATGGTTTATATGCTATTTATTGAGTAAAATAATGCTATTTAACCTCCAGTCTCAAGGCATTAATAGAATTTCTGTAACTTGTGCTTGTAGCTGAATAATATAATTATAATTAGATAATTAGATAATCCGATCACAGCGTTAGGAGATAATCTGTCTCTGAAATGTTCGGAAAAAGGAGGTCAAAGTAAGAACTAAATATATATGATAATAAAGTGTACGTGGGTGTGACTAAAATGAATATGCATGCCGACTTAATTGTCTCTCTAAGGATCTGCAATCTTCCAGTGTGCTTGGAAGTTATACAATTTACGTATTACGCCATTTATTATGTAATTTGCTTATGTGATGTGTCTAATTTGTTATTTATTGTGATATTATAATCCGCACCTAAAACATGTCCCTGGACAAAACAGCCAGACTTGTCTGAAAAGTAAGATGTTATTTCCAGTGGCCAGTGGTCATGAACTAGGTGCCATTTGTTTTGTATTTTTAATGATTTGGTAGAATTCTCTCTATTGTGAACTACATTATGTGGGTGTAAGTTTAGAAGAAAAATGTGTTTCGTGTAAAAGTTTGATATCAGGTATACAGTATCTCACAAAAGTGAGTACACCCCTAAGTCGAAATGTCCAAATTGGCCCCAAAGTGTCAATATTTTGTGTGGCCACCATTATTTTCCAGCACTGCCTTAACTCTCATGGGCATGGAGTTCACCAGAGCTTCACAGGTTGCCACTCCTTCACAGGTTGCCAACACTTACTACTTTACTTTACATTGTAGTAGAGTGTAATTTCTTCAGTGTCACATGAAAAGATATAATAAAATATTTACAAAAATGTGAGGGGTGTACTCCTTCTTGTGAGATACTGTAAGCTTTCTGTGAAGGTTGAATACAAGTCTTCGTTTATTGGGTGAGATAAATGCCTTTACAATGTAGAGGACAATATGTAATTGATCTGGGTTTTTGGTATAGTCGATTGATTCATATATATTGAATTTAATTTGAATATGTATCATGAAAATATTTTATCTTTAATTTGAATAGTTGCCCCCTAGTAGGAGTAGGATGCGATATATATTTATGATGCTTGATATAGCATTTGCTAAAGGTAGATATGGTGTATAATTGTCTTCGATAGAGACCATACATTTTGGTTCCTTTGAGCAAGTAAGGAATGCATTTAAGGCCAAAAAACCCAGAACAAAGAACAGAAAAGACATTGTAAAAGAAACAAAAGACAAAGACCATATGGTAAATTACCCTTGTTTTTGCACCACTATAGTGTTCTATTAATGGGACATGGAGCACAATTGTTTTTTTTTCATACCTTTAAAAAACATGTTTTAAACATTACAAAAGTTGTTCTTTCCATTAATAAATATTAAGGTAAACATCATGCAAACTAACAGGAAATGCACAGAGCATACTTTAGTTTACAGACTATTGGTGCAGAGGGCAAGCCCCAAGAGCAGTTTAATGTCTTTTAATACTTTTATGTGCTCTGAATTCTTAATATTAAAAAAGAAAATACACTACGAAAACATTACCAAATGTCCTCTTTATGATGCAACAAACAAAAAAAAATCCTTTTCCCTTTAACATGGTCATAAAAACAATTATCGCATGTGCCTTCTATCTCAGGCTAATAACTTAATGGCCCTTTAATACTGATAGGAAGTTACTAGTATTGGCTGTCACAATAATGGAGATCTAGGAAATTACACAGTCAATAAAATGGCTCTTTCTGCATATTAGAATTAACTATTATGTATCTGACATAGGATTACAAAAAATTAACATACAATAAAGTATGTATTAACTACATTTAAATTTGTTAAACTTTTTATAATATTTTGCTCGTCAAAAATGATGGTATAATATTGTCTTAGAAATTGTGTGTTCTTTCTGATTGTGCGCCCTCTCTCTGTGTACCTTCTCTCTTCGCAATCTCTCTGTGCGCCCTCTACCTCTCTCTGTGCGCCCTCTACCTCTCTCTGTGTACCCTCTCCCTCTCATTCTCCCTCTCATTCTCCCTCTCATTCTCCCTCTCATTCTCCCTCTCATTCTCTCTCTCATTCTCTCTCTCGTCCTTCTATCCCACTCTCCTTCACTCTCCTTCACTCTCCTTCACTCTCCCTCCTTCACTCTCCCTCCTTCACTCTCCCTCCTTCACTCTCCCTCCCTCCCTCTCCTTCACTCTCCCTCCCTCTCCTTCACTCTCCCTCCCTCTCCTTCACTCTCCCTCCCTCTCCTTCACTCTCCCTCCCTAGCTCTCCCCCTTTGGCGCCCATTGCGAGCCTCGCACTGCGCAGTGTGCATACGCAACTCGCAATTTGTGAGCATTACACACAAACTCGCAGTACAACAACTATATTAGTGATCACATGCATCTATATTATATATACATTACCCTGAAGTTCATTGTTTAGTTAGGCCATTGTTGACTATGGATAGGGACTATATTTATTGTCTTATTTAGCATACCAACACAATGATGGCTAGAAAGGAAATATATGGTTAAAATATTATGCTATATTTTTTCAACATATGCCCCCCTCCAAGAACATTCATTATGATTTTCTACAGTGTAGACAAAGTAATTATTAACTAACAAGCATCCCACATGACTCCCACTCACTGCACACATAGATGTTTTTCTAATGCTATGGTTTAACCTTTGCAACCCTATGTTTTACTACTCGAGCACCAGTGGATGTCATTAAGAATTATAGTATTTAATATACTTACTGTACCTTTCCTTTTAAGGAAATGTTTTCTTTTGGTAAGGGATTGTGCCCTTGCATACTGACTAAATATTTTCTTTATCTATACTTGCTATTTTATAACCAGAAGCTATAATATAAAATGTTTTTTCTAAATATGCAAGATAATGAGGTTAATTCTGTGAGTGGAGATGACAAGAGGGAAGGGGAAGAGATAGCGCACGAAAACCTAGTGGACAGCGTTGATTTGGGGCAGCGGCACATTACCAAATAAGGCACATATAGACAAGCACTGGCCTCTAAGGAACACTGACCACCAGTTACCTGGACTAATTAATTAAGAAATATAACCAGAAGTAAGAGTGTGAGAAAAATGGGCTATATAACAACAAACAATACCTTTTCAGAGCGCCGACTGCTTAACTGGGATCTAACAATCCCAGTTACTTTCTTGGATAATTCTGTAAATGTTGATTAAAATGCAGGTGATTGCCTACAGTCTTGTTAGTATATGATTATTTTACCTATAAGACAGGAAAACTCGCATTGCATTTTATCAATAAACTATTTTCTTACAATAATGTATGTAGAAATAAAATACTGAAATAGATTTTAGGAAATATAATCAACATCATTGTATGTTTTATAATAAAAAAAAAAATTCTGATTCAAATATTTTATAGTTTTCATCTTCAATATTATATTATACACTAATGTAGAAACAATAGACAGGTACAGAATAGGTAATGAAAGAAGATGGAAGATTAAAATGACATGGTATTATTACATTTCATTGTAGGAAGCATAAAATATCAAAATATAATGATGTATATAATAATACATTTAAAAACACATAAAAAGGTATTACCCTCATATTGTGAAAAGTAAAATTTCTAAACTTTTATTAAACAAATTTTTATTGCCTATATCTGTACATTTTGGGCCCTCTTGTTACTATATTAAGGCCCTATTCTATTGCCAAATTCGTACATGTATACACACTTAAAATCAATCTACATATTCTATTAGCTACTCTCAATCCGATTAAGAGTTCCCACGCCCACAATCACTACGGGGTTAATACATATCATGAAACCCACATGGACTAAAACAGATGATCTAATGCATTTTATACACTGCTAGATTGCTTGAGTGCGAGCCCAATCAGCAAATATTACTTACTAGCGACTTGCCCGTAGAAAATTACGGGGCAATAAAATTGTAAGGCAGGTAATGCTGTTTGGCACAGACATAAATTTTTTTGGTGGTCTGAGATCCTTCTGCGCTCATTGCAAGCCTCGTGCTGAGCGCCTTATTAGATTTTGATGTAGGTCTAAGATACATTTATTTTATTATATAATCAGAATCAGGCATAGGTGCCCCTAGTAGGGCAAGGGGATAGTTGCCACCCCTCCCTCGGCTTGTACAGCATCACGTCGGCCTCTGCACCCCTAGTTCCAGCACAACAGCTCTAGATCTCTATGGACTTTGTAATTTGCACAATGCTTTTCCCCAGTTCACTGCTGATCAGAACTGTCTTTAATGCCAGTTTACCATAGAGACAATGTTGTAAATTGCCAATATGCCAACAGGTGCATAAACTGATTTCAGAGCTTTGCATAACTTTTACTGGAATATGCATTTGCTTATACCAAAATAAAGTGTAAGTTGTAATTGGGTATTTTTTTGGGGTTTTAATACATTATTATTATGAAAACACATTTTCAGTGTCTCTAGATTATCTTTAATTACATCTTAAATATATATTTATACTGATGTAAATGCTTTAACTATTCTCTATCTACCCATCTAACTATCTACCTATCTATCTACCCATCTATCTACCCATCTATCTACCCATCTATCTACCCATCTACCTACCCATCTACCTACCCACCCATCTATCTACCCATCTACCTACCCATCTACCTACCCATCTATCTACCCATCTACCTACCCATCTATCTACCCATCTATCTACCCATCTATCTACCTACCTATCTACCTACCTATCTATCTATATATCTATCTATATATCTATCTATTCATCCATCCATCAATTCCTCTATTCATCTATCTATCTACAGTATATATCCATCTATCCCTCTATTCATCCATACATGTATGGTGTAGAATTGTATGTGTTTTAATAATAATAATAATAATAATAATAATAATAATAATAATAATAATAATATTAATAGATCATAGCTGACATGGCTGTTTTTTAGTTCAGTAGTGACAGTATGGGAGAGAATCATATTTGTCATTGCCAAACACAAATTGATGGAGACAATGGGATATAGTGAAATAAATAAATTGTAGGTCAGATTAAGAAACAAACGGTTGATGAAAAGTGTTTATATCTTGTTTTTATATAGTTATTATAGTTTGACGGGGTGGGCGCTGCATAAAGGGATTCCATCCAGGAATATAGCAAAGGGTCTGTCTGGCTCCTATGTTTTAGATATTTTTATCCACTGGCAGCTATAACAGTGCGCTGGAGCATTGTAAAATATCCCACAATATGATTAGAGCTCAGAGTTCTGCACACTTGGCAGAGGAATGGTTAACATGTCCTGTATTTCCTTCCCTCAATTCCCAGTTAGCTGCTATATGGTCAATATGTTTTCTCCTGTCAAGAAAACCTCTGTTATGAAGCACCAAAGATTAACAAAAATGTGCACTTTGCTGGCAACATAGAATCACTTATAAATATCAGCGTATGCTCAGTTATCTTTAGCGATGAACTTACATGAATGAACTGCTGAAAAATGTCTTTAGAATTGTCTTTAAAATGTGAGAGCACAATGTATGCATGAGACTTCAGTGGCACTCTTACATAGTTATATTGGTTTAATAGGAGAGCTTTTCTGTTTCTTGATATACTTCTATTACTAATATAAATATTGCAGGGCAATATACCGTATTTATGCAAATCTAGTGCGCCATTGAATCTAATGCGCACCCCAAATTTGGGTCCCGATTTTCTATGAAAAAGGTGCACATTAGATTTGAGTAAATATGCACACTCATATATAATTATAATCATATCATTATGATGAGGATGTTTTAGATTTGTTTTAAATGTTGCAATTAGTAAGTACTAGAAGCAAAATAAACCTACTTCTTTTCTTGTTATAGAAAACTAGCGAATTGCCCATCAAAAAATGACGGCAATGAAATTGTAAGTGAGCTAATGTCCTTTGGTGTATAATAATAAAATAAATAATAGATTAATAAAGTAATATACTTTACCTATTTCCAAGTAATATATGCAGGAAGCATTCTATTCAAGAGCTGCAATCTGTTTTGATATTGCTGCAGCATTAGTGGTGTGGAGCTGCTGTGTAAGCGTGATGAATGTGTGCAGTGTAATAGTGTGCGTGCGCGAGACCAATCCGTTAGGGTAGCTGTGTACTTCCGCATTGTATAAGTTACTGTTCTAAAATGGCGGCTAATGTGTGGTATGCGGCTGTGGCTGATTTAGCGTCCTTCGTCTTAAATGTCGTCCGACTTTTTTGAAATGTCCGTAGCTGTTTTGTGGTGTTTCGCGTGTTTGTGGTGGTGTTTTGCATGTTTAGAGTCCTTTAGCCTCGTTTTCGTTTTGTTCGGCGACCATTTTTTCTCTCGCTTAGGTGATTTTCGGGTGTTTAAATTACGAAATTTGTACTTAAATCGAGGTGTAACTTTACTTGCAGAGGTCCTGGGTGCACCCCCTTGCTGTGGGTAAGCTTTTTATATGTTTGTTGTGTGTATTTATTGTGTTTCTAATGTGTTTGGGGTCGCGCGTGTTGCGTCCTTGTTTTCGAATCTCGTATGTCTTTTTCGAAAAATTCCGTAGGTGCTTGTTGCTGTTTTGCGTCTTTAGAGTGCTGTAGCCTCATTTTCGTTTTTTTCAGAGGTCATTTTTTTTTTGTCTCGTATTTTTTTGCAAGGTCCGCAGTTGCTGGCAAGGAGCGCCTTCGGCCTTCGGCGCTCCTTGTGAGCAACTGTGGCCCTCGCTTTGCGTTAACAACAGCTCGCATGCTCACAACTATATATGTGAGAAGTGACTTACGGTTGTTTTAATGAATAAAGGCTGCTTTTATATTTCTTTTTTTACTGTGAAAAGCAATTTGGTGTTATCAAGTTTAGAGCATACTCAAATATGGTATCAATGTTTCTTAAATGTTAAAGGCAGTTGGACACATCTATGTAAAATACATGTTCTTTCATTGGTGGGGTGCCAGGAGAGAGCTCTGTTTGCTAATCTAGTGATTCCTTATTTTCTTCTTGTGGTAAGTGAATTTCCTTCTTTGCATTCAGTCGCATGCAACGGTTATAAAATCTCTGAAAAAATACAGATTGCCGATTGGCACAAACTTCTGAGGAGCCACTTTCTACATTAAGTTCTATTTTCTTTATTGAAGTAAAGTAAACCTGTTCTTTCAACTTTTTCAGTTTCCGTGCCCAGACTGTAAAATCCTTGATAAAAATGTATTGTATAATATCGCAAAAATCCTCATGTTCAATAGAATAAGTAAACAGTTCCATTTTTTAATAAGTAAAAAGATAGGTTCTTTCAATTTAATATACTTGTCTAATTCTGTGTGTTTCCATTATTCAATGTCTTATTTAATTTTGATTAACAAAAACGTTTCCAGAATTTAATTCAATAACTTTAACTTTGGTATTTAACATGATGAGTAATATTTGCAAGTAGGATTTATTTTTAACTGTAATTTATCTAAAAGGATTAATTGGAATTAGACAGTGCTTTCTTCTGACAAGTTTTATTCATATTGCTTTATAACATGTCATAATCTACGCAAATCCATTCCTTTAATAAGCAAACTAAGCTTTATTATGTACAGAGAAGTCTGTTTTGGGTTCTATTTCATTTTATAATTAAGGGAAGGCTACTAATTGCTAATTAAGAACACTACACTGCTAGAATAAGCCCTTTAAAATTATAAATTGCATCCATTAGACTGAAATCCCTATTACAGCTTCTAGTTTTGGGAGTGATCTTGTGAAGCCATAAGGAGAATCTTCCGAATATAATGCAATTTGTGGAGGTTCACACTTTGTTGCCACTTTGCGCAACCCAATTCTGGTTGCGCAACCTCCAAGACAAACACTGCCTTGCTAGAGAAGCTCAAGGTAAAGGTGATGGACTGGCCAAGCATGTCACCAGACCTAAACCCTATGGAGCATCTGTGGGGCATCCTCAAACGGGAGGTGGGGGAGCGCAAGGTCTCTAACATCCACCAGCTCGTGATGTCATTATGGAGGTGTGGAAGAGGACTCCAGTGGCAACCTGTGAAGCTCTGGTGAACTCCATGCCCATGAGGGTTAAGGCAGTGCTGGAAAATAATGGTGGCCACACAAAATATTGACACTTTGGGCCCAATGTGGACTTTTCCATTAGGGGTGTACTCACTTTTGTTGCCAACGGTTTAGACATTAATGGCTGTGTGTTGAGTTATTTTGAGGGGACAGCACATTTACACTGTTATACAGTCTGTACACTTACTACTTTACATTGTAGCAGAGTGTCATTTCTTCAGTGTTGTCACATGAAAAGATATAATAAAATATGTACAAAAATGTGAGGGGTTTACTCACTTTTGTGAGATACTGTAATTTGTAATTATATTGGGGAGCATTGAGAATTTAAATAAAGGCATTAAAAAAGTTTATGAGGGGCACTGCAACAATGGGGCCCCCCAGGGCATGGCCCCTGTGCATGTCACCGGGTGCAACGGTAGTGGACCCAACCCTAATGCCTGTCCTGGGAGTAGATTTGAATTGCAACACTGAGCTTTTTTTCTCTCTTTAAACTATGCCGATGTCCCACACTACCATGTTTTGGGGAAGTTCACTGGTCTGGAGCTCTTTAGAAAAACTCCAGCAAGTATACAAAAAAAAAAAAAAAAACATTCTGAGTTTACTTTGAAGCCATAGTAGTTTTTCTTGCTATTATTTAGTTTCAAAGACTGATACAATTTGCACTGCAATTGCACAGCTCTTTAATTTTCTGCATCAAGAACAACAGTATATGTAGATTGCTGCTTTTGACACACACTAGTGTTATACAAGATGAAAAGCAGCTTTCACAGTTGTTAAAAAGCATAAAATCACAGTTGTATCTCAGAGGTGACACACAAAAATACTAAAACCAGCAGGGTTGAAGCCATCTATGAAAGAAATGCTCAAGATTCTCTTAGTATGGTGCCCACTTTGATGTGTGACTGTAAAAATATTTTCTTTCATACCTCACAGCTATTTGCTCTTTGATACAATGTCCTCAGAAATAATTTATTTTGTTTTATATTATGTAACTTCCTACTAGGTACAGTCACAAAATTAATTAAGTTTTAGTTTTCATTTTAATATTTTGGATATCCTTCTGTTTATTTACCTGCAAAAGTATTCACCCCCTTGACTTTTTATGAAGCCTAATAAAAGCTCTGGTGCAACCAATTACCTTCAGAAGTCACATAATTAGTGAAATGATGTCCACCTGTGTGCAATCTAAGTGTCACATGATCTGTCATTACATATACACACCTTTTCTCAAAGGCCCCAGAGGCTGCAACACCTAAGCAAGAGGCACCACTAACCGAACACTGCCATGGACACATGGGTTAGGTTATAAAAAATATCCAAATCTTTGATGATCCCCAGGAGCACCATCAAATCTATCATAACCAAATGGAAAGAACATGGCACAACAGCAAACCTGCCAAGAGACGGCCGCCCACCAAAACTCACAGACCGGGCAAGGAGGGCATTAATCGGAGAGGCAGCACAGAGACCTAAGGTAACCCTGGAGGAGCTGCAGAGTTCCACAGCAGAGACTGGAGTATCTGTACATAGGACGACAATAAGCCGTACACTCCATAGAGTTGGGCTTTAGGGCAGAGTGGCCAGAAGAAAGCCATTACTTTCAGCAAAAAAAAATGGCACGTTTTGAATTTGCTAAAAGGCATGTGGGAGACTCCCAAAATGTATGGAGGAAGGTGCTCTGGTCTGATGAGACTAAAATTGAACTTTTCGGCCAACAAAGAAAACACTATGTCTGGTGCAAACCCAACACATCACATCACCCAAAGAACACCATCCCCACAGTGAAACATGGTGGTTGCAGCATCATGCTGTGGGGATGTTTTTCAGCAGCCGGGACTGGGAAACTGGTCAGAGTTGAGGGAAAGATGGATGTGCTAAATACAGGGATATTCTTGAGCAAAACCTGTACCACTCTGTGCGTGATTTCAGGCTAGGACGGAGGTTCACCTTCCAGCAGGACAATGACCCCAAACACACTGCTAAAGCAACACTTGAGTGGTTTAAGGGGAAACATGTAAATGTGTTGGAATGGCCTAGTCAAAGCCCAGACCTCAATCCAATAGAAAATCTATGATCAGACTTAAAGATTGCTGTTCACAAGCGCAAACCATCCAACTTGAAGGAGCTGGAGCAGTTTTGCAAGGAGGAATGGGCAAACATCCCAGTGGTAAGATGTGGCAAGCTCATAGAGACTTATCCAAAGCGACTTGGAGCTGTGATTGCCGCAAAAGATGGCTCTACAAAGTATTGACTTTAGGGGGTGAATAGTTAAGCACATTGACTTTTTCTGTTATTTTGTCCTATTTGTTGTTTGCTTCACAACAAAAAAAAAAATCATCTTCAAAGTTGTGGGCATGTTTTGTAAATTAAATGATGCAAATCCTCAAACAATCCATGTTAATTCCAGGTTGTGAGGCAACAAAACACGAAAAATGCCAAGGGGGGTGAATACTTTTGCAAGTCATTGTATATATATATATATATATATATATATATATATATATATATATATATACACATATTTACTAATTTGTTAAAAGATTATGTAGAAGCATGGTTTTATTTAGCCGGATGTACTAAGATGTGGCACTTGATCTTTTGGCAATGGAAGTTTTTTACATACTTATTTAGCACAATGTCTGAAAAACCTTTCAAGCCAACAAATTTACAACTAACAAGATGTCGCTATTTAAGGTTAAAGGTAAGGGAATTGTGCCTTTAAAAAAACAGGAAAGGTAGTGACATAGGCCCCTGTTCAACGGGGAAAATTGTAGATGAGGGAGCCTGTAATGAATTTGCTATTCAATTGGTGTCTATTTGCTAGTCGCAAACTATTTGCGAGTTACAGGCTCATTGGAAAGAAAGTTTGGATTTTCATATTTGACACATACTCCTTTCCTTGAACATGCTCATACAGATTCAGTTATACTATACACTGCAATGTAATTTTTTATGCACTGCACCCATCCCCTCATATACTAGAAAGGAAGGACATGAAGCATGCCAGCACCTGAATGAAAGTGGCTCTTTAAGAAGAAGGGACTTATATAAACATATTTCTATATTACATATTACACTGGTAGTTAACTATTTTGCCCCAATGTGGTTTATAATAGACTGAGGTTATATTTAGTGGTATGAATGAGTTTTTAATATACTTAGGCATCCCTGATTTTGTATGATATTAATTTGATTCAGTTTATACTTCTTACAGCCCCGCTGCTGCAACATTTTAACCTCTGCAAAATATGGGGTATATAAAAGGGCAGTAAGTCTATTTTAGCTATCAACACTTAAATTAAGAAGGGGGCTCTCTGAACTATTTTGAACCAGTCATGGTCCATTTCCAGCCTGGTCTGCTTGTACTTTATCTTTTATATTAAAATTTCCTTTTTCAATTAAATTTAAGGATACAGAAACTACTAAAAGGTGCTAACATTGCACTTTAAAAACTTTTGTTAGTACATTTAACAGGCAAATGATTCCGAGTTTCATACTTCAAATAGTTTTTGAGCACTATAATTAAAATGCTTTACTGTTTTCAGAAAAAATATATAACAAGATTATAATTCAAAAGGAAAGCATATTGAAGGAAATACATGTCGAGCTCAGTAGAATTTATTGCTAAGATAGTTATTTTTGTACTTAGTGTCAGCTTCATTATTCATATATATAGTTGTATGAGGTTTGCAGGAGTTGGAATACACTCTTTATGGATGAAGGATTAAAAATAATGAAGTGTATTCAGAAATATTCCACCTTACTTGAGCAAAAAATAACTCCATATAAGTAGAGAGTTTACATCTTGGTGTATTCACAAACTCCTCCAATGGAGAGTGTGTGAAAAGTACTTTAAAGGTAATTAACACACAACACCATCAGATAGAGGCTGAAGAATCATGTGGGAAATCTGTTTAACAATGGCTATGTTTTTGGCATCACATATATAGTTGTGGATCTGCGGGGCTGTTCGGAACGCTTATGATGTTGGTCACGCTTTGTGAGCCTTGCGAAGTGAGGCAAGCCGTCAACCCCACGGGACTTAGGCTGCAATGAGCGCCAAAGATGCTCATTGCACTGCAAGCCTCGCAAAGCGAGGCGAGCAGTTGAGGCATGCGGGACTTAGGCTGCAATCAGCACCGAGGCCAGTAGGACTTAGCGGGATGCACAAGAATATGGCCCATAGGACTTAGGAACCAAAGGACGTAGATGGACTGTGGGCCTCGGAAAATTACAACTTTAACGGCCGAACTAAGGAACTCAAAAGATATGCCTCAAATTAACTTACAGACTCACACATAGCCCAGGGAAGCCGGTAAGTGAGGTTGCAAGTTAATTTGAGGCATATTTAGCGTTTTTTCAAGAAGGAAAATTGGCTATGCGAGAAAAAAAAATTTGGGCGAAAAAACATAAACACAGCAAAAACGAGGCCGAAGGACATAAAACCAGGAGGAAGGACATAAAAACAAGCTCAAACAAGTAACACTTAAAGCAAGATATTAACACTTAATCCAAGGCAGTAACACTCTACCCAAGGCACTAACTTTTAACCCGAGTCATCACGAGGCCCCTAAAATACACGGGGTGGTAGAGGCTCACGATGAGCGCCGTGGGGGTCACGATGAGCACCGAAGGCACTCATCTTGGGGCCTGTAAATTACACAGGGGAGGACGCTACCAATGAGCCGAAGGCGCTTAGCGCGGGGCTTGCAATGATTGTGTGGCAAACAGCATTGCCAGCCTTACAATTTTACTCCGGTCATTTTCGATGAGCAATTTCCTAGTTTTAACTGGAATGCTGTCAATGTCCTGCTTGGTTCCTGAGTGAGTCAGTGCCTAGGAGAGAGCACTGCCTGATCCAACAAGTACCATGGGGTATCGAGTACAGAGGCTGAAGTAAAGTAACCTTATATAGGCTTTCAGCAGTGTTCCAGACCTGGAAATAGTACAATACGTGCATGTGATATGCTGCATCAGCTCTGCTATGGAGATGTGATGTTTTGCAATGGTGGAGAGGGGATGAGAGGGGCTTCAATGCCAATTTTCTCCACAGCAAACTGGGCATAACAAAGGATATCGCAGCCCCTATGATAATTAGTAAAATCTTCCTATATTAGAAATCAAAGCCAAATTTGAACCAACAACCTCTTGTACTATAGTATTATGTGCCACCACTGTGTTATTTCACTACATGACTTTGGGTGACTTTAAAGGGTCAGAAAGCCCTGAGAACTATGCAAGTGCAGCTTAATTTATACTGTAAACTACCTCCCCACAAAATCTACTGCACATGCTAGGAACCAGCCCCACACTGATGAGAGGCAGTAACCTCGAAACAGGGCTGTCTGTGGGTAGGTTTCCTGACTTATGTATAATCCATCCTGGGCTTTGATTAAAGCTGTGTAATACAGCAGGCATATACTTAAAAGGAGCTATGTTTGAAATGGTATTTGGATTAAAGAGCAAAGTCTTTGTGGGCACATTTGCATGTCCCTGCCCAGGTTCCCAGACTGCATTGCAATAACTGTATTTCTCAGAATTCTGAGCATGAAACAAGGTTTTTAACTTGTTTTAGACGTTCAAATGTGAACACCAATGTATTATTTATTTGCTATATATACATACACAAAATGCAACAATTAACATGTAAAGCAAATTTTCACATGCTTTTCTTCATTCTTTGTGATGATGTAGAGACAAATGAGTGTACTTGTCCTTTAATAATGAAATATTCTGGTAATGGATGGTAGAATAATTTTTCCTTTTGCTTTAATCACACATGAACTTCTGTCTAATTTGTAGGGAAAGGACAATTTTTAAAAGGACATTTTCAAGGTCATAGCACTTAAATAGCATTTGCCAGAGGTATAAAATATTCAGATTTGAATTTGCTTCCGAGAAGGAGCAGGTTTTGCCTGTAACATAACTAACCTTAAATTATCATTTGCCTTTGATCCATATATATATATTTCTGTGGGGTGTTTTTTCAAGTGTTTGCCCTAAAAGATATATTTCAATCAAACTGGGATATTCACTATTTTATGGCTCTAAGAGAAGTACTTTAAAAGAAGCTGGCAAAACTGGGGGCTCGTGATAAGATTGAGAAGTTCACATCTTGTCATCTTATTTCTTGAAAAAGCCTTAAGAAACAGAGATAAAACAGGACTGGATTGAATGTTTAATATTTCAGCTTCTTTTAACACTGAGCATATCCAATTCTTTAAAAAGTAAAAAAGTATTATAATAACATTTTGATGGTAAGAAATATTGTAAGCAGTGGAAATGGTATATCAAGTTCTGTGACATAAAAAGTATTATTTCAGACCATGAATATATATATGTATATATCCAGTCAAAATAAAACAGAATACTTTCAAAGGCAAAACTGAAAGCAGAGTGTCCAGTGTACTTATATGGGGGAAAAGACGCATACAGTCATTATAGTTGAAGGGATCTTATTATAATTATTGTCTTATATATTATAACTAGCGAATTGCCCGTCAAAAAATTACGGAAATGAGATGTGTATGTTTTTAAAGTTGTTTAGTTATTAATATACACATGGAATTGTAAGGTAGCTAATGTTGTTTTGTGTGTACTACTGAAATATAGAAATCAAATTAATAAATGAATATACGTATTTTTATGCATTGTGTTGAAGAGCTGGCAATCTGTGTTGATGTTGCTGCAGCATTAGTGGTGTGGAGCTGCTGTGTAAGCGTGCTGAATGTGTGCAGTGTAATAGTGTGCGTGCTCGAGCCGAAACCGTTAACGTAGCTGTGTACTTCCGCATTATCCTAAAATGGCGGATAATGTGTGGTATGCGTCTTAGCGGATGATCCGTCCGTCGTTTAATGGTGGGTAATGTGTGGTATGCGTCTTAGCGAATTATCGGTACGTGTATTCCGTGGTTATAGTGCTGTAGCCTCGTTTTCGTTTTGTTCGTCCGCCATTTTTTCTTCGGCGCTCATTGCCAAAGTACTACGGTTTAACGGCTCGCCTCGCTGTGCAAGGCTCGCCAGGCGATGATCGCCTGCGGCGCTCATCGCTAAGCCCGCTAAAGTACTATGGTTTAACAGTAAATATGGTAAAACGGTTAAATGACGGTCAATAAAAATTAAATGTTGTGAAATTTGTTATATTTCCTCAAATGCGTTGTTTTAGGCAGGAAATCCGATGTTGCTTGAGACAAAGGCGTTAAATCTGTGTTAATGCGTAAATCTGTAATTGCGTTTCGTAAAATGTACTCGCTACTGTCTTTTTACTCATTGCGCGGTTAATCCGCATCCTTTATCTCGTTGTTTTTCAAACACATACGTCTGTGGCTGTGTTTTACGCAGTTCGTAGTAGTATAGCCTCGTTTTCATTTTTTTCGGAGGCCATTTTTTTCTCGCTTAGCCAATTTTCGATCTTTGCAACTCGTCTAAATCAATGTAAATTGGAGTTCCAACTCACTCCCAGACGTCCTGCCTGGTTCCCCATGCTGTAAGTGACCTTTTTTTTATTTTTTAGTGTGTATTTAGTGTTTTTTTTATTGTTTTGGTTCCGCCGCTTATCTCGTAATTTTTTTCATCTCGTATTTTTTTTCTAAGTGCTACGGTTTAACGGCTCGCCTGGCTGCGCGAGGCTCGCCTGCAATGAGTGCCTGCGGCGCTCATTGCCAAAGTGCTACAATATAACGGCTCGCCTCGCTGCAATGAGCGCCTGTGGCGCTCATTGCCAAAGTGCTACAATATAACGGCTCACCTCACTGCGCGAGGCTCGCCTGCAATGAGAGCCTGCGGCGCTCATTGCCAAAGTGCTACGATTTAACGGCTTGCCTCGCTGCCCGAGGATCGCAGGGCGATGCATCGCAAAGTCGTACGATAGGCAAAGTGGTACGATTTAACGGCTCGCTCGCTGCGCTGCGCGTGGCTCGTCAGGCGATGAGCGCCTGCGCCGCTCATCGCTAAGTCATACGCACTACGCAACACAGCGTGACGACGAGTCGTAGTTAGACAATTATAATATGTGATGCGCCAACATATTCCACAGCGCCATACATACTGTAGGACAACCACAAGGTAAAAACTATTTCAATGCAAATTAAACTAATAGAGAGCCCTGTCTTTGAGCTTATAATCTTGCAAATAGAGGGCTTTCTCAAACATCCTATACGACTAAAAACTTGGATATATAGAAGTTTAATGGATTATGAATGCATCTGATAGAGGAGAATCAGTAATGTATGAAAAATCTTTTGCATGAAAATCCCAAAATAAGCATTAATAAACTTACCTTAGAGTTTGCAAATTTCTTTAGTTTTCTGGCAGTTGATTTTGAGAAGGAATGCCCCTTGAAAACCCTAGCTAAATTAAAATAAAATTCCTAATTTGTTTTGGCCAATCAGAGAAAACTACAACTTTATTGCAATGTTTGGACATAAGTCTCTGCAGCAAAGCATCATGGGCTGTGTAGACTTTTTTTCTTCCCACCACAAGGAAGGAAGAAAGCGGCTTCAGTCTTTACTGCTCTGGATATCTGCATTGTGCAGCTGTTGACTTGAAGGTTGGTATAGGGTTAAAAAAAAACATACTTGAATGCAGTGTTTTTATTGGTAGGCACCAGATGCCTGTGAAGGGAGGTGTAGAAAAATAAATCTGTATGGTTATAGAATGACTCAATGTAATGTGTGTTTCTGATATAAGCAGCAGGTGTTAGATTAGAGAAAGGGGAACACAGGGAAACTTCCATACACCTTTAAGGGTAAGTGTGTGTGGAAAGAAGAATGCAACCATGTTTCTCCAAGTGCATTCACTATGGGAGCTGTTGGAAAGCACCTTTATAGGCATATCTAAGTTTCCCTGTTTTTATCTTTCTCTAATCTAACACACGCTGCTTATATCAGACACACACATTACATTGAGTCATTCTATATACATATAGATTTTTTGTTTGTATTTGGTTTCCACTACCCCAAGCTGTCTACATAGGTTCCTCGTACTAACCACTAGTAACACTGAATTTAGGTATGTTTTTTTTTTATCCCTATACTAAACTTCAACCCAACAGCACAAACAGTTCAGTAATACAAAGCTGCACTGAGTTGCATCATTCAAGGGAGGAGAGGGAAGTGTGGTTTTTTTAACTTAGCCTACAATTCCCATGATACTTTGTTGCAGAGAACGCTGTACCAGTCTCTGAATGGCCAAAACAAATAATGAATGTTATGCTAATGTTAGCAGTGATTTTCAGGGGTGTTAACTCTCAAAAGCAACTGCTAGCCAACTCAAGAGATTTAGCAATCTTTAGGGTAAGTTTAATAATGTTTATTTCATACACTACTGATACACTTCAAAATCCATGAAACTTAATTCATATGCCATTAAAGAGGTGATTTTTCCTCTGAAACTTAACATCAGTGATATTAGAGAATTTTCTGATGTTGTGTAGTGAGTTCCAGAGGTTTGGGGCTACCAATAATATAGGTGTTAGCCGAGAAGGAGCTCCAGAACTGGATGGAGCAGTGAGTAGACATCCTGAGCAGAGAGACAACGAGCTGGGGTATAGAGAGAGATGAGAAGAGAGATATAAAGAGGAGATGAGTAGTGAATAGCCTTAAAACAGAGGAGGAGAGTTTTATAAGTTATTCTGGACTTTATTGGAAGCAAGTTCAAGGATTTTAGCATTGTAGAGGGACGAGATTTAGAAGAGAGGGGGATGATATGAGCATCTTTGTTAAGTATTGATTGCAGATGAAGAGAGAATAAATGGTTGCAGTTGTCTAAAAGAGATAAGCACCGGGTAATTGTCCTGACATTGGGAAGCCAAGAAAAGGGTAATACAGTATATCCCTGAAGAAAAAAACAGCAAGTTTTTGCAAAGGATTCCAGGTTAGAAGAGAATATATTCCCATTACTTTCATTGGACCCATCATTTAATTGTTAGGTAGCATTGAATGTTGAATAGTTATTGTGCTTTTTCTTTTTATCTTATATTTTTCCTTACAAAAGCCTTCAAAGTCTACAAAACTCTTTTTTTTACGGAATACAAATGCTAATAGAAAGTGGGGCAATGCTTTATAATAAAAAAGACACTTTTTACCTTGACACATTTTCTTCAATTTATTTTTTTCACATAATTTATAACAAAGAAAGATATTGTCCTTGAATGCAGAAGATCATATTTGGTGTCATAGACGCATTAATAAAGTACAGTATTCAGGATGAAAAGGAAAAAGCATGTCTTTATGACACATTGGAATATGTTTTTCTACAAGTTTTAAAAAGCAATTATTTGAATGTAAGAATTTGTAAGAAGTTTGTGGAGATATATCTGTTATGTTAAAAACAAGGTTTCAGTGGCTAATTTAGTATTTGACTGAATTAATAATTTTAGGTTTAATAATGTGTTTAAAGTCTATAAAACTTACAATTTACTCTGGGGAACCATTATTAACTAATAAAAGATATCTACCCATCTTTAAAATTAACTTTATGTCTCAAATATTGTATTATTTGTTCATGAAACAGTATCACAACATAATTAATGAGAGGAAAAAATAATCTAAATGAAAGTGCCTAGGTATTATGGTATTTACAAGCAGGGAATATTAGCAAAATAGATCAGATCATTAGACTAAAGCAATTTTTGTAGCCATGCTACCCAATCTACAACAAGGTATGTTATCAAAAATCTAAATAGGTTGAGTTAGTGATGACACCTCTGATGTTTTCTGTTGGTTAAAATGGGTTACAATGAAACTAATTTGGTTATCTATAGGTGGTGCCCGGGTTAGGGACGAGATACATTCCTAAGAACGTTTTTAAACTCCATTTTTTTATAACTTTGATTTTGGATGAATAATAATAATAATACTATAATGTTTTATAAGTGGTAATAATAATACAATTTAATGCTGTAATAATAATAATACCCATGTGATGTAATAATACATTACAGAAACTATGTATTTTAATTCAAACAAACAGAACATAAAAGCAAACTCATACAAGAAGCCTTGTCTGTAACCCGGGGATAACATGTAGGGTTTACGATACCATAGGATACCACATGCTAGAGAAATATTATCACCCTAAACTCACATATATCTATATATGTAAAGAGCAGTGTGTCTGTCACGTGGGCAGGGCCATGATGCCATTGAGAGTTGGGGCCATGACATAATCATGGGGCGGGGCAGGAGAGCCAGCATAGCAGGCACCATTATACGCCTCAGAGAATGAGAGAGAGACAGCACAGAGACCTCAAACAATCAGACAGCACAGGGAGATAACAAACATACAGACATATCACAGAGAGACAGACATCTAGGCATCTACACGGATATTTTTCACATAGTTCCAACACATTTCTCACTTTAAATAAACATATTGTCGGTTGTTCAATCATGAGTCGCCATGCTTAATAGTCCCCATAATAATATCCACATAACTTGTATTTACAATTATCACACTACACATTGGAAAAAATATGGGCAAGAGAACCCTTATGCTAAATAACAGAACATACATATTTCACACTCTGAGTGGGTCCCCTCCTCCATGGAGTGCCTTTTTTTAGGAATGTTTAAATTATAATTATATTGTTGTGGCATTATTTTTATACAGATACATTATTTCTATCTCAATGGTCAAATATGTACCCCCAACATTATTGAATAGAAGTTTGGACCTAGGTAGAAAACCCTTATGTTAATAGCCCCCAAAGAGACATTTACTGCAATTTAAAAATGTGGTTTGTATGGTAAGAAAAATGTCATATTGAATCAGACATAGAGCTGGAATCAGCTGATTAGGGAGGAGATGAATGTTACAAGGAACTGACAGAAACGGTCTATGAAAGGTAACACAAGACCAATATAGTAACATGGTCATTTTTGTTTTGGAGACATTTTCATGAAAGAAAAAGTCATTAGGAATATATCTACATATTCCAAGTAGACAACAATGCCTTCTTTCCCAAATAATTACTAGGGCCCTCATTCAATTGAGATTTGGCCAATTGAATAGGTGTCTAAATAAGCACATAGCATATATTTTTTTTAAAAGTTTTTAGTTAGTGAAAACCTTGCTTTTGAATAGATGTTTACTAACTAAAAACTTATTTAAAAAAGTATGTTATGTGCTCATTTAGAGCCCTATTTAATTGGCCAAATCGCAATTGAATGAGGGCCTAGGTGATTAGTTTCCATTGCCTCTAATGATTTTGGGTGGTGATATGCAAAAAAGGGATGCTCATCTGTGAACGCACAATACTCAGGTAGGTTTGCTCTATAGGTTTGGTTACCTACTCAGCGAGCTGCCACTTTTAGCTCAATTGTTCCCTATCATAGAGAGTAATCTCCTGTAGTATATCAGTCTGGTCAAAAGAGTGATCCAGCCCGAAATACCAGGCACTTCTACCCTAAACAGGAGAAAAAGCAAACACCAGAGGTACGTTTCAGCCTCCATGGTCTCCCTGTGCCTTAAGGAGCTCAACTACACCTCACTGACAAGGCCCAATGAAGGCGAAACGTACCTCTGGGGTTTGCTGTTTCTTCTGCCCAGGGTAGAGTTGTGTGGTATTTCATGGCTGGATCAAAATGTATCATCTTTGTGCCTCTAGCCCACTTAACATGGGATCTATTTAATTATATGTGCACTCCTTTTAAGCAGACGTCACAACATTACCCTGGATTAGTGGCATCAGAGAAAAAGTTACCATTAAATAACAGATCACTATACATATTGATGGGTCCATATGGTCCATATCTTACAATCTGTAAAGACATTCTCTAATCTGAGATGATTATCAAGTTGATCTACATAATTTGTAACCCTGTTTTAGAGGCTTCTGTTATATCAGGGTGTCCCTGATGATATATGCATGTACCATAATATGTTGATAGTACATGCATATATCATCAGCCACCCCCTGATAGAACAGAATGATCTCTGGTCTCTCAGCATCATATTATACTGTATATCGCCCATGATTATTTTCTGAAACAACTTACAGTACTTTATAGTTCTGTGTGGGTAATTTGGCAAATTCCTTCATTGAGTTTTTTTTTTTTTTTGTATTTTTTTATGTTTATTCTCAGGATGAACATTAGGCGTTCAGTAGGTTTTATCTCTATCTTACCTCACAGATATCCAGTGCAGTGATCCTCTTAAAAGTTACAGACAAACAATAAACAAGAAAAATATATAAGTAATTCTTTAATTACTTTCAATTTTAGAATTGCCTTCTAAAATGTTGATATTTTTATACTTTCATGGGTTGTTTTTAAGACCTTGTATTGTTTTCCTCTGCTTGCTTCAGGGTAAATAACTATCATGAATAATTTCATGAATCATTTTAGCTTAAGCTTTGGAGAAGCAGCAATATGTGAATGTTTTTTATTGATAACATTTTTATTTCTGCCAAGCCAGCTTAAGATGCCAACTAGTGAAGCAGAAATAATACTGAATTGGCTTTCAACAACTCAAAGTTCTTGCAGAGAGAATTCATTGCATATGGCACCCAGTTTTGGTGTTGAAAAATATTATAGTATATCAAAACTTATAATATATATATATATATATATATATATATATATATATATATACAGTATATATATATATATATATATATATATATATATATATATATATATATATATACAGTATACTGTATATATCTGTTGTAGTCCAGTGATTTAGATATAACATTAACTAGTGTTGGATTATAATAGTTTTTGTGTGCTAACAGTGTATTTAATAGACAAGCTTTTCAGGAGTGCACTACTTTTATAAAGTATTACTTAAGGGCTGATGAAGTCGTCAAAGCTGCTCATTAATTGAATTATAATTGTGCATTTCACACAGTATGGAAAATAGGCTGTTGCATTTTAGATATTTTCAACAAATCATATTAGTTATTACATTTTTTGCTTTATATGTTACAGTATTACAGTCCAGTGGGGAAAGAACACATTTCTTTCTAATGCTCTGCTGACAGCAAAAAGTAAATAGGATTATTAATATTGAAACATTATGTTCTGTAGAAGCCCTGGGGCATGAAAAGCAATAATTCTAGAATTGATGAACACAGAAATATCTGTATATAAATTACTTTTGTTAAGTAGAATTGAAAATGTATATAAATATAAACCCAGTATATAGGGCCCTATACAATTCTTTTTTTTCTGAAGTTATGGTGTACTGCGCTGATTAGGGGAAAAGGGTAAATTTTTTAAGTTATGATGTCCTGTCACATTCAAATTTCTCCCCAAGCAATCCAAATACTTTTTCAAGTGGCTATATGCAATTTACTTACCTAAAGTTATGCACCCACCCGTAGAGGCAGACAAATGCTTCTGAAAATGAATCGAGCGTCAGATCTGATGCTGAAACCACCATAAATTCTCAACTGAGTCTGATATAAGGCCAAGGATTTCTCAGTTTACAATACTGTAAATTGGAAAACGCAAGGGATTTCCCCCTCTAATGATTATCGCCGGCCATGTGAGGAAGGGAGCCCCCAGAGATTCCTTCCACCGGTCACACCTGATCACTACTATCAACTATAACCATATTCCAAATTCCTATCTCCAGTTCAATCATGGCTTCATAAACCACCAAACTCTTTTGAGAGACCTTACCAAGAAAGTCACTTTACCCATTCTTATAGACACTCATCGATGGCACCATATTTAAGCAACTTATCATGCCCCCTGCTACTAATCCATTTTGGTTACAGCCACTATTAAACTAGCATGTTTACGGTTTTCTGAGACCAAGCAAATTCATTACGTCCCAATCCCAAACAATCCACCTCCCAAAAGATCGACCTCCAAAGCCACCCCCGATCACTTAACCCTCATACTCCAATCCTCCAAAACTAGCTGTCAGCCTATCACCATTCCATACTACCCTACCCGCTATTTCAGGTGCCTGGTTACTACTCTCTAAATCCTCATCAATTCTATGGCCTCTAAATCCAAGCATCACCCCCTTCTAAGCATCTCTAGCCAACAACCTTCAACCACCGCCTTCATATATTATGTTCGACAAATAGGTCTTAACCCATTCACATATTCAGGCCACTCACTTAGAATAGGAGCAGCCTCCTCAGCCTCACAAACCACATTCCTGCCCACATAATCAAATCAAGGGACGGTGGAAATCTGGGTGCTACAACCGATACATTCCAATACAATCCAAACCCTTCAATAGAAAGGAAGGCATTCTAAACTTTAAGCCAATAAACTCATTCAAACCCTCATCATCTAGCTTTTTGGCCACACCAGCAGCAACTTTCAAGGAAAGGGACCCAAACACAAATTGGTGTACTTGGTATTATGAGAGGGGACTTCTCCACACTATAGAAAGACTCACCTGTAACTTAGCTCTGCATGCTTCATTCATGTCTCCCAATCTCCTCACCAATCACGCAGGCCTACCCTCTCTCTCCCCGGCCCTCTAAGCAGACCAGGATGTTGCTTTTGGCCACACCAGCAGCTACATTCAAGAAGAGGGACTCAAACATATATATATATATATATATATATATATATATATATATATATATAAGAGTTTTATTAACAAAAAAATCATATCTCTTGACGGAACTACACCTAATATATTTAGTGTAGATTATGTGTGAGAGAGAAATTTACATTTCTGGAGGGGTGGGGCTTGCAGATATTGTTGCAAGCTGCCTGCTTCTGTAATTGCAGGAGTAGTTGTCAAATTCATTGAGATCCAATAATATAAAAATCCACTTCACCTGTCCCTCCACCAATAGATAAAAAACATAACCCTCATGCTCAAGCTATAAAGTAGAGATGAAACCAGACAAGATGGAATCTTCTGCACAAATACAGAATCTTCAAAAATTCTGATGTTCTTTTTATCATTTTTTTATATTCTAAGCTTACAAAACCACTGTTGTTTTTAGTGTTTTACATACTTCAGATATGTGCACGTATTCTTGAATATATAGCAATCATTTCCAGGGAAAATCAATAAACATATTAATTTTACAAAATCCATATCTGTTCAAATATTGAACATAAGCATTTTCTACCCAATTATCACTAAACATTATAGTGCTGGAACATGCATATAAGGAACTTTTGCACCTCATTATAACATAGAGTAGTTGTTTCCATGGCTATAGTTTGCCATTTGAAACAGACTCTTCTTTCTTACTGCACCCACACATAGTAATCACTACAAGATCTAGTCATGCATAGCTTGTTGTACCACTAACATTATCTGATTAAATGCCTGAGCAGATACGTTTAAAACATAACAACACATGTAAAATGAAAGGACAGCACAGCTTGAATACAGTAAGGGCTCAATATAGAAAAGCAGAGACTTGATATATCCCACAGCATTATCCGGCTATATCACTCTAGAGGATTTCAAGAAAAACAAGATACAAATATATTTTATTTTTATACAAAAATTTGTGATTTTGTCAATCAAATAAATATGTTTATTTAGTGAAAACGATCACATTTTATTTAAATTGACTTGAAATAATGTGCAGTCCTGAATATTGCTAGTGGCTATACTACTGTATGTAGAGCACAGCATAGCGCGATTATATGATACAAACCATTACATCTTCAGGTTGACATATTGCAGATGAATGCATTGTGCAGGGTTGCCACCTTTGTGCATAAATGGATGTAATTATACATGATTAAACCCGCTTCTGTTGTAATGTTTTTTATATGCTGAGTGATGTGAGCAGCAGTTCACAATACGGTTCTCAGTGCTTTAAATATTTAATACATGCTCTTTTGAAGAATAACACTTTAAAATAGTCAGCCTTTTTTTTTTTTATGTAAAAGATCCAGCCCATAAATAGTGCTATGGAAAATGATGAAACTCTATAAATATAGTATTATAATAATATTAATATGCTCATGTGGAATCTACCATTTGAATTTACTTCCTAGGGTGGGAGGAAACTTTGAATACAAAGAAGAAGTTTCTATCTGAACAAAGGGGATGTGGCGGCCACAACTGCCATTGCTCTTATTAGGACTAATTAAATACTCAGTTTACAAGGACACACCCAAAACTTTTGTCCATCAAGTTCAAGCTTTTTAGATCTCTCTGATCTGCAATATGCAGATGAATTGTTAATTGATCCAGAGGAAGGCGAACAGAAAAAAACTATTGAAACTTTGCCAGTTGTCTAAAAGGGAAAATAAATAAAATTCCTTCCTGACCCCAGATACTGATGATCAGACTTCTCCCTGGATCAATACTCCCTCTCTAATTATCCAGGATAACCCTGAATGCCCTTTTTACTGCAAAATATATCCAACCCCTTTTTAATCGAATTTGCTGTCACCACCTCATTTGGTAGAGAACCCTTTTCTTTCTTTAAGGTGAAATCTTTTTATTTCTAACCTCAAAGGAGGTCCTCTTGTATTGACCCTGGATGTATTTATATAATGTAATCATATCCCCTCTTAGATGCCTTTTTTCTAGAGAAAACAAAATTAGTGAAGGAAATGGAAGCTTGCATTAAAGCATAATTGCATATAAAAGTAAAAAAATGAAAGCCTGTGGTTATTTGATTATTTACCAATCATTATTCCTTTACCAAATGTGTCCAGCTGACAGCTACAGAGTCTCTGGGTCTGACTTTGAGCTTCCAGATGATTCTTTCTGGATTTTTAGACCTGGACAGTAAACAAAAAGCAGTGGGCAGTGCACCATAAAATCAGGCCGTCCAGTTCAAAACAAAAAAGTAATAATCTTTAAGGGACACTAAAGGCACAAATTTAGAGTAATGTGTTTTAAAAAATGAGTGCGCAATAGTTTAAGACAGGGGTGGGCAAGTTCGGTCCTGGAGAGCCCCACACAGGCCAGGATTTGAGGATATCCTTTCTGTGCACAGGTCAGGATGACTGAAATAGTGATTGACTCACCTGTGCTCAGTAATGCGGTCCAAATTGTGCTTAAATTACATGGCCCATTATTAATAATTATATACAGATTGAAACTTGCACCAAACAGAGTATATAAGCAATTGAAATCAGCAAAACTGTTTTCCCATATTGTTATCTGTGTGTCAGAGGCAGCACCAAGGTCTGCTCTCATCAGCACAGGACCATGAAGCAAAGTGATTAACCTCAGCTAAACCCCCATCATCTTCATAACCTGTTAGCAGCATTTACATCCTATTTGTGTGAGCAGTGGACATCTGTAAAGCCTCTTTCCATATTCCATTATGATCTGGAAAAACATAATCCTATGGTGTTTGCTGAACCACAATATAGTATTTTTGGGCATTTGCTGCATTTTGTGTCTGCATCTGAAATTATATAAATCTCTATATATTGCACTGTTTGCTGGATTAACTCTACAAGATGTACTCTTGCTTTACATCATCATTTTATATTGCACAAGGTGCTACATCTTTATATAGCAAAATAAAATGCCACAATCAACTAATGTGTGTAGGGTCCCTTCAATAACTAATTATAAAACATTGTGAATTATCTACTACCCTTCCTCTTACTATGGATAATGACTCTTCATTTTCTTAATGTTACATCTTTTGCTCCCTGGATGAAATTCCCCAGGTATCTCAGCTGACATCCTTTTCTTTCATAAACTAAAATCCTTTTCCTAAAAACTTTAATGAGTCAAAGTAAACTTCCCAGATATCTTTTTTCAGCTATGTAAGACAAAAGTATGAAAACATTTTTAGAGGAAACTTGCTACTTATAGACTGAGGAGGAGGGTCACCCACTTGATCCTCAATTCAGTCATATTGACCTATTTACAGTGACAGTATTTTAAACAAAAATTAAAAAGAGATGTTATCTGAATCCAAAGCTAATGCAATTTCTCACTCATCAGGTTAAAAATAAAGAGTGTAATTATATATATTAAACTTTATAAACATATTTTGATCATTAACAAGTAAAGTTCTTCAGTGGTGCTTTAATGAACAGGTAGTATTCACAGTATGGTATTTTTTCTTAATTGGTAACCACTGTAATTCACTGTGAACATGTTGATGTGTAATTTTATAAAATAACTAGTCTTTTACCCGTCATAAATAACGGTATAATATTACATGTCCCCCCCTCCCTTGTGTCTCTTTCCCGCCCTTTCCCTCCCCTGTGTCTCTTCCCCCTTCTCCCTCCCTTGTGTCTCTTCCCTCCCTCTCCTTCCTATTTGTCTCTCCCCCCCCCTCTCCCTCCCCTGTGTGTTTTCCCTCCTTCTCCCTCCTATGTGTCTCTTTCCCCTCTCCCTCCCCTGTGTCTCCCCCCTCCCCTGTGTCTCTTTCCCACCCTCTCCCTCCTCTATGTCTCTTTCCCCCTCTCCCTCCCCTGTGTCTCTTCCCTCCCTCTCCCTCCTATGTCTCTTCCCCCTCTCCCTCCCTTGTGTCTCTTGCCCCTCTCCCTTCCCTGTGTTAGTTTTCCCCCCCACCCTCCCCTGTGTCTCTTTCCCCCTTTTCCCCTCTGTCTCTTTCCCCCTTTCCCCTGTGTCTCTTTCCACCCTCCTCCCTCCCCTGTGTCCCTTTCCCCCTATGTATCTTACCCCTTTCCCCTGTGTCTCTTTCCTCCCTCCTCCCTCCCCTGTGTCCCTCCCCCCTTTGTCTCTTCCCCCTGTGTCTCTTTCCCCCTTCTCCCTCATCTCTGTCCCTTCCCCCTGTCTCTTTCCCCCTTTCCCCTGTGTCTCTTTGCCCCTTTTCCCCTCAGTCTCTTTCCCCTTTCCCCTGTGTCTCTTTCCACCCTCCTCCCTCCTGTGTGTACTTTTCCACCTATGTCTCTTTCCCCCTTTCCCCTGTGTCTCTTTCTCCCTTCCTCCCTCCCCTGTGTCCCTTTCCCCCTCTGCCTCTTTCCACCTTTCCCCTGTGTCTCTTTCCCCCCTCCTCCCTCTCCTGTGTCCCTTTCCCCCTCTTCTCCCTCCCCTGTGTCTCTTTCCCCCTTTCCCCCTCTGTCTCTTCCCCCTTTCTCGATCTCTGTCCCTTTCCCCCTCTCTGTCCCTTTCCCCAGCTCTGTTCCTTGCTAGTGCCATGCTCTTGTGCATGCGCGGCTGGCACCACTCTTTTTCGCACTGCAGCATGTACATAAGTCTGCACACAGAGTTTGGAGCATTGCTCACACTTTACAAACTATATTAGTGATATTACGTGTTCAAAGCAATACTGCAGTGTTACTAATAAGAGTATTCCTTAACAGCAGTGATTATTTAGGCTCTGAGCATGTTTCTGGGTTCAGAAAAAGATGAATTATGTTGTGATACAAGTGTAGCAGTTTCATCCATCTCAGGCTCTCATATTAGTTTGTACTCTTGTACAGATCTAGAGAAGGTGAATGCTGTGGTAATCATATGACAGAAGTGAATAGGTTAAAGAACTTGGATGGATTATTAATATATCTGATAGAGGAGAACCAGTAGTATATGCAAACATTTTTTGCATGAAAAAGTCACAATATAAACACACACTTTGCAAACTTTCTTCAGTTTTCTGAGAACGAATGCCCATGAAAATCCTAGCTAAATTAGCATTATTTGTTGTGGCCAATCAGCGGCAGCTACAACAATGAAGCAGTATGAGGATTCAGATTTTGCAGCAAAGCATCATGAGATTTGTAGTCTTTTGTTCCCACCGCACATCTCTCTCTCCTCCCTTACATGATGCAACTCTAGATCTTTGCACTGTGCTTCTACTGGTTGGAAGGCTAGTAAAAGGTTATAAAACATACTTAAATGTAGGCAGCTAAACCTGTATATGTATAGAATGACCCAATGCAATGTGTGTGTCTGATATAAGCGGCATGTATAAGGTTACAAAAACTTACAAACAGGGACACTTACATATATACCTTGCAGGTCGGGAAAAACTTTACATGTTTGTGTTTGTAACACGCATGTGTAGTATGGACAAAAAACATATTTAGGTAAACTCTTAATTTATGTAAACTCTGTACGGATAGTTCCATCGCCTTTATCTTCAACACTTCCTGGAAGCTTGGATACTAGGTGGTTGTGATTATCTTTTCTGGGCATGAGGGAGGGAGATTTGTTATAATATTAGAATCTGACACCTACCCCTTTCCTGCACATGCTCAGAAGCACAGCCACAACACCCTTCTCATACAATCAACCTTGACCAAAGTATCATGGATGTCTCCAGTTACCAGCAAAAGCATCCAAAATGTATTATTTCTAATTACAAAACTATCTTTAAGATATTATACCTTATTATGCTCAAATCAGACTCAAATTTTCCAAACTTTTATCTTTATCGACATTTATGGAATTTTTTAACAATTCTCTATGAACTCATCTCTTCTCTTCAGTTTTAGCATATGAGAGAATAGCACAAAATAAATAGGAAAACTACAGATCATAAAACTGTTATCATGGTCTATAAATAGAGCAAATATGCTTAGATAAATGAATGGAATGTACTAGAATGTCACAATATTTTCTGAAGAGGGATCTTATAACAAAAATCAATCTCAATTTCTTTCTCTATCTCTATCTAACATTTATATAAAATTCCCATATATTTGCAGTAAGGTTATTATATCTGAGATGTGAGCCATAATCCATGTCAGTGCTTCCAGTCAAGGTATATATATACACACACACACATATATATATATATACAATAGACAGTCAGTTAACCAGAACTCAAGCAGCCAGAACTCTCAAGCAACCAGAAAAAAAAATAATACTATACTTTAAATACAAATGTAATGTTACAGGGCTGAACAAATTCCAGGAGCCAGGTTGTCATGCCACAAAATGCTTACAGGCACCTAGATGTCATCCACTGTATGTTTCTGCAATTCAGTTTTATCTGGAAGTAGGCAGGCATGAGTGACTGAGTCAGGGCAGTGTTGGCGTTACATTCCCCGGGTTCAGCACTGCACCCTCCAGCCCAACGTACCTGTGTGTAAGTGAGGAGTGAAAGCTGCTGCTGCTACAACAGCCCACACTGACAAATATACTTAGCAGAGCATCCTATGTGCAGCTAATCTAGGCCTCTTAATAGTAACTGTCAAGCAACTAGCAACTATATTTATCCAGCATAGACCAATCCCTGTGAGTGCCGGATAACTGAGAGTCTACTGTATATATATATATATATATATATATATATATATATATATATATATATACAGGAAAGTGCAAGGTATTAATTTAACTGTTTTCCAATATGTCAGAAACTTCGGGTTTCTACAATTCTACAGTGGCATTTGAAAATTGCTATTGGCAACTTTCAGCATATTTTCCACCTAATTAAGTATATAGCGTCATGGTTAAGGGAACATGCATCTTCAATACACAAACAGTGAGAAATGTTTTATGCTCATAAGTGATACTGCTACTAATGTTATTAGTCTATTACATATGGCACAAATATGTGACGTTTTTCCTGAACATCAACGCTCCCTTAAAACTAATATCTAAAAAACAATATACAGCAAATATGAGGAATGCAGTAGCTATCAGGCAGACCTATCTCCAGCACAGGGAGAGGTTTGAACATGCCGTAATTACATCCTACATTGTTATGTGGAGAGGCTTTGCAGACATGGTCAAGGTTACAGCTTTAAGCAATACAAAAGAGTCAGTGCTGTAGATTTCTGATAAATGTCCATTAGATACGGGGAGACTAGAGAATCAATACAGGCAGAACATGAGCTGGATACAAAGCTATCAACCAAACAGAAGAATTTACATTTCTTGGGAAAAAGACAAATCCACTAGATAAAATAATTTAGATGTCTAAGTAGGTCAAAGAATTGCTTTTAGCTAAATTCTTCAGTTTCCCCTTTATCCTGTATAGACATTGAAATGCCCTGTGACATACATATACATTTTGCCTGTACACAATATCTAAAAGGAAAAATCATTTTGGACATCAAAAAATCTAAACATTCAAGGACCGATGTAGTCAAATGGTTCAAATACACTCTTTTGAAAAAACGGCATTTGAAAACAGGCAAATGGTTTTTAAAATGTAAAAACATAATTTATATTGTGTGTGTAGGGAGAAGATGGGTGGGGGCGACAGTATCATTTGGAACTGGATCTCTTGATCCACTAGTTCCATCACTGATCAATACAATAGGAATGTGACAACTAAATGTCTTATTAGCTTACAAGGATACGCCCTCCTGGGAAAATAGCCGGAGGGTGTATCCTTGTAAAAGAAAATGGTACCCCACAGTAAATAATAATTGCATTTAATGTTAAATATGTAAATATTGGGTTTATTTTCGTACGGTTATACCCTTTTTTTAGTTTCTAAAACCATTTTGTCATTTACCAAGTTTATTATTTAAAATTTCCATATAAATTTCCTAAAAAGGAAAATATACTATCCACTTTTAAAGGACCGCTGGAGTCTTATATTTACAATATGTTGTTTGCAGAACTAATCCTGATAATGGGGAAAATGGTTTTAGAAAGTAAATAAAAATGTCATTAATAATTATATGTGTGTCAAAGAGCGAGGAAAGTATGTAAAATAATGAGATTTACATTATCCCTGTACTTAACCCCTGTACAGCGCAACAGAATATGTTGGCATGTTAAAAATAATGGATAATGATAATATTAATGTTAATAATAATAATAATCACTACTGAAAGCACTGGTAATAAGGATTGCCACATTTCACTTGACAAAAGTAATGCTTTTGAGCATTTAAGTTCTCCTCCCACTGGTAGAAGCATATCAGCATAAACAAAAATGATAGCTAACACTGCCTGGTGTATGGGATTTTGTATGTCTGCTTTGTAAGGAGAAAATAACAGTGACAATTATAATAATTATATAAAATTCACAGATAGAGTCAGTGAGTCCGGAGAAAAAGGGAAGGTTCCAAACTAATTGTGTTTGCATGCTAGTGTTGTAACATATGTGTTGTGGAGGGTTATGTGAGTCTTTAGGGTTCTTATGCCATCAAGGGCCTCATTCATTTACAATTTGACCAATTGAATACGGTTCTAAATAAGCATAGAGCATATTTTTTTTTACAGAAGTTTTTAGTTATTGAACTTCTATCTAAAAGCAAGGTCTTCACTAACTAAAAACTTCTGTAAAAAATATGCTCTGTGCTTATATAGAGCCCTGTTCAATTGGCCAAATCGCAATTGAATGAGGCCCCAAGTGTGTGTTGCTAGAATTCACAATGAAAGCTATGAAGCAATGAAAGTGGCAAATACTGTATGACATGAGACAGTGTGGGAGACCGCTTCAAAGGATAATTACAAATGTACACAATACTTACTGTTATTTATTCTATTATAATACAAATTGCCTGCAAATATTCACTATTTACCTGTGATTTGTACTTGTTAATAGGAGACAAGGGGCCTCTTTCAATTGCGATTTGGCCAATTGAATAGGGCTCTAAATTAGCACAGAGCATATTTTTTTACAGAAGTTTTTAGTCAGTGAACTTCTATCCAAAAGCAAGGTCGTCACTAACTAAAAACTTCTGTAAAAAGAACATGCTCTGTGCTTATTTAGAGCCCTATTCAATTGGCCAAATCGCAATTGAATGAGGCCCAAAGATTATGGAATACTGAGAAGGCTACAGTGCTGTAAACACAGGCACCGCAGACCATTTGCTTCATCAGCAAAGCTTAGTGAATCTAGCCCACAGTTTCTTTCTGCTCTATAGATGTTTTCAATTTAAAAATTTTAAGACAATACTAAATTATGTAATAACATAATTAATGCTAAATAAATACTAAAATTATGTAATAACCCCACAAAGAAATTACAGAGGTATTGTAATAATATAATATTTTATATAGTATATACCTTTTATGTGAATTATTTATAATACTCTATTTTATGGTCTATAAAATGTATGCTGGTCATGTGGAGTATTCACCAGCATTATGATGGATAGAGTTTCCAGAGGTTAGAAATATAAATGTCATTAAAGGACCACTGTGGTCCCATTTTATCGGTATAGTCTTCCTAAATGAATTAAGTTGATACCAGGCAATATATTATGTAACGGATCTACTGGCACCCCGACTGGGTACCTCCGTTGATGGACGCGTCCTAGTTTGCGTCGAGGCCTACAAGCACCGCACCGGACACCACACTACCACAGACTCCACAATCGCCGTAGCTTAAAGCTCCCAGGGAGTATGCAGCGCATAGCAATCCCCAGTATGATATGGCAATCCCCTCCAAGAACGAGACGAGGCTACGTTTTGAAGGGTCAAGTAGTCTCGTCTCGTTCTTGGAGGGGATTGCCATATCATACTGGGGATTGCTATGCGCTGCATACTCCCTGGGAGCTTTAAGCTACGGCGATTGTGAAGTCTGTGGTAGTGTGGTGTCCGGTGCGGTGCTTGTAGGCCTCGACGCAAACTAGGACGCGTCCATCAACGGAGGTACTCGGTCGGGATGCCAGTAGATCCGTTACATTGGTGGCAGTGGTATCATGGTTCACACAGGGCAAGTAACGAATGACCCCCCTGTATGTAAAGGGCCAGAATGAGTGACATACACTCTGGTATGGCCGAATACTGTGTTTAAAGGGCAATATGTCCCAGGGCCATAGTCGCAGGGCAGGAGGCTGGCAAACATATTAATTTAAAGAAAAAGAAAAAAAACTCAATCTTTACATTTTCTAACTATTATACGCAATTATTCTTCACTGTATAGTTCCAATTATTTTTCAGTGAGGATTTGTTTTCTACTAATTACTCAGGTGGTGAGTTCCTGTAAAGCACTGGTAGTTTTAGCCATCGTAGATCTACCTGCTCTACATTCAAAGCTTACCTCTGCTTTAGGAAGTTGATTATTAGAAACTATGGGCCTCATTCAAATGTGTTATGTCTAATTGAATAGGGCTCTATATAAGCACAGAGCATATTTTTGGATAGAAGTTCACTAACTAAAAACTTCTGTAAAAATAATATGCTTAAATAGAGCCCTATTCAATTGGAAAAATCTCAATTGAATGAGGCCCTATTATAGTACATTGCACTGCAGCATGATTGGCTTCATAAAGCAATACAGTAAAGGGATATATAAAGCTTCTGGATTTCATTAGGTATATAATATACCTTTGTATCTATTTACTTTTGTGTACTTTATTTAATTAAGAAGTGATTCTAAGTTCTATTTTTACTGCGTAAAATCAAACAAATATTACCGGCTCTGCAGCTCACAAAGACGCAGACTCTGCCATAAATGCTATAATCAGTGACCATCTCTCAGTAACATGCTGCTGAGACGTGGTCGCTGATAGGCTAGGACATTACGCACTGCATATCCAGCAATACACAGTCTGAATCTGCATACACTGCAGCGGGCAAACCCATACAGGGACTATTTCTTTAATTGTAGGCAGTAAAAACAGAGCTTATAAGCACTACTGTCAAAAATAAAGTACATAAAATTAAATATGTTCACAGATATATATATATATATATAGTTAAATACAGGAACATCCGATATCCCTTGAAGGTCTGTATTGTTTTATATATTTTACATTTTGGTTGCAGGTAGTGCATAACTGAATGCCAGGTCCATCAAGAATAATTAAGTAGGTGTCACTTATACAATAAAAATAAATTATAATTCCTGTAGCCTTATGCCTAATGAAAAATGTTGTGTTTTAGTCTACAGATCGTTATAATTATCTAGAGCAAGCAAGTATTATGTGTCACCTTTTGTTCTGATCATATAGCAGGCCCAGGAGCATTACCTGAAACAAATATTCCTTCTATGTACGGGATGAGCTAATGAGAGCTTGGACTTACCAAATATGATGTTGAAGAAAAGACATTTCTTTAGAAGCTTGTTTTCAAGAATTATTTCTTATATTTCCTCTATCATTACTGATTTGTTTTCTTCCTTTTATATAACATACTTACATAGTAAAAAAAAAAATAATGCAACATGACCTATATACATTTTATATAGAAGAAGAAATCTGCATCAGAGAATAAAATCATCCAACACGTATTAAACTGTCTGGCCTCACTAATCTCATTGCCAGGAATATATTTTTAAAACATACAAAAATGTAATACTGTTGAGATTACATTTGTATTCGTCTACTGATCTGATTAAGATAGGGAAAAATAGCTTGATGTTAATTATGGGACCAAGAGATCAAGAGGTTTGTACTGAAAGACTCAACTATGACATGAAATGAGTATATTCTCATGAGACCACTTTTATTAACTTCATTTCCATTGATGGATATAAAAAAAAAATCCAGCGATCCTGTCACAGTACATTTTGCTATGAATTATTGTTATATTCAACACACATAGATGCTATAATTACATTGAGACAAAGGTTCCAGTACCCACAGGTGGGAAAATTCTGCAAATAAATATATATAATTTAAGTTGGTTGTTATTACCAAGTTTGAGTGGCATGCTCTTGTGACTTATCACCCCTACCTTTTTAAGAAGGAAGCTGAAAGAAGTAGCTTGGGATGGGAAATGGCAACCCATTGTAAAGAATAATTATGTTCAAAAATGATTATTATTTTTTTTCGAACACCGTGGCAATGATCAAAGTTAGTTATTCTAAAGACCTTATAATAAAATGATTAAAACCAATGACAACAGAACACTGGATAAACTATATATTTACAGTGACATTGCTCAGTATTTGACCTCTTCATTTTTCCTCTGGTTGATTTACACCTAATGTCGTTGTCTGACAGCCTAAGCCCTAGTCAGTCACTTCAAAATCATATTTGATAAATATTAGATAAAACCTAATGTATATAGGCTTAGCCTCTCCACTTCCAAATCCTCATTGATTACCTTTGTCCCTAAACCTGAGGGTTTCTGGACTTCTCTCATTATCACACTATACCACCTTTGGGATGTTTTAACCAGTTGTCTATCAAACATAATGAAAAGCCCTAATGTTACCTTGTTCAGTTAGCGTGCAGCAGATAGGAAAGTTATGGCAGGTTAGACAGTTCAAGATAAGCAAATACTTTTTTCATATACCATAAGCAATCTGACATAGCACTAACATGGACATAGGAGGATTAATCATCTAATATAGGAGTAAACTGCTTCCCCCTTCATAGGAAATTCATGGGGCTGTAAAGAAGCCAATCCGTTCTTTCAACGTTGTCTTTGCTTACCCCTGCTTATAACCGCACTAACACAATCTATTTTCACACTTAAGATGCAGGCCATTTTATTTCGATTTTAGAGCAGATTTAGAAACCTAGCACTTCAGAGTAGGCAGTAATCTTCAGAAGCTGTAAAGTGAATATTTGGTTTATCCAAATAAAATCATGCCATTTATTGCCAGAAAAATAGCCAACAGTCCAATCTCCATTTGAAAAGCAATAATTCAGAGGTTTGAAATCAGGAATTTTGTGTCTATCCGTAATTCAGTTTGAGATTTAAGCAATAATTTGCAAATAACTATGTTGGAGACTGTGTTAGTATGACATGAATACAATATATGACATATATAGTTGTGAGCACACGAGTTATTGCTAACGCTTGCCTCAGTTGCTGGCAAGGTGCGCCGCAGCTGCGACCCTCGCAAACTTCACCTCATAACGCAAACATACGAGACACGTTACCACCCATTACGACCTCACAAAAATCGTCCGCAACCCGCAGACATGAAAAAATGAAAAACATAATAAATACACACAACACATACATAAAAAGCTTACCTACAGCAAGAGGAAGCATCCACGACCTCAAAAAATAAAGTTACACCTTCATTTAACTCAAAATAAAAGAGTTTAGACACTAAAAAATTCTCTAAGCGAGAGAAAAAATGGCCGTGAACAAAATAAATAACGAGGCTACAGCACTCTAAACACGCAAAACACGACAAGAAACACGCAAAATACCACAAAACACCTACGGATATTCTGATACAGACGCATACCACACATTTGCCGCCATTTTAGAACAATGCGGAAGTACACAGCTACGCTAACGGTTTGGTCTCGCGCACGCACACTATTACACTGCACACATTCATCACGCTTACACAGCAGCTCCACACCACTAATGCTCCAGCAACATCAAAACAGATTGTCAGCTCTTCAACAGAATACTTCTTGCATATATTACTTCAAAATTGGTAAAGTATATTCTTTTATTAATGTATTATTTATTTCATTATTATACACCAAACAGCATTAGCTCACTTACAATTTCATTGCCATCATTTTTTGACGGGCAATTCGCTAGTCACATATATAGTTGTCAGCAATACGGGTTGTTGCTAACGCTTGAGAGGGCCTCAGTTGCTGGCAAGGAGCGCCAAAGGTGCTCCATGCATTGGTGGAGATGAGCACCATAGGCGCTCATCCCTACGACCCCCTACGACTTTCGGACCGCAAATGCGAACCCTCGGAAAGCAAGGGGCCATATTTGAGGAGGTGGTGGCTCCCGCGTCGGCTGCAATGAGCCGCAGGCTCATTGCAGGCCGCAAATGGGGACTCTCGCTGAGCAAATATGTTTCATTGTATAGAAAATGTGTGTGTCATACAGCAAACAAGAATTGGTCAGGAGATGTATTTTCAAGCTGTACTCCTTGACCTTTAAAGATCATGTTCCAAGTGGTAAAGCCCACCGGTTAATGACTTGTACGATCCTGGATCCTGAGGACATTTGGGGTCTGCTAACTGCTCCAGCAGGCTGGTGTAAGAGGGCATTACAAAGTAACACTCTCCAGTTCTGTTCTGGCTTTTTATTTTCTGTCACAGAGACCCTATAGGTATCCACCTAACATTGGTGTGTGGGTGAGTTAATTATAAAACAGCTTATCCAAGCTATCAATAACCTACAGTGACAGTAAATCACTCTTAACAGTCATCTACACCCCAACAGTAATAATGCTGCGGCCACCATCAAGGCAGTTTAATAACTATGTGAGCCCTTTAATTACCCACAACTTTACAAAAAAAACATAAAATATAATTATTTGTTGTGTAAACAGTATCTATGAACACAATTAGAAATGGATGTGCAATGATAGTACAATCAATCAATATGAAAACAATGTAAGCCCCACTAAGGAAAAGGATAAAGACCTCACGCCTATATCTCATAAACAAAAGGAAATGGTTTGCTTTCTCTTGTCCAGCGAGGCATGAGGATCCCTTTAGATGAGGTGGCTACATTCTTGTTTGAATCATGTTGGTGGCTTCATTGAATAGATGGGTTTTCAGGAGTGTTTGGAATTTTGGGGGAGTCTGACAGAGCGGGGTAGAGAATTCCACAGGGTGGTGGCTGCGCAAGAAAAGTCTTGGACATGAGAGTGTGAGGAGGTGATGACAGATGAGAAGAGATGTATGTCGCGGGAAGAGCGGAGGGGGCAGTTAGACAAGTGTATATTAGATCTGATATAGGAGGGTGCAGTGTTATTGAGGGCTTTGTAGGTGAGTGTCAGTATTTGAATGTAATGGTAGTGGGTATGAGAAGCCAATGAAGGGACTGGAAGAGTGGGGATTCAGATGAGAAATGTCTTGAGAGATATATGACCGTAGCAGAGGCATTTAAGATGGATTGAGTGGGAAGAATCTAGTAAAGTAAAGGCAGGTTAGCAGTGAGTTGCAGTAATCTATGTGGGAAATGATCAATGAAGGAATTAGAATTATGGGTGACAAATCTTGGAGATATTTCACAGAAGCAATCAGCAGGTTTTAGGAAAGTGATTGGACATTGGGAGAGAAGTAGAGTGCGGAGTCCTGAATTATCAAAGCAGGAAAACATCATGAAGCTATTTTTTTATTAGAAAAAAGATGATGACCCTGGATGTATACAGGATACATTTGGGGAAGTTTTGTTTGTGAGAAAGTGTACTTTTTATTTCATTTTGATCTCTGTGATTTTACCAAAATAAATGTTATTTTTGAAAATTAAACTAATAATGAAAAGGCTATATCCTCTGAGTAGCTGTTACTAAGCAAGAGTAGATTTGTATTTATTTACGGCCAACACTGACAGAAACATGGCAATAGCACAGAATTTCTCAGCTTTTGAAATATAAAGTACACCTGCTTTGCTTAACCAGATTAAACAATCCTGTAATATCAAACAAAACCTATATACTGACTGAAAGAACACAACCATGAAAATTTCCAAATAGATGTGCCTATTTATTTATATATAACGATTACACAAAACTTTCCAGAATTTTTAATTTTCCAGCATAACATATTACACAAATTTATTGTAAATTTTTTTTTACAGAATACTAAACAACTGTCATAATCCCCATTTTCCTGTCTCTGCTATAATCTCTGCGCTCCACTCTGCCACTTTGTGGCTCTTGGCTGTATTCCTCTAGCGCAGCATCTGAGAGAGCGCTCACTCTATGCTAAGATCTTGTGAATTCTTCCTGGCACAGCTTTGCTTCAGGTGCACAGAGTTTTGGAGATATGTGCATAGTGCGATCAAGACAATGTTCATGTCCAGGTTTCATGTTCCAACCCAGTCCAATTGTTCTTTGTAACTTGAACCAGACCCTATACAAGGCTGCATGGCCTAGACAATAGTGCCCAGTTGGTAATCCTTTAACTACAGCTCAGAGTCTCTGTGATTTTTTGATTGATTCCTGGTATTTGACTTCTGGTTTGTGTTTTTAGCCTCTGTTTGCTACTGAATATTCTCTGTCTGCTGCCTCCCCAGACTTCTGGCTTATTTACATTTATGGTCCTGTGCTGGTAGCTCCATAACCGTGGACTGCCTGATCCTGCTTATTGCCTCTGGCCCTTTCTATCATTACATTGGCACCATTTGCTTTTGGGCTCCTTCTACTACAGACTTTACTGATAACACCAAAGCCCAATATCCACTGACTAAACAGTCAGCAAATATGTTGGTGTCTATCGTAAACTTTCTGGGGCATTATATTCCACTTGATGGGGTCTTATGATATAAGTGTTCTTTAGTTATACACATGTTTTATGTATTTGTTTCAAAGCAGTGCATAAGCCATAAATGCACTTTATGCCAACTGAGAATAAGAGCTAGTTTAATTTCAGGGTCATTTAATACATTTCACCAGAATTTAAAATTAGGTAATGGCTCCAGTTAAATAAGGACTTAATTAATCAAACTTCAACGTGCAGTGTTCAGTAAGCAGCCTAATACATATATTGATTTCTGCTTCTACTGTTTTTTTTTCTTGATAGTCACGTAAATAGATGTACAGGCATCTATTTTCCCCAAGTATTTAAATATGTATTCTATGGGTTGTGGAATAAAGTATTTTAACATAAATTATAACACCTTTTGTAAAATAATTCTACATTACCAAGGAATAAAGCGCAAAAGCTTATCTCTAAATATAATACGTGCCAATATATTTAAAAAATGCCTCATTAGAACAGTTTTATCCCAAACTCAAGTTTCCCAGTGCTACATGGGTCTATGGACATTAATTAATGGATTTATGAATTAACATAATTTTAGTTACCTGCTCAGTACTCCCAATGGTCCTGGAATGTGATATAAAATAACTGGAAAAGCAAATTACATCAAAGTATGCAGAAGCGTAGCTACCGCCAGTGCACCGAGGCCCCTGGCCTCTGATGCCCCCTCGGTGGCAATGGCCCTCACAGCCCTCCCGTGGCCCCAGCGGCCCTCCCGCGGTCCCTGCAGGTCTTCTGTGACTCTGCGGATCCTCTGTGGACCCCCGTGGGCCCCCTGTGGCCCGTGGGTCTGCTGCAGCCCCCGCAGATCCCCTGTAGCCCCAGTGGGTCCCCTGTGGCCCCAGCGGACCCTCTGTGGTCCCCATGGTCCTCCCTAATGGCCCCTTATGGCCCTGTGGCCCCCAGCTGCTTTCTGTGTTCCCCCTCAGCCTCCTGTGGCCCCCTGTGGACCTCTGCGGCCTCCCTCTGCCTTTTGTAGCCCCCCCTCGGTCCTTGTGGGCCCCTGTGGCCCCCGCAGACCTCTGCGGCTTCTTCAGACCTCTATGACCGCAGCATCAGGCAGGTAAGACAATTTGTATATAGGTGTATGTATGTATCTATCTATTTATCTATATATATAGATGCATATTTAAATGTTTACGTGTATAAATATATATATATATATATACACACACAAATATACAAATGTACAGAATATATATATATATATTTTTTTTATATATATTTATATATTTTTTTTATATATATCTATTATTTATATATTTTATATATGTACTGTATGAGTTGATGTTAGAGAGGGTTCGGGAAGTGCAAAGAAACAATTGTGCCTGCCCCCTCCTGGGCGGAACAAACTATCTTTTTGCACCGGGGCCCCCATGCACTAGCTCCGCCACTGAAAGTATGTAATATGACTAATGATTTAATGGGTTCAGTTCCAAACCAACACGCTGTGGAGCTGAATGATCTAAACCTCTCCAAGAGGCCACAATAAAGCAAACTCAGAGGGACAGTTTCAGAAGATAACTTCTCTCTATGCTGTCCTACTATCTAAAAACCTGACTAAATATTCTGGGGGGGGGGGGGGGAACTAAACTTGTTTCAATCATTACACTTTTTTCAAAATTGCTATAGTCTGATCAAACCCCAAATTTGTGCAATTAAAAGATAATACAATATACCACAACAATCTGAATACATTTACTAATATGGCTATTTTAAACTACACAAATATATGCACACAGTAAAAAATCCTACCAAATAGAAGCATGATCTAAACGAATGAATTAAATGCCTATAAGATAACCAGACATAAAATTATTTAGGGGATTTAATAATTTATCTCAAAGGTTGCCAGAGTAATTGGCTTGTATATCACTGGCTCCACGGTTAATTAAACTTTAATAAGGAATTTGCATTATTTAATCTTATCTATATTGTTATAATATCCATATTAAATAATTAAAAGAAGGTGAAACACTCGTTACCTTCTTGTGAGCAGGTCTGTTTTCTTGCTGTTTAAATTAAACATCAGTTTCCTTGAGGTTTCTGTGAAAATATATCTATTTTTGCCTAACCTGTAAGTACATGGCATTGATTTGTAGACAGTTTATGACATTCAGGATTGGATTTGCCCTCTTTGTTGCCCTCTATTTAGCCCGTGGGCCAGTTTTCAATACTATATCATCAAATATATAAATGCTAATAAAATTATTACTTACTGTAGGTGATTGGATTCCCATGCATCATCTGCTCTACTCACATCTAGTTACCATTGAAATTCCACTCATACTACTTGACCTGCTTCTGCCCGCATCTCAAAGATACCCGCTGCTCCTTAAAAAACTCCAATTGTTTTACTATGTTATATTCATTAAATAGAAAAATGCCCTATAAAGGATCTGAAATAGTTTTTGATTAATGTTGCATTCAAAGATTTTTATCATGATTAACTAAATAAACTTCTAGGAATCTGAAGGTATCAGGGGTAGACAAACTTGGCCGTAAAGTGTCACTTTCCTGGATTTCAGCATTCCCTTCCTGTGTATAAGGCTTGAGTCATGTGGCAATATGGGGTTGGTAGGAGGACCACGTGACCTGTCAGGCCCGGGAGTATGGGAGAGAGGGGTGGCTAGCTGGGGGGCGGAGCGACTAATAGGGTTGGCGCCATTTGGTCATTATGCCCCCAGCTAGCCAAGTAATTAGATCCCACCCACCCATCCCTAATATTTGGAATATGTGTTTATGTACTAAAAAATGTGGAAAATATGTGCATGTACCGAAAATTTGGGTAAAATGTGTTTGTGATGTGTAAATTTAAAAAAATAAAATAAATAAATACAAAAACAAATGAAAAATAAAGTAAATATAGGCAATTTGGAGTTAACTCTGCATATGGTAGAAGCAGTTGCAGTGATAGTCATAGTTTTTAGGATGTATTAATGATGTTTTTTATTGTATTTGTTGTCTGTCTCAGCGGCGGGTGGTGAGGGAAGTCGCCACGACCGTGGTAAAGTGGGTAACATCCTACACTACGGGGGTACGGATGTTCCATCACGGTAGGCCATGTACGAGGGTTCTGGGTGTTGAGTGTACTGTCTCGGGTCAGGCTCCTCCTCTCACTTGTTTATGCTTACTTAATTATTGGTATCGTTATTATGTGAATTTGTGTTTACCAATAAACGCTGTGGCCAGGATGTTATCCCAAGAAGTGTATTGTGTCTAATAATTTATTCAAGGGGCTCAAGAAGTGTTTTGTGTTTAATCAATTATTCGGGACGCGAGTTGTGCCCAAAGAGTTATACGAACATACCCACTGGGCCTTGCTTAGGTCAAGAACGGGGTACTGAGCATGTATTGATTGTTATGTGTAATCTCTCTAAATGGTCATTTTAATTATATTGTAAGCTCTTCGAAACAGGACTATATATGCTACTATTTGTCATATTTAAAATGCACTCCTATTTTGTACATTATGTCTAAAGCGCTTTCCATATAGATGATGCTATACAACAAATATAGCAAGAAAGAGAACATGAGGACGGTGATGGGCCACGCCCCGGAAGGTGTTAGCGAGCGCAGCTAACAGGGCATTGGCGCGTTCACCCGTGGCGTGCTTGCAGTGACCGAGCAGGGGAGAAGCCCGAGCCCTAGCGAGACGGAGGTGCCAGAGGTACCGGTGCGCTGGTAGTGAGAAGCCGGCGTACTGATCCTGGACCTGGTAGTGAGGTCAACCGGGTATGAGAGAAGCGAAAGGAGGCAAGAGGAGATCGGAGGGAAGGATCCTCGAGGCTGCACAGCGGAGTTGGCGGTAGGCGGGAGGCCAAGAGGCTGACCAGGGAGGTGCAGAGAGGGGGGAAGCCACGCCATAATAGTTGAGAGGGAGGAGAGGGTGAAGACATGGCGAGCCTGCAGAGAAGCCTTTTGTGATTCATATTATGATAACTGCTGAAGGCCATTGTGACAAGTCCCTCAATACCCCAATATCTAAAATGCATGGCAACCCCAAGATAGATGAATAATAGCTCTGGAGACCTCAAAACTAAGGTCAGTTAAGGAAACTGGTCCTGGAGGTCAGAGAATATTCCCCCTGAAAGTTAGCTAATATCCTCCCTGAGCCCTGATTGTAAAGAAGGATGTGTAGGGAAAAATCTTGGTTTTAAAGCACTTCGTGGCTGTATTAGTCACTCAGGGATATTTTGGGACACTCTGGCATATTGACTATATGGGCAATAAGACTATATGGCTATATGGACTACATGGACTACAGTCCACCAGCCCCCAAGTATCATTAAGAAGTGTTGCCTAAATTCTGAAAAGACTGTTCCCCTCGCCATGAGTTTTCTTGGAGTGGAAAATTATCAACCTGGAATTGTAAAAACCTTGTATATATATTAAGTGCGCAACCCCACTAAGACAAACCTGTCAGTACTTAAGACAAGCGCTTGAGCTTAGACTACATTTGAATGAACTTATGGACAGCATAATTATTTAAATCTGTTTAAGTATTTGTCTAAGTATAATTGTAAAAGTTTGTAAGATGGCTACAAAGGTTATTTGTTCTCTTTGAGTGGGCTAAAGATAGAAGAGTACTTATAAAGGCCTGACCTGAGTAGGGGTTAAGAACAGGTATTATATCTATCTAAACTAGGAGAAGAAAGTGCTGAAAGTAGGTCTTTATAAAAAAAAAAAAAAAAAAAAAAAGGAGAGAAACATGAATAAGAAACAAGGCCGAGTAGTAAAAAACAAACTTAAGGCGGATAAATCCCAACAAAATCCCGTAACATCTAGATCTTTTTTTTCACCATCTTCTAAAGTGAAAACCGCTGAACTAACATACCCTGAGATTAATACTGAAGCCAATTTTTTAAGTATGGATCAATCGTCTCCTAATGAGACACTCAGGTCAGAAGCCTCTAGCAAAGTGTCAGAACCAGAAGACAGCGGGGTGACACTGTCTGTTCTCAAGGGGCTCTTCCTTGAATTTAAAAACTCAATTATCTCTGACTTAACAGGGAAAATCGCTGAAAATGGAAGAGCAATAGGTATGGTTCAAGTAAAGTCAGAACATTTAGGAAAAGAGCTTAAAATAATAAGGGAGGAAATGCAAACTTTAAAATATAATTATCAACGACTTGAGTCAGAAGTAGCTTTCCTTAAAATTTGTAATACCAAATTAGATGACCACTCCAGAAGGAACAATATTAAAATTAGGGGGATCGGAGAAGAAATTGGAAGTGCAGATCTAAATAACTATGTAGCTACATTTTTGTCCACCATAGTTAGACCAAACTTTGATATATCTATTTTGATTGACAGAATACATCGTCTCCCACTTCCAAAATCTGCCCCTAAAGACTGTCCTAGAGATGTAATACTTAAAATCCACTTTGCTGCTTATAAGGAATCAATTATGAGATATTCGTTTGAAAAAAGATAATTTCCATCACCCTATGAAAATTTGCAGATTTTTCAGGACGTCTCAAGGGAAACTATTATGAAGCGAATGGAATTAAAGGGTATAGCCAAAAGTTTAAGAACTAAAAACATCCAATACAAATGGGGGTTCCCAACGAAATTGATAGTCTCATTGGGCAATAAAACAGTAATAATTAACAACCATCATGAAGGTGAAGTAATCCTGAAAGACCTGTAAATATGGCCCTTTCCTTCCCTTTTTTTTCTCCCCCTCTTCTTTCTTTTCTCTCCTCCCCTGTTCTTATTTTCTTCCCCCCTCTATTTGCGCCTATAAATATTGACTGCCAAGACTTAATGCAGGGATGGGTTTAAGCTGACTTGGTATAGGAGGACTGGGTTTTCGGCCTATTAAATAACCAGCAGTATTTAAATGGTCTTTTAAAGTATACCACAATTAATATTTAACTAATGAATTGAGAGTTTGTAAATATTTGTCATAAGTTTTAAACATTACAAGCTGAATACACAGTGCACCAAAAGGCAATAGTGGTGGAAAGTAGTCTTAACACTATATAAAAGGAGAAAAAAAAAAGGAAAACATTTTTTTTTTCTAAATTATATAGAGCCCAAGAGGCATTAGATTGTGTTTTCTCACTTCAAATGAATTGTCGAATTAATGATAAATATAAAAGCTGAACACATAATGCACTAAATTATACTAATTTGATAAGGTGTAGTAATATTAAGTTAATGTAGTAGTACAAGGTTTGGTTCACATTGAAATAAAGAAAAAGAAAAAAAAAAGTAAGAGGGAGAGTGAAGAGAAGGAAGACAAATACTGTTCACATAAATCTCTAAAAACTGTATAGCTCTGTTTTAGGATAAACGGTAAAGAAATCACAATTGATAAAAGGGTATAAGGTTTAAAGGGTATTACTATGTATTTGCTAATTGTTTGATAGGCCGAAGTGGAGAGTAAGAGGAAAGGGTTGGCTAATTGGTGTGGGAATAATCCCTTTGGAAATGGAGATACCCTCAATGTCTTAGTAATTAGAGGGGAGCTAATAAATGATCTCTTAGCTTTGAAAGTGGAAGAAAGGGGCAGAGAATAATATATGTAACATAAATGTGAAATTAGTACCCTGTAAAAATTACTTGTAAGGGCTTCCCATCCTCTTCTGGTCGCTGCTGGCTACCACGGGCGTAACTAAGCCAGTGGATTTCCAAATTTTGAACTTATTTAAGTTCAACTTTCTCTTTCCCCACGGTAAACCAATTTTCTTTTTCGTGTTGGTTTGTCCGGTGAGGTGATGGAGAATGATTCACCGGTAGTGAATGTATGGGTAACGAATGTGATTTGCATGAATGTTATGGTAGGCATAAGGGTTTCGGAAGGGACTGGGGGGGAGGGGGGAGTGGGGGGAGAGTAGAGGTAAAGGGTCTTAAATTAGGATGACCCATACAGATAAGGATAAAAAAGGTAGACTGAGAATTTGTAGTCAGAATGTCCAAGGACTAAATTTAGGTGTAAAAAGACAGATATGCCAGAGATCGTTTGGATCCAGCTTAGCTGATGTGGTATGCCTCCACAAGACCCACTGGCAGACAGGTAAGATTCCCTACTTTAAAATGAAAAACATAGGCCTGACTCTTAATTCTACTTATAAGAAAAAAGCCCGGGGAGTCTCAATACTTTTTAACCATAAATTAATTTTGCTGGAAGAAATCTCCATAATAGATCCCAATGGTCGTTATATAATTTGGGGAGGCTTAATAAATAGTGAGAAATTTACAATAGTCAACATATACGCCCCAAATCAAAGGCAAATTAGTTTTCTGAACCGAATATTTAATCTGATAAGACGATATAGCTCTGGTGCACTCATCATTTGTGGGGACTTTAACCTATGTGTGGATGCGGATCTAGATAGAAAATCCCACAAAGGAATATTTTTAGATCCCCACGCGAAACAAAAAACTAATCTTTTTCATAATATGTTAATGAAATATCAAGTATATGACTCATGGTGAACCTTTCACCCCCAGGAAAGGGATTACTCCTTTTATTCTCATCGACATGATACGCATGTTAGACTGGACTACATACTTGTGAACAGTGTAACTTTAAAAAGAGTGATCAAAACAGAAATTGGACCTATATTGTGGTCAGACCACGGCATGGTCTCTATAAATATATCAACGTGTCATTTAGAAACAGTTAGACCACCATGGAAATTAAAAATTTCCTTACTCCAGGACCCACAAATAAAAGATCTTTTAAAAAAAGAACTCAATAATTACTTTAAAGTTAATAACCCGTCTGTTACATCTAAAGTCACAATTTGGACTGCCCATAAAGCCTCCATAAGGGGTTACTTGATTAGCTGGCAGGCGATGAAGAAGAAACTTAGAGAGCGATCTTTACGAGACTTATATATTGACTTGACAAACTTAGATAGGCTTAATAAGATTGGTTCAAATGATAAGATTGTAAAGAGAATGGATGCAATAAGATCTCAGATTAAAAAAATAGAACAAGAATTGTTAGATAAATCCCTATGGTCACTGCAGCAACGAATGTACCATATGGGAAATAAATCAGGGCGACTCCTAGCTAATAAATTAAAGAGCAAAACAGCAAGTAAAAGAATAGATAGGTTAAAGTATAAAAATGAGACCCTGACAAAGCCTAGTGATATAGGGAATGCTTTTGGCCTTTTTTATCAAGATCTTTATAATTTGAGGGATGATAAAAAATTTATTTCACCATCTAAAGAAGAGATACTCAAATTTTTGGATAATATTGACTTACCAAGAGTTTCTGATGACGATTTGGATATGTTAAATAAAGAAATAACTGTTAAAGAAATTTTGGAAGCTATTGATAGCCTAAAAAACTTCTCCTCCCCCGGCCCAGATGGCTATAGAAATTGCTATTATAAAATCTGTAAGTCAGAAATTTTAATTCCTCTTAAGAATGCTTTGAATGAAATTATGATATCAGGTCGGACACCGAAAGAAATGCTGGAGGCCTCGGTTATAACAAAACCTAAAGATGACTATAAAGAACCATCATGTAAGGATTTTCGCCCAATCTCTTTACTGAACACTGATATTAAAATGTATGCAAAAATTCTAGCTACTAGGCTGAATGTAATTTTAGGGGAACTTATTTCTTTAGATCAAAAAGGCTTCATTCGAGGGAGGCAAGGATCTGACAATGTTAAGAGAATGGTTAATTTGAACTCTTATGCTAAACGAAAGGGAGCTCCCACCGTCCTCTTATCATTAGACGCAGAAAAGGCTTTTGATAGGGTTGGGTGGGAGTTCCTGGAATTGCTGTTGGACAGATATGGGTTGGGGGACTTTGGCTCTAAAGCCATCCGGGCCTTATACACTGGCCCCACCGCAAAAGTAGTGGGGCCAGGGTATAGTTCATTCAGCTTTGTTATTTCGAATGGGACACGCCAAGGGTGTCCCCTGTCCCCTGCTATCTTTGCTATGTTCATCGAACCTTTAATAATACTGATTAGGAAGGAGAAGGAGGTGCAAGGGATACAGGTCGGAGCTATGGAACATAAAATATGTGCTTTTGCGGATGACATTCTTGTAGCACTGGAAAACCCGTTAGCCTCTCTCGGATCTTTGTTCCAACTGATAGATGAGTATAGTAAAATATCAAACTTTAAGCTAAATATTAGCAAATCAGAAGCCATGCCCATCAATTATTTCCTATAAAATGTTACTCAAATTAAAACATCGATTCCCTCTCATATGGCAAAACTCTCTGAAACATTTGGGGATAATATTGGAAACAAATTTGAAGCAGACAATAATAACTAATTATAAAAAAGTGTATAAAAATGTTATAGAAAAAATCAACGCTTGGTCAGGCTTAAATATATCTTGGTCTGGCAGACTTATCACCATAAAAATGGTAATATTACCAAAAATTACATATATCCTACGGAATATCCCCTGCCGAATCCCTACATATTTGCTAAACCAACTACAAAATAAAATTGATAATTTCATTCATAAAGGGAAAAAAATAAGAATAAAAAAATAGAGAATGGGAAGGAAATTTAAACATGGTGGCTTGGCTTATCCATTACTTAAGGAATACCAGGAAGCTATATTAACGGCAAATATGTTGGAATGGCTAGAACCCACAAATGTTAATAACTGGGTCCAAATCGAACAAGAGCTAACAGGTTTAAATAATATTAAAATTGTCTTATTTCTAAAAAAGATTAACTTTAAATATTTGAAACAGGATGAAACTATGGTTAGAGGGAATGGGAATATATGGAACAAATTGAATGGTAAATATAATTTGATTCCGTTTCCTTCACCAATTACCCCGTTATTAGAGCTAGCATCATATATTGAATCTCCGACCTTAGGGAGGATAGCTAAAGCAGGATTTAACCTGCTGTTAGAATTGTTCCCTGGAAATACATTTTCATTGGAGAATATAAAAATTAAAGCCCCTCAACTAAAGATCTCATGGTTAGAATCTCTCTCACTGGAAAAAGTTCTCAAAAAGTCAGAGTTCTATTTGACTAGATCAAGAGATTTAACTCAATTTGAAAAATTGATCATGGTAGAATCTAAAACTCATCTTATTTCAAAATGTTAAGATATCATTAGAAGGCCACAAATGGAGTATAAATCCAAGTGCATGCAGGATTGGGAAGATGAATTGGAGTATAAATGGACCATAGAAGATTGGCATAGATCATATGCAATTACGGATAGATTTGTTAAAAATCCCTCCTATAGAGAACTCCATTTTAAAATCTGCAATAGGTGGCACTATACGCCGGTTAGGATGGCAATGATTAGTGGGTTAGACCATGAGAAATATTGTTGGCGCAAGTGTAGTGGGACAGGTTCTTCCCTGCATATCTGGTGGCAATGCCCATATATTCAAAAATTCTGGGCAGAGGTTTTTTCCCAGTTGACTACGATATGTGAGGTAGAATTGAGTCCACACCCAGAAATAATTTTATTCCATTTTTTCCCTCCACTACCTCTAAAAGTCAAAGCCCTTATGCTGCAGATTTTGATGGTAGCAAAATCATTAATAGCCTCCAAGTGGAAGCAGAATGATGTTCCGTCTTGGAATGAGGTTAAAACAAAAGTGGATAAAAATCGTCTATTAGAACTAAACTTTACCGACCTGGGGGTGATAAAAAAAAGTAGTCTATCGTGGTCCCTATGGGATAAGTATTTCCTTAATACGTAATTAAGGAAGCCGTTGATCTGACCTAGGACGTTCTGGCATCTTAGCCCTGGCCCACTCTCCCGACTTCCCTGCCCTAGCCACCCCCGAGCCTGAAGCCATGAATGGAAGAAGTGTGATTGGAAGTGTGTTTAGTTTGAATGTATATTTTAGTATAGTAGTTTGGAATATTATTGGGATGCCGTTGGGATATTGTAGATCAATTATTTTTCTAATGAACGTAATGGTGTAAAATACCCAAAAGAGATGGAAGGCCTTAGTAAAATGAAATAAAAGAAGGGTAAAAGAAGAGGGAAAGGAAAAGGAAGTAAAAGACAGAATGATAACAATAACGTGGCTTAACTAGAACGATCCTACGTACTGTACTTTTGTGCTTCTTCATGTAACATTTCTCGTTGTTAATTTTAAAATATAAAGAAAAAAAAAAAAAGAAAAAAAAAACAAATATAGCAATATTGAAAAAAAGTGTGATAATTGAAACATGTTTAGGTGTCAGGTCAGGTTTTCAGATAGTAGGACAGTGTGGAGAGCAGGTTCTCTTAGTTGTGCTTTATTGTGGCTTCTTAGAGAAGTTTCCCATTCTGGATCACTACCTTGTCATGGTGAAGGGGCTTGTGTATTTCAATGAAGTTGTGAGCTATACAATGTAGGGTAACTCAAGATGGGCAGGTCATAGCAGAGAGGTCAGACAAAATGAGGCCCACTCCAATATATTTGTCAAAATAATCTTATGGATAAGCATGACCAAAGACTTAATGATAAATGTGCATTTAATGCTGTGGTCGATATGGTGATGAAGAGTCAGAGATGACCGAATGACTGAAAAATAAAGGGGAATTTAGATCATTCAGCTCCACAGCATGTTTGGTTGGAACTGAACAAATTAAATCATTAGGGATATTACATACTTTAATGTAACTTGCTTTCCCAATTATTTTATAGCACATTCCAGTACACGTAGAAAAATATAGAACATAATAGCTGACTTTAGGAGTATCTTTTCAGAGCTCCCTTAGGAAACATTTGATATCTATTTTGCAAGTGTTTTAGTGACTAGTTAATTAAATGTAAAGTGTTAGATTTTTTCACGCATTACCCTTTGAAGGTGTTACTGGGTTAGAGCTATTTCTAATATATTTTTATCTGTATATATTGTATATTTCCATTTAGCACTCCCATATTATCTCTGGCAGAGAACAGTAGGTAACATATGTCCTTGGGAAAGATGTATCTATATTATATGGTTATAACAAATGTACAACTATAGTAATTTTAGTGACACTGAAATCCTGAGATGAGCAATTAACAGAAAGAGGACCCTTCAAGCAAGAATACTATTTTTTTTCCATCTGCTAGCTAGAAAAAAAGTAAGGGAGACCCTTTTTATATCTAATTTCAGTGCAAACTTCCAGTTAGTGCAATGAGAACAGAACTTGCGATACCATAATATTTGGTACTGTTGATGACAGATGTTAATCGTTTGCTAATTAAAATGCACATTACGCTTTTTCAGCTCCCAATAAGCACCTACATTATGACTTGTTTCAGACTTTCTTTTCCCCAGAGTGAGGATCTTAATGTGAATTTATGTGCGCTCCCACGGCTTCAGCTATTTCCTATTAATAATATTATAGCTCAGCCTCACACACGAAATATGTTAATCTTTGTCATAATCTTACTCTGTGGCTGCTGAAACATTGAGATAAAAATAACTCACCCAGTATTTTAATCCATGGAATAGAGTTGTTTTGGCAGACAAAATCTAATCCACTGTATCATTGGAGCAACATGAAGCGTGTCTAACCCTTTCAAGTACTGCAACAGAGACACCAAACTGCAGACACTCTCAGACAGAGATATCTAATAGATCAAATTCACATGCACACATTTTTAGACAGGCTTATACACAGTGATATACAGATTAACATGCACACTATCAGACACATTCAAACACATTTAGTGGCCGCCCATCCAGGCTCAGACATTCTGACACACATACTGAATGTTTTGATACTGCATTTACCCTGACTGATATCTCAATCTTTGCACAAAGCATACGTATTTATTATAGTTATATGTTATCTAACTTGACTGGCAAGTTCCCTAAATCTGCTAGGACATTGTCAGCCCTATTAAATTCCCTCAACGCGTAAAACCGTAGCCCGTAAGACTTGCTGCTATTAAAATGGCCGCATAAAGCAACCCATCACCGACTTGCGGTGGTAAGGGCGAAAAAACCCTACAGGATGTCAAAAATTGCACTCCATGGCCGCAAATCCATTGTTCTGTCAAGCCCGCAACCGTTACGTTCAAATCAAGCTATTAAATTTGCAACAAATTCACTGGCATTCAAGCCTGTAACCCGCAAATGGAGCCAAAAAGCCAACAAGTACTGTTAATGCAAATATCAACAAAGGGAAAGTGATGTATTAAAATGAATTGCGCAACATTCTCAAGCCCGCAAATCTGCAAAATAAAATACTTTTTTTAAAATTTAATTTCCGTGTTATATCAATCCCAGCAATCAATGTGTTAATACATATAATGGAACTCGCATGGACAGAATATCATACTTACTGATTTATTAATATTGCATTTTTTCTGGAATGAGGGTCCGATCGAAACTCGTAATTGAAACCCGTAAGGCTTTGAAATCTAACCTCCATTTTTCAGTGACGCAATGATGACAATCTCATTTGCTATTGGCTCTGTCTAAACCCGTAACTACGGGTTTGACTAATTGATCATGTTCACAGCCGCACATCCAACGTGCGAAAAATGATTTATGGGCTTGTGTCTCTGGCCCGTATCTCTGTAACGCAGCCGAATTTCAAGCCCGCAGCCTTTGCAGGTGTGCCGATGTTGCTTCGAATTTAATGGGACTGTGTGACTGTCAAATGGCTCTTAAAAGGAAACCTGTAGTCATATGAAGGGTGTCCCCATGCAAAGATTCCTCAGGTCAATGCACACATGTAATATTAAAGCTTGTGTTAAAGGGACATAACAATTATTTTTACTTTGTTACATATGAAAAAGGATATTTGATAATGTAGCAATTTGTGTTCTGATTTTTCCATAATGCTCTCAAAAAGATGAATTCAAATATATAACTGAACATTTATATAAATATATGAGACATACTTGTTTGACAATGAAATGTACAGACGTACATAGGCTCTTTCCATTTCCCATTAGTTTCAAATAAGTTTACGAATAGGTTTTACTTATTTTTTATGCAAAACATAACTTTGTGTATGATTAAAGCATGCTCTACTAAAAATATTGGAGCTGTGAGCATGTAATTGTGGTCTTGAGTCAATTAAATACATATCTAAATAAATAAATAATAAAAAATAATCTATATTTAACCAATTTCTAACCCACAGACAAACGGTCAGTATGAAGGTTATTACGGACTTGCAAATAAATGGGGGCCAACGTTTTTATCTTTACACTGGGAAACATGACAGCTAAAACTGCCATGTTTCCATTAATTTACAAGGATTCTCATCTCCTAAAAAAAAATAGCAAAAAAAAAAAGAATCAGCTTAGAAAAGAAAATGGTTCCCTGCAATACATAATTTAATCTAAAGTTTTTGACCACTTGTGTTATGTGTGTGGTAAATTATGTTTCTGGTTATAAATATACATAAAGATTTAGGATTTTCTTTTGTATGAACAATGATTGAGTTGAAGTCTGAAAAACTTAATTTTATTCCTTATGCAAAAGGAGTTATTAAATATTTTAGAAACTCCCCATCTGAAATCACATAAATTAATTCACTTTTCTATTTAGTCATAAAAAAATCTAAATTGTTTGTCTGATCACTCTATGCACATACATGTATACTGCTCAATTCACTTGTTGTTCACTACACAACTATATTAACACACACACAAAGCTGACAAAAGAATGTGATCTATACTAATTTATTAGTCTAATAGATAACCACATATAAAGTGTTTTTTGGATTTATATGTGGATTTCCACATTAAAGAACTAAATGAAGATTAAACTCTCATTGACATATTAACTTGAATTATGAGGGAGAGGATTACGATTATAGAGGATGAATAACCATTAAAATTTTAATTTTGGTTTGGTTCATGTATGTATACACGGGATGTTTGTGGGAATATATAAGCAAACACTTGAGGAACAGACATTGCCCTAGTGGATGGAGTATAGAGACTTTATGTTGCACAAGATACATGCATAACTCTTGACAGGGTTTCATAGGACCATGTCATGACTTATTTTGGGACTCCCCTGAACCCCACAAGAAACCCTGTTATTTGGGATTTTAACACACTGAGTTGCTAATAGCAAAGGCTATTAAAAAAGACATGAGACTTGTTGTAAGGACTGTGACGTGTTGTCTTGTATGTGTAATGTAATGTGGGCTTGCTGCCGAACTTGTGAGTGGGAGAACAAAGGGTTACATTTCCGCGCAAAATTACATGCATATATGGACCATCAGAGCAGACAGGCATCCACTCTCTCTGGTCTCAGATAGTCGTACAAGTTGATAAGCTCGACCAGATAGGTAAACCTTACCATTCCTGATAGCAGAGCAAAACCAGAGGGGGTTTGACTAAAGAAAGTAGAGGAGGAGAAAATATTTTTTTTGTATGTGTTTGGAAAAATAAGTAACAGGCAGTCTGTCTCAGCACTAAACCAGGGTGCATGAGTATTTCTTGTATGATATGAAATCCTAATTAAGGAATCTGATTTTTCTGCTTTCCCATGAATGATGTTCTGATCTGAATTGCTAAGTGCTGAGATGAATAAAGTCACAACCTGGAGATTGTTCTTGTAAGCTGAAGTAGGAGAATTAGGGGTACGTGGACCCCTTGTCTCTGGGTCGTGACACATGTCATTTCTACACACTCTGTCAAGTGCCACCTACAGTTAATTCTATTCCATTAAAACAAATACTATGGTAGTCGATTGAAGCCAATGGGTTTTTTTGTCATGTAAGCTTGAAATTTTGCCTACAATTGGTGCTATATTACAGAATAGGCACATAGCATAATTTTGTAAAGGTTAGCCAGGATTGAAAGCAACACTAAATAATATAAATCCAAATAACATACATATATATATATATAGCAATAGTTCATCAATTTAAACAGTTTCTTTACAATTACAATACTAGCTTTTTTCCATTGAGGCTTGGCCACATCAGAAGAAGCAAAGGTAAGAGGAGGTTACTAGCTCAACACTCTACAACTAGTGACTGCTTATGGTTCTCAAAGACCACCATTTGATTAAATCAAATGCCTTAGAATCTTGGAATGAGAGAAATCTTGGTCAAATTCAGATAAAATGTACACTCACATTCTGTAAAAAGAAATGGTAATTACTGTTTGTCCATCATGTTTAAACTGTTAGAATTAGTTCTGTGTTTCAAGATTTATTGATCTAGAGGCAAATAAAAAAATCATAGTGAGACAATTTCCAATTATTGAAAAATAACCTCTTTCCTTAATGCAGCAATAACACGTTTTCACCCTAAATCCATATTTATTTAAACTGAGTCTGTCATCGGGTTACATATATTGTTAATGATATTTATTTGAAGTAATGAGAAGCTATTGATGTGATACCAGTGTTAGAAAAATGGATCCATCTTTCTATGTGTTCAGGCAGAAGGGGAAAATGGCAATTAATAAGTGTAATCATGCTTCAATATTATATATATGATATATTAGTACAATTCATTCTTATCACACCTAGTAATTACAAACCAAACTCTTAGTAAACTTAAATTTTAATCAGATTATATGACTTGGGGCCTCATTCAAATGTGATGTTGGCAATTGAACAGGGCTCTATATAAGCACAGAGCATATTTTTTTACAGATTTTTTTAGTTAGTGAAAAGCAAGGTCTTCACTAATTAAAAACTTCCGTAAATAAAAAATGCTATGTGCCTATATAGAGCCCTATTCAATTGGCCAAATCACAATTGAATGGGGACCTTGGACTATAAAATCTATATATTATGTTATTATTAGCAATATATAATCAAGAAGATTTCTAAGACAGATCTCCTAACTGCACAACTCTAGACCTCACTTTATTTAAATGCCTAATACACACACTTTTGCATCATCCCAATATGACCAACCTGTTCAACCAAATCAGTTTCCTGTCCACCATCCATACTATACGCTACACTGCAGGGGCATGTCTTTTTAACCTTATATATGTGTGATTTACTACAGAAATCAAATCCCTGATATGCATCCTCATATCATTCCACCTCTACTGTTACATCTGAATTTGGGCTATCATTTCATATTTATTCTACCCCTTCTCCAATCAATGCTTTTGTCATTCTTCCTCTCATTTAATCTCCCCTCCAGTTACAATTCTCCTCTGTTCCATGTATCCACTGTCATTAATTTTGCCTTCAGTTTCCTCAAAACTCGCCATCGCTACCTTATTATGGTGAAGGGGCTTGTGTACTTCAATGAAGCTGTGAGCCAAACTATGTAGGGTCTCCCAAAATAAGCAGGTGATAGCAGAGAGGTCAGAAAAATTGTGGTCCACTGGATAAGGAACCTGCAACCCACTCCAGTATATTTGCCAAGCAAACCTTATGGATAAGCACAACCAAAGACATAACGATAGATGTGCCTGATGTAGTGAGGTCCATAGGGACATGGAGAGACAGATACAACAGTAAAAATAACAATGACCTAACATTTTGCAGTCAAATATTACATTTGACATGGTAACAAAATATTAGTATATTGTCAAGACTGAACTGGGATCTAGCTTTAGAGTTTACATCCTATACACTAATTATTGCATAATGTAATGAGAAACATGGGATGTTTGTTGGGGCCAGTTGGAAGAGTGCTCCTAATTGACTAGCTTTAAAGGGGGGTTCTTCATTTATTTAACAGGGTCCCCCCACATTTTTTTTATTTTTTCCATTGATACAACTAGGATATTGTTTTCTTTATGAACTCTCAAATGAGTAAAATAGTTATAATGATATATGCAACTCGGTATTCCAGTAGGAGTATTATTGTGTCTGGAGTTCGTTTCATCATATTCATGACTTGCAATCTGAGTGTCTATGTCATAACCAACTTTGTAGGTCAAAATGTCCCAGACATAACATTACATCATATCCCAAAATACACTTAGATCATAATGCTGTTCCTTTTAAAAAATTAGGCTTGCCTATTAACCAAAGGAGCCATATCAATTTGATTTTGAATCCGTAGAATTGCTTGTATATTACAATGACCATAAATGCAATATAGAAGCTTACATCAATTTCACACAGAAGAATTATAAGTTAAACAATACAGAACAAAACTATGCTATGGGTTTATTTATTTCTCAGTGTTTACTTTTGTTTTCAATAATCATATTTCATTTTAATGCAATCATAAAAATATATGATATGACAAACTTTGAGCTAGAAAACAATGTAATGCGATTTGCAGAATTTTGGAGAATATACACAATAGAAATCATTATTTAAAGATATAAATCTCTTTGGCTCCAAATGCCCAAAATATTGACAGGACAAACATTACCAGGAAAATACAATACCTAACAACCACACAAATATGCAAGAGTCAGCAGAAACCTAACAATGCGAATATAAAAGATGTCTTACCTGGTCCAATGCAAAATGATGCAATTACACTAAGAATGCACACGATGCTGAGGTAGGGTATCCAGGAAGCATGGTGCTGAAAGACAATTTATATCATTGCATATTAGTCTAATTAAGCATAATGCTATGCTTCTAATCAGTGAAATCAGGCCAAGCTTATAGTCTAGCAGCAAGTATAAAATAATGAGGCACATGTTGCAGAATACATATTTTAAATAACATATGTTATAGAAGACAGACTCAATATAAATAGTGTTACTGCACATGCCCTTTAAAAGGTCTTGTTTGGAAAAATACATGCAGAGCTGCATTTTACAGCATATGTAACATGTATTTCATATTGAGAAAGGTTTGTAGTTCATTACATGTATCTTCATTAAATGACTACTGAAGTGTCATATATTATCATATGCTCTTAGGCTCTTAGCTTCATAATGCACCACAGGTTTTTTCAAGAATTAAAATAAAAAATGCAGCCTTTATTTTTTTTAACGGTTGTATTCAATTTTGCTTTAATGGACGCAACTATTTTTGCATTTTCCTAAGAGGATTATAAATCTTGCAGTGGATGGGAGGAATATTGGATTCAGATAATATCTCTATTTCCCTCTTTTGAAAGTCTGAGACTATACATAGCTCCTTGATAATATAACTATATAGATGAGTAAGCTACAGGCAAACTAGCAGCCCAAGATGGATCCCCTTGACACAAGTTCAATTTAAGACTTTATTTAACAATGTGTTTATGCTCATGACCTGCATACTTACTAATATTGTCTGTTTCACAAATGTGAAGTTTTCCCAAACTATGGTAGTAAATAAAGGAATAACAAATTTGTCCTTTGTGTATGTCTTGGTTATGTGTATGTTGGGTCGAAAGACGTGTACAGAGTATCATTTTACAGAAGGGATGTTGGGAAGGTGGAACAGCCTTTCATTAGAAGTCATAGGGACAAACACAAAAGTAAAGTAATACAAACAGTTTGAGATGCATACAAAGACCCTCTGATTTATTAAACCAAGAGTTTTGGTAGATGGAATGGGTATACAAAATTGGTCTATTGGTGCAAACAAAGCATGTCCCAAACAAAGCATGATGATCCTCAAGATTGTTTTGCTAAAAGAATATAAATATAAATGAATGGATTTATTTTTCATACTGATGTTAAACAAAATTATACATTTGTGTGTACTTGTATGTCTAAAAAAGTAGGAAAACCTGTTTCTAGGGTAAAATCTCAAGAAGTACTATATTTTCATAGCAATTTTGGTGTGGAAATGCAAATGATCCCACAATGTATTTAAATCTTTATTCCATAAAAACAGTATTTTAACAAGGCCATTTGATAGTGTTTTCCTGTTTTTATAACACAGCTTTGGAGCACAGCACAGATGGATACCCATGAATCAGCTAACCTTAGTAAGGCCAATGTGCCGTGAAACGTGCTAATATACTTGCTAAGCATAATTTGCTTATCAAGTGTTTTCTGAAGCCAGTTATTGATGCTATTATATGTAACTCAGGTTGCTAATGAATCTTCACATACACAGGGGTTCTCACTAATTATTTTACTTCTTGCATGCTCGTTAACGTGTACTGGTAAGCACCTGATTCAGCGAAGCACATTAGTCTATATGAAAATCGGAAACATTTTCAACATCCAGTCTATATATCAGTTGTGGGCAATAGCCTTCCAGGAGCCGTATATTCCCAAGTGCCCCCCATCCTATTCTCTTGTGTGGGAGAGCATGCCCTTCTTCAACAATACACAGTCCATCGTAGCTCTCTAAAAACTACAAAAAATACCCACTTTTTACTCCTACATCATTTGAATCATTATCTATACCTCTATTACTTATTAGTTCCTTTCCTACATGCAATTTTAACATTTTGCTTTGGGTAAAATAAAAAAAATAAAAATAAAGCACTGTGAGGACCTTATAAGACCTTGGGGGCCACATTTAAGTCCCATCACTGCTATAAAGACAAGTGGTTCCCATTCAAATTATGATTATCGGACTTTGCAAGCAAACACACATGACCCTAGGAATGGAATCACTATATACAGGCCATTCCACATAACCTTTCCATATACCAAATACCCCTACCAGCTGCGATACTACATAGCACTTACCCACCCCGTATCACATACCCAATACACGCCCCCCCACCACCACAACATTCCCTTTTTAATGGCATCTTAGGGCTTTGACATAGGTAGGCTTTAGGTTGTTGTCTTGAAATTAGTTTTTCAGTGGGTTGTTTAGTTTGTAGTATGTTTTTAAGGTGCATACTTGGGCCCACTTAATATTTTGTTACTATACATCATTCAGGTATTTTTGTTATTTTTTGTATTTTTGTTATTAAAAACATGAGGTAGAAGCCGAGGCGGAGCTAGTCAATGGAGGCCCGGTACAAAATAAAATTTTGGGCCCCCCTCCGGTACATTTTATATATATACACACATATATTTATATATATATAGATACACATATATATATATATATATATATATATATATATATATATATATATATATATACAGTATCTCATAAAAGTGAGTACACCCCTCAAATTTTTGAACATATTTTATTATATCTTTTCATGGGACAACACTGAAGAAATGACACTCTGCTACAATATAAAGTAGTAAGTGTACAGCCTGTATAACAGTGTAAATTTGCTGTCCCTTCAAGATAACTCAACACACAGCCATTAATGTCTAAACCAATGGACACAAAAGTGAGTACACCACTAAGTGGAAATATCAATATTTTGTGTGGCCACCATTACTTTCCAGCACTTAACCCTCATGGGCATGGAGCTTACCAGAGCTCCACTGGTTCAAAACAAAGGGTTTATAGCACTCGCTGAGCAATCACTTACTAAACCTTATCGTGTCTCATGGAATCTTGGCCTTAGTTAGTTAACATACTAGTGGCAAAAAGTTGTAATTTCCAATGGTACATTCAACAACACAAGCTCAGTTTCAATTTAGGGTCATAAACAAAGCTACAGCAAACATATCTTTACTGCAAAACTGTCTCCTGTTGTGTAAAGAATTGATTAGAAGGATGCTAAACTGCAATATCCTCCAGGATACTGCAATATCTTTAAGGTTTAGCCTATTAAAAACTGGAAATTTACACATAAAATGAAAGTCATTTGGATTGAATATGTGAGAGTATCATGTTAATTTATAAAGCAAAACAATTATATGTAATGAAACACATTACTATGTATCACCATTTATTATCTCTTTATACATTATTTGGACACATTCCTACAATGTGGTTTGGCAGTGTTCTTTTAATAGTTTTCATCTTGTTTCAAAAGAATAAAAATACTTTAGCTGTATCTAAGACTTATAAAGTAACAATTACTGTAAAGCTTGTAGAGAGCGTGTATTGAATTGCTGCACATGGCAATAGTTCATGGTTATTATGACAGAAAGGAGAACAATTACCGATCTTCACTCATTTCTACGAAAAAACTGTTATAGCTCAATGACTTTCGTTCTATCACATATTAGCCAAAACTCTCCATTTTACAAGTCACTGCTAATGACTCTCACAGCAGACTTCTGAGCAATAATTTTACACTAATATATTGTTGTTTTGAAGAGAGCAAGTTATAAGTTAATTAATTTCAGGGTTTGCAGATAAATAGCCTTGATTATATGACTACACAGGTAACAAAATCACAACTATGCAAAATAGAAACTATTTTAATTCACAATGATTTGTAACACAAACCTCTCCTGATACCTAAAGATATCTAGTTAGATCTAGTTTTTTTAAAGTATATTTTGTGTAGTCAGTATGGCAAATAATGAGAAATGAGCATATTATTAATAAAACAAACAAACTTACTTAGCATTAAATCTATGTATTTGTATTCAATGTGACTATTTGCAGCTCTGATCAAGCACAACATTCATCCTTTGCTGCTGAGTCACTCTAGGAAGCTTCTGTATATATTATGGCTGTATACAGAGGTGCTTCTGGAGTCACTAACAGAGCCTGGAGGAACAATGTGCACTAACACATGCCCACATAATTTACATAGAAGTCTCCTAGAGTGTGTCAGCAGCAAAGGAATGCACGTAAAGCTTGATCAAAGCTACACATGGAATAAACGTAAAAGTAAAAAATAGCAGAAGACATAGTACGTAACATAAACTATATATTACTTTTCAACAAAGATTTTGTCATATGCAAATTTCTTATGTATTTATTATGTGTGCTGAAATCAGAAATGCAAAGTTCTTGTATGTGTATCTTTTCATTAGACTTGGATTTAGATCACATAGACACACATGAATATATACATATATATCTCTGGCTGGGCCATTCCAAAACTTTAATCTTCTTCTGGTGAAGCAATTCCTTTGTTGTTTGGATGTATGCTTTGGGTCGTTGTCATGCTGAAAGATGAAGTTCCTCTTCATGTTCAGCTTTCTAGCAGAAGCCTGAAGGTTTTGTGCCAATATTGACTGGTATTTGGAACTGTTCATAATTCCCTCTATTTTAACTTAGGCCCTAGTTCCAGCTGAAGAAAAACAGCCCCAAAGCATGATGCTGCCACCACCATGCTTCACTGTGGGTATGGTGTTCTTTTGGTGATGTGCAGTGTTGTTTTTGCGCCAAACATATCTTTTGGAATTATGGCCAAAAAGTTCAACCTTGGTTTCATCAGACCATAACACCTTTTCCCACATGCTTTTGGGAGACTTCAGATGTGTTTTTGCAAAATGTAGCCTGGCTTGGATGTTTTTCTTCGTAAGAAAAGGCTTTAGTCTTGCCACTGTACCCCACAGCACAGACATATGAAGAATACGGGAGATTGTTGTCACATGTACCACACAGCCAGTACTTGCCAGATATTCCTGCAGCTCCTTTAATGTTGCTGTAGGCCTCTTAGTAGCCTCCCAGACAAGTTTTCTTCTCGTCTTTTCATAAATTTTGGAGGGAGCTCCAGTTCTTGGTAATGTCACTGTTGTACCATATTTTCGCCACTTGATGATGGCTGTCTTCACTGTTTTCCATGGTATATCTAATGCCTTGGAAATTCTTTTGTACCCTTCTCCTGACTGATACCTATAAACAATGAGATCCCTCTGATGCTTTGGAAGCTCTCTGTGGACCATGGCTTTTGCTGTGGGATGCGACTAAGAAAATTTCAGAAAAGACCAACTAGAGCTGCTGAACTTTATTTGGGGTTAATCAGAGGCACTTTAAATGATGGCAGGTGTATGCTGACTTAACACTATTTGGAATGTGATTGCTTAATTACTGAACACAGCTACATCCCCAGTTATAAGAGGGTGTGCAGACTAATGCAACCACATTATTTTTTTCTTTTTTTTTCTTCTCTCCACCTAATAGATTCTAGTTTGTTTTTCAATTGAGTTGTACAGTTTGTAGGTCACATTAAAGGTGGCAAACGTTCTGAAATGATTTATCTTTGTCTCATTTTTTTACAGCACAGAAACCTGACATTTTAACAGGGGTGTGTAGACTTTTTATATCCACTGTATATATATATATATATATATATATATATATATATATATATATATATATATATATAATCATTGGTGCATATATATAAAGAAATTTGAGTGTTTTGGTCAGTATACCTGACACCTCAGAGATAATTTCAAGTAAACCTCATAGATCATAGAAACACACTGTATATTGGGGTGCAAACCACAAATAGGTCTTGAAATATCCCTTCTGACACCTACCTGTGAGAAAGAATCAAATCCCGCTTTTAAGTACCTCACATTCTGGAGGTCACTAAAGGTGAGAGACATATTGTATTGTATTGTCTAATAGTACGAATAGGCACAAAATAATCTGCACTAGGAGTATCTATTGCACTATCTCCCCCTCCCTTCTTTCTTATGTGTGATGAACATTCATCAGATTGCTATTTTGTTTAATATATCTGGCATTATGTCCAAACACACTGCACAGTATCACATTTTACCATCAGCTAAGAGACCTGTCCCCCTCAATCCAGAACTCTCCATACTAAAACCACCAGAAACTTAGAGCTTGTATGATTTTGGTGATTAGTGGTGGAACAAATATTTACAATCATTGCATAGTGGGCTTGGCTTTATGAAAAACTGTCAAATTGATGGAACAAAATGGTGCTGTTTTCTCAACTTGGAAAATAAGAGCCCTATGCCAATTGAAAGGTATAAACTGTGGTATAGGTGTAAATCGGCTGCAGGAGCTTTTTCTTCTCAAGTTATGACAGTATTCTAAATGTCATAAATCTTATAATGAGTGGGAAGTGCAGATACAACTACCTGTAACTGGCTATGACAATGAAGCAGATATAGTAATTGTTTTTTTATTTATTAATATATATTAATATTAGAAAGATGTTACAATTGTATTTATAGGTTTAATAAACAAAGACATGTTTATTTTGTGTGAAACTATGATATATTTATATATAATGCATTAGAGTGTTTGTTGCCAGGCAATATGGTTTTGTGACGTGTATTAACCCTGTGAGTACTTTGTGGTGATTTTGTGCTATACTGTCACTTTAAATGCTTTTGGGGGACTCTGCAGGGGTTTTAAAACCACTTGCGAGTGGTGTTTGGTTATCATTCTTCTGCTTTTTGAAGTTACGGCAGTGCCCTGATTTGCGAGTGATCCATAAAATCTTATTAGCATAGGGTTTGGGTGTCAGAGTGTCAGGGAGCAGCTCGTAATTTATTGTCAGTGCAAATCTCAATGGAGATTTATGCCTTGCTTTTTGGCTCTGTCGTGAAGTTCACTCGGACCCATAGGAGTTTCCTAGCAATGTTTTAGGGATGGGTGATTAATGGGTGATTAATATAACTAGGTAGGATTTACAGTGCTGCTACAGCACTCAAAATAGTTTTTTCAGGGATTAGCATAGGGCCCTAAATTTCCAAGTATAAATTATGCTAAAATCAAAGAAGTCATATTTATGAGTCATGAAATAAGGAAATTGAATTATGAACATTTTGAAAGGCAGTGGAATGGTTTGGAAGGAGCCACATGATTGTCATTTGAGACCTTAACCAAGAACTGTTTGGGACACAACAAGACAGAAAACTACAAGGTCAGTGAGTGTCAAAATAATGGGGTGCAATATATCACTGAAATACATTTCTTAAACGTTATTCCTGTAGTTTGGATCAGTTGGCACTGGGTGCATTAAAGTCCCTTGTTGAACAATCTCCATTGTGGTTTCCATATTGTCACTGTCCTCAACATAAATTCTGTTGCATCTGAGGCAACAACTGAGTTAATAAAATCCCAAGCCTCTGCTACAGTTTAAAGTAACAATGGTAAGTGCCATATTATCTTGATTACTTGTCAACATCTTTTCTAGAACACAGTTATGCAGTAGATTCCAGTTCTATAGTAGCCAAAATTCATAAGCTGTGCTGACTAACTGCATCGCCATTAAGCTAGCAAAGTCAATTTAGGCACCAAGCAGGAAGAATTATGACCACAAGCTTAGACCTAAATATGTCTGGAACTACTTCATAAAAAACATCTGTCCATATATATAACTAACAATTTTATTCTGAAGTTATTCCGAAACATTAAAAATTATTCTAGCCATGATGCTTAGTTACCTAAAATACCAGTGTGAAAAAAAGTATCCCAATGTATAGTCAGCTCAAGCAAGTCATCACATATATAGTTGTAAATCTTGCGAATGTTGGTGACGTTTGCGATGTTGGTCATTGCAGGCCTCGCGATAAGCGTCGCAAGCGCTCATCGCGAGGCTCTTGGGAGTTAGCCTGCAATGAGCACAGAAGGCACAGAAGGTGCTCATGTCGATGGCCATGATAGCTGCCGGAAAACACAGCACTTTGCAGCTGATCCCGAGGCACGCAGTTTACTAACTTAACAACCAAAATAGTTTCAATAGTTTTGAGTAAGTCGAAAACCCCCCCAAAACAGCAAAATAATAAAAAAAATAAGAACACACTCACACACAGCACAGGGGGAGAGCCTGGGAGTGAGGTTGCAAGGGTATTTGAGCCATAGTTGGTGTTTTTCGTCGATCGAAAATCGGCTAAGCAAAAAAAAAAAATTCTGAAACAGGTTCAAAATGAGGCCAAACAACGCCGGGTACACAGGACTTAGAAAATAGACATGTGGGACTTCGACGAGCGCCAAGCAAACGAGAAAGACACAGGGAAGGGACAGGGAGGAGATGCTGGAAAGAAACACATGGCATTCCCAAGCACAAAAGTTGCAGGTTAACAAGGCCTGCAATGAGCGTTGAAGCATTGCGAGGCACGTACAAGGTGCTCATTGCGATCCACGCGATGAGCGCTGAAGGTGATCATTGCAAAGCACGGAAGTTGTGGGTTGACAAGGCCTGCAATGAGCGGCAAAACCATACAGTAGACAGAGGGGGAGGCTCGCAATGAGTGCAGAAGGTACAGCATTCCCAGCCTTAAAATTTGATTCCCACCATTTTTGACGGGCAAGTAGCTAGTTAGTTAATAATACCCACAGGTTGTTAGAACTCTAGAATCTCTTGGAAAATGGATGGTGTCTGACTTTCCTGTAACAGAAGCAGCTTCTAATGTATGGGCAGCTTCTAATGTATGGGCAGCCTCTAATGTATATCAAATTCCCCATTTTGTAAAGTTACACAAGCAAAAAGTGCACTATAACTTTCCCTAACTATACTATTCACCCTGTTTTTCATGATTGCGAGTGAGCTACCTGTAATGACCTGCAAATTATGGCAAGCTTTTTTTGACAATGGTGATAAAACAAGTGACTCTTAGTTTTACACAAAGTATCATCAGTATTCTATTGAGACTTTACTGATCACTAGCAAATTACATATAACTTAATATAAGTAATATAAACAATCTGAAGAAAAAATGGACGTGTAATTAACAGCACCCGCTAATGGTTTTGAAACAATTTTTGAAAGCTGGAGGAGCAGTTAAAGAGACAGCAAACAACTAAAAACACACCATAAAAGTTCATCAGAATTTAATGCTTAACATTCCCATAAGCACATATGTGGAATTTAAAAATTAGATTTTTTTATTATTATTTTTATTATTATTATTATTATTATTATTATTATGTTTGTGTCATTATATATCCTTTCTGTGCACAGGTGAGCCAATCAAGGTGACTGAGGAAGTCATTGACTCACCTGTGCGCAGCAGGGATATCGCCTGCTCTAAAGCACTGCCTTTTGAAGGGCTAGCCCTATCAGCAAATTTACTTATCTACTTGCAAAATGCTTACTCGCATTTATTGGTGCTTATTCTTACTCATTATACTTAAAACAATATCATGATGTTCTCATTTTCTATTGGTTCCTAGAGCTGTGTCTCATCAGTAATTTTAGTAAAATGCCTGGTTTGGTGTAATATTATGTAATAAACATGTAATTCTACACCTAGTATGTTACATAAAAGACAGGATTTATGGATCTCAGATCAGATACATAATATTGCGAGTGACCTGCACTGAATACGTGTGTTACATTATTGAAAATTGCTCCTGCAGCCGTAATGACGTTTGTATGTAGTTTACTTGTCTCGAATTGAATGAGGCTCTATGATTTTAATTTGTCCAATATTGGTGTATTCTACATCTGTATCACACAATACTACATAGAAGTACTAGTGCAATATTATCAAAACATAAAATAATTGTGTAAATTGATGGTGTTTGCTAAGCTATATATGTACGCCATATCTCAGAAGTTGAAAACCCATTCAGGAAAAATTTTTATTATACCATATACACAGTTGAGTCACATTATTATGACGACCAGCTAATATCCCGAATAACCGCCATGTGCAGCACGGACAACAGCTAGACAGCGTGGTTATTAGTGTTGGAAGGTTGGCAAGGGTATCTGGAGCCATGCAGACTGCAGTACACTGACAGCTGCTGAAGAGTGCGTGGTGGAGGATCCATATGGCGAACATGGCAATCGAGGTGGTCCCACAGGTGCATGATGGAGTTCAAGTCAGGAGAATTTTCGAGGCCAGGAAAGTTCTTTGGAAGTCTTCGTCATGCTCCTTCAACCACTCCCAAACAATTCTGGCCATATGATATGTTGCATTGTCCTGCCACCCTCAGCTTTTGTTCTTCCAACAATGGTTGCAGAGTGTTTGTTCTTGGAGGTTTCGCTCCTGAAACGCCAATGCCCGTCCAGTCAATCAAAACGTGACTCATCAGAGAAGGCAACCCAATTTTGATACTATCATGCAAATTGAAGCCATTTCTGACTATGAACCTCATAGGCAACAATGTACTGTCTTTTTAGACACATGCTGAGTTTCCTTTGGACGATGCTCAACTGTAGCGTGTCACCCACCTTTGTAGCCGAAGTTTCCGTCAGACATTAATGGCACGTGGTGCTCTGCAGATTCAACCATGTTTATTCTCAATGGTGCCGTTTGTCCAGTCACTGTACACTTTAACCACAGCAACATGCGAACAGTTCACAAAACACGCTATTTCAGAAATACGGTCACCCTTGGCCCAAAGCCCACTGACCATCCCCTTTTCAAAGTCAGATAAAGCACACGTTTTACCTATGACCATGATGGTGGATATGTTTGCAGAATGTCTACATGTCACCTTATATACCCACCAAGCCAACTCATGACACATGCTGTATTTCACTGGCTACTTGCTGCTGACCCTGTATAAAGGCATGATCATTTATTTAGCAGTATTAATTGTGTTTGTATTACAATACTTCTTCTTATGCTTGTTTGATTTGTTTTATTACTAGTTTTTATAATAAAACCAAATTTGTTTTTAGGATTTGTCAATGAATTAGAGATTTGTATTTCATCCCGGAGACAGCAATGATTTAAAATATGTAAAAATGCAATAGTACAGGTAATAATATTTATTTGATCAATTTAATTTATTAAAACAATTAACTTTTCTTACAGTAACTTTACACTGAAGTTTGTCATTTTTGTCTGACGATAAATCGTGGTGCTTGCTTTTATCATGGTAAAAAAATGTGATTATTGTTGCTTATTAATGTCTGCAGATCTGTGCATTCTCTTGTGTTTGGGCACATGCAGACCCTGCACATGCAGAAACGTAGCAATGATTCAAATCTAACACAAAGATAAAAGCAAGGGCTAAAGGGAAGAATCGTAAAAGATGGCAGACATAAATTACAATTCACAATGTACATTTACTGTATGAAAACGCAAATCACATATAATAGTTGTCAAACTGCAAGACGTCGTCATGCTTTGCGAGGTGCGTAGAAGTTAGCCGATGAGTGAGACGCGGGACTTAGAAAAAAAAAAGATACGAGAAGCAAAAAATTACGACATTAGCGGCCGGACGACGAAAACCCCAAATAAGAAAAACACACTAAATACACCACAAAAACATCACAGACAGCGCCGGGCAACAGCCAGGACGTCTGTGAATGAGGTGGAACGCAAATTTAACTCTAATCGATTTTGGACACTCGAAAATCGCCTAAGCGAGGCAAAAATTTCCGCTGCAAAAAATGAAAACGAGGCTACACGACCCAGGACCACGCAACACACTGCCAAACGCGTAGCACTTCACACGTCACACTACGACCTACAAAATACACTATTACAAAAGCCGTAAAATGCTCACGAGACGCGTAACACATTAATAACATTACGACTGTACAATGCAGCCTATTTAGAATGCACAGTTCAAACATTTATTACACTTTATAAGCAGGGCTCTAACACTCACAATGTATATTCTATGCAGACGCAAAATACAAACAGATCATTAGCTCTTCAGCCTATTGATCGCTGCATATATCAATTATAAATAATTAAAGTATATTAATTGATTTAAGAAATCATTCATTATTACTTAACTACATGTATATAGAAATATATATCTCAGTGGACCAAAAGTACACGACAGGAGAGGCTCGCAATGAGCGCCGAAGGTCCTCACAGTACAAAACGGTTTACATTGTGTATCAAACAGCATTCCCATGCCTTGAAATTTTATTGCCCCGTCATTTTTGACGGGCAAGTCGCTAGTATTGTAATAAAATTCAAATGATAGAGCATTTGTTATTACCTATATTTCTAAATATAACTAATAATTTACTGTAATACAAATAATTTATCACCCTTGTGATAATGAAAGGATCCTTTCTTGGATCTATCCCAGGGATTCTCTGTGTGACATTCTACTGATTTGATAACCACATGCAGGTAATTTGCTACTTTAGATAACCACATGTAATTATTAATAACATTCCAACTGTGCATTTTTATAGAGTAAAACATGACTGCTTTACATGGTTTCTTTACTAATTAGAATCATGTTTAAATTATTTTCTGCCCATGGGATTTGATCTGAAAAATATTACATGTGCCATAATGCAAGCAATATTACTTTGTTAAGGATAGCGCCTTCAGGAAACTCGATTACTTACTGTTTTTATTTGCTTTTTATGTACCACAGTATTATGTTGTCTCTTTTTCCAGTTGCTGTGATAGAGGAGATCACCTTGATATGGGGTGTCTCAAAATAACCAAGGAGGGCTTTATTTCATGAATTTAAAGGACCACATTTTAAAAATGTACTTTTTTTAGAAACTAAAAATAAATATTAACGTGTCTAGGACCTTTCCTATTGGGTGGCTGTTTGCAGTGGCAGCAGCACTGGCGGTGAGTGGCCGCTAAATGATGCTGCCGAGATTTCACTGCCGATCTCAGTGAATTTCATCTGAAATGTAACTCAATTTTATAGCTTTAGGGTTAGGGTAACGGTCAGGGTAAGGGTTATGGTTAGAGTAAGGGCTAGAGTAAGCGCTAGGGTTAGGGATAGGGTAAGGATTAGCATAAGGGTTAGGGTAACAGTTTAAGGCTAGAAATTGTGTAAAATGTCCACAGCGCCATATAGTGGCCCATCACCTCGCTGCTACTGAAACTGCTCCCGGCCACCCAACAGGAAAGATCCAGCATCTAATTTATTATTTTTAATCTGCAATTATGCTGCTATGGGTTCTACCATTTATGTTTCAGGGGATTAATTTCCTGATGTGGAAGGTGACTCTGAATATACAGAAAGTAGACAGTTATAATTGCCAGTGCTCTCAGCAGTACTACAGGGAATCTCACTAGGACACTACTCTCCTTAAAAAGTAATAGGCAGGAGCAGGCAAAAACACAAAATAGAAGCCTGTAGTGAAGAATAGCATATAGAATTTACAAAATATAAAGATTGCATATATTTTTTTTTTTTTTTGCTTTCTAAAAATATGTACCCATTAACATGTTTAGTTACTCAAAATTACATAGAAAAGGTATCGACCATACTGGATAGAAGCTACTTGCAAATCTGTAGGATCTAGTAGAACGTCCTAGGCATTAAGGCCAATCCTGTTTCAATGCCCTAGTGGAGTGGCTTTAGCAGCTCCAATGGTAGCCAGGGCATTGGTAATAGTAGCATTTTAATAGATACTGTTAGCAACTATTTGTTATGGGAATTTTAGATCAATTTAACAGCATCCCATAAAAATGTTTTATCAAGTTTTATGCAAGAAAGATGTAAAAATGATTTTAACTGATGGCTATTATATTTCTTTGTATTGACAGTACAAATATCGTAGGTCACAATAAGCAGATTTGTGGAACTGTTGAATGGCTAACATTTAAAGGGCCAGCGTAAGCACTTTTCATTTCAAATCTATTTTTTTTGTTAACTATTTGTTGTTGTTCAGTTGTTTCCAACTCTTTGTGACATTACAAATTGCAGCACACTGGGCACATGTGTCAGTCAATGCCTCTCTGAGCTCCCTCAAGCTCATTAATAGGCCCTATAGATTGTCCTCCCTTTCAGCCATCAGAGCAGTATCATCCATGCATCTGATTTTCTTGATAGTTCTCTCAGCAATAAGTTAAATAAATAAGGTGACAATATACAACCTTGTCACAGTTCTTGCCCAATCTTGAACCATTTGATTATTCCAAGTTCAGTTCTGATGTTGGATTTGTGGTCCACAGACAAATTCCTCCATCTCTCTAAGAACTTGACACATTTTAATGTGACCCACACAGTCAAATGCTTTAGAACAGTCTATGAATCAGAGATACATGTTTTTCTGGATCTCTCTTGCTTTCTCTATTATCCAGCAGACATTGGCAATTTGATCTCTTGATCCTCTGCGAAACCCGAAATCTATATATTTTGGAGCCAAGCTTGCAGGATCTTAAGCATTACCTTGCTGACGTGTCACACTAACCTTGGCAAGGTTCCCTTGAGATCCCCAATTTCCATGAAGAGATCTGTTGACTTTCCCATTCTGTTATGTTTATCTATCTCTTCCCATCGCTCATTAGAGAATGTCTCCTTGTCTCTCCTTGCTATCCACTGGAATTCTGCATTCAATTGGACAAATCTTTATCGTTCTCCACTACCTTGCACTTTCTTTCTTTCCTGGGTTTCCTTCTTTCCTGTGCTACTTTCAAAGCCTCATCGGACAGCAAGTTTGCCTTATTGGTTTTCATTCTTTTGCAGATATTCTTTGTTGCTATTTTCTGGTCAATCTCACAAGCTTCTGCCCAAAGTTCTTCAGGGACTCTAACTACTATGCCTAGTCCCTTAAATGTATTATTGAACTCCATTGTATATTATTTATTTCATATATAACTGGTCTGTTAATTTTCCATCTTTTCTTCTGTTTAATTCTAAATTTTGCTATGGGAAGCTCATGATCTGACGCACAGCCAGCTCGAGGTCATGTCTTTCCTGACTGTATAGAAATCCTTCATCTTTGGCTACAAAGTATATAGTCAATCTGATTTCTATGTTGTCCATCTGGTGATGTCCATGTGTATAGTAACCTCAGAAGCTGTTAGAAGAGGATGTTTACTATGACCAGAGAATTACCTTGCAGATTTCTACCAATCTTTGACCTGCTTCATTTTGTTCTCCAAGGCCAAACCTGTCCGTTATTCCAAGTGTCTTTTGGGTCCCTCTTTTAGAATTCCAAGCTCCTATGATGATAGTAACATTTTTTCTTGGTGTTATATCTAGGAGGTGCTGAATATCCTTCAGCATCCATATTTGGAGCATAGCCTTGGATCACTGTGATGTTAAATGGCTTGCCTTGAATTTGAATTGAAAACATTCTGTAATTTATTTGGTTGTAACTGGGCGCAGCTTTGTTCACCCTTTAAATTATAAGGAGTACTCAGTTTCTTCTGCAGGATTCTCGACCGCAGTAGAAGTTCTGTTGGTTGTCTGATATGAAAAATCCCATTCCATCCATTTGAGTTCACTAATTTCCAGGATATTAACGATTAATCTTTCATCTCATGTTTGACCATGCCCCGTTTGCCTTAGCACTTATTTTCACGTTCCTATGTTGAATTGTTCTTTGTAACAGTGGACTTTTCTTTCTCCTCCAGACACATCTGAAGCAGGGTGTCCTCTTGACTTTGGCCCAACCACTTCATTAGATTTGGTGTTACTTATCCATAAGGTTGACCTGCCCATCTATGGTGACCCTACAAGGTTTAGCTCACAGAAACCTTGAAGTACACAAGCCTGTTTACCATATCAAGGTAGCAATACATGTGCACAGAGCAGTACATGTAAACTTTACCAGAAAATATAACATAAAAATGTAATATAAAAAACACAGTTTACCTCATTAAAACAGTTTACCTCATTAATGGCCACTGCTGTAACCCTCCCCCTGAACTACTGAAGGGATGTGAAAATTTCAACGGAGATAACATTGATTACACTGTCTTGGTAAGGCTTGAATAATACTCATTAGTACTCAGGACAATGAGATAGTTGGGGATGGGTACAATAGCCGCCACTAATGAGGCCATTATATTATGTTGTCTTTCTAAAGATTTGATTTATTGCTTGCACATACATTTGAATTAATTAATAGTGTACTTAAAATAGGCTTAAAATGAAAAGCGCTTATGCTGGACCTTTAACATGAAAAATCAAGGTTTAAAAGGACACTATAGTGGTAAAACATTTCATGGTACTTTACATTAGAAGTTATATATAGAAAAGTGGTGGGCGGCACGGTCGTAAATTGAATATGAAAACTCAGTAATAATTCATAAATGTATATAAATTGACAATTATTTTAATTTCCCTGTCCTTTATAGGGCTGCAATGCTGGCCTCTCTTCCTCCTATCCCTCTGTGATGTTGGTAAGCACCAAGCTGTGAATCTCCATTTGCATCTTCCATTACACAATGATGGCCTAATTAGCCTACCCCAGCCTCTTCAAGCCTGACTAGCTTTCATTTACCAAGTATCTTAATTGCTGAAAAAATGTTTTAATCGTTTTCTGTTCAGTTGTTAAAGTTTCTCATGTGAGCAGACCCCAGTTGTGCAAATACTTAGTTATTTTGGTGTAGACTTCTGGGTAGCACTTTTTCAGCAATTGAAATGTCGATCAGTGTTTAACCAAATAATATTATTAAAGTATTTTACAGAATTTTGTACATTTTAGAAATAATGGGTTGGTTAATGTGTGTCATGCTAAACTGGGTAAGGATAGGTGTATTAGAGCATTAGGATACTGTTCGACACATATACAGAAAAAGGCTGGGGATATATTTTCTATATAATGGGTGCAGGAGTGGTAGATAGGGATATACATTTATTATAAGGGGTTGTTTCAGGGGATATTAAGTCTTTGATCAAATTAGCCTTACTAAAATACGTACAAAGCAAAACTTGCCTATTAAGCCTCCCAAAGCACTTGAAACTTAGATGAACACACTCAACTAATGTAACACCATAACAATAACCCTATCCACTTAATGGTCCCATGGTTATGGAGGGGTCTCGGGAGACCTCCAAATGTATATTTGTTAATTATATGGGGGAGTAGGCAATGGGGTTGTAACTCCCATATTCATTTTACATAAGATTATCTCCTTACCTGGTGTGATCACAGCAAGGAAGGGTAAAAATGTTATAATAGTTAGAGCCTTAGAAATACTTGTTCATTTTTAAAGCCTTAGTGAACAGTTGCAAATATTTGAGAGTACTCAGGTTAGATTGTCAGGTAAAATGTGTTGGCTGGACTTGGTATTAGTACCTAATAGTAATGGGTGTTTAATGGTAAGTTGTTGGTAAGGTCTTATTATGCATGTATTCACTATGATATAAAGTAAGCACAATGGGATAACTCCAAGTTTTAATATGTGATTTTCATATATTACAAATTAACCAGACTAACATGATCTAGGCCTGATTTTCTTAGGCAACTGCAAAATAAGGCCTAGGAAGGGTATGTAGGGCTAGTTTAGAAGGGGATATTTTACCCATCTTAGCACACTGGATCTGCAGTGGTATGGATAAGCTGTGTTCATTTTTCATTTTTTAATTAATTTCTTCCACTTACACCTGATGTAATGGGAAGCAGGGATGGATGTGCCCCTGCCAATTGTTGTAGTGGCCGGGGGGGACACAAAAAAATTTAAATTTAAATTTAGTCATGCATTACCACCTCCAGTGCTATGGAGCAGTATGTCTTCCCCATGAAAGCTTTGACCCATTAGTTTAATTGTTTTTCCGTTTTTCTGTTCCTTTAAATTTTATCCCCCCTAGATTTTTTTGGGCTCCTATGCCCATGATTGGGACCCCCTTTAATCAATTTTGAGGAATTATTATCTGCAATAAGTGCTGTTAAAGGGTGTCATATTAGCAAGAACTTTAAGATTATAAATCACTGATTATTTTTGGGGAATAAAAGGGAAATTAATAGGTCCAATGTGATTGAGCCCTAACTCTCAAATTGTTATAGCATATATACAGGGTATGGAATACCCAGTTTTTCTGCCATTCATGTAAAAAAAGCATATTTAAAATATTATTTAAATATTTTCTTGCATGAAAAAGAAGTGTTACATCAAAGGTTCTAAACGTACTTTCTAATTTATGTAAGTAAGGGCACATTATTATTTTTATTCTTATTATCCTTTATTTGTTACGCACCAACATATTCAGTAGCACTGTAGTACAAGGAAAAAACTATTTTAACACATTGCAAACTAATGAAGTATCCAATGTATTGTAATTTATTATGCTTAGTGTGACTGACTGAACCTGACATGCCGCAGGGAGGTCCTGACATTTGCAGACTTTGTATGATTAAAATGTAATTTTTGAATATTAATCAGCACATGCTTTGTATGCAAAAAAATATAATAGAAATATCTTCTGTGTCTTTTCTATCACTGAAATCGCATCAATCTTCCAAATTTAGGTCACAAGAGACTACCCAGCCAAAGAAGAAGATTCAAGGTGGATCAGATGACCTTGGCAATTTGTTTTCATCATAAACGCACGTCTCTTTTCTATATTTACTTCTATATTTTTTTCCTTGTATCAATTACATATAAAATCTTACATTTAAAAAAAGTGAATGGAGAATGAAACCATAAAAATAAACTACTGTATATACTCGAGTATAAGCCAACCCGAGTATAAGCCGAGGCACCTATTTTACCACAAAATACTGGGAAAAATGACTGACTCGAATATAAGCCGAGGGTGGGAAATGTGCTGCCCCCTGTGTCCCTCTTGTGCCCTCTGTGTCCCCCTCCCTCCTCAGGTATTTAGAGGGGTAAAGTGAGGAGGGGGGGTTTAGAATGAGGGGTGGTTGAGGATGAGGAGGGGTGAGGGAAAGCGAAACGGGGGGGTTAGAGAGACATGGGGGGGGTTATAGAGACACAGTGGGGGGTTAGAGAGACACAGGGGGTTAGAGAGACACGGGGGGAGAGTGACTCGAGTATAAGCTGAGGGGGCCCTTTTTAGCCTTAAAAAAAGGGCTTGAAAACTCCGCTTATACTCGAGTATATACGGTACTTGGTTTTTGATTGAATCCACTGAGATATAGAGTACATACTATAGAAATGATTAGCTTGTGTCAGTGCATTTGTATATTGATACACAGTTCCAGATCACACTATAATACTAGTAAATGGTATTGATTAAAGGGACTCTGTCACGCCATTCATTTTATAGAGCATTAAAACCTGGCTATACTTTGTACGAGCAGCTTTCATTAAAGTAAAACATTTCTGAAATATTTAGAACTGATTTTTCCTGTAAATTTTTCCTGCTAATATGCAGTGTAGGGTGTTGATAAGGGTCTAACTGCCAGATATCATTGCAGTTCTTTATTTTAGCCGCAACAGAGATAGACAAGCAGACTGTAATACCAATTAGCACATCAAAGCAGCCAAACAACTTGATTTTGGGGTGACAGAGTCCTTTTAAATGTATTCAAATAATCAATAAAATCAGATTTAACTTCTGAAAATGTAAGTTAATTTCGTTCATAAGCATTGAAATATTGTACTTTGTCATTGCAATTGGTGTAACAGCAATGTCAAATATATAAATTACACCAGGACGCTAACTTAGGAAATCGGCCCAATATCTCCACAAGGACATATATCAATTCCTCTGTGCCAAGAAAGGCTATTAAAAATGGTCTATATCATAAATCAGAAAAGGCTACAGAACCTTAACTGTATAGCTTAGAGGAGCAAAGAGGAAATGGGATATAGTAGTGATTGTAAAATACATTAAAGCCTTCAACAAAGTACAAGGGAAAGTGCATTTGAGTGTACAAAATAATATAGGTCATACTCTGAAGCCTTGGAGTGGCACACTGAAGGGAAATGTGACAAATTACTATTTTCTGCAAATGGTGGGGTTTCATGTAAGGGTCTCCCAGTAGAGGTATTATAAATGTGATAAATTGAAAGTAATTTAAATATCTGTGGGATATTTATAGAACCATCCTAAATATAAAACCAAGTCAAGAATGACTACTCAACTGAACGTCGGAAACAGGATAAGGACAAAATACTTCTGTGTATTCACTTTTATGTCAATCACTCTAAATGTAATATGAATGAAGAACTGAAAAATTAACAAATTGGCACTATAAATAATACATTTTTTAATGTTGGATGAAATAATTACCTGAAATGTCAGCAATACCGTCAAAATTGCAAAGAAAAACGTCATCAAGCTAAATCCTCCAATCAGAAGAGGTCTACGGCCAAGCTTTTCAATAGTCATACTCTGTATAGGAGAAACAATATTAAACTGTTAATCCTGTTTTATTATCATCATTAAACATTACAATTTTTGAAATTAGAGTTTCCTGTACAGAAAAAAAAAACTGCTATATTTGGAAGACTTGAATACTAACGGTTTAGAACATTTCTGATTAAGCTAATAAATTATCTCTGTTTCTATACATAATATTTGTATCCTCACTGTTTTTACCATTGGGCTATAAGTCTGTTGCTTTTAAAATAAAAAATAGTGCAACGCTGTGGGAAGTTCCTCTTTCAATTTTCAAAACCGCTAACCACACAAATTAATCTGGCTAGGTACACATAGAAATTATACTTTTTATTTCCCCTTTTTCCTTTTGGAAAATAAATGGTCAATATAAATCAGAATCTACTGTCCTTCCTTCTGTCATATTCCCAGAGATAACTTCTGTGCTTTGGTTCCATAAATTACTTTTATGTGAGATAAATATACAAGTCATATGTTTTTATATGACATCTTTAATTACATGATTTGTTTTGTGAATATAATAATATAGAAAAAAAATACTTGGCATAAAAGATAAAAAAAATGGTGAAATGTCAACAAAGTGCATTATAAATTCATTGTATTACTTATTATTAAAGGAACACGGAACACCACTGTTTTTTTAAAGCATCAGATCTCATTGGCTTATAGAGGGCAAGCCTAAAAGAGCAGTTGCATTTCTGAATCTTTCCATGTCCCTTAAAACTTCACAATAAAAAGTATTATAGTTCTACATTCAGTATCAACTTAGTTATTAAAATATTAAAATTTTGGAGCACTGAAAAAATAGTTTGAAAGTAAAGTACAGTACACTTTTTTATACATTAGTAATGTTTATATGTATACATATATTTATGTCTAAATTTTGTGTGGCCACCATTATTTTCCAACACTGCCTTAACCCTCATGGGCATGGAGTTCACCAGAGCTTCACAGGTTACTACTGGAGTACTCTTCCACTCCTCCATAATGACATCATGGAGATGGTGGATGTTAGAGACCTTGCGCTCCCCCACCTTCTGTTTGAGGATGCCTCACAGATGCTAAATAGGGTTTAGATCTGGTGACATGCTTGGCCAGTCCATCACCTTTACCTTCAGCTTCTTTAGCAAGGCAGTGGTCGTCTTGGAGGTGTGTTTGGGGTCGTTATCATGTTGGAATACTACCCTGCGGCTTCAGTATGTCACAGTAGAGGTTGGCATTCATGGTTCCCTCAATGAACTGTAGCTCCACAGTGCCGGCAGCACTCATGATCCCCTCCCTTTGGAGACTGGGCCGCAGGGTAGTATTCCAACATGATAATGACCCCAAACACACCTGCAAGACGACCAGTGCCTTGCTAAAGAAGCTGAAGGTAAAGGTGATGGACTGGCCAAGCATGTCACCACACCTAAACCCTATTGAAAATTTGTGGGGCATCCTCAAATAAAAGGTGAGGGAGTGCAAGGTCTCTAACATCCGTGATGTTATCATGGAGGAGTGGAAGAGGACTCCAGTGGCAACCTGTGAAGCTCTGGTGAACTCCATGCCCATGAGGGTTGAGGCAGTGCTGGAAAATAATGGTGGCCACACAAAATATTGACACTTTGGATACAATTTGGACATTTCTACTTAGGGGTGTGCTCACTTTTGTTGCCAACGGTTTAGACATTAATGGCTGTGTGTTGAGTTATTTTGAGGGCACAGCACATTTACACTGTTATACAGGCTGTACACTTACTACTTTACATTGTAGCAGAGTGTCATTTCTTCAGTGTCGTCGCATTAAAAGATATAATAAAATATTTACAAAAATATGAGGGGAGTACTCAATTTTGTGAGATACTGTGTGTGTATATATATATATATACAGTTCTTGCGCCCCTGGCTACGGCTACCAATGAACTCATGTTTTTTTTTGTCTTCTGCAGACCCTGCACATAAAAAACATACAAACTGATTGTGGCTACCCTTTATATAGAAAAAACAACTAGAAAATGCTGTTGTATCCTTTTTTAATGTCAATTTTCCTTTAGAAAACATCAAAAGCTAAGACCTATCTTTCCCAATAAAATTTAGAAACTGGAAAATACAAATTTATGTTATTTTTTTGAGTAATGATAACTTCCAGGTGAACTGCATTTTCCCGATTGGTAGAAAATTATTGGTACTTTTTATGGATCTATACCAAGGGTGAGACATAATTAATAACAAACAGAAGCTTTCAAAGACTTGTAAGATTTACAATTTTAAAATTAACCTCCCATTGTTTGGGTCAAGTTATTAAGCTAGTGAACAGCTTGGGATACCACACAACTGCTTTTATACAGATAAAAACACACATTGGAAAATCTGGGTGGGGATTTGTCCCCCTTGTCTCCCCCCAGTTCCTACACGCATGCCATCAGGTTAGAAGGTGCCTACCACATTAATAGGGAAAAGCAGAGAGTAAAAGTAGCACCAGATCTAATTAAGTGTTTGGGTCAAAGTCGAGAGGACACCCAGCTGCGGATGTGTCAGGAGGAGAAAGGAAAGTCCGCTGCTGCAAAGAATAATTCAGCATAGGAACCTGCAATGTTAGAGCAATGAACCAAGGCAAACTGGATGTGGTCAAACATTGATATCCTGGGAATTAGCGAACTCAAATGGACTGGGATGGGACATTTCATATCAGAAAACCACCAGATCTTCAACTGTGATAAAGAATCCAGCAGGAGAAACTTTGGCCTTGGGTTACAAAATGAAGCAGGTAAGAGAGAAGTAGAATTCTTTCAAGATAAATCTCTGGCCATAGCAAACACCCTCTCCCAACAGCCACAATAGATGACTCTACACATAGACGTCGCCAGATGCACAATACAGAAATCAGATTGACTATATACTTTGCAGAGAAGCAAAAAACAAGCTGACTGCAACAAAGTTCCAGAAAAACATTTACTTCTTCATAGACAATTAATAAAATGAGGATCATAGTAAATCTCAATCTCAATTCCTAAAAAAAGATGGGGAGAAGTGGAGACAGTGACATAATTTATTTTCCTGGGACCTAAGATCTCTTCAGATAGTGACTGTAACCATGAAATTAAAATATGCTTGCTTCTGGGAAGGAACGCTATTGAAAAATTGGACAAGCTAGTAAAAAATAAACATATTAAATTATCAACAAAGATTTGCATAAGCAGAACTACGGTATTCCTAATAGTAACATACAGATGTGGGAGCTGGACCATAAAAAAGGCTGAGCGCTGTAGAATTGAGATCTTTGAATTGTGGTTTTGGAGAAAACTGCCTAGATTTCATTTGACTGCAAGAAGATCCAATAAATAAATTCTTCAAGAAATCAAGACAAACTGTTCACTGGAAGGTATGATCATGAGGCTGAAGCTCAAATATTTTAGCCATATCATGAGGATACAGGATTCCCTAGTGAAGACTCTGATGCTGGGAAAGATTAAAGGCACAGAAAAAAGGGGCTCACAGAGGCGGAGATGGATGAGGTAAATGAAGGAATGAACATGAGCTTGATGGAGCTCAGAGGGGCAGTGGCTGACAGATGTGTCTGGCATGATGCAGTCCAGGGGCAGAGCTGGTGCAGGAGCTAAAGTGGGGCCTAGAGTGGAGTAATTTTTTTTTTGCATTTCATTTTATCTGCTGTAGAGCACTGAAGCTCAGTAAACTGGGCTTGGATGATAGCAAAGAAGAGGGGATGGGTTCTGTGAGGTGGCTGCTGAGAGGGGTTGGATGCTCTGTGGAGATGGATGTTAAGAGGGACTGGGTGCTGTGTGAAGATGGCTGTTGAGAGGGATGCAGGCAAGAGGTAAGGGGAGGGGAGCAGCTATGAAAGAGGTCTTGGTGGGGTCAGTTATGCAAAATGGTCTTGGAGAGAGATGCTGTTATGGAAAGGGGTCTTAGCAAAGGGGATGGTATGGGAAGGGGTACCTGGGGGGCCAGCCTCAAAAATATTTTTACAACCCGCCCCCTCTTAAGGGATCCCGCAAATGTTTTTGCATCAGGGCCCTCCATGCTCTAGCTTGACAATGATGAGGTCCATAGGGTCATGGAGAGTCGGACATGACTGAATTACTAAACAACAACAAAAAAAACAACATAATTACAATACAATATTGTCTATGCTAATGATGTAAGTGGAACCACAACCCAGTATTGCAGTTCTTGCACAAATTCATGGCCTGGGCTCTCAGTCTCAGTTAAAATAAAATAAAAGATTGGAAACTGCTTAAGAGACAAAAATATTATTATTATTATTTTTATTATTATTACCATTAGCTAAAAATAAGACGGTTGCAAAGTTCTTACAACAATCAAGTAGTAATAAAGGTAGTGATATGTGACAGAGAAGTTTTGTTAACAAGTGCAAAGTCTACTGCAATCAATTTAACTATTATAGATTAGTGTTTTTTAAAGGTTGATACTGTGCTGAGAGTACTTTGTAATTGCTTTGTCATTCCTCAGAACAGAAAGAGAGGCTCAGAGGGTGCATTGCGCATCTGTAACGTGAATTTTGGAGTAATAGTGCTTGATTGCATTAGTACTGGAGTCCACAGGGATAATGCTCATTTTAATGAATGCATCAAGCCCTTAGATTGAAGACAATCTCTGTTTTAATCCTGCAGTTGAGGAAGAAGAACATTACAGTGGATATTTATTTTACTCCTAGGGTTTCTTACAATTGATACAGAAGCAGCTCCTCACTCTTTATGTTTCAACTCAAGCCAACCCAGTCTACCATCTCTTACCTCTGTGTCTTAAAGGAACATGGAACTCAATTGTTTTTTTGGTTTTTTTGTGCATTTAAAACAGTATCTTTTATATATTACAAATGTTTAATGAAAAATAAAATCTGTTTAAACTTCACTCAAGCTAACAGTAAACTCAGGTCTCATTGGCTGACAGAGTGCAAGCCCCGAGTGCAATTACAAATTGGAATACGTTTTTGAGCTATGACACCTTTATTTGAAAAAAAAACACACTTTGACTGTCATGCCCAGGGCCTGACTGGACTGTTTTGGAATATGGCCTGGGCCTGGACTGGCCAGAAGTTACCCTGATTATTGTTATAGTTATGTATTTTGTATTACTTTTGGTTACAATTACATATAAATTGTATGTATTTTGAGTATGTTACAGTGTAGTTATCTGGTGATGACTCACTCAGTCCCAACTAAATAAACAAACACAGGGGGTCTTGAGCAGATAAACAGTCTTTACAACAAATGGTTTGTAGGTAATTCAATCACCAGGATACGTTTAAGAGCTCATCAGATGTACATGGTTTCCCAGTAGGCAGGTATTATGTTAATTGGTGCCACTTCTATGTACCTAACTTGATTGGCCAGCCTGTGTGCCAGAAAATTGTATAAAATGTGACAATTAATAAAAGTATGACAATTGTGTCTGGACATAAACAAGGTGTAAGTGTCATACTGTGCATTGATCCTAATTATAAGGGATTACATGGTGTTCCTGATATCCAGGTCTATTAAATTATTTGAAATAGTTGATTTGGGATTCCATCACCTCCTGCAGCGGTATTATTAGCAATACATCTTAGGGCCCATCTCACTTCACTCTCCCAGATGTCTGGCTCTATCTCATTAGAGAAACTATTTAATTTAATGTAATACACGTTCTCAACTCCCTTATTCCATAGTTTGGGATATTGTAAAACATTTAAAGTGAAAACTACTTGCTTCATAATTTCGTCACATGATTACCACTTTCCAGAACTATCTTGTAAGTCATATGGTGGTCATCTGACATCATAGGGGTATGTGATCCATTATTTGAAACGCAGGCTTTGTCTTTTAAAAAAATGTGCTTTTTGTTATTATTGGATGAGCTAGGCTGCAGTTCCTGGGGGGGATTTACTAGCAGTACACAAATTAAGCTGCAGCGTACTATTCCCATCACACATTAGCTTTACACAAGTCTACATGGGATTTACTAAAACTCAGTTATCATAATTAGGTTGATGATGAGGCACTGTAATGCCTGATGTAGAATGATGTATCCACCCACTAGCAGCCTCTTTAGACATCACGAACAGAATAGCGCATGGGTGTTATAGAGGTCAAGCATGAACAGTTTAACAGCTCTTTACATGGACGCATGTAAAGAGCGCAACGCTGAACTCAGATGTGTTTAGATTCTGCGCATGCACCTTCAAAGGCACAATAGTGGCTGGCAAAGATGCAATAATTGGCATGACATCATTGACTTTCAATATATATACAATGGCCCATTTTTAATTGTCCAAATTACAATTACATGAGCCCTTAATGGAGCCTGTAAATATTACTGATATTCAATTGGCTACTATTAGCCACTCTCATTCTAATTGCGTGTTACAGGCTCAAAAGCACACTGCTGTTGTCAGAAATGTAACTCCGTATTATCTACTCCTTTGATGTTTCAAGCCAGCAAATATTACCAGTGCTAAAGACGTAAAATCTATATTCAATTGTAACAATTTAACAAACCCACAATTGCCTTCTAACGCGTAAATGGCAAATGTATCAATGTTACCAGTGCTAAAGACACAAAATCCATACCCAATTACAGAAATTCAAAAAGCCTGAAATTGCAAATGTATCAAAAAATTATACAAGTACTTGATAGGACTTGCAAGTGGGTTAAACACCTGTTTGTAACAGTTTAAAAGCAAATAAACACACACAACTGTACTTAAATATACAGGGAAAGCAATGAAAGGCATTAGGATTAATTGCACAACAGTCTCAAGTTCGCAAATCTGCAATACATTTTTTATTTTTTATTTCCATGATATATTTATCCCAGGAATCAAGGAGTTAATACATATCAGGGCACCCACATGGACTAGAACAGTTGATTTATTAATTTTTAATGACACCTACATTTCTGGATTGCAAGTCCAATCGCAAACACTAATTGATTATAGTTTAAACTCCATGTTTTAATGACGTCATGATGACGATCTCATTTACTATTGGCTTTGTCTGAATTGTAGCTTGCTTAATTGGTCCTGAAATGCTACGTATGGGTTCATGGTTTGCGTGTGGTGCCTGTGAGCCTGTACTTGCGGGCTTGAGTAAATAGAATACTTCTGTAACTGTGACAAATTTGTAACCCCCAGACATACCGGCAGTGTGAAGGTAATTACGGGCTTGGAATTAAATGGGGACCAATGCATGTAAATATATACATACATCTTACAAAATAAAAGTTAATTCATAATTTTTATTAATACTTTAGATTTGCATAAACCGGGATTCATTTATGGTTCTCTAAGAGGTAGTTTTGTTGGTGTAATTTTCTAGTTATATTTAGCAGGTTATGTTTGTATAATTTTATCTAAATATAAAATATCCTGCTATCATGGGTTGAATGCTGAATTTCAGCATATTGGGTACTTAATAGCAAGATTTGTCCATACTAAATTCAGACATCTTGGATTTTCATCTCCGCTGTTTTGAATAATTATTTTCATTAGACTTGTCTATTCACTAGACCCTCCACTGCCTGTGACTACAGTGTATTTTTGTGCTGGAATAAAATAATCAACTCTTGATTATTCTCTAAAAATATAAAACATAACTTTATTTTATAAAGTAAGAAAAAAATATCACAATGCATGTTCATTTAGCTGTATAAATTGTTTGACCCTCATGTGATTTATAGAAAGAAACTCTTTTGTGCTCTCAATGTGACATTACGTTAAACAGATCAGGGAAATTACTGCATATAATATTGTATTCTACTGAAAACCAAAAGTTATTTCCCTCATCAAGCTGCTCTTCCAATATTTGCCATTGCCAGTGTAATTTTAGTTGTTTTTTTTTACCATAATTTGACATGTTCTAAAATTATACCATTGAGGTCATTTGGAACATTAATGTTCTACTGACGTAATTCTAGATAACCGGCAAAAACACACACAATAACAGTGACATGGCTTAAGGGTTTTTCAGTCTGCAACCATTCTTCTATATTTAATGAAAATCCAGTTTTAGCATTTTATCAGAGATCCTGTCATTTTGGTATATCTAAATTATTAAACATTATTTTTAGATATGTAGATATATTTATGCTATAGTTTCTCAGAGAAATTCCATTGGTGGAATTCTAGGCCATCGCATATCATTATACCACTACAGATTTACATACTTAGGGCCTCATTCTATTATCGGTCGTAGGAGATGCGGGGCCGCAAGGACTGGCCGCAAGCTATTTGCCTATTCTATTCCCTTCCGGCCTGGGACTCCGGCAGGCTAGCGGCCGGCGCCTTGTTATCCCTTGCGGCCGCACGCGCTGGAGGAAAGCCTTTGATCTTAAACGGCCGCAAGAGTTTCGGCCGCAAGAAAATCCCGGTTGCTATTCTATTACTCCGGGAACCCTGTCTGCAAGGCTAAAACAGAGCCGCAGCTTACTTGCAGGAAAAAGGTCCCGCTAGCACCAATTAAGCACATTATAAAGCCAAAATAAAGCCATCCTGCACTCTGAGAAGACTAAAAAGTGATTGTAGGTGTTAGCAAAAATAGCACAACATTCCCCTATACTCAAATCCGTAAAAAAAATATTTTTTAATTTATGTCACATATCCATGGAAAAAGTCCCGAAGGGCTTGGACCCCCGTCAGACCCGCCAAAGCTGCGGCCGGAAAATAAACAGTTAATGTAAACTCGGATTTGGGCTGATGTGCAAGCTTGAGAGGGGGTTACTTTTAATCCTCATGTCCCCCAATATGATCCCTAGCATTTACAGAGCTGTACAGTGCGGTCTTGAATTTATTTTTGCGTTTGAAGTTTTCTGAGCTTACGGCCGGTTTCAAGATATGCGGCCGGCCGTAAGAGGAAATCCTTGCGGGGCCGTTTAATAGAATTGCGAGGTAACAGAACCCTCGCAAGGAATCGCAGCCTTACGGACGTTTTGCAGCCGATAATTGAATGAGGCCCTTATTGCATATGTCTGAGACTCAAAAGTGAGTACATTAATAACTTGTATTAAAAATACACGAAACACAATTATTTTTATGCATTTTTATGCAAAAGAGCATGCTTTAAACATTACCAAAGTTATGTTTTGCATGAAAAAAATGTCAAGTAAAATTGTTTAAACTTAATTGAAACTTAACAGAAAATGAACAGAACATAAATAAATCTGTAGATTTAAATGGCAGACAAGTATGATTCATACATCTATATTACTGTTTTTTATCAGACTGGGGCAAACCACCAGAGTGGAGTTACTTGAATATATGGATAGGTAGTAAGCCCTTAAAGAGGTCCCAATTATGGTATAATTTAAAATAGGAGATAATAACTGCATTTTATCAATTGAATTATATTAAAAAATAAAATCTTGCAATTTCTTACCATAAACCTACATTGAAAAGTGCTATTTGCAATATCAAGCTTTCTCACCCACCCATCAATCACAGAATGATATCTCATTCTAATGAATGACTGTTGCCAATAGTTGCTTGTTAGGGTCCCTAGCTAAATTGTATTCGGTGTGAAGCCACATATAACTGAGAAGACATAGGGCCATATTCTATTAGCTACTTGCAAATGCTTTGTACTCTAAATTTGGCTTTAGGTGTTTTTTTTTATAATTGTTTTTATGCATTGTATTGACTTAAGAATGTATTAGTGCCAATAAGTAATATTTGCCAAATATGTAGCAATATTTAGAGTGATTTTAAGTGTGTATAAATTTATGAATTGGGCAATTGAATAATATTGCGTGCAACCCCATTGAGTAATTAGCCTAATGAGCAGAGTTACTCTCAGTTAACTTGGCAACATTTATTTATAAACACAGTGGGTTTTATCAAAAAGTTGATTTTCAGTTAATTTGGGTTCTGTGTACAGACTTGAAACTGAGTTTGAGTTTAACCTTTTCATCCATACATAACATGTGCTCACCTTTACTGGTGTGTGTCACTGATTCACATATGTGGTGAAGGACAGCCAAGACAACAATTTGGGATGCTAATAGCTTCACTGGTATTAGTAATTTATATGCTAATTAAGTTATAAACATTGTTTAATCCCAGAATAATTAAAAGTGCTGTGTTGTTGATTTGTTGTCACAGTGTGAAACTTATATCGTCAAGCCTGTCAAAAATGTTTGAAAAAGGAGAACATAGCCCAAGTCAAACACCTGATACAATTCATTCTCACCCACAACTCCTTTAAGTCCTGATGGAATACATCCACGGGTACTGAGGGAACTGGGTTCTGTAATAGCCAAGCGATTATATTTAAATTTTCAAGATTCACTTAACACAGGGTCTCTACCAGATGACTGGAGAAAAGCATAGGTGATACCTTTATTTCAAAAGGGAGCAAGAGCAAATCCAGGGAATTATAGATCAGTGAGCCTCACTTCTGTAGTGGGGAAGCTTTTAGAAGGGTTAATAAGGTATATTATACAATAATATGTCTATTTAAACAGGATTATAAGTAGGAGTCAACTTGGATTTATGAGGGATAGGTAATTTCAAACAAATCTATTTAGTTTCTATGAGGAGGTTAGTAGGAACCTGGATCAAGGCAACTCAGTGGATGTAGTCTTTTTGGATTTTGCAAAGGCTTTTGATATAGTGCCACATGGGAGACTATTGGGCAAACTAAGGGATACAGGAATTGCAGTAAATATCTGTTCATGGATTGAGAGCTGGCTAAAAGACAGGAAGCAAAGGGTTGTTGTAAATGGAACATACTCCGATCGAACTAATGTGGTAAGTGGGGTTCCTCAGGGTTCAGTATTAGGCCCTCTCCTTTTTAACATATTTTTACATGACTTAGAGGTAGGATCGGAGTGTGGTGTCTCCATTTTCGCTGATGACACGAAGTTGTGCAATTAAATTAAATCAGATAATGATGTTCTTTCCCTCCAAAGGGATTTACATAAAATTGAGGAATGGGCATCTAAATGGCAGATGAGATTTAATACAAATAAATGTAAAGTTATGCATCTGGGAAGGAAAAAAAGCCATGCAATTTATAATCTTACTGGAGCAAATATAGGGGTATCAGATATTGACAAGGATTTGGGAGTGCTTGTGGACAACCACCTAGGTAACAGTGCTCAAAGCCAAGCAGCAGCTGCAAAGGCAAATAAAATATTAGCGTATATTAAGAAGGGTATAGAAGCAAGGGAAGCAAATAGAATTATCCTACTATACAAATCCCTAGAACGCCCTCATTTGGAATATGGAGTACAATTTTGGGCACCTCTTCATAAAAAGGACATTTTAGAGCTGGAAAAGGTACAGAGAAGGGCAACAAAACTAATAAGGGGAATGGAGGGGCTAAATTATGAAGAAAGACTAATCAAATGAAACTTATTTTCTCTAGAAAAAAGGCGTCTAAGAGGAAATATGATTACCTTATATAAATACATCCAGGGTCAGTATAAAGATTTGTCAAGGGGACATCCCTTGAGGTTAGAAGTAAAAAGATTCCACCTTAAAGAAAGAAAAGGGTTCTTCACAGTAAGGGTGGTTAATCTGTGGAATTCTCTACCAGAGGAGGTGGTGACAGAGGATTCGATAGATAACTTTAAAAGGGACTGGATTTATTTCTAATTAAGAAGGGAATTCAGGGTTATCCTGGATAATTAGAGAGTATTGATCCAGGTAGAAATCCGATCGCCAGTATCTGGGTCAGGAAGGAATTCATTTTTTTTCCCTTTGAGACGATTGGCTAAGTTTCACTTGTTTTTTTTTTCTCTTTGCCTTCCTCTGGATAAATTAATAATTAAAAAATAAAAATTAAATAAAAAATAAATAATTAAATAATTGATTAATAATTAATTAACAATTCATTAATGAATAACTAATCCGCATATGGCAGATCAGAGGAGATCTTAAAAGGTTGAAATTGATGGACTGAAAGTCTTTTTTAAACCTTAATTACTATGTAACTATGTAACTAAGTTTGGACAGGACCTCTATCTAAAGCAGATGGGGATAGCTATGGGTACACGAAGGGCACCACAGTATGCCAATCTATTTGTGGCAAAACTGGAGACAGAGCACATGTCAAACTAACACATTAAACCCCTGATGCACCTTCTCTATGTCAATAACATTCTTATCATCTGGACTGCCACCTCAACTTCACCCCATCTCAGTCACCCAAGCACAGAAATAAGCTTCCTGGATCTACAATCAGCATCAAATTGACTCCATTCACAACTCTCTATAGTGCAGAGGAACAGACAGACCCGCCTATCTTGAAATAATAGCTACCATCCAATACATATCAAACACTACGATATACAGCCAGGCGAGGTGAGCTGATAGTGAGCTGAGATAAGCACCTCTGAAACCTTAGGAGAGACTTTATCTGTCAGGGGCACAATGCCAGGGTCATAGACATTCAAATACAGAAAGCTACCAACATCTCCAGAGGAAACCTACTGGAATATAAACACCCAGGTTCCTCTTTTAGTGCTATATAACCCCCAACTTGAGGCTCTGCGCAGGTTATGAAAAGAACTACAAACAACACTACACACAGGTAATAAACTTAAAATAGTTTTTTTTTCAGAGCCTCCTCTACTATCCTATCCTACAGGAAATCGTCTAACCTGAATCGGCTGATAGTTAGGACTGCCTTCACCGCTGCAACAACAGGTAAAACTCCATGCCTACCAAAGAGACTTGTTACACATATATACCATGTATAAGGTACTATTACCTTTGTGACCAATACCATAGAATTTATGATACTTTTTTGCTGTAGGTCAAATGTGGTAAATCTCATCATGTGTGTAAAATGTCCAAACACAGGACTTTGTGTAGGAAAAAACGGAAAATATTCTGAAACCCCTGGAAAAGAAAACATCCACCTACATTCAGGACACCACAGATTTGCTAAAAAAACTGTCCACCGATGGCCCTTTACCAAGAAGGTATCATCCAGGACAATTACTATGTAATAGGATAAGCTCACACATTAAATAATAACAAGAAGAGAACAAAAACTCAAATAAAAATAAGCACATCATCAAAGATTAGAGAGCCACAATATTGATGGAGGAACTTTCAGACACATAAAGACAGATAGATTTGTGAAGTTAAATTTATGAGGAAATTTGGCTCTTTGACTCCTGGATTAAATTGTGACAAGGAATTCCCATCACATTATACCATATAGTTTTATAATGTCTTAACTGTCTATCCCTAAATTACAGCATATTAAGTATTAAAACATTTGTTTACACATATAATGATCAAAGGCGTTTTATGATTGGTCACAGTGTGGATCTCTTATCTCTTCACTCCATCTCTGTTTTATTCAACCTATATGTCTGTGTAAAATAATTCCAGATTCTGATGTATATATCATATGAGATTTGTCTGTCTTTATTTCATACCTTGCCACAGGAAGGGATTATGAGATCCTGAATGTTCACTAATTTTATTCCATACCTACCCACGTCATGTCAGGTATCAAATCTCATGGTTGCACTCTGGTCACTTCACTATTGGACATCCTTGGCTCTCTGTGCAGAATTATGTAGTGCCATGCCACACTGTGGCACAGGGTGTGTCATCCCAGAGTCGTGCAAGCCTAACAATGGCACAGGGTCCATTTAGTTTGGCACAAAAGCGGCTGGAAAAAGATGAGGCTCACTTCACTGCATATCTATTCAATATTTACTTTGAGTGTGCTCTATCCTGTGAGACTGCTATTTTTGGATAACCTTAATTGAACATTGTTGTCCACCACCAGCCCATGACCACTTGTTGACAATTCTTGTCTGCTGTGAGCATCTGTCCGTCTGCCTAAATCTATGTCTTTAGCCAACAGGCCTTCTTCTTAATAATCTTTTGCCAACTGGACCTGGGCTCCAGTATAAGACATGGATCCTCGTTCAATTAGCCAAATCGCAAATACCGTACTTGAATCCATTATGTAGCCTGTAAATGTTACCAATATTCAATTAGATACATTTAGCAAGTTGCATTCCAATTGTTAAAGGCTCAAAAGCACTAAAGGCTAGGCAAAAATGTAACTGTTCTGTCTCCTGCATTAATTTGTCAGGCCCGTAAATGTAACCAGTGCTAAAGACGCAAAATTCATATCCAATTACAAAAATTCAACAAGCCTGAAATTGCACATTTTTAAAAAAATTATAGGGGTACTAGATAGGACTCGCAAGTGGATTAACCAGCTGTTAGTAACACTGTAAAGGCAAATAAACACACATTACTGTACTTTAAAATACTGTGAAAGCAATGGAAGGCTTTACAATTAATTGGACAATAGTCTCAAGTTTGCAGATCTGCAATAACAAATATTTATTTGTAAATTTTATTTCTGTGTTATATCAATCCTGGAAATCAAGGGGTAAATACATATCAGGCCACCCACATGGACTTAAACAGATGCTTTAATGTATTTAAGATTGTTTAAGTGTAACCTGATCGGCAAACACGACTTATTTGCGTGTATTAATGTTTAGCCTACAATTGCAGGTTAGTTGAAACCTCCATGTTTTAGTGACGTCGTGATGACTATTACTATTGGCTCTGTCTAAAAAGTAACTTATGGGCTTGCTGAATTATTGCCAGATCACATGAACATGCCCCCCTGAAATCGTACTTTTGAGTTTATGGTTTGCATGTGCAGGCTGGGAGCCTGTAATTAGGTTTAGAGACAATTGAATACATCTAAATGTTTAAAAAATTAAATCCCAGCCAAAATGTCCGGTTACAAGCAATTTCAAGCATGCAATTGAATAGGGCTCATCTTCTTCTGTTCTGTGGATCCACATCTTATTTGCATTCACCAGTGTCTACAGTAATGCCATGACTGCAATATCTTTTTTCTAATTACACGCAAAACGGAAAACCTATCCATGAGTATAAAAACTTCATGTTTGTCACTTCTTTGATAAATCCTTACATGCAGAACAATTAATTCAGTTTATCTAGTTATCCGTTTAATCTCACAAGCTCATTGAAAACAAAGATATGCATCAAACTGAATACATTCTGAATTTCATATTCCATAATTGTTTCATTTATTACTTCTCTCCAAACCATACATTAAATGTTAAGTGTAATTGTTTCTTAATAATTTTGTAATATTTTACTGAACAAAACCATATGCATTTTTTCTGAAACTGTAATTTAGTCCTTTACATTTTCTCATTCAGTTCTAGGTAAATACATTAAAATGGACGGTTGACCTTTGTAACACTTGATGAAATTTAGATTTAATTTACATAAATATAAATATGGAAAAGGGTAAAGTAGTGTATGGCAAGAATTATAATATGTCTCAGTGAAAAGGTGCAAAGGGAGGAATACCATTGAGAATAATTATAAAAAAATATTAATAAATAATTTAAAAACAGCAATACAATAAAGAACAATCAATCAAAAAATGAGTGCACTCTCCTGTAAAAATAAATGAATTCCTAACCAAAAAGAATATTCGACAAATGTAATAAAAAATAAATATATTTCTCTCTTTGTCAGAGGAGGAGAGTTTTTGGTCTGACACATATAGCACAAAAATAAAAGGCCAATGAAGTCACGGTATAGTGCAATCAAAATTAAAGGGCCATTTACCTCACTATAAGTGCTCCTCATGCTGTGAAAGAGCACAAGATTCTATGTTAAAATGAACTATTGCTATGAAGTATGTTGGCGTTTTACAAATAAATGATAATAATAATAATGCTTTTTTTAATTACAATAATAACAGCTAAAGTCTTAGATCTGTTTACAAACATACTTCTAACACATGCCAACACCTGGCGGCTCAAGCTTCAGTGAAGATAAGATTTATGTTTTTCTCTGCATTCAGGAAATTAATTAGCCATCAGTTAACCCACAAGTAACATATTTAGGAGTTTTCAGCACAGATGAATCTGGGAAGAGTTAACCTTCTTCTGCTTCTGCTCTTTGCACAGAACTATTTAAAAAATGCAAAAAGTATTTCAACATGTTTTTAACTGGCCCTTTAAGTAAAAAATGTGGAAAAACATAATTTGAAACTCTTTTCATTGCTTTACAATTGAGTGCTGCAAACATTTTCAATGCAGTATTCAAAAACAAAGGCCCCCATTCAATTGAGGTTTCGGGCGATCTGGTAACCTGTAAGTGTGGTTGCAAGCTAATTTGCTATTAAATTACCGTCCTTTTGCGGGCTCCGAACGGCTTCTGAGTTACGGCCTTGAGAAAATGGCGATGGTTAAACTCATAACTTACAGCCTCCAGAAGCCTTTGAACTGTCACTTCCTCGGGGCTAAAATCAATCAATCATTCAATTGCTTAATTTCCCCAAGAAAATCACATGAATGCTAGAGAGGACCCACACCTATTTATAGCACTGTAAATGCAAAATAAAAATATAAAATCACTACTGCACTATAAATAACGGGGAAAGTGATGACAGACATTATAATTAATTGCACAACAGTCTCAAGCTCGCAAATCGTCAGGAAATTTAATTTGTTTGTATCATTTCGGGGTTAAATCAATCTCGGGTATCAATGCGTTAATACAGATCAGGCCACCCATATGGACTAGAACAGTATTGGCATTCATTTTCATAATTCTTTATTTTTTGGCTTTGCGAGTCTGATCGCATATCAGACCCCCGAACCTAACTGATTGACATGTAACGTCCATGATTTACTGCTGTAAAAATGACAGTCTTATTTTCTATGGGCTGATTCGAAACTGGAGGTTACGGGCTTGCTTAATTGATCATGTTTCCTCCCGGAACTACTCCAAACCAGTGCATGGTTGACATTTTTTACTTTGGCCCCGTAACTTGCGGGCTTGAGCAATTGAATAGCATTGCAATTGTCTAAAAAAGAAAAAAAAAAGCTTTATATGTTTCATTCAAGCCAGAAGATATGTTTGCCTGTACTTATGATATGCAATCCAGCATAAGTTAGAACAATTTGAGAATTACCTGGGGTGTTATAAAAACTTTTATAAAACTGAAATATGTTTGATGATGTAGACCAGTATTAATCAATTCCAAATCCCTTTAATACAAGCAGAAAGCAACAAAAATAAATGCAAACTGATTATGCTCAGTCCAGAAAAAAGACCTCCTAACTTAGTTAAGTCTAAATGCAGTAGTATTTATAGAAACTATTTCTTGAGATGCACTAATTAAAGTTTCAGCCACCCACATGAATTGTGTCCAGTTATCAAGATGTTGTGACAAGTCAGCCAGCACACAGTGGATATCTGTAGCAAACTTCCTACATTTTCAGATTCAAAATGCTATTTCAGTATAAGGGGTTTTTATCACGTTTTCACAAGTCTAAGTAAAGTATAGTGTGTGTGTGTGTGTATATATATATATATATATATATATATATATATATATATATTTATTTATTTATTTTTTTATTTTTTTTATTTAAACTTAATTATATAAATACTAGCAACTTGCCCGTCAAAAATAACGGGGCAATAAAATTGTAAGGCAGGTAATGCTGTTTGCCACAGACATTATTTTTTTTTGTGGTCTGAGATCCTCCGGCGCTCATTGCGAGCCTCGCACTAAGTGCCTTTGGCGCTCATTGCAAGGCTCTTGGTTGTTGTATTTTTTTTATCCGAGGCACTTTTGCTGTTATTGTAAGGTCGGCGCTGATCTGCTTTTTGCCCTTATTGCAAGGCTTTGTGTGCTAAGAGCGGCGTTGGCGCTCATTGTGAGGCTAGGGTAAATGGCTTTTGTGTTTATTGCGATAGTGTTTTTTTTTGTGTATATGTATTTTTGTATGCTAATTAAATAATTAATAAATTAATAAATTAATATACTTTACCTATTTGAAAGTAATATATGCAGGAAGTATTGTGCTGAAGATTTGCAGTGTTGTTGAGCTGAGGTGTTAATGTCAGCAATGTGGGCAGCATGTAGTTTAAATAGGCTGCGTGCGCGAGGGGAATCCGTTAGTGTAGCTGTGTACTTCTACATTGTGTAAGTTAGTGTTGTAAAATGGCGGCGAATGTGTATGTGGTACACGTGTGTGGAAGATTTAGCATCCTTTCTAAAAGTTTATCTTGTACCTCGTACAGCTTTTTGGAAAAGCTGTATATGCTTGGTAGTGTTTTGCGGCTCTAGAGTCGTGTAGCCTCGTTTTTGTTTTTTACGGCGGCCATTTTTTCTCTTGCTTAGGGGATTTTCGAGTGTCTACACTTTGTAAAAACTTTGTTTCCCCTCTCTCCCTGGCCTTTTATTTTTTCCCCCTTATTTCCTTTTCTTCCTACCCTTTCCCTTCCCTGTGTATTGGTACTGTCTCTCTCTGCTAGCGTCATGATCTTGCTTGATACATTGGGTCTTACCTCCCTGTGTCTCTTCCCTCTTCTCCCTTCCCTCTGTCGTTTCCCCCCTCTCCATCCCCTGTGTTTCTCCCCCTCCCTCACATGTCTTTTTCCCCCCTCCCTCTCCTGTGTCTTTACCCCACCTCTCACTCCCCGGTGTCTCCTTCCCCCCTACCTTGTGTCTCCTTCCCCCCTCTCTCTCTCCTGTGCCTCCTTTCCCCTTCTCCCTCTCCTGTGCCTCCTTTCCCCCTTTCCCTTTCCCCACTCTCCCTCTCCTGTCTCCTTTCCCCCCTCTCCCTCCACTGTGTCTCCTTTCCCCCCTCTCCCTCCCATGTCTCCTTTCCACCCTATCCCTCTCCTGTACCTCCTTTCCCCTCTACCTTTCCCCCTGTATCTCCTTTCCCCCTCACCCTTTCCCCTATTGTGTCTCCTTCCCCCCTCTCCCTCTTTTGTGTCTCCTTCCCCCTCTCCCACTCGTTTCCCTCCCTTGAATCCTTTCACCAGCTCCCTCTCCTGTGCCTGCTTTCCATTGAGCATGCGTGGCTTGATCCCTTTGGCGCTCATTGCAGCTAAGTCCCAAGGACCTGGCGATGAGCTCCCTTCTGCTCTCATTGCAGTCTCAAAGTCCCAAGGACCTTGCGTGAACCCGCAAAGCATGACGACAACTCGCAGATTTCGCAGATTGACAACTATTATAGATGATATGTATTGATCTATTGCATAGTAACTAGGGCTCATTAGTTTACATATATAGGAATGTGACACTAATGTGATGTATGTGGATGTCTCATAACCCAAACCATTAAAAACACACTGACATGGTTAGAACGTTGTAACAAAGCTTTATTTCATACACAGAGCACAATCAGAAATGCTCAAGACTGTGTTCCCTCTCCACGTTCACAACTCCATGGGTGTGGTGTGGGCGGATCCTGGGATAGCAAGAGGCTTGGGGGAAAAAGGGAATACCTACAGGGGGTAATGTGATAGTCTAGAATAAGCATGATGCATAGCACATACCAAGGTCACAAGTGGTCACTACACCACGGCAACCGAATCAGCTAAAAAAAAGGATCATCCCAAATCACTCCATTTAATTGAAGAAACCATACTTGTCTAGATATGCTCAATGATGATTCAACCTGTGTACTGTGTAATGCAATCCAGTTTCACACATACATTGTGGTGACAAAAACAAAAATCAATTAAAAATAGACGGAGGAGGATAAAAAAAACTGCATGTACAGTGCAGTGCTAAATACTGTAACTGTAACAATATACCAACTCACCTGATTCCTATCGGCAAGCATTACTAACTATTAGCTAGGTCTCTGGATAATCAGACAAATTGAAAAATACCCATTAATACAGAGAGGACACAAAGGTCAGCAGTCAGATTCACTGTTACTTACATCACACTTAAGTATCTGTTGTTAGACTGATATTGAGGTCAGGATCACATGCTTCACCATTGCATATATTAATGCTGACTGTCATTAACATGCCATTGTGAGACTTTGCAAGTCCACCGCCATAGCAGTATTTGTCTACATTTCAGTTAACACTTGAAGAAATTAGGAATTTTGAGTTTCCCTGGGTGTTTTCCACCCTAAACTTAGTCAATATACAAATAATGGGACTAATAAATGTTGAATCAGTATGACTTTTCAATTTATTACATGACAGCTGCGATTAAAAGGAATTTAAAATGTGACAAAGGGTGTTTAAAAAAGGGCAAATGTAAGGAATAAGACAATTCCATAAATACATAGATTGTGTAACATATAACTCTTAATGAGTGGGTATACTTATTCCAACCTTCAGTCGAGCTACAGGTTATAATGAATCCTTTAGATGGTTTAAAACTTCTCCATGCACTTACAAAGCACCCTCAAGATATATAAAGAGTAATGCTTCCTTTTAATATAATAGCACAATGTGCTTAGAGTCTCTGCCCATAGTCTAGGGAAGAAGACTCCTATGATAAAGGTCTCTCATATATTAATATAGGAGAGAACTCCTTAAAAACTTTTAGACAACAGTCCCAGCTAGTGACTTATAATAATATAAAGCTGTATTAATTGTGACTCTCATTTTTGAGAGTAAGCGTCCCACTAAAAAAGCCTGTATATACCAGATCGATCTCCGTGTGTGGAGGCTATATATGAGTTCAAAACACTTATTTAAAGTCAAGGTTGACTTAATTGTAGTAGGAATCGTATAAGCATTAAAAGCAGGGATGCATGGGGCATTAAACTAGGACATATCAGTGCAGGGTTCGCAGGCTCAATGTGGCTCGACCTCCGGATCTGCAACGCGCATGCGCACGCTTTGCGTGATGACATACGCGGCGTCGTTGCTAGAAGCCTGACGCGTTTCGACGTATGACGTCTTTATCAAAGGGGAATTGCAGAACGGTGTATCAGAGGGTTACTTATAGGGAACCGTTGCCGTAGCAACATATAGCAGGGATAGGTGATCCATATATCTCTATAGACGCTTATAAACAAATGTGGCCGCCAACAACTGGAGACATAGAGTATTACAGAGATATATATACTAGAACGGCAATGCCACCTCCTCCTCCTCCGCCTTCTCCTCCGCCACCTCCTCGTCCAACTCCTCAACCTCCTCCTCCTCTCCTTCACCACTCCTCACCTCCTCCTCCTCTCCACCACTACTCCCCAGAGCCACCTCTCTCTCCTCTCTACCTCCTCGCTTCTCCTCTTCTCTTCCTCCCCACCTCTCCACTCCTCTCCCCTCCTCTCTCCTCCCTCCATATTAATACCAAAAGTAATAGAACGATAAATGAAAATAAGTCCCACTGTAAATATATGATGGGAAAAAATCAAGTGTATTATGTGTAATTAATAACTGGGGGATGGCATGTGGGGGATGGGAGGGTGTATTGCTTTCTATTGGCTGAGAGGCTGTATCGCACTACGTTATACCGCAATTGGATTGTAACTGCCAATCGCATCTCGGCCAGCCCCTTAACAGCTTGCAGCCGCCAGAGGGATTTACAGGCTTGAGGCTTCGTCTCGTAACTCACACCCATGCTCAATTGAATAGCATCGCAATCCGAGACGAACGGGAGTCTGCAACATACCCATAGACATAAGGCCTACAGCGATCGAGTTGTAGGCTTGCAATTGAATGGAGGCCCTGCTTTGTTGTGCTAATTAGAATCACAGTCTTGCTTGTCTGTCTCTGTGGTGGCCAAAACAATGACCCCAAATGTTGTAATTTAGTTAGATTCACCCTATCAAGTACTCTGAGATGCAAATTGGCTTATTGATCATCTCATTAGTTGCAAGACCATGTTGTATATTATATGGAATGGTTTACTGTAGAGACAAATAGCTACAACAATGTATAGACAGAATACCATATTCAGTAACAAAAAAAATAAAATAAGCTCTTAGAGGAATTCAAAATCTTTAAATATATAAAATGTACACAGTTAAAAAGGGATGATGCACAGATCCATGAAACACATATTGCAGTTTATAACTGCCACCAAGGCTTTGCCATTTTCCTTTCTGTGAGGCTTTATCATTTCTTGGTGCTGTGCTTTGCATCCCTGCGTGGGATGAGTCATTTATGGCATTTAGCGGCATACTGATCATCATCCACGTGTGGATCCCCATAAAAAATATACGGCTGTAGAAAATATATGGCTAGTGGAAGGTGTAGACCAGTGATTGGCATCTCAGTCCAGGATTTCAATATCTTTCTGTAATCTGTTTCTCATTGCTTCAGCACATCTGTGTTATTCAGTTTCATTGTAATTGATCCACTTTGGCTCATACAGAGGAAGACAGAAATTCTGGACTGTTTGAGGTGCGGATAGGACTGGGTTTTCCATCACTGGTGTAAACAATTATTAACTGTCTTTAAGAATAAAGCAGTTTATTGCTGGGCTGCATTTAAATCTAAGCTGCTAGTGCCTGAGAGGAATTTATGTTCCTGTGTTTTATTTATATTATGCTGATTTCCTCATCCCTAGACACCAATCATCCTGCTTGCTGACAATCACTATCGTTTGTCTGTTTATCCCAACTAACTGATAGCCAGGAGTGCAGGTACAATATACTAGGCCTCTCATCAGGGACCCCCTCAACTGTCCTGCCTTTTTTTACCGGGGGCTGTCACTGGGGGTCGCTGGTCATGGTGGGAGCCACCACTGGTGCATAGTCATGAAGGCAGCAATACGGGGTAGGGAACTGCTTTGGGAAGGCGTCTTAAGTGGAACAGGTGGTGTGGGTTAAGTGAGGGGTCTTGAAGGGAAGGGAGCGGTTTTGGAAAGAAGCCTTGAGGGTATTAAGAAGGGGCAGAGGCTGCAGAAGAGGATCTTAATAGCAAGGGAGCAGCTTTGGGAAGGGGTCTTGGAACATTAAGAAAGGCCAAAAGCTGTGGAGGAAGCTCTTGGTGAGAAGGAATCTGCTTTAGAAAAGGGTCTTTGTAAGAGTTTTTGCATTGGGTACTCTATTCACTAAGTTTGCCACTCTCTGACTTTGGATCTTTTTTTTCTTATTTCTTGCCGACACCAGATCCAGGAACATATAACAAAAATACCTTGGTTTCATGCATCCTACTACCTCTAGCATGTATTCATTGTTGCTATCACATTACATTGCGTAAAAACTATAATCTCTAGTTTTAAATAGATCTAACATCCCCAGTAGAATAACTGAAAACTGCTGCTTAGTGGCAGAGCAAGTAGATGGATGGCCACGGTGCCCACAAAAATGGGGTGGGGACTTTTTTTTTTGTTGTTGAACCCTCCGGGCAACCCTCTGTTGTCTATCTATCTACAGTATCTATCTATCTATCTATCTATCTATCTATCTATCTATCTATCTATCTATCTATCTACAGTATCTATCTACAGTATCTATCTATCTACAGTATCTATCTACAGTATCTATCTATCTACAGTATCTATCTATCTACAGTATCTATCTACAGTATCTATCTACAGTATCTATCTACAGTATCTATCTATCTACAGTATCTATCTATCTATCTATCTATCTATCTATCTATCTATCTATCTATCTATCCATCTATCTATCCATCTATCTATCCATCTATCCATCTATCTATCCATCTATCTATACACAGTGGCTTGCAAAAGTATTCACCCCCCTTGACTTTTTACCTTTTTTGTTACATTACAGCTGTAAGTTCAATATTTTGTTAATCTGAATTGTATGTGATGGATCAGAACACAAGTGTTAGTCTAAGTTGGTGAAGTGAAATGAGAAAGATATATACATAAAACTATTTTTTAGAAATAGAAAACAGAAAATTGGCATGTGCGGATGTATTCACCCCCTTTGTTACGAAGCCCATAAAAAGCTCAGTTGCAACCAATTACCTTCAGAATTCGCATAATTAGTGAAATGATGTCCACTTGTGTGCAATCTAAGTGTCACATGATCTGTCATTACATATCACCCCTTTTTTTAAAGGCCCCAGAGACTGCAACACCTAAGCAAGAGGCACCACTAACCAAACACTGCCATGAAGACCAAGGAACTCTCCAAACAAGTAATGTACAATGTTTGAGAAGTACAAGTCAGGGTTAAGTTATAAAAAACTATCCAAATCTTTGATGATCACCAGGAGCACCATCAAATCTGTCATAACCAAATGGAAAGAACAAGGCACAACAGCAAACCTACCAAGAGACGGCCACTAACAAAAACTCACGAACCGGGCAAGGAGGGCATTAATCAGAGAGGCAGCACAAAGACCTAAGGTAACCCTGGAGAAGCTGCAGAGTTCCACAGCAGAGACTGTAGTATCTGTACATAGGACGACAATAAGCCGTATGATCCATAGAGTTGGTCTTTATGGCAGAGTGCCCAGAAGAAAGCCATTACTTTCAGCAAAAAACAAAATGGCATGTTTTGAGTTTGCGAAAAGGCATGTAGGAGACTCCCCAAATGTATGGAGGAAGGTGCTCTGGTCTGATGAGACTAAAATGTAACTTTTCGGCCATCAAAGAAAACGCTATGTCTGGCGTAAACCCAACACATCACATCATCCAAAGAACACCATCCCCATAGTGAAACACACTGCTAAGGCAACACTTGAGTGGTTTAAGGGGAAACATTTAAATGTGTTGGAATGGCCTAGTCAAAGCCCAGACCTCAATCAAATAGAAAATCTGTGGTCAGACTTAAAGATTGCTGTTCACAAGCGCAAACCATCCAACTTGAAGGTGCTGGAGCAGTTTTGCGAGGAGGAATGGGCAAAAATCCCAGTGGTAAGATGTGGCAAGCTCATAGAGACTTATCCAAAGTGACTTGGAGCTGTGATTGCCGCAAAAGGTGGCTCTACAAAGTATTGGGGGTGAATAGCTATGCACATTGACTTTTTCTGTTATTTTGTCCTATTTGTTGTTTGCTTCACAATAATAAAAAAAAAAATCTTCAAAGTTGTGGGCATGTTCTGTAAATTAAATGATGCAAATCCTCAAACAATTCATGTTAATTCCAGGTTGTGAGGAAAAAAACTCAAAAATTGCCAAGGGGGTGAATACTTTTGCATGGCACTGTACATATAACTAACAATTGTATTGTTCTGAAGTTATATTTATATATATATATATATATATATATATATATATATATATATATATATATATATAAATAAACATACACACACATACAGTATCTCACAAAAGTGAGTACACCCCTCACATTTGTGTAAATATGTTATATCTTTTCATGTGACAACACTGAAGAAATTACACTCTGCTAAAATGTAAAGTAGTAAGTGTACAGCCTATATAACAGTGTAAATTTGCTGTCCCCTCAACACACAGCCATTAATGTCTAAACCATTGGAAACAAAAGTGAGTATACCCCTAAGTGGAATTGTCCAAATTGGACCCAAAGTGTCAATAGTTTTTTTTTCCAGCACTGCCTTAACTCTCATGAGCATGGAGTTCACCAGAGCTTCATAGGTTGCCACTGGAGTCCTCTTCCACTCCTCCATGATGACATAACGGAGCTGGTGAATGTAAGAGACCTTGCACTCCCCCACCTTCCGTTTGAGGATGCCCCACAGATGCTCAATAGGGTTTAGGTCTGGTGACATGCTTGGCCAGCCCATCACCTTTACCTTCATCTTCTTAATAAAAATATTTACAAAAATGTGAGGGGTGTACTCACTTTTGTGAGATACTGTATATGCATATACATACATACTTTGTGCTTGGGCATGTAATCCTAAATGACGTTCTGTGACTTAATTTGGGATTCCCTGCGGAAGCACAAAGACGTGAAGGCAGAGGAAAGATGAGCCAGAAATGAAAACCCCAATTGCATTAACCAGGCCAGAAAGAGAGGAGGGCCTGTAAGTCTGAGGGGATTTGGGGGGGCGGATGGACGAGAGGCATGAAAAACTAAATTTATCTCTGTCCCTGCTACTACCAATTCATATTTCATACATATGGATTTCATTGTCCCACTTTCTGTTGGAGGCTAAATTGCTAATGGGTGGAAAGATCTCAGCTAGATGAAACTGCAAAAAAGATAATAAATACATCTGATTATGTTAAAATAATGATGTTGTTTAAAGAATGTATACTGTATAAGATATTCCCAACATAACTTCTGTTACCATATATCGGACCTTTATATTACAAAAACAAGTTTGAATTATATTAAATCAGACAGAAGCTGCAGGACATCATGTTACTGCAGGTGTCTGACTCATTTAAACTGATATGCAAAACCAGTGAACAAGCCAACATTATATTAATTGAATCAGTTGTACTCTCTTTTACCTTTTCTTATAAAAAAAAAAAAAAGAAATAAAGTCTATAAAAGTTTATAAACAGAAAAATATAGCATGTCAAGTTCTGGAGACCTTCTCTTCAAAAGCATATTTAAAAATTAGAAGCAATACAAAAAAGGGTAATTACAATTGGTGAAAGGCCTAAAAGAAAGATTTTATGACCTGAATATGCATTGTGGAAAGATATTATAGAAACCTTCAAATCTATTAAAATATTTAATGAAAAGAAAGTATCATCTAGAAAAAAAGAGAAATATAAGAGCAAGAGGTCATGATTTGAAGATGAAAGGTGGAAAATTTGGGGGTAATGTGATAAAGTACTACTTTACAAAAATAGTAGTAGATAAATGGAAGTGGTAGTGCCAAACACAGGGCCCCATTCAATTTCAAGCACATAGTTGCCTTTAATCCAAAATTTGGATTACATTTTGTCTAAACATTTAAACTCACAGGCTCTCATTCAATTGCGATTTGGCCAATTGAATAGGTCCCTAAATAAGCACATAGCATATTTTCTTAAATACGTTTTTAGTTAGTGAAAACCTTGTTTTTGGATATATGCTTACTAACTAAAAACTTCTTTAAAAAATATATGTTATGTGCTTATTTAGGGCCCTATTCAATTGGCCAAAGTGCAATTGAATGAGGGCCATAGCGTCCACATGGAAACCATGCACTCGTAAATAGGATTTCAGGCAGCGTGATCATATGATCTATCAATATTTAAACAAGCCCATAATTTACTTCTTAGACACAGCCAATAGTAAATGAGAATGTCATCAGTAAAACATAAACTTCACACAGAGACTACAAATTAAGGGCCCTATTAAATTCTCCCTCGTAGTTCTTTCGGTGCTCGCAAAAGGCAGTTTTCCTGCTGTTTGCGAGAACCGAATCTCTCGCAGCCTGCTTTACGATATGACTGCGAGAAAATGGCCGAGAATAGGCTCCGAGAGAGCTACGTAGCCTTAAATCTATGCACGAGTCTCGCATATCGTAAGAATCCCTACGTGGACAAAAAGTCCACGCAAGGGATCCGAAAGCCTCTACGTGCTGCCTCGGAACAGCCCGAGACAGCAGCGTGAGGCTCCCCCCTGCACCCTATACACATCCCCAGGCTGCAGGGGTCTCTATCAGCACCCCTGCAGCACCCCCACATTAACCCCTTGCAGCGGGGGTCCCCGATCTGCATAGATCAGGCCCCCCGCTGCATTTAAAACTTTTAAATTCCCCGCCGCGGCTCCTTAAAGGGACCGCGGCACACTATTAGCCAATCCCGGCCGCGGCACTTAAAATTAACCCCCCTCTATGCTGGGGGTCCCCATCGGGACCCCCGAAGTGTCCCCACATAAACCCATTGCAGGGGGGGTCCCCGATCTGCATAGATCAGGCCCCCCGCTGCATTTAAAACTTTTAAATTCCCCGCCGCGGCTCCTTAAAGGGACCGCGGCACACTATTAGCCAATCCCGGCCGCGGCACTTAAAATTAACCCCCCTCTATGCTGGGGGTCCCCATCGGGACCCCCGAAGTGTCCCCACATAAACCCATTGCAGGGGGGGTCCCCGATCTGCATAGATCAGGCCCCCCGCTGCATTTAAAACTTTTAAATTCCCCGCCGCGGCTCCTTAAAGGGACCGCGGCACACTATTAGCCAATCCCGGCCGCGGCACTTAAAATTAACCCCCCTCTATGCTGGGGGTCCCCATCGGGACCCCCGAAGTGTCCCCATATAAACCCCCTGCAGCGGGGGGCCCCGATCGGCACCGATCGTGACCCTGCTGCAATTCAATTTTAAATTTCCCGCCTCGCGGGTCCTCAAAGGACCGTAAAGGTCCTGAAAGGACTCGCACTAAAAATAATAACCCCAGGCAACTATAATTACCCCATTAACTCATGATGGTCAATCCAGACCACCATAAGGCCTAAATTAACCCATTAACTCATGGTGGTCAATCCAGACCACCATAAGACCTTAATTACCCCATTAACTCATGATGGTCAATCCAGACCACCATAAGGCCTAAATTAACCCATTAACTCATGGTGGTCAATCCAGACCACCATAAGACCTAAATTAACCCATTAACTCATGATGGTCAATCCAGACCACCATAAGGCCTAAATTAACCCATTAACTCATGGTGGTCAATCCAGACCACCATAAGACCTAAATTAACCCATTAACTCATGATGGTCAATCCAGACCACCATAAGACCTAAATTAACCCATTAACTCATGATGGTCAATCCAGACCACCATAAGGCCTAAATTAACCCATTAACTCATGATGGTCAATCCAGACCACCATAAGGCCTAAATTAACCCATTAACTCATGATGGTCAATACAGACCAGCATAAGGCCTAAATTAACCCATTAACTCATGATGGTCAATCCAGACCACCATAAGACCTAAATTAACCCATTAACTCATGATGGTCAATCCAGACCACCATAAGGCCTAAATTAACCCATTAACTCATGGTGGTCAATCCAGACCACCATAAGACCTTAATTACCCCATTAACTCATGGTGGTCAATCCAGACCACCATAAGACCTAAATTAACCCATTAACTCATGATGGTCAATCCAGACCACCATAAGGCCTAAATTAACCCATTAACTCATGGTGGTCAATCCAGACCACCATAAGACCTAAATTAACCCATTAACTCATGATGGTCAATCCAGACCACCATAAGACCTAAATTAACCCATTAACTCATGATGGTCAATCCAGACCACCATAAGGCCTAAATTAACCCATTAACTCATGATGGTCAATACAGACCAGCATAAGGCCTAAATTAACCCATTAACTCATGATGGTCAATCCAGACCACCATAAGGCCTAAATTAACCCATTAACTCATGATGGTCAATACAGACCAGCATAAGGCCTAAATTAACCCATTAACTCATGATGGTCAATACAGACCAGCATAAGGCTCTATTTAACCCCATCAGTCCCATAAGGGTATATTATTACCATTATGGGCCTGTTACAACCCAACATTAACCACATAAGTGCCATGATGGTCCTCAAGGACCATCATGACACTAACTACAAACACTACACTATAACCCCCAATAAACCATTTAATCTAAACTAACCCCCCTCTACACTAATCTATTAACACTTACACTACCTACCTACACTACCTACCCCCTAATAAACCTCCCCAACACTCTAATTACAAAAAACAAAAAACCTACAGTACAAAAAACAAAAAAACCTACAGTACAGAAAACAAAAAAAAATTACACACCTGAAAAGGAAAGACAGATAAACACAATACAATAATACATATAATACATTACATACATTACATACAATACATGACATTACATATAATATATTAAATATAATATATTAAATATAATATATTACATATAATACATTACATACATTACATACAATACATGACATTACATATAATATATTAAATATAATATATTAAATATAATATATTACATATAATACATTACATACATTACATACAATACATGACATTACATATAATATATTAAATATAATATATTAAATATAATATATTACATATAATACATTACATACATTACATACAATACATGACATTACATATAATATATTAAATATAATATATTAAATATAATATATTACATATAATACATTACATACATTACATACAATACATGACATTACATATAATATATTAAATATAATATATTAAATATAATATATTACATATAATATATTACATATAGTCCTAATCAAATACCCCCTATCTATCTAACATACAATCTATTTAATTTAAAATAAATCCTAACTATATCAAATACATCCCCCTATCTATCTAATATACAAAAAATCCTAACTACATACACAGACCATTATTCTAAAATAAAATAAAATAATTACAGTCCTAACTACATACACAGACCCTAATTCTAAGCTAAAATCAATAAATTAAGACCACTTACCTTTAAGATGTTGCTTCAGATCACTAACCTATGGGTCAAACAAAAAAAAAAATTAGTACAAAACATTAACATCAAATAAATAAACATTATATACATTCTACATATTCAACTCACCTTTACAGCATGTCCAGTCACTGTTAAGCTCTTCCGGCGCGGCCCTGTTAAAAAAAAAAAACACAATACATGAATACATGAATACAATATATAAACAATAAATAAAATACACAAATAAACATCTAAATATACATTTAACTTACCTCCCCGCGATGTCCCCGGCCTTCTCTCCTTCAGCCCCGGCTGGGCCGCGGAACCATCCGCGCTCTAAAAAAAAAAAAGAAAAAAAACTAACGGAGGTCTGCACTGGCAGACCTCCCCGACGCTACTGAACCTCCCGGAGTCGTTTCCGGGAGGAAATTGGCATTGGCGGCTTGTGATTGGCTGAAAAAGCTGTCTATCAATTTCAGCCAATCAAAAGTCGTCAATGTGTGAGCCAATCAGGATGGGATACACCCCAATATCCCACCCTGATTGGCTAAAACACTTGTCTATCTTTATGGGAACCAATCACAACGCTCAGATGCCTTCAGCCAATCACTATGGGATACACCCCCACGGAGTGATTGGTAGAAGACATCTGCGCATCCTGATTGGCTCCTACATTGACGACTTTTGATTGGCTGACAGCTTTTTCAGCCAATCACAAGCCGACAATGCCAATTTCCTCCCGGAAACGACTCCGGGAGGTTCAGTAGCGTCGGGGAGGTCTGCCAGTGCAGACCTCCGTTAGTTTTATTTCTTTTTTTTTTTTAGAGCGCGGATGGTTCCGCGGCCCAGCCGGGGCTGAAGGAGAGAAGGCCGGGGACATCGCGGGGAGGTAAGTTAAATGTATATTTAGATGTTTATTTGTGTATTTTATTTATTGTTTATATATTGTATTCATGTATTCATGTATTGTGTTTTTTTTTTTTAACAGGGCCGCGCCGGAAGAGCTTAACAGTGACTGGACATGCTGTAAAGGTGAGTTGAATATGTAGAATGTATATAATGTTTATTTATTTGATGTTAATGTTTTGTACTAATTTTTTTTTTTGTTTGACCCATAGGTTAGTGATCTGAAGCAACATCTTAAAGGTAAGTGGTCTTAATTTATTGATTTTAGCTTAGAATTAGGGTCTGTGTATGTAGTTAGGACTGTAATTATTTTATTTTATTTTAGAATAAGGGTCTGTGTATGTAGTTAGGATTTTTTGTATATTAGATAGATAGGGGGATGTATTTGATATAGTTAGGATTTATTTTAAATTAAATAGATTGTATGTTAGATAGATAGGGGGTATTTGATTAGGACTATATGTAATATATTATATGTAATATATTATATTTAATATATTATATTTAATATATTATATGTAATGTCATGTATTGTATGTAATGTATGTAATGTATTATATGTAATATATTATATTTAATATATTATATTTAATATATTATATGTAATGTCATGTATTGTATGTAATGTATGTAATGTATTATATGTAATATATTATATTTAATATATTATATTTAATATATTATATGTAATGTCATGTATTGTATGTAATGTATGTAATGTATTATATGTATTATTGTATTGTGTTTATCTGTCTTTCCTTTTCAGGTGTGTAATTTTTTTTTGTTTTCTGTACTGTAGGTTTTTTTGTTTTTTGTACTGTAGGTTTTTTGTTTTTTGTAATTAGAGTGTTGGGGAGGTTTATTAGGGGGTAGGTAGTGTAGGTAGGTAGTGTAAGTGTTAATAGATTAGTGTAGAGGGGGGTTAGTTTAGATTAAATGGTTTATTGGGGGTTATAGTGTAGTGTTTGTAGTTAGTGTCATGATGGTCCTTGAGGACCATCATGGCACTTATGTGGTTAATGTTGGGTTGTAACAGGCCCATAATGGTAATAATATACCCTTATGGGACTGATGGGGTTAAATAGAGCCTTATGCTGGTCTGTATTGACCATCATGAGTTAATGGGTTAATTTAGGCCTTATGCTGGTCTGTATTGACCATCATGAGTTAATGGGTTAATTTAGGCCTTATGCTGGTCTGTATTGACCATCATGAGTTAATGGGTTAATTTAGGCCTTATGGTGGTCTGGATTGACCATCATGAGTTAATGGGTTAATTTAGGTCTTATGGTGGTCTGGATTGACCATCATGAGTTAATGGGTTAATTTAGGTCTTATGGTGGTCTGGATTGACCACCATGAGTTAATGGGTTAATTTAGGTCTTATGGTGGTCTGGATTGACCATCATGAGTTAATGGGTTAATTTAGGCCTTATGGTGGTCTGGATTGACCATCATGAGTTAATGGGTTAATTTAGGCCTTATGGTGGTCTGGATTGACCATCATGAGTTAATGGGTTAATTTAGGTCTTATGGTGGTCTGGATTGACCATCATGAGTTAATGGGTTAATTTAGGTCTTATGGTGGTCTGGATTGACCACCATGAGTTAATGGGTTAATTTAGGTCTTATGGTGGTCTGGATTGACCATCATGAGTTAATGGGTTAATTTAGGCCTTATGGTGGTCTGGATTGACCATCATGAGTTAATGGGGTAATTATAGTTGCCTGGGGTTATTATTTTTAGTGCGAGTCCTTTCAGGACCTTTACGGTCCTTTGAGGACCCGCGAGGCGGGAAATTTAAAATTGAATTGCAGCAGGGTCACGATCGGTGCCGATCGGGGCCCCCCGCTGCAGGGGGTTTATATGGGGACACTTCGGGGGTCCCGATGGGGACCCCCAGCATAGAGGGGGGTTAATTTTAAGTGCCGCGGCCGGGATTGGCTAATAGTGTGCCGCGGTCCCTTTAAGGAGCCGCGGCGGGGAATTTAAAAGTTTTAAATGCAGCGGGGGGCCTGATCTATGCAGATCGGGGACCCCCCCTGCAATGGGTTTATGTGGGGACACTTCGGGGGTCCCGATGGGGACCCCCAGCATAGAGGGGGGTTAATTTTAAGTGCCGCGGCCGGGATTGGCTAATAGTGTGCCGCGGTCCCTTTAAGGAGCCGCGGCGGGGAATTTAAAAGTTTTAAATGCAGCGGGGGGCCTGATCTATGCAGATCGGGGACCCCCCCTGCAATGGGTTTATGTGGGGACACTTCGGGGGTCCCGATGGGGACCCCCAGCATAGAGGGGGGTTAATTTTAAGTGCCGCGGCCGGGATTGGCTAATAGTGTGCCGCGGTCCCTTTAAGGAGCCGCGGCGGGGAATTTAAAAGTTTTAAATGCAGCGGGGGGCCTGATCTATGCAGATCGGGGACCCCCCCTGCAATGGGTTTATGTGGGGACACTTCGGGGGTCCCGATGGGGACCCCCAGCATAGAGGGGGGTTAATTTTAAGTGCCGCGGCCGGGATTGGCTAATAGTGTGCCGCGGCCCCTTTAAGGAGCCGCGGCGGGGAATTTAAAAGTTTTAAATGCAGCGGGGGCCTGATCAGTGCCGATCGGGGACCCCCGCTGCAAGGGGTTAATGTGTGGGGGCTGCGGGGGTTCCTATGGACCCCTGCAGCAAGGTGTTCATGTGAGGACACTTCGGGGGTCCCGACAGGGACCCCCGCATTGAGGGGGGGTTCATTTTAGGTGCCTGGGGGGGGTTTGGAGTACCCCCCACGGCAATGCTTATGTGCGGGACTGCCGCGGAGGTCCCTTTTAGGACCCCCGCAGCACTTGATGAGGAGTGGGAGCCTGCGATATCATCTCGCAGGCTGTCACTCCTCATGTACATTTACGCAGTGTAGATACGTACGGCCCTGCTGCGTAGCTCACACGTTGCTCGCAGCAGGGCTAATTTAATAGCATTGTAAGTTAGAGAAACTTTGCAGTACGTAGGGCTTAAGTAGAAGCCTCTTATTTACGAGGCTGGAATTTAATAGGGCCCTAAATTTTGTGATCGGACTCACATCGCACTGTACAGAGCAGTCCCAAACAATCATTTTGTTTTCAAAAACAGTCAAGTTTAGACTATAAGCATTTATCTCCTTAAGGGAGCAATAGCAATTAGCTAACGTGTGTGTATTCACAGTAAGCTTAAAGGTATATGTACGTTAGGTGGGTTATGAATGCATCCTGTAGAATACATCATAACCCACCTAGCAAAAAATGTTTGCATGAAAACATGCAAACCATTTTTGCAATATAATACAAATGTGCTGGGGGCGATTTAGACACCCCCAGCAACTGTGATTTGCATAAAAGATATCTAATTTTTAATGAGATATCCATTATGCAGTACATGCGCATGCTGGTTGGCTTTTCAGCCAATCAGCAAGCAGCTGTGACACTGGATGGCAAAAGAGAGTTGGGGGAGGGGTGTAGTTAGGTGTGACCCGAATAAACACACATAAATCTCTAAATAAGCTTATGCTTAGACAAAACAACGATAAAGCAAGAAAAGTTGAACAAAAATAAATATATTTTGATTTGATGTGACAGTCAAAGGATATCACAAACCTTTTTATAAGCTGAGATGGTGACAGACTCTAAAAATATAAATTATACAATAATCTCACAGACAGAACACAAGAAATAACACAGCACAATACTCATAGACAGAACTATAGAAATAACACAACATTAGACAATACTCACAGACAGAACACAAGAAATGATCAGCATTACACAATACTCACAGACAGAGCTATAGAAATGCTATCATAGGATTGCACAGAGCTCACAGACATAACACAGAAAATAACAATGCATTAGATAGTGCTCACTGCAGAGCTCAATAAATTATATCACAGCTTTACATATTACCTAAAGGAAGGACTGGCATCATGTGACTTCCCACATTAGGGCAGACTTCAGGTGATAACTGAGCATGTCTGCACAATCCCCAGGCAAAAAATAGAAACATTGTATAAAATATGCTAATTTTCCCTAGGAATTTCTGGGGGTGTCAACATTGCAAGAAAACTCTTTGAAAAAGCAAGAAAATCTGCAAACTTCAGCCTAACGGTTTAACTGTTTACTTTGGAATTTTTTTTCATGCAAAAATGTTTTTCAGACACTATAAATACTCCTTTATCAGATGCATTCATAATCCAGCTCACTTACATATACCTTTAAGTGTTTGGGAACACATTGCCCTCTATACCAGCTTGGTCCTACTAAGAGTGTGATTATACAAATTGTATTATTCCTGCAAGCACATTTGAAAATCGAGATCGTGTTAATACCCAGACATCAGTCTCTTGATAATGAGTGGCATCTTTCCTGCTAAGGCATTACCTTGATCTAACATTCAAATATTTGAACATATACTATACTACTATACCCCAGTTAAACTGAACAAAATTAACCCCCAAATCTCACCTCTTTGTTATAGGCATTGCTTAAACCCAGGCACGTTTTTCCACTTGTGGTAGAGCTAGCCTCTAGAGTCCTGCAAATCACTATACCCCCCACAATCGAAACCTGCCTCCTAGACAAAATCAATCCCTTGATATCTAGAAAACAAAACAAATGGCTACAAAACCTAATGATATTAACGAAAAGCCACATAGCCCAAAAATGGAAGTCTTCTACTTTAAACATTCAAGAAGTAATCATCAAAATAAATACCATAATGATTCATGACAGACTGTCGCATTCTTTAGCAAACACATACCCTCAATTTCTAGAAATATGGAACCCATGGCTCTCCTCAACACAAGCTATAGACATTACTTAAACAGATAATTACACTTTACCTATATAAGCCTGTCTCCCCTCAAAAATAAACCCGAGCCCCCTTTTGTCAACCCCAGGAGCTGGATGAACTCCTAGTATGGGCTGGGTGAGTGACTGGTTGACGGTCATTTCCTAGTCAAACCAGGTACGATATTTGGATTATATATGATCTGATTTGCTCATAGGACACATATCAATTTAAGTTCATGTTATTGTATTGTTTGTTTGTTCAAAGTTTTTTTAATCATTTTTTCCATTCTTTTCATTTCCTTTCCATTTTTAGAATATGTTATGTGAAACATTGATATTTTAAATCTAAACTCAGTGTTGTTATTTGCAACATAAGATCTCAACCAGAGTTGTTTATTGTATCAAGATTGTTATAGACCTTCTTACAACCTTTTAATTTAGAAAATAGAAAATGTTGAAATGTGTTCTATCAGTGTTAAACAAATAATATACCCTGCATAACATACACATTTGTTCTTAAACATTGTAAAACCTTATTAAGCAAAATGTTTGTAACAACACTGGCTTTGACAATAAAAAATATTGAAACAAAGAAAATATTTGAACATATAAAATGATCTTATGCACAGAACAAGTATTGTATAAACTGCCAATTGACAGTGATTGCCTAATAGCTGCTCATGTTAGTTGCACAATAGGGGTCATAAATATAGACAACTCATTGTGGAGAAGTACATAGGATTATTCCTCTATACTAGCAGTATAATTTGCTGTTAAATATTTATTCAGTTAAATTATGTTGTTTCTAAAAAAAATGGAAAAACACCAAAAATCCCTGTGTAAAAATAAAATAGTATATTTACAGTCATGAAAAAGGTTTGACACTCAAAATTGCTACATCAGCAACTTCTATTCAACCGTCACATATTATATGTTCAAAGTTAGCAAGTCATCAAAGTCTCTCTGTTTGTAAATAGTATTTTATTGAGACATATTTTTTTATTTTTTTATTTATTTAACATTTAAATAAAGATCCACACATAAAATTCCTCATTTTATATTTTTTTGTTGGATAAATTGAGTGTTATGCACTGAGGTACAAATTGTACTAAGTTTAGTAATATATATTTAACTGGAGGGGGGCCAGGAAGCCTAACACAAAAAAAATGTGAGCCCCTGATTGGGGGGGGGGGGGGGGGGGTATATTTTTTTTGCACCAGGGCCCTCGATTCACTAGCTCCTCCACTGGATAAAACAGTAGACAGATAAGCAAATACTAAATGTAACAAGGAAAAACAGTGATTTAATGTATATTTCTAAGACAAATGTCCAATTAGAGAGGGGTCTTTAACTCTGATCTTCTTTGATGTCACTTCTTTTTCGGGTTAGAGACGCCTTGGAGAGACATATCTACAGTACATTGTAAAAAAGAGACTGCTAAAAGACATATTAACATTCAGTTCTAATATAAATCACCAATCTAATGAGCAATTAATTCAAGAATGTTTTAAACCATTTTTTTTACATTAGACAGCAGCACAGATGCAATCTATAACTTATCATTACGTCAAACTCCTTGCAAGAATAAAAGAGTAAGGCTGATTATTAAGGCTCACTGTCATTTCATAGTCTATTATGCAAGCACAACTCCAAAATATCACAATACATATTAAATCCTTTTCAGGTTTAATTTGGACAATTTTCTACATATATAGAAATTGTGTTGGTACTTAACAGAAGAACAATATTTTGTGATACAGGAGCAATGCCTAAAACATGAGTCACTATTAATATTAGTTGACAGACGAGCACTGAAGAATGTAAAATGCTTTCAGGGATACTGCATCAATTACACTAACAACATGTTTTTAAAGGAATACCTGATCTGACAGGTTAACAGTAAGTGTCTTCTAAAGGCACATTCTTAACTTTGCTCTTAACCTGTTTGATGTAGTGAAAGAAACCAAGCAACAGTAAAGTGTACTGAATATAAGACTTACACATATGGCAGGTCATAAATGCTGTGGGAATTTTTACTGAGTGCAGTTTTATTTCTGATGCAAAAATTATGTGCAAAACAGCTACCTTTCTGGAGAATTTAAAAAAAATCACAAAAATGTATACAATTACATTCTACAGGCTATTTTCTCAAACTTAATCAATTTTTTGGCACACTATGACAAATCAAGCTCCACTTGAGAAAGAACTGGCAACCCACTGCAGTATCTTTGCCAAGAAAACTTATGGGTAAGCACAATCAGAGAAATAACAATATGGCACACGAAGATGAGCCCTTCAGGTTAGAAGGTGTCTACCACATCCCTGCGGAATAATAGATTGTGACTTTGAGTAGCACCAGATCTAATTAAATATTTGGGCCAATGTCGAGAGGATGTCCTGCTATGAATGTATCTGGGTGGGAAAGGAAGCTCTGCTGCTGCAAAGAACAATTCAAACTGGGCGTGGTCAAACATGAGATGATAAGATTAAACATTGATATCCTGGGAATTAGTGAACTCAAATGGAACATTTTTATATCAGAAAACCATTGGATCTTCTACTGTGATCAAGATCCCTGCAGAGGAAATTGAGTGGACCTAATAATCAATAAAAGGGTGACCAAAGCAGTGCTCCGTTACAACTCAAATAACGACAGAATGATTTCCGTTTGAATTCAAGGCAAGTCATTTAACATCACAGTGATCCAAGTCTATGCTCCAACCATGGATACTGAAGAGGCTGAAGTTGTGCAATTCTATGAGGTTACTCAACACCTCTAAGATATAACATCAAGAAAATGTGTTACTCTCATCATAGGATATTGGGATGCTAAAGTAGGGAACCAATCAATAAAAGGAATCAACTTTATTTGCTGCATCAAAGGAAAAATTGCTGCATGTTAAAAGGAACAACCATATGAACTACAAAGGGGGTAATCCATACACAGTATCACCTCCATTTGGGATATTAGAGAATAAAATTCCCAAATCTGCACTAACAAAAATCAAATGAATATTCCTATTAAAACCAAATATATAAAAAAATATTAAAGTCTAGGAGAGGGACTTCTGACTGATCTTTTTCTATAACGCATAGCTGTAGCAGTTGTGGCACAAGACACACTCATGCTAAAACCCATACCTTATTTCAAAGTTCAGAGTTAAACTGAGGAAACTGAAAAATGGATCAGACCAGGCAGATAGGAAATTAATAATATCCAATGTAAATATTCAGTGGAGGTAAAGAATAGATTTTTGGGACTAGACATGGTAGACAGAAAGCCGTAATAACTTTTGACAGAAGTTTGTAACATTATCCAGAAAACAGCAACAAAGAATAACTGTAAAAGAACGATAACTAAGAAGGCGAAACGGCTGTCTAGTGAGGCTTTCAAAGTAAAAGGTAAAGAGAAAGCAAAAGGTAGTGGATATAAGAAAATATTTGTCCAAATAATGCAGAATTACAGAGAGTAGCATGAAGAGACAAGAAGATATTCTATAATAGCAATGCCAAGGGATAGAAGAAGAAGATAATGGAAAATGAAATGGATCTCTTCAAAAACATTGGTGTTCTCCAGGGAAATTCCAGGCCAAAGTTGTTGTAATAAGAGACAAAAAATAGTTGTGATTTAACAGAAGCAGATCAGATAAAGATGGCAGGTATATACTAAAGAGTATATAGGAAGGATCTTAACAGCATTCATAACCTCAACAGTTTGTCCAGTTAGCTGAAGCCAGACATCTTGGAGAGTGACGTGAGAGGGTCCTAGCAAGCCCTGCTGATAATAAGTCTACAAGTGTTGATGGAATTCCAGCTGAAGTGTTGAAAATCCCACAATATGATGCTATAAAAGTGCTTATGCTGGATCTTTTGCTGCATGTTCAGCTGAAGAATGTTCTCTGTCTTTTCCATCAGGTACTCCTTGAATACGTCTGACGGCTCAGCCAGGCTCCCTTCCTCCTTCTGTCTCATCTGTATAAGCTCCTTAACTATGCTTTGCATATGAGATTTCTGTAGAGATCACTCTGCATTCAATGTAGCATCTTGCGTACACAGGTCCTGGATGTCAGTGCTTGTCTCTGCTGGACATGCATCGCTCGTGACCAACTGTGTCTTCATATCATATCGATCAGTCATCCTCTGTGCTTTTGAAATATGTAACAGCAGCTACTTCTATATCATAGTTTATTCCCTCTGCTCAGGGATACTTCTGTCTCTTGTAGTTCAGAGGTGGGATTGGTGATCTCTGTTTCTCTCTAAGATACACAATTGATGAGATATCATTGTGCGTCAGCTTCCGCACAACTATATCTTTCCACTTATACATAGCAGGACTCTTCCTGTGCTCCAAAATAGATATCTGTGTGTTCTTCCTGTAGGGCACTCTGTCCTCCCCAAACGCATTATTCCGCCTCCATTCAGGACTGTAGTTTGGCATCATCCTGACACCCCTCATATTAGTAGAAACTTGCCTGACTTCCATTTCAGGCTATCGGGATGCTTCATAATTTTAAATGAAGCACACGTCCATGCTCTGCTTCATAAGTCCTCTATGGGACATTTGTTCTTCTTTCCCCAGATTATCATCTTCCTCATTATTCACTTAAGGAAGGATACCAGATTCAGCAAAATCAGAACATTCTACTTTTGAAAGAACACTGGCTGCAATCCTCTGTTTGATCTCCCCTTTCTCTATTTGATCTTTGTCAGGCATTTTCTCTCTCTAGTATCATCCTCCACCTCTGGAGTATTTACCAGGGACAGGTGATGGGTCTGTCCAGGTTTCTTATGGAGGCCTCTTCATTGCTTTTAGCGATAAGATTTTCACATCGTTTTGGGTTCACTAATTCATGATTTACTTCTGCATAAGGTTCCTTTCGACAGATAAACTGCATTTTAAACTTTGGTAGATAAGCATGCCCCTTGTGTAGACATAAACATACCAGACCACAACCTTTCTGTAGATCTTCCTTCCTATAATAATACAAGTTCTTCCTGTCCAAAAACTTCCATGAGTGCAATCTCTGTGCATTGTTACCTAATGTAACCCCAACTCTGTTAAGAATCTCTTCTTTCAGATCATCATAGTTTGCTGTCTTTTCTTCATCCAAAACAACAGAGGCTTTTTGAGCTTTACCACATAAGTAGGGCGCAAGGATTGTGGCCCAGTGCTTGTTAGACCAAACTTTGATGGTTGCAATGCTCTCAAAGTTCAGGAGGTATGTTTCAACATCATCCTTATTTGTTATTTCCCATAGGATTAGGATTCAAACTTCCACTTGAATCTGAAACCACAGTATTATTTGCAGACCTCTAACCTGCCAAATCTTCTCTCTGACTTGCAATGGTCTTTCACTGAATTATTGTGGTAGCCTGGAATTTATTTAATTACTCCTATTGGTTATTAGTTGCTTGATGTGCCGCTGTGGCCTTTAATGCCTCCCCCATGCTGAGATGTGGACTGTCTTTAGCTTCAAGTCCAAGGACTTCAACTCTGACACCAGTTATGGTAGAGTGGCCTTTGGTGACTGGTTTCTCCAATAAATAAACATATATAAGCAGCAGAGAGACAGAATTTTTTAAAATACCTTTTAAAAATCTACCCAAAATTTAAGGCAGGTTACATGTCAATCAGTTAGGTTTGGGGGTCCAATACTTCAAAAAAAATCATAAAATAAAAATCCACTTAAACATACTAGCTCATTGCAGGAACACCCTAGCTAGCTCTTAAGTCACTTCTCGGCCCGCAAGTAAAAAAACTGCTCTCTTTAAGCAGTCCATTCTCCTTATAAAACATTTTACTTTGAACAATTTATAAATCTTTCAAGTCTATCTTTCTCAGACCACAGTATATTTTTCAATAAGACAGGTAAGGCACTAACCCACCCTTCTCTCCATATGCCCCACCCCACGGACTAACTTAGAGCCCAATTCAATTGAGCAATCGTAAGTTACTGGAGCCTGTAAGTGAGGCTGTAAATGAATTTGCTATTTAATTGGTGTCTTTTTGCGTTAAAATCACAAATTGCTATTCAATTGCTACAATTCCCCAAGCCTGCAAATGTTTTCACACCCATAAATGGCAAATGTAGGTGAAAATCCTAGAGAGGACAAGCAAGGGGACGGTCTCATTTTCTGTTTTGAAACGGGCGGTTACGGCCTTGCTTAATTGATCATGTTCCAGCCCTGAACTGCTATGTACAAGTGCATAGTTTACGGTTTCAGCTTTCGGCCTGTTATTTGCGGGCTTGTTCAATTGAAGAGCCCCGTAATTGTAGCAGAGTTCAAGCCTGAAGCACGCCCGCACACATACGGCCTGTATACTGCGAGATGCGGGCTTCTAATTGAATCGGGCTCTTATTCCACAATCATTATCCAGGATGGGTGCCTCTTTTCTCCAAATGCATGTGACGCAATCTCCTGCAAATGCTGGTGTAGCAGCAATTCAACGTTCTCGCTGACCCGTTCCTGGTGAAGGAATCTTTACAAAACAGTCTTCAAGTAGTTTGTGTCGGTTATACTTTAAATACAGTTGCAGTTATCCTTGTGGCAGCTCCTTTGCAAATTCTTTCTTTTTCTGCAGGTTGCAGTAAAAATTTACCTTTTATTTCAAAAGTTACAGTTCATGCAGACAGACTTTCTTTCTGTGTCCCTCTTGAAAACAGCTTACACCTCGTGAGTCTGTAGTGTTACTCTCTCAACTCTGTCAGGCTGCAGACTCCAAAAACCGCATACACTTTTTTCTCTGTGTCTTTATCTCTCTGCTGTCTTACTATCTTACTATCAGGTTCCTGCATTCAACAGGGGTAAACACTGTTCTTCTCTGTAAATCCTGCAGCTTCAGTAATCAGCAATTCCTTATGCAGCAAAACAGCTTTCCAAAAACAGCATACACCTTGTAAAGTGTGTCTTTTCTGAGCAAACATCAACTCAGGCTCCCCACAGCCTGCATACTCTGCTAGGCTACAGTGCCTAATTGGAAACCCCACCTATTTCTCCACAGGTGTTTCTGATTACAGCTCCAAGAGTTAACTCTTATCACTCCTACAGAGAAATCCTGAAAGTTCTGCAGCTCACCCAACTGTTACAATATACAGTATATGCCCACCATTTATTAGATGATACTAGCTCCTCAAACTATCCACTACACAAGCTAAGGAACCGACCCCACGCTGATGAGAGGTAGTAACCTTGCAACAGCTGTACATGGGTGGGATTCCTAGCTTGTGTATAATCCAACCATAGCTTTGTTCAAAGTTGTTTGATACAGCGAGCATATGCTTGAGGGAAGCCATGTTTGATATGGTTATGGATTGCAAGAGCAAAGCCTTTGCGGACACAATTGGATGTCCCTGACAATTTTCCCAGAATTGAGTTTAATAACTGTATTTCTCAGAATTCTGGGCATGAAACAAGTTTTTTTAACTTGTTTTAGACATTCAACTGTGAAGACAAATGTACTATTTATTTACTATATATATATATATATATATATATATATATATATATATATATATATATATGTATATATACATGTATATATATATATATATATATACATACATAAAAAATATATATAAATAAAGATATAAATATATATATATATATATATATATATATATATATACATATATATATATATATAGTCACATCGTAATTGGGGTTGAAAAAAGAGTTTTAAGATCTCCTCTGATATGCAGTATTCAGATTAATTATTAATTGTTAATTGATCCAAAGGAAGGCAAGCAGAAAAGAAACCCAAGTGTAACTTGCCAATTGTTTCAAAAGGGAAAAAATATAATTCCTTCCTGACCCCAGATACTGGCGATTGGACTCCTCCCTGGATCAATACTCCCTCTCTAATTAACCAGGATAACCCTGAATGCCCTTTTCCTTAAAACATATGTCCAATCCCTTGTTAAAGTTATCTATTTTCTTTCTTTAAGGTGAAATATTTTTACTTCTAACCTATATATTTACAGTATATAAGGTAATCATATCCCTCTTAGACTCCTTTTTTCTAGAGCAAATCATTTTAATTTCTTCATAACTTAGCCCTTCCATTCCCCTTATAAGTTTTGTTGCCATTCTCTGTACTTTTTCCAGTTGTGGGGCCCAAAATTGTACTCCATATTTCAAATGAGGGCATCCTAGTGATTAGTATAGTGGCAGAATGATATTTGCTTCCCTGGCTTCTATAACCTTCCTAATACATGCTAATATTTGATGTGCCTTTGCAGCTGCTGCTTGGCATTGAACATTGTTACCTAGGTGGTTGCCCACAAGCACTCCTAAATTCCCTTTCAATATCTGATACCCCGAGATTTAATTCATTAACGTTATAAATTGCATGGCTATTTTTCATTCCTAAATGCATACCTTTACATATATTTCATATTAAATCTCATCTGCCATTTTGTCACCCATTTCTCTAATTTATGCAAATCCCTTTGGAGGAAAATATTTAATTACCTTGCACAACTTTGTGTAATAAGCAAAAATGGAGACAATACTTTCCAGTCCAACAACTAAGTCATTAATGAATATGTTAAAATGGAGAACACCTAATCCTGAACCGAGAGGAACCCCACTTACCACATTAATCCAATCTTAGTATGTTCCATTTACAACATCCCGTTGCTTCCTGTCTTTTAGCCAATTCCTGCATACCTTAGTTTGCACAATAGTATTCCATGTGGTACTGTATCCAAAGCCTTTGCAAAATCCAAAAAGACTACATCCACTGAGTTGCCTTGATCCTCATAGAAACTAATTTGATTTGTTTGACATGACCTATCTCTCATAAATCCATGTTGACCACGACTCATAATCATGTTCAAATATACATATTCTTGTATATTATCCCTTATTAACCCTTCTAAAAGCTTTCCCACTACAGAAGTGAGGCTCACTGGTCTATATTTCCTCAGATTTGTTCTTGCTCCCTTCTTAAATATAGGTATCACATCTTGAAATCTTGAAAAAATATATATAATGGTTTGGCTTCATCAGGAGCTTTATTAAAAAAAAATTAATGATAGGGTTTCATTTATTTAATAACTGATTATCAATAAAATACAATGTAACATTTAAAAATGTAAACTTAAGTGTCTCCAACAATATCAGGTGCCCAGGGGACTATTGTCTTCAATATTGATTTTCATAAATAAACTAAATAAATAATTGAAATCCCATTGTATGAACACTAACAAAGGTTCTTTAAATTTAAAAATTTCATTTCAAAATATTGAGTTTTTTATCATTGCAGTATTAATGTACTTTTTCTTACCAGCTGGTAAAACAGAATATTAAAATATGTGAAAATTACTGTAATTGTCATTATGGCTCATATTTTGAAGGTTGAAATAATACCTGCCATTTTAAGCATTGACATAACTGCAGCTGTACTAAAAAAGATAAAAGCTTTTAGTGAAAAGATTTCCCTGTTGAATTAATTTTCTTCTGTATGAAGTGATAGAGTATTCACATATGTAGACATTGAGTGGATATAGTTTTTTTGATCACTTCTTCACTTTCTGCTAAAGAAATGTATTTAAAATAATGCGCAAAATGTACAAGAAAAAACTCACCAGGTGCAGCGACATTTTACAAAATGAATATATGTTGGCAAAAAAATTTAAACACACTTAGAACCTGTTATGATTTAGTTTTTAGAATAATATATTTGGATTAATAGAGATAACAGGAGAAACTGCCTGTATTACTGGTATTTCATTATTTATTTATTTTTACACTTTCAGTTATTCTTTACAACAATGCAAGTTACTGCTCCAGCCTAAATCTTACTGGCATTGTTATGGATAAGGATCAGTACAAAATGCATAAATGTATTCGTGCACCTACTTATATATCTTATCTTTGCAGTATTATCGTATAACCAAGTTTTACTAATAAATGCTGAATCATTGGGAGACTCTAAAATGGAGGATTTGACACTCCCCTTTTCTGTAAGATGGAGACAGCACTACTTCCGGTCTGTTAAGGATGACGGGTCTTAATACACACCCTGAGCACGAGGAGGAGAACGCCATCTTGTCTTTGTCTTCTATTTCTTACCAATGAGAGTAAGACCCATCCTCTTGTGGGATGGGTCTTGGAGACTCCTTAATGTTTTAACCCAATGTCTGATCGTAACTTTGTAGAAGCAGACTTCTCAGAACCAATGAATTACTGAATAAACCTGATGTTTTACTTAATGTAACTTTTTATCTGATTACTAAAAACTATATAAATGAGGACTGACTTAATAAAGACAGTACTGAGAAACTTTATACCAGAACTCAGTGTCGGTGTATTATTTCTCTACAGTGTGCACACTATATAAATACTCTTAATTTGGACAGGGACAGATATCTCCTGGTAAATAATTTGATATTTACTCTAACAAATGGCACCCCAGATGGGACTTGGGGTTTAATCGACACTACAGCGGACGACAAGAGTGCGGACAGACTTCATGAGAACAGGCGGAGCCTGATCACCTCCGGTACACGGTAAGGACATGATTAGTACCTTATCCGTGTAGACCTGTTCTTGGAATTCTGCCCGTTGTCTAGCTCTGTTGTAAGTGACGATTACAAAAGTACAGGTGATATTTTGCCTCAAGTCCATTAAGAACCCTGTACAAAATAGTGATATCTGTCGCCTGTGTATGTCTGTTGGAGCGCATGTCTGTCGGTATTGTGAATTTGAATTCTTTAGACATATGGTTCAGGACCCACACACATGTGTGTTTTTGACTGTCTGGAAGACGTTTGATTTGTACCCAGTGACGTGCAAATACATAAAACCAGAGGTCACAAATACGAACTTGCATATGTGTGCCCTGGGGAAATAGATATTTGTTTCCCTGGGAAATGTCTATGCATGTTGGATAAGACGATATCCCTTGAGGGTCATGATGTTCGGGCCGGTAGTAGCTTGAAAACTTTAAGGGACGTCTGTCATTCACTACGGGTGGTTACGTGTGTGTGTCATATATGCGCATGGTCTTGAAATCATATGTCTTTTGAATCTGAAGTTTTCTGCAGAAAAGGTTTGATGATTATAACGTTATATGCTATGTCATTGCTGGTTGTGATGCATGTTTTGATGAAAAATACAGCTTAATACTTTTCCCCCTGGCGCCACTATTTACCTCTCTCCCTCAAAGTGCTGGAGCTGAGACACTGCTCTGTGTGTTTTTGACCTTCAGGTCACACAGCTGCAGTGAGATTCAGAGAGAAATCCCTCACTCCCCCCCCCCCTGCCAGTTTCATTTAACTCATTCAAAGAATGTGTCCTGGTTGAAACAACTATTTCTATACCAAATATTTAAAGTTGTATAAACTACAGGGGGAGATTGATTTAAGAAGTAAATAGTACAGGATATAAATGTAATACAACTATGTTCTGTTGATTCATATGTATCTGTCCACTATCTTTGTTTCTATCAGCTCCCAGTGGTTAAGTGGTTAAAAAAAGGTCGACCAAATTAAGATCTCTCTCTCTCTCTCTCTCTCTCTCTCTCTCTCTCTCTCTCTCTCTCTCTCTCTCTTATATATATATATATTACTACCCCGTTAAACACTTGCTGCTAGATACGTGTTTATTTCACATAAATATGGGACAGAATCAGGTGAAATTGTCTGAGGGCATGTTAGCTCGTGACATAGTTAAAAACAGGAGTGGCGAAGCCGCGATCAACCGATGTACAAAAATGTTTAAGATCTGTGGTATTACCAGTGTCGTAGGAGGGCATTTGAAGGCAGAAGAGTGGCGTAAAGTGTTGAGAGATAATAAAGGACAGTTACAAGATTGTGGTTTATTGCCTAGTGCAGAGATGTGGTACAAAGTGGCTAGAGCAATTACACAGGAAGGGTGGATAGAAAAGGAAATTGAATTAAAAGGAAGGAAAATGTATGTGTATCATGCTCCGTGTGAAGTTGTCAGTCCTCTGAACTCACCTGAACAAAGAGATTCCATAAAATCACAGTCCAAAGATGGCGCTCACACACACACGAAGGAGGAGCTGCACTCACCCCTGAATACTGCCCAACATAACGTGATGTCACACGTCACACCATCTGTCCAAAGGGCTCCGCCCCTTACTCCCACTGCACCAGAAACACATCCCACTTGCTTGTATCCAGTATTGACTTCAAACGGAACACTGTATTCTCCATACCCGATATTTCCATCTGTTGAGGTACCAATTATAACGGAACATCCATCAGCCAGTACTGACACCCATAGTGTGCACAGTTCACATACCTCGACAAAGAGTCTGTTTAAAAAATTGCCGAATCAGACCACAACACTGGAAACACAAGCTCTGCCTATCAATCACCCACAAGATAGCTCAGACGAATCCAGTGACGATGTAAGGGGAGGAGAGAGTGTCGTAGAGTGGACAAATAGAAAGTCTGATTCAAAAGTGAAATCCAAGAGGAGGAACAAGAAAAGGGGAAGTCTAATGTACGTTGCATTTACCCCAACACAAGCTACATCTCTTATTAATACATTACCAGATCCTGAAAAACAACCTATGCCTTTTTATAGGAAGATTGTACAAATTCAAAAGACATACTCAGCAGCTTGGGAGGATCTCATCAGCTTATGTGAGATTAAAGCAGGAGATTCATACTGGCCTATCATGCGGAATGCCATAGATCCTTATGATACACACTGTTCAAAACATGACTTTACATCAGGCATACAATTCTGCGACCTGTTAAAATACTGGGCCAAAGATAAACTCGCAGATCAAGCTGTCAGCTTACAAGATATCAAACAAGACAGAGACGAATCTGTAGAAAAATACCATGCACGACTCACACAAGTGTTTACAGATCTTGGCTTCAGTCCACATAATAAAACACATACGCAGATGTTAAGTACAGCCTTCGTGCTGGGATTACATGAGACAATTCAGAAGGGCCTATTGACGTCTAGACCAGAATATAGAGTGTTACCTTTAGATACCTTACTGTTGGTTGCTAAAGGGCTGGAGACAGCAGCGGTTAAACAACCTGTATCATCAGCATCCAAAAAGACGGCTGTACTTATGGTGAATTCTGAACAATCACCACGGAAAGAAACAAGACAGTGTTATAATTGTGGAAAAATAGGACACCTTAGCAAGAATTGCAAGGCGCCCAGGAAGACAAGACCTAGACAGCAGACAGATGATAACAATGCAGCGCCTGTGCTTCAAGCTACAGCATAGGACGGGGGTGAGCCTGTGTCAGTGTCCCCTATTCTGGCAGTTTCTTCAGGGGATGGCGAGGTAGGACCACAAGCTATTGTGACACTACCAATAGAGGGGACGCCCACAACCTTTCTCATAGACACAGGTGCAGCCAGAAGCGTTCTAAGAACACAAGATCTGCCCGATATATCTTACCTGTCTGACATTGATGTCGCTTGTGTAGGAGTAGATGGTGTCCCCATCTCCAATCACTTAACCCAACCTATGCAAATAGGCCCATTTCCAGATCTACTTGCAAGATTTGTAGTATCCTCTACTTGCCCTATAAATCTGTTAGGTGCAGACGTGCTTTCCCGACTACAAGCATCCATCTCATTCACTCCAGATGGAACTGTACAAGTGTCTACACTTCTACAAGTCACTGACACGTCAGCCCTTTGCTCACTGCCCATATTACTACACATAGATGTCAATAGCATCTGTAATACAGGGCCAGATGATATCTTGGACAAGATTCCAGCAACACTCTGGTCACAAGGACCGGAAGATATCGGACACCTAAGGGTGCCACCAGTCACAGTAAGACTAAAACCTGGAGTAGAGCTACCACGCAAGCCACAGTATCCTCTGAAGCCAGCACAAATAGATGCAATCTCTCAGCAGATAGAAAAATTGGTGCAGCAAGGGGCGTTGATCCCATGCACGTCACCTTGCAACACGCCCCTCTTTCCAGTAAAGAAGAAATCTAAAAAGGGAGAACCAGTAAAATATCGTATGGTACAGGATTTGCGAGCAGTCAATGAAGCAACCATATTAGACACTCCTATAGTGCCTAATCCAAACACTCTCCTCTCTGGAATACCTCCAGCAGCTGCATACTTTACCGTAGTGGATCTGGCAAATGCTTTCTTCAGTATCCCCCTCGACCCTTCTTGCCAGTATCTGTTTGCTTTCACACATGATCATAATCAATACAAATGGACTGTAATGCCTCAAGGAGCACAGAATTCGCCCAGCCAGTTTGCCAAGGCTATGAGCCATGTCCTAGACTCCTGGCAACAAGCGAATCCTGACATTGTATTGCTGCAGTACGTTGATGATCTCTTATTGTGTGCAGAAGACCTTCCCACAGCTACAAGGACATCAGAAAGCCTACTGAGACACTTGGCAGAACAAGGATGTAAAGTATCCAGAGACAAACTACAGTGGTGTAAGCAGACAGTCATATTTTTGGGACACTGCCTGTCAAAAGGTGTGCGTCATCTCACACGCGCCCGTGTGCAAGCAATAGAAGACATGTCAGTCCCTGAAGGACATAGACCCCTGCATGCTTTCCTAGGTCTAATATCTTACTGCAGAGCATGGATCCCAGAAGCATCTCTTCTAATGCAACCCTTGTATGATGTATTAAAGACTGAGCCATATGAGATGACACAGACAGCCCTGGATAATTTCTACACCCTGAAGAAAGCTATCTCATCAGCACCAGCACTAGGATTACCAAACTATGATCTCCCATTCAAACTCTTTGTATCAGAAAGAGAAGGACATGCAATGGGAGTCTTGACACAGTCCCATGGAAACAGACAACGACCTATCGGCTATTTCTCATGTCAATTAGATGCCGTGGCAAGAGGAGGACCGTCTTGCCTCAGAGCAGCACTGGCAGCACATGCCTTACTGGACAAAACAAATGACATGGTCCTTGGCTATCCTCTGACAGTTCTTGCACCACATGACATTGCAGCCATCATACAGCAGACACAACCCAAGCACATGACTACAGCCAGACACCTCCGTCTGCAATGTTCCCTCCTTCTACCAGACAATGTTACCTTACAGAGATGTTATGTTCTCAATCCAGCCACTCTCTTACCATTTCCAGAGGGGGGAGATGAGGAAGATGGATACTTTTGGTATAGCCTGATTTTGAACCCAAACTCAGGAATAACCAATTTATATGTAAAAAGACGTCTACTGGAAGGTGATGGAAACGGCCAGACGCTCACAGATGAGACACAAGACCCTTTATATTGCACACTGTGGAATAAACAATCTCCAGGCCGAGATTTCCAATATGAAACAAGCCTCACTAAATTGAAACAGGTCACCTTAACACTAAAGACATTGTACAACAATGCAGCAGGTGATAGTGCATTTACGGTGGAGCTCCCACAAGAAGCAGAAGCGCTCTACAAGCATTGGGATACAGAAATTCCACATGTTGCAGTATCCAAGTTCGCACCGGATGGATGGAAGACATTGGGAGCTGCATTAAAATGGTGGGAATCTGCGGAGGAAGAGGAGTTGGAAGAGGAAGGAGTGGGAAAGAAGAATCTCCACTGGCTAGCAGACAGCACTCCCAGTATACAAGCCAGAAACCCATATGCAGTCCCAGGACTCACAAATCCACCCCATGACTGCCTTCAACAAATGGAAATGGAGACCTCACACCTTGCGAATGTAAAAGACCTTGCCCTGACAGACCCAAACATCACTCTGTATGTGGATGGATCAAGGTATGCTGACGAGAATGGAAAATATCACACAGGATATGCTGTGACTACCGAAAAAGACGTGATACAAGCCTTCTCACTACCTCCCTCCATGTCAGCACAAGAAGCAGAGTTGATTGCATTGACCAAGGCCTGTGAGGTTGCGACAGGAGTCCGAGCCAACATCTATACAGACTCAAGATATGCTCTAGGAGTGACTCAAGACTTTGGAATAATCTGGAGAGCTAGAGGATTCATGACAGCCGCAGGTACTCCAGTGAAGCATGACAAAGCCATCCGTGAACTACTAGATGCTTTAGCACTACCGAAGGAAGTAGCCATACTGAAAGTGAAGGCACATGGGAAGCTAAATTCAGACGAAGCACGAGGAAACCATCTAGCAGACCAGACGGCTAAGAAGGCAGCAATGATATCACAGGAAATAGAAAGGAGAGAGGTGGATGGAGAAATAAACATCTATACAATGCAGACTCTGCCAACAGATTTAAAACTGCTCAAAGAATTGCAAAAGACGGCAATTCCAGAAGAAGTGAACAAATGGAAAGCAAAGGGAGCATGGTTAAAAGATGGACTATATGTTGACAATCTGAGATTGTGCTTGCCAAGGAGCTTGTACCCAGCAACAGTACAATGGGCACATGGGCCAGCACACCTGTCAAAGACTCTCATGAATAACTTAATAAATAAGTATTACATGGCCCCAGGCATCACTACTCTGACAAGCACCTATTGTAAATCGTGCAGTATTTGTGCCAAATGCAACATAGGCCGCACCGAGAAACCACCACAGAGACACTTGGCAAAAACATTGTATCCATTCCAGAGGATACAAATTGACCACATACAGATGCCAAAGAGTGGTCGGTATGAATATGCGTTAGTCATTGTGGACATGTTCTCAGGATGGCCAGAGGCCTACCCAGTCACAAACATGACAGCAAAAACAACTGTGAAACGTCTATTAACAGAGGTCATTTGCAGATATGGGGTCCCTGAAGTGATAGAGAGTGACCAGGGACCAGCTTTTACAGCAGTATTGGCCAAAGAAATATGGACAGCCCTAGGAGTCACCCTCTCCTTTCATACGCCTTACCATCCTCAAAGTAGTGGGAAGGTGGAACGTATGAATGGTACCTTGAAATCTAGGATGTTGAAAATGTCACAAGAAACTGGTATGCCATGGCCTGAAAGTCTCCCCATAGCCTTGTTCAGTGTCAGGTATACCCCTAGAGGGAAACATGCATTGTCTCCCCATGAAATCCTGTTTGGGTCTGCTCCTAGACTAGGGTGCTACTTTCCTCAGCAATTGCAACTTAAATCTGATGTACTTGTTGACTATGTAATTGCATTGTCCACCGCATTGACTAAAATCCATGCACAAGTGTTCTCTTCTATTCCAGATTCGGAAGTAATCACTGGTACTCATCAACTACTCCCTGGAGATGGGGTCCTAGTTAAGAAATTTGTGAGGAAAACCCCTTTGGAACCCAGATACGAAGGCCCATTCCAAGTACTACTGATCACAGCTACATCAGTAAAGCTGGAAGGGAAAACTACTTGGGTCCACGCATCCCATTGCAAAAAGGTTCCTCCCCCTGATGATCAGGAACCAACACAATGAGTACACTTCAGTGGTTCGTCTTGTCTCTCATGACAATTTCAAATATTGCTCAACAGGTAACCATTACAAAAGGTAAAGATGGTATTACATTTTGGTATAATTCTCGTAATACACATGTTGCCACATACACCTTTGACTTTTGCGACATCGTTTCTTGCCCTCCAATCCCTGAACAATGTGATATATACAAGAGAGATATATACATATGTCTCATTGATGAAACTGTTGGAAAACGCTGTGAAACATGGCAGGCAGTGGGATGGGGCACTGGAACACTTTGGGGGTACAGACCTCAAAGCGCCGCAGATAAGAAAGATGACCAAGGTAGATCCCTCCTCGACCGAATGACTCTAATAAAGACTGGTCGATGTCTGAATAGTGGGGTATCTGGTTCTGATATGCAACTGACTCTGACCATACAAAACCCTTGTCCCATGGATGCTGACACATATATACTGAGGTCTTGGGCTAGAGGACAAGGTGTTAAGATAATGGGCGAGTTTAAGATAGCAGATTTATATAAGCACCCAGATTTACCTCTGGCATTACAGACATTGAAGCCAGGGCCCCAGATCATTGGAACAATGACTGCTGCTGGAGACCCAACCTATGAGGACACGTTGGCTACTGAGACTGGATTCTCAGACCTTAATGTATGGTTGGAATGGATGAAATACAATGTACAGGAAAGTAATAAGACCAATTGTTATGTGTGTGGCCATGCTAGGCCTCACTTAGGCACTGTTCCATTTGTTATACCTTTGAAGGAAGAGACATGTTTTCTAAAATTGTTCAAAACATATAGTCATACGGATGAGTGTGAACAATGGAGGAAAACGTACCCTGTGATGACTGGTAATCCCCACCCAGGGAAAGGTATAACTATATACCCTGGAAATTATACATGTTACAGGAGAAACATTTCTCAGGGGTTCAACCTGCAGAAGTTCCCAAGTGGGTTTTGTCACAAATATAGAGATGGGTCATCTACACTGTTAATCAATCAGACCCGATCTTTGGGGGACATATATTGGTTGTGTGGAGATATGAAACTCAGGGTAAGACTGTCAGGAGTATGGCGTGGGGAATGTACCTTGGCTAAAGCCATAATGCCGTTACACATTGTTCCAACCTACTATGGTGATCCAGATGGTATTCCTCAGACACAGTTCAGAAGGAAGAGACATACATCATCATCTGAGCCTAGAGAAAGTTTTGACTCCCATGTGTACATAGATTCTATTGGAGTCCCAAGGGGGGTGCCCAATGAATTTAAAGCCCGTAACCAAGTAGCAGCAGGATTCGAGTCATTGATACCCATGATTGGAGTAAATAAGAACGTTGCCTGGATCAATTATATTTACTATAATCAGCAACGATTTGTTAACTACACTAAGGATGCCTTAAAAGGCATTGCAGAACAGTTAGAGGCTACATCACACATGGCCTTCCAGAATCGCATGGCATTAGACATGATCCTTGCAGAAAAAGGTGGAGTATGTAAAATGCTTCCTGACACTAGCACATGTTGTACATACATCCCTGATAACACAGGTCCAAATGGTAAGATCACACTGGCAATCCAGAAATTGGCTAATCTTGGTCAAGAATTAAAAGAAAATTCTGGCACTATAGACTATTGGGAATCATGGTTTGGTTGGATGAATGGTTGGCAGAAAGTGTTATTGCAGATAGGGATGGCTATCTTTATTGTCATAATTTTGTTAGCCTTCCTCTTATGTTGCATTATCCCCTGTATACGCAACTACCTTCAGAAAGCTATGGACAAGGCTTCTCCCACCTTTATCCACCAAGATTTAGACATAGATCTACATGGGCAAAATGATGATTGTAAGACATCCCGTCTTCTGTTGCAGACTGTAACTGGCTCTAAGGAGAGTGTTTTCTGAGCTGAGCTACACTATATCTGAGTACTATGGTCCCTCTCCAAGCTTAGCTACACTATTAGATATTAGAGGCTTGTTAGGTCTTCCCCATGCCACATAGGTCATAGGGTAGGTGTGACGTCAGGTCATGGCAAGCCCGATCGAACGAAGATATGAACCTATGACTTACACACATGCATGCTTTCAACATCCGGAAATAGAAGACACAAAGAATAGTGCTCCGGAAGGACCATAGTTGAGACATATATCTATTATAACAAGATATTTAGTTTTAGACACCCGATATAAGAATAGGGTGTTATACTTATAATCAGTAAGGTTTACTAATAGCTGTGAGTGTGACGAATATATTATGTCATTTTAGGGGGGACTGTTATGGATAAGGATCAGTACAAAATGCATAAATGTATTCGTGCACCTACTTATATATCTTATCTTTGCAGTATTATCGTATAACCAAGTTTTACTAATAAATGCTGAATCATTGGGAGACTCTAAAATGGAGGATTTGACACTCCCCTTTTCTGTAAGATGGAGACAGCACTACTTCCGGTCTGTTAAGGATGACGGGTCTTAATACACACCCTGAGCACGAGGAGGAGAACGCCATCTTGTCTTTGTCTTCTATTTCTTACCAATGAGAGTAAGACCCATCCTCTTGTGGGATGGGTCTTGGAGACTCCTTAATGTTTTAACCCAATGTCTGATCGTAACTTTGTAGAAGCAGACTTCTCAGAACCAATGAATTACTGAATAAACCTGATGTTTTACTTAATGTAACTTTTTATCTGATTACTAAAAACTATATAAATGAGGACTGACTTAATAAAGACAGTACTGAGAAACTTTATACCAGAACTCAGTGTCGGTGTATTATTTCTCTACAGTGTGCACACTATATAAATACTCTTAATTTGGACAGGGACAGATATCTCCTGGTAAATAATTTGATATTTACTCTAACAGCATCAAGGGAATAATATTTAAATTAGATGGTCACATTCTCTACAGACAATTGAAAAACTCTACTACATTGCTGTGACCTCACTTGTAATGATGTGCCTTGGATGCAAGAGAAGTTGATCTTCAGCCATATTTGGAGGGGTAATTTAAATATAAGGGAGGTAGGATTATGTTAATTCAGAAGACAGCAATGGCATTCTTACGATCATGTAAAAAGGCTACAGGTCTGTATGGCAGTGTTATCAGAGATAAACTTGTCTCTGTGTTACAAAAAGGTTTATCATTTGTCCCCACATCAAGGCCTTATACCTTTCTGCATATAAAAGATCTTAATCTCTTTGCAAGGAAATTGGCTTTACATACATTTTATAAACTTAAACAGGAGAGGGAACTACTACATTTAGGGGTTGAAAATGAAGATATAGAAGCAAGTGAAAAAAATAAAATCTGGAAAAACAGAAGTTCCTTTACTCCTGTCTTAAAAGACTATGCTAACATCTGGGTCTTCCTTCAACAAGCCACTTTAGCAATTGAAAAGATAAACTTTCAAAAAATACCCAAAATGTATAATTTAACAAGAAGTGAACATCAAGCTTTAACTGAATTGAAAGAGTGCAAAGATATACAGATAAAATCTGCAGATAAAGGTGGCAACATTGTTGTAATGGACAATATAGAGTATAATCTAATGTGCAATAAAATTGTAAGTGATAAATACACTTATGAAATCATTGAAAATAATCCAACTCAAGAATACAAAAAGTCACTGAAATGCATTTTAGATCAAGCCAAAATTGAAGGCCTGATTGATGACCAAACACATCAGTATCTCTTTTCAAAACACCCTACTATTTCCACTTTTTATACTTTGCCAAAAATTCATAAGAAAAAGATCCCCATTCCGGGAAGGCCTATTGTGTCAGGAACTGACAATCTATCACATAATCCTAGCCTTTTTTTAGATTACCATCTTAAAAATATGGTTGAAACTCTACTATCATTTGTAAAAGATACAAATTATATCTTAAAACAACTTGAGGATCTCACTATACCTATTGATTCATTTCTGGCAACTGTTGATAGAAGCCCTATACAGCTGTATACCCCATAAGGAGGGGATTGAAGCAAAAAAGTTATTTCTACAAAGTAAAGGCATAAACTTTCAAAAATGTAATGAATTTCTTCTAGCTTTACTAGAATATGTCCTTAAACATAATTGCTTTACCTATAACGGTAAATGGTACCACCAAGTTAAAGGAACAGCCATGGGCACCCCATGCTCCCCAAGTTATGCCAACTTACTGGTGGGGTGGTGGGAAGAAAACCTGGTCTTTAATGAATCCCTTTCTGAATACACTGACCTGATAGTAGTATGGAGGCACTACATAGATGATATACTGCTAGTTTGGACAGGTACAAAAAGCAAGTTTGATGAATTTATGGTGAAGCTTAACACCAATTCACTAGGCCTCAGATTCACACATGAGATCAATGACTCTAAAATCAAATTTCTTGACTTAATCATCAAAAAAGATGAAAGTGGCAAAATATCCACCACCACCTATAGAAAGGATACTGCCACTAATACATTATTGAGGTGGGAAAGTCAACATTTTGAACCTCTTAAAAGAGGAATACCAAAAGGTCAATACCTTTGTATTAGAAGAAATTGCAGTATGGACGAAGAGTTCAAAATAGAGGCAGATAAACTGAGACAAAGATTCAAAGAAAGAGGTTTTTCTAAGAATTGTCTTAAAACAGCATTTAACTATGCTTGGAATTGTAATAGAACAGATCTGCTACATGGGAAAAACCGTCCTCAAAACATCTTACAAAATTCTAATCCCATCCGCTGCATCATGACCTTTGGATATGATTCCCAAATTGTGAAAGAGTCACTTGCAAAACATTGGCACCTCTTAAAAGGGGATGAAGATCTCACAGATGTAGTTACAACTGATATCTCAGTCACATACCGCAGAGGCAAAAACCTAAAAGACACTTTGGTACATAGTACCTTTAAAGAAAAAAGACAGAACACTATGTGGCTTAAACCTCCATCAGGTTGTTTTAGATGTGGCAGATGTAAATATTGTAGTTACATCATACCCACAAAAATCTTTGAGCACCCAACAACAAATATCAAATTTGAGATCAGAGACTTTTTTAACTGCTGTTCCACAGGTGTAGTTTATGTAGCAGTATGCATTTGTAAGAAGATCTATGTTGGAAAAACCAGCCGCCAACTACGCCGTAGGATAGGGGAACATATATTAAGCATAAAGCATATGCTTGATACCCCTATTGCCCGTCACGTCAGGCATTATCATAAAAATCAAAGTAAAGTTTTATCTTTTTTTGCCATTTATAAAATCATCATGAATCAAAGACAGGGCGACATTGACCGTAAACTTCTTCAATGTGAAGCCCGCTGGATCTACAAATTGAAGGCTCTCTCTCCTCATGGCCTTAATGAGGGTTTTAACTTTACGGCCTTCATTTGAAATTTTGGTTAGTTTCTTAATTGGTATTTATTTGACAAAGAAACACTCAAGTAAAAAATTAATTTAAGTCATGACCTATATCTGATATTTTGGATACATTCTTCAATGGGACATTTTTGGCTAAAGGTACTCAAGTGAGAATCTATCTAAGTGATAGTTTTATTACTATTATATATATATTTTTTCACTATAGATTTTAGTTCTGGGGTAATCTCCACTTTTTCTATTATATTCACAACATAATAACCATGAGTCATTCATATGACCTGGCTATCCATTTGTTTTCACTTTAATATTACACAAATCACCTTGTTATAATTTCACAACACTTATTCCTCCCTATAGATGCATTTTTATTTAGTTCCATCTGACACAAATATATGTTCCTGCTTAACTAACAAGGAAATTCACTGTTGAGCCCCATTTATTTTCATTTAGTTCTTTTTTGTGTGCATACACACATGACCCTTATTTTAATGTATTTCCAGGTCCATCACTTATTATTATATCATAATTGATTACTAGCCTGCTGGTTTTGGAATAAACTATTTAGACTTTATAGCCACATAGGGCACATCACATATTATTTTTATCACTTATTAGATTCTTGGTCTATATAATGTTAGTTTTAATTTGCCAATACATATTCGATTACCTTTACTTAGGGGACTTTAGACATTAGTCTATTTAACTTACAGATATACTTAACTTATAGGTACATTACATTTTGCCCTCTTCTCTCTTATAGCCTGCATTTATAACACTTTCCAGCCTTCCCGGTTGCCATAGGATCCGCAGCACATATAAACCTCGCATAGACGCTACCTCCCTGTTTACCCTTTGAGAAAGACGTCCTCTGTGACGTCGAAAAGCGGCAGGCGTAGCCGGAGCGCCACATGTGGTCCACAGTGACACACATATAGATGTACTCTGTTCTCCGCGTCCTCTAAATGTGATCCCTAAATAAGACCCCCCACATTATCCTGCTCTACCTCAAACAAATATGCATAGCATTAAGGTTACTTTCATAGAGCTTTGACAACTTTATGCCATGTGATACAGCTGCTATCTAGTATTAAGAACATTTATACTTAGAAGCATTTAGGCCAAATTGGCAGGTATGGGGTGCATATAGGGACAGGAATATTAACACTTTATACAGACACTTATCTGTGTTAGTAGTGTTCTGGATGCCTAATAGAACATTTGCACTTTAGAATCCTCATAAATTGACAAATATAACATATGAGATATTGATTATCCTACTGACTTGGATTCTTTAGGCCACATGGATGGCATTGTTTTTAGTTTACCCTTACTATCCTTGTTTTTTATTTTTTAATTGTCGTTGTGAGGTACAAGTACCTAATAAATTGTATAAATATATGTATTTTTCGCATATTTTGCTAAATAACAAGATTGTAATATGGTAAACTAACACCAGAGTGGAAAACACTCATGGGATTTGAAAAATCCAATTTCACCCTGACAGAGATAAACTTAATTAAAAACATGTTAGTGAATAGGCTGTTGAATAATGATAAGTGGCAGAAGTTCATATTTAACATTATACAGTTAGAAGGAATGGTTACCAGCAAAGTTCCTCAGGCATCTATACTCTGGTCTCTTATGTTCGAAATGGGTATTAGTGATCATACTAATGGGCAGGGAAGATGCAGATGATGCAAAAATCTAACAGGTTTGGCATTGCAGGAGATGTAAAACAAATGCGTAATGAGGTAAAAAAAAAACTATAGGAATGGGAAAGCAGAGTCGAGCATATATTTAAAGAGACATTGAAAGTATATTTTTCTTTCAGAATCTAAAATAATAATAATGTACTGCTGTATTTTCTATCTTCAAATGATGCTATCTAAGCAGATAAAAATGTTTAACTGATCTGGTCGCCTTGCCACAATCAGCCAATTGGCAGTAATGTAGTTGTGAGACATATTTGTCTGCAAATTAAATCAGAAGTTTAAACAGGTCTTACTTACTTAATATTTGTCATGCAAAACATAATTTCAGTAATGTTTAAAGCATGATCTTTTAAATCTGTGTAAAAATAATGTCCCTTTAAGCACATATTTTACTTTTCAGTACCAGTCTATAGATCCATAAATATAATTCACAAGATTCAGATCTGGAGACACTACCTCTAAAGGAATATTAACTAATTAGAAACAATTTAAATGGAAACAACTAAAAGACAAAAAATCTAACATAACCTTCTGGACCTGAATACGTAAATAGCTTAGAGGACAGAAGGAATCTTTTAGTGTATCTTACTGCCATCAAATGTCTGTTTCTATGGCAAAGCTCCTAATCTGTGCTTGTGAATTCAATTGAATACATAGAAGGAGATCACTGCATAGTAACTGAAACATAACATGCGCTTTCTCTCATGTCGATGTTAGGGGGTAGTGATCAGCCAGCAATCATCTGGCAATTATAGCTTAGTACACCCATTATCGTATTTCAAGATAAACATCATATACACAACATCAATACATGTTTGACCTAAAAAACACTTCCCCTCTTACTACTACATCAGCCTCTGGTCATTGCTTGGGATTTGGAACAGTTGTATTGTATTTTGTCATTCTTACTCTTATCCTCTGCCTAACCCATAATAACGTATTATAACTGCAATTAATTATAAGTTGTATATCTGTCAGTGGCAGATGGGCCAGCAATGAAGGGTTTGGTATAGCTAGCCTATTAGCTGTTAAAACAAACACATTCTACAATAAAATGTAGGTTTTATTATAATACAAATCATAGGAAGACTTGTGGTCCTACACATTTTTCCACTTCTGGGTTTAAAAGCAGTACACAGGTGTTTCTGATTACAGTATATATATATATATATATATATATATATATATATATATATATATATATATATATATATATATATTTATATATATATATATATATATATATATATATATATATAACCTTTCATAGCAAAAATGTCTAAAATAATTGGAATTTCAAAATTACACAATTTTGATGTCCAATAATTTTACTCTGGCTTTTAAGGATTGAGGCTAATGTTATGATTTAGTATTTTTACATTAAAGTACCACTACAGTCCTCACACAATAGGGTTTAATTTGTTTAATTAATGATAAAATACAATAAAACTTCTGAAGTTTAAAATTTAAACTTTCAGACTTTGCATCTCTCCAACCCCTGTCAGGTGGCCAGGGGACTATTGTCTTCAATATTGATTTTCATAAATATACTAAATAAATAATTGAAATCCTATTGTATGAACACTAACAAAGGTTCTTTAAATTTTAAAATAGGTAGATTTGTACATTACCATCGGAAATAAACATTAGACCAATGAATCTGTAATAATGCAAACTAGCAGCCTTCTTGAATTGAAATTCAGCAAATTGAATAGGGCTCTATATAAGCACACAACATATTTTTTTACAGAAGTTTTTAAGTTAGTGCACTTCTATCCAAAAGCAAGGTCTTCGCTAACTAAACGCTTCTGTAAAAAAAATATGCTCTGTGCTTATATAGAGCCCTTTTCAATTGGCCGAATCGCAATTTAATAAGGTGGTATATTTGGGAAATAATATTAGACAATTTCAGTAACATGCACCTTCCTGTTATTAACTTAGTATTAAAGAGATTTCCTATTAACTTGCATATTAATGCTCATTGGGATATATTTATAGAAACATACGGTAACTATAACATTCCCACAACACTTAGGAGCAACAAAGAGGTTAGAAAGACCAATGCTCAGCTGCCCCTACCATGAAAATAGTCCCTTGTGATAATCTTGTAGATTGGCACGAAATTCTACCCAGACCACAGCTACTTCTCTCCACTTTGCCATCGCTCTCTCTCCTTTTCTCATAGATGTCTCATTCTCAGTTTCCTAGCCATCTCTATTAATAAATACAGCACAGCCTCACCCGCCATGAAAATAGTCGCTTGTCATAATCTTGCAGATTCATGCCCTTTACTGATTTGCACAAAATTCTACCTAGGCTCTAGCTGCCTCTGTCCACTGTGCCATAGCTCTCTCTCTCTCTCTCTCTCTCCTTTTCTCATAGATGTCCCTCTTTCTCATTTTCCTAGCCTTCTCCCTCCATCATGATTGGTTTTCTGTCCTTTGCATTAGTAGTTTCTCTCATTTGCTCTTAGTTGCCTTTCTACCTTTCTTCCCTTCTGTAATTTATTTTCTCCTCTACATTAAAGCGGAGGCTGTATTCATTTCCATATTCTACCGTATAGGTCAGTGACTGGTCAGCAAATACAATTTTTTAGGAAAAAAGTAAAGTTTTTAATGTTATGCATAAAGGTATTAACATAACTTTCATCCAGATAAAATGATACTTCAGTGGACAGATGTTTTGTTGCTGCCAGATATAACATGACCCAGTTGTGTTGACGGATTCTTGAAACTATGTTATCTCCAGGACATGAGAATATCAATAAACAGGTACTGAGATGGCAGATGTTCTAATTTGATTTTGGGATGATCAAACTTTGCTTTAAAATGTGTAGAGGAGGACTACAAAGGCATGTATAATGTGTAATATGTTCAATGGTTCAGCCACTAGAACAATGATACATGAGCCCAGCAGGGCTAAAAGGATGCTGATTTATTTACGAGTACTTGTGGAAAAAAAAAGCATCAGGCAAAAAAAAACGGAAGCTTGCAGTAAAGAATAAATACTTATAGAAAAAAAAATATATATATATATATATATATATATATATTATATATATTAGATTATATATATATATATATATATATATATATATATATATATATAAACAAAATATAAAATGTGTGTTTATTGGTTTTTAAAAACATCATGTTTATTTATTTAGAATACCATAAGTAAAACAATAACTATTAATAGTGGACCTTTAAGTTTCCATTGATTGCTCTCTCCAAATATTTACTTCTCTAGCTCCTTGGTTTATCCACCACTTACAACTAAATATACAAATATATTTATAGTTTTAACCTCTGCATACATACATGGTAACATTTTCTGAAAGCACCATAATATTCTATAATAAGCAAAGATGGAGTCTGAATAGTTTTGGTTCTCTTGGGGTAATATTTTCCAGTATTCCTCCATTTTTTTCTTTATTGCTCTGTTCTATTACTCATTCCTTCATTGTGTCCCAGTTTTCTTTTTCCATCTACCCTTATCATACTTTAAATCCATAGTTGAAAGTAAATACTAAACAAAAAATATAAATGTAAAGCACTACTTTCGATGTAAAAGTTTTGCAAAGTTTTATTTAGACAGCTAGAAAATATATTTATAGAAAGGTTCCCATCTGCTTGAAAAAAACATTCTATAGCACAAAAAATATAAATAAAAATAATTTATATATATAAATGCTATTATTTGCTATGGTGTATAAACATGCATTCAATGTATATAAATTAAAAAATTCAAGTTTCTGTGCAACATGGAATGGAGTTGGGATAACAAGTGAGTACAAGCAGGAAAAGTCAGAAATCACATAAATAATTGGGATGCAAAGAGATGCAAAAATATGGAAGAGAAGTTATAAAAAGGTGAAAATATGTACTCACAGATATAACAGCCGCCAGAATTTCAATACCACCCGTCGATAAGGTAATGTATGGAATGTTAGTAGGCTCGATTCCCGCTTCTCTGAATATACTATTTGTGTAAAACCAGATCTGAAATATAATGAAATGGAAAATATTTTATACCCTGTCCTAATCTGTAAAAACAAAACTGAAAACAGTTGTGTTCCTCTACTCACCTTTATGAATAGAATTACCATTAGACTTTCAGGTCCAGCTCAAAATAAAATACAAAAATAAACAGGATTGATAAAAATATCAAAATCTTAAAATAATTGAAACAGGTTTATTATTTTGTTTGCAAGGGTTTTTGGGGGGAATGTAGGGTTACATTGCACATATATCAAAATTGAAACTAAAGAAAAGTTAATATATGGTGAACTAGAAATATAATTGTGTTTATGGAAAAAGAAGAAGACATGGCCATCATGTAAAACTGGGATTTTGAACAAAAGGGATGCAAGACACAAATAACATATTAATTTAAATGAACTTGGTTTTTAATGGTACCAGTATAGCACTGCCCATGTTTTTCTATGGGCAAAAAATCATACTATGAATATGGTAGAGAGAATTATTGCTTGTTTGTGATATAATATGGTCCCTACTAAATCACTAGACTTCCTTTTTACTCAAGTCAGGTTTTCTATATATTGGCATTAGTATAGTTAAAAAATGTTTTAATTAACTAACGTATTCTCTATATTTGTAATATAAATGTACAACCAGGTTTTGTCAATGTATTATTATATTATTTGAAGTTGAAAGAAAATACTGTAAAAAACAGCCTTTACATTTCTTAAAAAACTGACATATCAAAATACATGTTTATACATATATGCCAACGCCTTGAAGGTTCTCTAAGGTCCTTAAAAAAGACAAGAGACAACTGCATACATATAACAGCACTGTATTTGCATAAATAGCTTTTGCTTTTGTTAAAAAAGAGCAAAGTTAGTATGTCTTGCTACCAAGGATAGCAAAATTAAATGTGGAATTTAGATAAAAATATTCTTTCATTCAAGACCTGCAAATTGAATAAGAAGCATGTCTACAAGTTATCCCTTAGTAGAACAGCACACATGCTTTTGGTTGCACTGGGACGATTGTAAAAGCGGACCTGTAGTACTTTGTCACACTATGACCCTTTAAAGTTGAAATAAAGACCTCTCATTCTTTTATACTTATTTTTGTGGATGATATTTCCCTACTAAACTTTAGAAAACTGTGTGATTCCATTAAAGGCTTAATAATGTATCCCTTTGCTCACCTGTACTGGCATGCAAACATACATTTTAAATGTAACATTACTTAAAGCAAGATTTGCTCACCAGTAATGCAAACATTGACAAGAGGCAGCAACTGATTTCGTAATGGTAGCAATCATATTAATTTTACTTTATCTCTTTCCCTTTAAACCATGTTACATATCATTAATTACCATTCTCTCATCCCCTATGGTGAAACTTTACCAGGGCCCTCATTCATTTACCGGCCGTAAATCGGCCGTAAGGCTGCGATTCCTTGCAGGGGTTCAGTTAACTCGTGATTCAATTATACGGCCCGCAAGGATCTCCCCTTACGGCCGGCCGCATATCTTGAAACCGGCCGTAAGCTTTGAAATCTAAAAACGCAAAAATAAATTCAAGCCTGCACTGTACAGCTTTGTAAATGCTAGGGATCATATTGGGGGACATGAGGATTAAAAGTAACCCACTCTCAAGCTTGCACATCAGCCCAAACCCGAGTTCAAATTAACTGTTTATTTTCCGGCTGCGGCATGGGCGTGTCTGAAGTGCTCCAAGCACTCTGGACCTTTTACATGTATATTTTACGTATATTAAAAATAAAATATTTTACGGATTTGAGTATAGGATAATTATGTGCTATTTTTTCTAACACCTAAAATCCCTTTATAGTCTTCTCAAAGTGCAGGATGGCTTTATTTGAGCTATTTTATGTGCTTAATTGGTGCTAGTGGGACCTCTTTCCTGCAAGTAAGCTGCGGCTCGTTTTTAGCCTTGCAGACAGGGTTCCCTGAGCAATAGAATTGCAACCAGGCTTTTCTTACGGCCGATTTCCTTGCGGCCGTTTTAGATCAAAGGCTTTCCTCCAGCGCGATCGGCCGCAAGGGATAGCAAGGCGCCGGCCGCAAGCCTGCCGGAGTCCCCGGCCGGAGGGGAATAGAATAGCCGGAAAGCTTGCGGCCGGTCCTTGCGGCCCCGCAGCGGCTGCGGCCGGTAATAGAATGAGGCCCCAGGTATATAACGATAAAACCACTAAACAACATCACCTCACCATAATTGCACAATCAATATGCATGGATTTGGACCAAATCACATGGACAAGTCTTTTCTTGTGAACTTACTTTTTTTTTTCGTTTATATTTTATATCTCAAATATGCCTTAAGCTATCTAAAAAAATCCAAAAAGGGGTGCAGATTTTATATCATGAAACAGAAGACTGAAAATGAAGTGAGAAGCTTTAATCACTTTTACAATTGATGCATATAAGATTGTTTTAAAAGCATTTTTATAGCACCCAGTTTATCCTCAGATGGTTCTAACCAATGCATGCATTGATTTTCCTAGCCTCTGTAGGTTCTGCTAGGACCACAAGTACCCAGTAAATGGCAATAAGCTATCCTTGCTATAACCAAACATTTATTTCCTTTGGTTTCTTCAGGCATTTTATTTTCAAAGAGAATATATGAAATGCATTATTGTAATGAAGACAGTATATAAGCATTTAGCAGTAGCTTGTAATGTATGGTCCTTTCAGGACCTGAAAATATATCCTATTAAGATCAGTAAATCCTGCAATGCAAGCAGAATCCTGATGACTACTGATGACTGTAAATAATCAGTTTGAGTGCCGCAAGACCCATCACTAGCTTTTAAATGCTTTTAAAATAGCACAAAAATCTGTTTACAAATCTTCTACTTGATTTTGATTGCTCTACGTCAAAGGTGGGCAAGAGGGGCCACATACATGCCTGGATTTGATGATATCCCTGCTGCACACAGGTGAGTCAAAACACTTCTAAAGTCATCCTGATTGACTTACCTGTGCACAGAAGTGAAATCTTCAATCCCAGGCACGCATGTGGCCCTCCAGCATGGCATCGGCTGTGGTGGTGTGGGGTGTCAAGGCTGGAGGCTTGATACAGCGGGGGGCCCTACATTAAGCCTAATAAACCAAAGAAGTAAGAAGATTGAACTGGGGCCCTCCTGCACCAGCAGTTTCCCCTCCACGATCTTTGTTGCTATTTACAAATGTAGGTAGAACATATGTGCTTTTGTCCAGCATTTATTTTTTCTTGGTACTTACCGCATTAATACCGCACAACTGGTAGGATGCCATAGTCACGATAACTGTTATAATCTGCCATCTTACAGAACGAATCTTGAAAAGTTCAGGTACAGATACTAAATGGGTGTTCCTTTGTTTTCTTGTCTCTGCCAAAACATCTTCTACTTCCTGTGAAACGTCACTTCTCCCAAGAAATGTACGGAATGCTGAAAAAAACAAAGTGATGATTTTTAAACACAATTAATTTAAGAACATGTTAAAGCACTTGTGCTTTGCTGATACTTCCAGAGCTCATGAGAGATATGGTTTGATATACTGTATGTACTGAACCACTCAAGCTCATGACCCGCCACTGTTCTTGGATCTTGCATACAGTCATGTTTATCTTACAATAATATGCTACACATTGCTTCATTCTCATTATGAAGAAAGTTCTATTCTGATACTTAAGCTTTTGTGTAAAGAAACTGTATTGCAGAATCTGTTTTCCTTGGATCCTTCTTTGTAAATGGAAATTTAATTTGAGATAAGCTTTATACTATTGCATGATAGCATCTATTATAATTTTTTAAACAAAAACAAAGAGGGCACAGAGTTCTTATAGGTAAGACAGTAAAATTGAATTAAAAAGAATAAAACAAGTAAAAAATGAGCACTCACAATTCAATCTGGTGTATGAGTTAGACTACACCCCACTTCTTATCATTTTTATTTAAATGTTTTATTTTATTACAATTCATTTTACTCTTTCTTCCAAGTAGTAAACCCACACAGTATTCCGCCTTCATAGATTGCCTTTCTCATTTTTAGATGCACACCCACACATAGAAAAACATCATTTTTCATTCAAGCAGGATCAAAAACATTTCAAATAATTCTTTCTTTTAATACTTCACAAAATAAAAAAGAGAACTAATGGTGTATTTATTATTCTTGTTATTTTTTAAAGTGTATTTATTTAGCAAAATGGTTTCACTGACCCTGCTCATGGCAAATTCATATATTTATGACTCATACTTATTGTTAATCTGCTGTTGTTGTTAAATGTGAAGCGAGTACAGGTGATCCAGGTTAAGAATGAGATCCGTTCCTGAGAACTTTGTTAAGTCAGATTTGTATGTAAGTCGGATCCATACTGGATAACATTAATAAAAACAGTACTATAAACAAATACAGTATGTTAGTCTGTATGAAAGACAGTGTCTTATCAACATTCACAGCCTGTAATGTTGCCTGAGGCTTGTTTATTTAATAAAAAAGTGCCCCTCTTTCCATCTTGTTTAGCTGATAGATTTGGTGAGGTCACTCAGCCTTGTTTGATTGAACAGCCAAAGCTAAGTACAGTACAGTATTTAATAAAACAGTTCTATATAATTATTATTATTATTATTATTATTTAGAGTTTTCCATTGTAGCTAGCAGTTGCTAATTCTCCAGAGGCTTAAGCCACATGTACTAAGTCTCAAGGAGCTTTGAGCCACACAGGCTAACAGCCTTATTAAATTGAGATTTGGCCAATTGAAAAGGGCTCTATATAAGCACAGAGGAAATTTTTTTACAGAAGTTTTTCGTTAGTGAAGACCTTGCTTTTGGATAGAAGTTCACTAACTAAAAACTTCTGTAAAAAAATTATGCTCTGTGCTTATATAGAGCCCTATTCAATTGGCCGAATCACAATTTAATAAGGTGTTTGAGCCACACAGGCCTCAGCTAATCTCACAACCCTCAGGATCCATCAGGTGTGGCATTAACCTATTAATTTATTTTAAATTTATTTTAGTTTTGGTCCCAAAAATATTACATTGGAAGATAATGATGGAATGTGTTATGTAGACTCAGTATTGGATTCTGTTACCAGAGGGTTGGTTGCACAGTCTTTTTCTTTTTGTCCTCATAAATGGCCAACTGATGTTCTCACTAACTTCACGATAAAGCTTTGTAAACCACTAAATGTTAGGATCTTGCTGCTCAAATTCTGCTTCAATGGGACGAAAAGCTTCAGCTAATTGTTTGGTCGTAAACTTTCTTGTCTCTGGATCTTTGGATTCTTTGTGTTCTGGGGCTTCTATCGGCTGCTTCTCAATCTCCATAAGGTCTTCATTTCTTAATTCTTGGGTTTGGGACTCTAGTAAGTCGATGACATAAATTTCATTGATGTCCAATTGCAATGCGTTGCCACATGCCACCATAGCTTGTCTGGCTTCAGCAATTTTTCACAGCTTGTTCCACAACCCTTTCATTGTTGATTGCATCAATTCCTCCCACAAAGCATCAATGTTTTTGATGGCATCATAGATGTTATGAATTTTCCAGAACTCTTGCAAGGTCATCACATAATTTTCCATAGCCCTGACTGCTTGCACAAATGTACATTATAAAAATGACTCCTTAGTCCATCAAATGTCTTCAGCCAATCATCCCATGGGGGTGTATCCTATTCTGATTGTCTGAAGGCAATAGTGCCTTCTTATTGGTTTAAAAATGATTGACAGGTCCATCAGCCAATCAGAATGGAATATAGGGAATGGAATATCCCATTCTAATTGGCTCACACCTTGGTGCCTTCTGATTTGCTGAAATTTGATTGACAGACATTTCAGCCAATCAGAAGGCGCCATTCCGGTTTTTTTTTTACAGGAAAAAGCACTAGAGGCTTCATTAGCGTCAGGACAGCTCCTCCAGGGAGAAGCTCCATTATTTTTTTTTTTTTTAGAGCGGCGTTTTTTCAAGGGCCCAGCCGGGGAAGAAGAGGAAAAGTACAGGGACATCACAGCAAGGTAAGTTTAATGTATATTATGTTTAGTGTGTTTTATGTTGTGTTTATGTGTGTACTGATGTTATGCTTTATTTATTCCAGGGGCCCAGCCGGAGAAGACAAAAAGGACAGGAACATGGTGGAAAGGTAAGTTTAATATTTAGAATGTTTATTGTTTTTTATGTAGTGTTTATTTTTGACTAATTTGATGTTTCTTTTTTTCCTAGGTGTAAGACCTACGGCAGGAAACCCATCATCACTGAAGGGACATCTAGGCAAGGTAAGTGGTCTTATTTATTCTATTTTACGTTAGCTTTAGAGGTTTAAATGTAATGTAGATAGAGGTAATGTATAGATAGGGGATAATGTATAGATAGGGGGTAATGTTTTATAGATGGGGTAATGTTTTATAGATAGTAGGTAATGTATAGATAGTGGGTAATGTTGTATAGATAGGGGGTCATGTACTGTAGACGGGGATATGTAATATAGATAGAGGGAAATGTATTGTAGCTAGGGGTATATTTGTTATGTATTTATTACTGTACTGTAAGGTTATGTATATTTGTGTATGTATTTTTTTTTTGCAGGTTTGTAATTATTTTTTTTATTTTTTATAGTGGCAGTGTTGTGCAATGTTCTTTTGTTATTTTCTGTAGATAGGGTTTTGTAATGTTCTTTTTTATTTTTTGTAGTGGGGGGTTTGTAATGTTCTTTTTAATTTTTGGTAACATAGTTTTTTTATTTTGTGTAATTAGTGGGGTGGGGAGTTTAATAGGGGGTTGGGTAGGTAGAATTAGGTAGGTAGGGGTTAATAGGTATGGGTAGAGGGGGTTAGTTTAGATTTAGTGGTTTATTGGGATTGGTAGTGTAGTGTAGTGTTTGTACTTAGCGTCTGGAGGACCCTCATGTCACTTATGGGGTTTCTATTAGGGTTCTAATTGTCCCATAAGGGTCTTCATAGACCCTTATGGGACTGATGGGGTTAAATAGAGGCTTGTGGGGTCTGTATAGACCCCCATGAGAGATGGGGTTAAATAGGCCTAAAAGGGGTTAAATAGGCCCAGTTAGGGTTAGATAGGCTTAGAAGGAGTTAAATAGTCCTAATTAGGGTTGAACAGGTCTAGAAGGGGTAAAATAGGCCTAGTTATGGTTAAATAGGCCCAGTTAGGGTTAGATAGACCTAGTTAAGGTTGGATAGGCCCAGTTAGAGTTATTAGTTTTAGATAACGTTAAATAGGCCCGGTTAGTGTTAAATAGGCCCAGTTAAGGTTAAATAGACCCAGTTAGAGTTAGATAGGCCCCATCAGGGTTATTAGTTCCAGATAGGGTTAAGTAGGCCCAGTTAGGGTTATATAGGCTCAGTTAGGGTTAGATTGGCTTAGTTAGGGTTCTTAGTTCGAGATAGGGTTATATAGGCCCAGTGTTAAATAGCCCTAGTTAGGATTAAATAGGGATTAGTATGGGTTAATGGGGTATAGTTAGGGTTAAGGGGTTAATGGGATATAGTTAGGTTTAATAGTGTAGTGTAGGGCTTAGACTTTGTCATGAGGGCAATTATTGGGTTAACCTAGGGGTTAATAGTGTCCTATAGGGGTCTATATAGACCCCTATTGGACTCAGGGGGTTCATTTTAGTCTCATGCGATGGCTTTGTGGGGTTGGTGGAGGGGTTATCGGAGCATTTGAATAGGGTTGTGGGGTTTCATGCGGCTAAATCTCTTGCGGCTGCTTGGGATCAAAGGCTTTCCCTGCAGTAAGCTGCGGCAGGGGTGGCTGCAAGGGAAAGCAGGGCGCCGGCCGCAAGCCGTTTGGATCTGTCGGCCACAAGGGATTAGAATAGGGAAGACGCAACTTAAAGCTTCGAGAAGCCTTTGATCTTTCACTTTCGCAAGGCTAAAATCACAAATTGCTATTCAATTGCTCAATGTCCCCAAGCCCGTAAATATTTCCACACCCTTGAATGGCAAAAGAAGGAGAAAAAACTACGAGTGCTAGAAAGGTTAAACACCTATTTGTAGCACTGTAAATGCAAATAAAAAAATAATAATGCACTGTTAATAACGAGGAGAATGATGATAGACTTTAGAATTGATTGCACAACAGTCTCAAGCTCGCAAATTGGCAGGAAATTAAATTTATTGTTGTCTTTCATTTCGGGGGATAAATCCATCTTGGGTATAGTTACATAGGGCCTCATTCTATTATCGGCCGTAAAACGGCCGCAAGGCTGCGATTCCTTGCGGGGGCTCTGTTATCTTGGAATTCAATTATACGGCCCCGCAAGGATCTCCCCTTACGGCCGGCCGTATATCTTGCAACCGGCCGTAAGCTCAGAAAACTTAAAACGCAAAAATACGTCACTGTACAGCTCTGTAAATGCTAGGGATCATATTGGGGGACGTGAGGATTAATAGCAACCCCCTCTCAAGCTTGCACATCAGCCCAAATCCGAGTTTACATTAACTGTTTATTTTCCAGCCGCAGCGTGGGCGGGTCTGAGGTGCTCCAAGCCCTCAGGACTTTTTACATGGATTTTTGACCTAAATTAAAAAATATTTTTTTTACGGATTTGAGTGTAGGGGAATGTTGTGCTATTTTTGCTAACACCTACAATCACTTTATAGTCTCCTCGGCGTGCAGGATGGCTTTATTTTGGCTTTATAATGTGCTTAATTGGTGTTAGCGGGACCTTTTTCATGCAAGTAAGCTGCGGCTCGCTTTTAGCCTTGCAGAGAGGGTTCCCGGAGTAATAGAATAGCAACCGGGCTTTTCTTGCGGCCGAAACTCTTGCGGCCGTTTTAGATCAAAGGCTTTCCTCCAGCGCGAGCGGCCTCAAGGGATAGCAAGGCGCCGGCCGCAAGCCTGCCGGAATCCCCGGCCTGAGGGGAATAGAATAGCCGAATAGCTTGTGGCCGGTCCTTGCGGCCCCGCATCTCCTACGGCCGTTAATAGAATGAGGCCCATAGTAATTAAGGTTGAAAAAAGACTTTCAGTCCATAACGTTTAACCTTTTAAGATCTCCTCTCATCTGCAATATGCGGATTAGTTATTAATTAATTCGTTGTTAATTAATTATAAATCAACTATTTCATTATTTTTTTTTTATTTAGTTTTTTTTAAATTATTAATTAATTCAGAGGAAGGCGAAAAAAAAACAAGTGAAACTTCGTCTCAAAGGAAAAAAAAAGAATTCCTTCCTGACCCCAGATACTGGCAATCGTATTTCTCCCTGGATCAGTACTCTCTCTCTAATTATCCAGGATAACCCTGACCCTGAATTCCCTTTTTAATTAGAAATAAATCCAGTCTCCTTTTAAAGTTATCTATTGAATCCGCTGTCACCACCTCCTCTGGTAGAGAATACCACCCTTACTGTGAAGAACCCTTTTCTTTCTTTAAGGTGGAATTTTTTTACTTCTAACCTCAAGGGATGTCCTCTTGTCACTTGAAAACCTCTTGGCACAAAAAGCTCCCTTGACAAATCTCTATACTGACCCTGGATGTATTTATATAAGGTAATCATATCTCCTTTTGGACGCCTTTTTTCTTGAGAAAATAAGTTTAATTTAGTTAGTCTTTCTTCATAACTTAGCCCCTCCATCTCCCTTATTAGTTTTGTTGCCCTCCTCTGTACCTTTTCCAGCTCTAAAATGTCCTTTTTATGAAGTGCTGCCCAAACTTGTACTCCATATTCCAAATGAGGGTGTACTAAAGATTTGTATAGTGGCAGAATTATATTTGCTTCTATACCCTTCTTAATACATGCTAATATTTTATTTGCCTTTGCAGCTGCTGCTTGGCATTGAGCACTGTTACCTAGCTGGTTGTCCACAAGCACTCCCAAATTCCTTTCAATATCTGTTACCCCTAGATTTGCTCCATTAGGATTATAATTTGCATGGCTATTTTTCCTTCCCAGATTTACTGTATAACTTTACATTTATTTGAATTTAATCTCATCTGCCATTTAGATGTCTATTCCTCAATTTTATGTAAATCCATTTGGAGGGAAAAAACATCATTATCTGATTGAATTACTGTGAGGAATTGACTCTGCTGGGTTTTGAACCCTGGTCCCCAGGCTGCTATACCTCTTCCCTACCACTGCGCCAGCCTGCCTGTTGTGAATTCCATTGAGACCTTATAAGCTTGACTCTGCTAGCAATTGTATCAGTACCTAAGTCTCTTCAGCTGTGTCTGGTCAGGTGTCTGGTCCTTGGCCTATATAAGGCACTTCCTGTCTATTGATCCTTGCCAGATTATTGTGTGGTTTCTGATCACTTCAATAAAGCTTGTTCCTGTTTTCACCTACAAATTGCTGAACTGGATTATTGCTGACCTTGGCTGCTGGTCTCCACAACCTTGTGATTCCATATCATTACAATTACATTGCACAACTTTGTGTCATCAGCGAAAATGGAGACACTACTTTCCAGGCCCACCTCTAAGTCATTAATAAATATGTTAAAAAGGAGAGGACCTAATACTGAACCCTGAGGAACCCCTCTTACCACATAGGACCAATTGGAGTCTGTTCCATTTAAAACAACCCTTTGCTTCCTGTCTTTTAGCCAGCTCTCAATCCAAGAGCAGATATTTACTGCACATCCTGTATCTCTTAGTTTGCACAATAGTCTCCCATGTGGCACTGTATCAAAAGCATTAGCAAAATCCAAAAATACTACATCCACTGAGTTGCCTTGATCCAGGTTGCTACTAACCTCCTCATAGAAACTAATTTAGATTTGTTTCACGTGACATATCCCTCATACATCCATGTTGACTCCAACTTATAATCCTGTTCAAATAGACATATTCTTGTATATTATCCCTTATTAATCCTTCTAAAAGCTTCCCCACTACAGAAGTGAGGCTCATTGGTCTATAATTCCCCAGAGTTGCTCTTGCTCCCTTTTTAAATATAGGTATCACATTTGCTTTTCTCCAGTCATCTGGTAGAGACCCTGTGTTGAGTTAATCATGATTAATTAAATATAATGGTTTGGCTATTACAGAACTCAGTTCCCTCAGAACCCTTGGATGTATTCCATCACGACCTGGGGCTTTATTAACATTTATTTTTCCCAACCACTTTTGGATTTCTTCCTGCGTTAACCAATTATTCGGCAAAGGTAGTGTAGCCCCATTATGTTGCAGTGTCCCAAATATTTTAAGGTTAGTCTTTTGTAATTCATTTTTCATTTTCTATCTGGCTAGTCTAATAGCCCTTTTGCAAGCCTTGTTGATTTTCTTGTACTCCCGTAAAGCAGTCTCTGTCCCCTCTTGTTTGTATAATTTAAATGTCTGTTTTTTACTCCGTATCTTGATCTTTAAATCATTGGTAAGCCATGTTGTATGTGATTTACTCCTTTTACTTTTATTCCCACTTGGTATATGGTGATAAATATGTATATTTAGTAAACATTTAAATGTTGTCCATTTATGTTCAGTGTTTTTACCTATCAGATCTCTGTCCCAGTCTATACTTTGTATTGCTGCCCTTAGACCGTTAAAATTTGCCCTTTTAAAATTAAGAGTTTTTGTTGGCCCCTTAAAAAAAAACATTTTTTTAATTAAATCTCAAATGAGACTGTGTTGTGATCACTGTTTCTCAAAGGTTGCCCTATTCCAACATTTAATACTATTATTTGTGATGACTAAATCTAAGATAGCTTCAATTCTAGTAGGCTCTTGTATAACCTGGGCCAGATAATGATCCCTGAGTGTACTCAAGAACCTGCCCCCCTTAGCTGAACTGCTGGTCTCATTTATCCAGTTTATTTCAGGGTATTTAAAATCTCCCATTATTAGAACTTGCCCATGCTTAGCTGCATTTCCAATCTGCAACAATAATTATATTTCCTCACTTTCTGCTGCTATATTTTGGGGTTTATAGCATACTCCTACTAAAATTATTTTGGAATTTGCTACTCCGCTATTTAACTCTACTCACAAACATTCAACATTATCACAAGTTCCGCCATAAATATCCTATCTGTCTATAGGCTTAAATTCAGGCTTAACATACAGACAAATCCCTCCTCCTCTTTTACCATTGCCTCTATCTTTCCTAAATAGGTTATAACCATCCAGATTAATAGTCCAATCATGAGATTCATCCCACCATGTTTCGGGAATGCCTATTAAATCCCATTTTGCATTAATTGCTAATAATTCTAACTCACACATTTTTCCTGGCAAGCTTCTGGCATTAGCAAGCATACACCTTATGTTATGAGTCTGCAGTTCTGAAGTGCCTGCCACTGGACTTAAGTTACTTATTACTAACTCCCTATTGACTATACTCCCCCTCCCCCATCTACTCCCCTATGAGTTGTTAATTCATCCCTTATACCCTCTACACTTTCTACCGCATTACTTATATCTAATCCCCTTCCCCCACCATTTCTACCATCTTATCCCCTAGCACAAAAGCTCCCTCATCATTAAGGTGTAATTCATCCCTGCTGTAGAGATTGTACCGAAGTGAGTAGTCAGCCCAGTGATCTAAAACCCAACCCCTCCTTAGTACACCACATCTATCAATGGGTATCAATGAGTTAATACATATCAGGCTACCCATATGGACTAGAACAGTATTGGCATTCATTTTCATAATTCTTTATTTTGAGGGCTTGTGAGTCTGATCGCATATCGGATGCCCACACCTAAGTGATTGACATGTAACCTCCATGTTTTACTGCCGTAATAATGACAGCCTAGTTTTCTATTGGCTGATTCGAAATGGGCGGTTACGGGCTTGCTTAATTGATCATGTTCCCGCCCTGAACTGCTACGAACCAGTGCATGGTTTACGGGTTTGGCTTTGGGACAGTAACTTGCGGGCTTCAGCAATTGAATAGCATCGCAATCAGAGACATTCTGCCATCTGCGATCGAGTTGTGGGCTTCAAACTGAATGTGGCTCTAAGTCTGTAGGCGTTTCAGCCACACGGGCTGAATCTCTAGGGTTTGAGCCAAACAAGTTAAAGCTTTAGGGGTTTGAACCACACAGACTGCAATAGTCCTGTGTACTATAGATTTAATAGGGATAACAGGCAAATTCCTTCCCTTCCTAAGCTGCTGTGCAGCTGCTGTGGTTCTGTTGTGCTGCTGGCCTGCTTCACTGTTGTGGCGGCAGTTTTACTGCTGTGGCTGCAGTTTTACTGCTGTGCTGCTTTAAGATAGTACCAATTATGTATAAATAAAAAGCTGAACCCAAATATTTTTCTATTTGAAAATATGGATCCGGAAAAGTGTCCCTAGAAGTATTACTGTACAATACCTGCACAACATTTAAATAAATACATGAATACATACTGTGTCATTATTTGTACAGTCAAATGTACAACTAGTACAACTAGTAAAATAAGAATTATAAGGTAAACTAATACAGTACTGTACATTCTAGACATTCAGGTGTATAGTACATTTTTGTGTACAGTATTCTCTTTATAATATTCCCCCTTTTTAAAAGCCACAAATAATGTGCAGCAAATCTTGTTGTAGCTAGACCTAGAACTTAGAAACACTTTTTAACTATTTTTTTGCAACACTGTACCATACTGTTATTATGAATGATCTTATGAATGATCTTATTTATATTGTATGATAGTGTAACTATGCATTTATTAATTTTTTGTTAGCTCCGGAATGCCACAGTTATGATGGTGGTTTGTGACCTGTCTGTCAAGAATTGGATGCACAATGCTGTAAATAAACATAGTCAGTCTCCACCTCATTTGGGCTGAAATACCACAGTGTACAGGACAGGATATACATAGTGCTGTATAGTTTAATATTGTTAAGAATTACATACTGTAAGTACTGTAATCAAAAGTACACTACTGCGCTAACATTTTAAAAATCAATACCTGTATGAAGGGAAGAACAATGCTGCGCACTTACGAACCAACAGAACTCTGGCGCATGCATAGACGAACTAGCTCTGAGGCACGTTCGTAACTATGAAACTTTATAAGTTAGGGGGTTCATAAACCAGCGACCACCTGTACATGCATTTTGCAGATTCCAATACCATGACAACTGGGGCAAAGTGATTTAGAGAGAAAAAAAAACACACACACACACTTTCTTTTAACTATAATAGGCAATTTTGTTAATAGGGCAGAAATTATTTGTTGCTAATACCATTGTTTTGGTATTTTTTTGTTATAATCATCTGGGAGCAACTTTGGATGAATCCAAATTCTCCATTTTTATTCTGTTGAAGAGCTTGGTCTTTAAGTGAGAGTTTAATCTTTCATTGCTGCTGAAGTGGATCAGTTACAATGCCACTGCTGCCTCGGTCAGGACACTGTGGATGTGGCAGGGTATCCTACAGGTCATCAACTGAAACTTCTCTCACTTGCTCGGTATTGACTTCATCCCTTTTCAACTTTTGCTGCTGGATTAGGCCAAAGCTAAAATGTAAACAACCATTAAGGAGACCAGTTCCAGAATAGAGCTCCTCCCTTTCTATATTAAACTACAGTAGAATCTATCTATACCTAGTCAAGATGCTCTGTCTCCTTGCTTCTCCATCCAGGTTTCCCATGAGAAATTTGCCACCAGGAGACAAGATGTTTTTCTCTGCTCCATCTCTGCTGAGGTCTTTGCTGAAAGTGGAACTAAGCAATTGTGATGACCACCATGACACCAAGTCATTACATTCCTCTTCTCTGCTCCCATGGACTTCTCTCCCTCCTCCAGTCACAATATCACCCCCTCCCTAACACTCACAAGCAGAAACAGCACTGTAAGTCCCAGTCCCATCTACTCTTCCTTTCACTCCTCCTTCTCCTGGCTGCAGGAGATATATCCCCTAACCCAGGCCTCTCACTCATCTCAACTTGCTGTCAGCCACGCTCTGGTTCAAGGCCAGCAAACAACTGTAAAACCCAAAATCTGATATTCTTCACTTGTCACAAGCCTTCAATTCTACCTTTCTCCAGGCTATCTGCAATAAACTCACTTTCACTCAAGACCTATTCACTACCAACTCTCTAAATCTACTGGCTCTCACTGAAACCTGGCTCTCTTCCTCAAACACTGTCTCCCCTGCAGCACTCTCTCATGGTGGTTTTCACCTCAGCCACACACCTAGACCTGGGAACAAACAAGGTGGTTGTGTGGGTGTATAGCTTTCCACTCGCTTTACATTTCACCTCATACTCCCTGTCCTATCCCTCCAATTCTCATCCTTTGAAGTTCCTACTATCCGCCTCTTCTCACCTACAGTATCTCTCTACCTGTCGTTGTGATCTATCGTCCCCCAGGCATTCCCTCTCAATTTCTTGATCACTTTTCTACCTGGCTCCCCCACTTTCTCTCCTCCAATGTTCCGTCACTGGAGATTTTAACATTGCCTTTGACACTCCCATCTCCCCAGCAGCAGCCAAACTGCTTGTACTCACCTCTGCCCTTGGCCTCTCACAACTAACATATTCTTTAACTCATCATGCTGGACATTCTCTTGACCCAGTCATCCATCCACTCCCTCTATCTGACTATCACTTCCTTAACTTCATCCTCACCTCATCTTCCTCTCACCCCCCTTCAACCCCTGCCACCATCTTGAACAGATCGTGCTAGCACTTGAGCCTGCTCAGCTCTCCACTATTATCCAACCGCTTCTCAACCCCATCATCAACCTCAACTGCCCTGACACTGCCACCTCATTCTACAACTCTACTCTCTCTTCCACCCTTGACACTCTGGCCCCCATAACCACACGCAGACGCCCTTGCTCTCATCCACAACTATGACACACTACACAAACACAATACATCCAGAGGTGCTCACGCACTGCTGAACGACTATGGAGGAAATCATGCCCTTCAGCAGATTTCCTCCACTACAAATTTATGTTACAATACTATTCCTCTGCCCTCAACCTTGCCAAACGACACTACTTCACATCACTAATATCAACTCTGTCCTCTAAGCCCACCACCTCCACCCATCCCTTCTGAAGACTTTGCCAACCATTTTAAGCATAAAATTCAAAACATTCGCAATGAACTCTCCTCTCATAGTGGTTTACAAACTCCACCCTCTCAACTAACCAACAACACCAAGTCTACTTCCTTCCCCAATCCCACAGCCACCATGAACTGCTTTGACCCGGTACAGAGGACAAAGTCTCCAACCTGCTATCATCCACTCGCCTCACTACCCGTCCTCTAGATCCTATTCCCTCTCAGCTCATCTCTCCCCTCTCTACCACACTAATCCCAGCTCTCAAATAATGGCATGTTTCCATCTCCTCTAAAACATGCCATAATTGCACTCATCCTCAAAAAACCCTCATATGACTCTGACGTTGCATCTAACTACCGCCCTATATCTCTACTTCCCCTGGCTTCCAAACTGCTGGAGTGGCTCGTCTATAACCGCCTTACCAACTTTATTTCCACTAACTGACTTCTTGACACCTTCCAATCCGGCTTCCAGACCCAACATTCCACTGAGACAGCTCTCAGTAAAGTCACTAATGACCTGCTCTCTGAATAGTCAAAATGTCACTTTTCCATTCTACTTCTTCTAAATCTCTCTGCTGCCCTTGACACAGTCGACCATCCACTTCTACTCCATATCCTCTCCTCCATCGGTATTCAAGACACTGCTCTCTCATGGTTCTCCTCATATCCACAAAACTTCTCTGACACCTCTTCTTCTACCTACCCCCTGTCTATTGGCGTACACCAAGGTTCAGTCCTAGGCCCCCTCCTCTTCTCCATGTACACATCCTCACTTGCTACCCTAATAGACTCTTTTGGGCTTTAGTATCATCTCAAAATCACTCAAATCTACCTCTCATCACCAGATAGTATATCCTCTTGGATGTCCACCTACTATCTCAAACTCAACACATCTAAGACTGAATTCCTAATCTTCCCTCCCTCTACCACAGCATCAGTTCCTCACATCTCTCTCACTGTCAACAACGACATCATCACTCTCACCTCCCACGCCCATTGCCTTGGGGTTCTATGAGACCCCGCCCTGTCTTTCATCCCTCACATACAGTCACTAACAAAATATTGCCTTCTCCATCTAAAAAACATCTCCAGAATTCACCACTATCTTACACAAGACACAACTAAAATCCAAATACACTCTCTCATCATCACTCGACTTGACTATTGCAACTCGACTATGCCCATTCTAATCCATAATGAACGCCTCTGCTAGACTCATCTTCCGTACACAATGTTCAGTGTCAACATCACCTCTCTGTCAATAACTCCACTGGCTTCCCTTAGCCGCCAGAATAAAATCATGACCCTAACTTACAAAGCCCTCAACAATAGCGCACCCCCGTACATCTCTGCTCTCATCTCCAAATGTTCCCCCAACCACCCTCTTCGTTCTGCTAATGACCCTTTTCTTTCTACAACTCGTCACCTCCTCTCACTCTCGCCTGCAGGACTTTTCTCGTGCTGCCCCTATTCTCTGGAACTCCTAGCCTCGCTCCACAAGATTGTTCTTGTGTGTCAAAAAATTAAAAACCTCACTAAAAACGCATCTCTTTAAAGAAGCATATCACCTTCCACCCTTACACGCTCATCACCTCTCTCTCCGTCCTTTACCACACACAATACTTTTAGGTTGTAAGTCTGCGAGTTTCAATCCAGCAGGGTGCTTTGGGGAAAGCACTATGGACACTGGACTTGAGGCTCAAAGACAGGGCCCTCCTTGCTTTGCTATGTGTTGATTTGTAGTTACCTTTGCCTGTAACTTATCTTATGTGCATCGCTACGGAATATGTTGGCCCGTTATAAATAAACGATAATAATAAAAATAAAAAAAAAATCCTGGACATTTCCTTGGGGATGGTCAGCAAGAGTTGGGTATATGGAGCATCTTTAGGGAATATAGTCCAATGGAAGGGTTATGACCACAAAGACTGTTTCTGGATTTTAGATGGATGATTCTCTTATCACCAGTTTCTCTAAAAGCACACAGGGGTTTATATCTGCAATGCTGGATGAACTAAGGGAATTTCCAACAAGGTGTCTCACAAATGTTTAGCCTGTCAGGATTATTTAAGGATATGCATTCAGTCTTCCTTTGCAGCAGCATTATGTCCACTTTTTTTTGTACACCAACCTTTGATTTGGCTGTCAGGTGAGAAATTTCTGATAGAAAAGTGAAAATTACTAATTTTAAATTACCTTCCCCATCACTATAGATGTCTAGGTATTATTATATATAAAGCCTGCATGTCATAACATCAACTGGTTGGCTTTATGACATATTTTCAAAACATATTTCAGAAACTATGTACTAGTTCCATAACTCAGTTCAATTATCCTTCAAGCAGAATGCATACATATGTATACATACCATTTTATTTCCACTGTGCACCAAACATGTTTTTTAAATTACACAAGCAATTAAATTATGACTGTTTAACTATACAATAATATTAAGTAACTGAAAAACTAAATAATAAAAAGTAAAGAAGAATAATAAAAACATACATCATTAAAAATTAAATTACAGCAGTAGAGAATTTTAAGAATAACTAAATATCTTTAAGCAGATGAAGAACCCCAATGGGCATATTAATCCTTGTCAAATATTATTCTAAATCAAAATATAGCATCTAAAGCAGGGTTTTGTTTTTTTGTGCCAAAGTCAAAGGAAAGAGAAAAAAGTAAAATTGCCTGGCTATATTTGCAATAAAAAGTAATGTTCTGTGAATTTTGACCAAATGGGAGCTTCCCAAGTATATATATAATTCACACAATAAACATTTCATACTGCTCTCAATATGCCAATATATATATATATATATATATATATATATATATATATATATATATATATATATATATATATATAATATTTAACATAATATTGTTTTATTTCTCAAGAAAATAATTCAAATAATTCCAACACTAAATACATTTTATTTAATGTTGCCATTTATCACATAGCTTTATATTCAATAACACACAATCTACACATGGAATTTGACTTAATGAATAATCTGAACTCAAATGTTTTGTGTGACAGTTACAAATATGTTATTATGCAACAGAAAATGAATGCTATTTTCAATAGTTGGCACGTAACTATTCAATTTTGTCTGGGTTACCCGGTTGAGTGCCCATAGCCTTTTCTTGTAGTTCACAGTTATTTTCATATAAAACAGCTCTAGATCCATTTTCAGAAAAAGTGATGTGGATGATCAGGCTACTGCATTGCAAAATTGAATTTCAAACTAATTAATAACTCCAATTAAAAAAGTGAAGTTGGTATTTAGTATTTTTCGAATGTATAAATGATAGCTAAAGTCTCTATAGGAAACTTTATTAGTACTACAATAATGCAAATTATATCCATTCTGTTGAATAATGCCTATGGGCAATGATTGGTCATTATCTCTTCTTTGATCTCAAAATGCATGGAGAACAGGGAACATATTTGACAATAAACAGAGAAAAAGAGCCATATGATTCTTGAAGGATTCCGCCTATTTGGAAGGCTCAAACAATATTGATGCCCCAAATCTGGCTAGGGGTTCTGCAATATCAGAAGGAAAAGCAAATAAGAAAATGTAGTCAACAAATACCACATAAGCCTAAATACAAGGTATGGTTCAAAAATGTGTCACAAAGGAAGCATCTCTCATGCGACTATGATATGCATCCAATAGATATATGGTTAAAACTTGTTAAAAACATACAAAACATAAAATACAATGACCTAGACCTAGTCTAGGTCATTGAATTCCAGGCTGTGACTACTGAGTAAATTCATAAGGCAAAACAATCCTCCGTTAGCCCATTGGGGAACCTCACAATTTTAATCCAGACATTTCAATGGCTTAATTCAATTGTTAACATCCCTGTAGAAGTGCCTGATGGTCAGTTTGCCGCACCATAGTGGCTTTGTTAAAGAAATGTATAAAATGTGCCTTTGACAAAGCCATTTGGATGTGGCAAAAACGTCCGTCAGGCACTTATACAGGGGCATTAACTATTTTTGAACCATACCTTGGCCCTCATTCAATTGCTATTTTGGCCAATTGAATAGGGGTCTAAATAAGCACATAACATATTATTATCCTGTATTTATAACGCGCCAACATATTCCGCAGCGCAATACAGGGGTTCGGTACAAGTATAAACAATACCCCACAATGAAAATAATGGAAGACCCTGTTATTGAGCTATCAATCAGATATACACAGTGCTTTCCCTAAAGCACCTCACAAGATTAAAACTACAGGAGAGTGAGATGTTTTTTAAGTAAGTTTTTACTTAGTAAGCATCTATCTAAAAGCAAGGTTTTCAATAACTAAAAACTTATTTAAAAATATATGTTATGTGCTTATTTAGAGCACTATTCAATTGGCCAAATCGCAATTGAATGAGGCCCCTTGTATTTAGGTTTATGTGGTATTTATCAATTGGATAGAGGTCTTTAGTTTTCCTTCTAATATCGCAGGGACATTAGCCAGATGCAGGGCATCAATATAGTTTGAGCCTTCCAGATAGGAGGAATGAAGGATCATAGGAATCTTTCGCTCTATTTATTGTCAGATATGTTGCTTGTTCTCCATGCATTTCAGGATCCGAAGAAGGGATAATGACCAATCATTAGGCGAGTCCAACATGTTTGCTGCATTAGAAATTGTTTTTTTTGTGTCCAGCCTATAGAGATTTTAGCTTTTATTGGGTGAATAGGTGTTATGCACCAGGGTAATTAAAAAGAATACAGTATAATTCTCCAAATGTATAAATGGCAATATTTCATTAGTGGGACAAGAAAATGTGTATGATGCTTGTCACCATTTTCATCATGCAGATTAACTATTGTAGTCTCTTACTACCCAATATATAAGAGATTCTCTTTGTAAATGGGATATCTAGAGGCTATTTAAGAATTACAAGGGAAGATAGGCACCGCCTCTAAAGCATAAGTCTTTTGTATAAATCAAGGTTATGCAGGCTGATAAAAGTGCAAATCACTACATGTCACTTTTCTTCTCCTAGAATTTGGTGGTGTACTTAGCTAACAGTGTAGCCCAGTGATACTCAAATTAGTGGAACTCTAGATTTTGTTAGGCGTGCCTCAAACTTTTGAAAGTTATATAAAATATATTACAAATTAAAGAATATTTGTGAATCATTTGGTTTAATAATGTACTGTAATATACAGTGGATATAAAAAGTCTACAAACCCCTGTTAAAATGTCAGGTTTCTGTGCTGTAAAAAAATGAGACAAAGATAAATAATTTCAGAACTTTTTACACCTTTAATGTGACCTATAAACTGTACAACTCAATTGAAAAACAAACTGAAATCTTTTAGGTGGTGGGAAGAAAAATAAAAAATAAAAATAATGTGGTTGCATAAGTCTGCACACCCTCTTATAACTGGGGATGTAGCTGTGTTCAGAATTAAGCAATCACATTCCAAATAGTGTTAAATAGGCGTCAGCATACACCTGCCATCATTAAAAGTGCCTCTGATTAACCCCAAATAAAGTTCAGCTGCTCTAGTTGGTCTTTCCTGAAATTTTCTTAGTCGCATCCCACAGCAAAAGCCATGGTCCACAGAGAGCTTCCAAAGCATCAGAGGGATCTCATTGTTAAAAATTATCAGTCAGGAGAAGGGTACAAAAGAATTTCCAAGGCATTAGATATACCATGGAACACAGTGAAGACAGTCATCATCAAGTCGAGAAAATATGGCACAACAGTGACATTACCAAGAACTGGAGCTCCCTCCAAAATTGATTAAAAGAAGAGAAGAAAACTGGTCTGGCAGGCTACCTAGAGGCCTACAGCAACATTAAAGGAGCTGCAGGAATATCTGGCAAGTACTGGCTGTGTGGTACATGTGACAACAATCTCCCGTTTTCTTCATATGTCTGGACTATGGGGTAGAGTGGCAAGACGAAAGCCTTTTCTTACGAAGAAAAACATCCAAGCCAGGCTACATTTTGCAAAAACACATCTGAAGTCTCCCAAAAGCATGTGGGAAAAGGTGTTATGGTCTGATGAAACCAAGGTTGAATTTTTTGGCCATAATTCCAAAAGATATGTTTGGTGCAAAAACAACACTGCACATCACCAAAAAAAACACCATACCCACAGTGAAGCATGGTGGTGGCAGCATCATGCTTTGGGGCTGTTTTTCTTCAGCTGGAACTGGGGCCTTAGTTAAGATAGAGGGAATTATGAACAGTTCAAAATACCAGTCAATATTGGCACAAAACCTTCAGGCTTCTGCTAGAATGCTGAACATGAAGAGGAACTTCATCTTTCAGCATGACAACGAACCAAAGCATACATCCAAATCAACAAAGGAATGGCTTTAACAGAAGAAGCTTAAAGTTTTGGAATGGCCCAGCCAGAGCCCAGACCTGAATCCGATTGAAAATCTGTGGGGTGATCTGAAGAGGGCTGTGCACAGGAGATGCCCTCACAATCTGACAGATTTGGAGTGTTTTTGCAAAGAAGAGTGGGCAAATCTTGCCAAGTCAAAATGTGCCATGCTGATAGACTTATACCCAAAAAGACTGAGTGCTGTAATAAAATCAAAAGGTGCTTCAACAAAGTATTAATTTATGGTGCGCATACTTATGCAACCATATTATTTTATTTTTATATTTTTTCTTCCCTCTACCTAAAAGATTTCAGTTTGTTCTTCAATTGAGTTGTACAGTTTATAGGTAACATTAAAGGTGGAAAAAGTTCTGAAATGATTTATCTTTGTCTCATTTTTTTTACAGCACAGAAACCTGACATTTTAACAGGGGTGTGTAGACTTTTTATATCCACTGTAATGGATGCATAGTATTGTGTAAGTAAACTTGAAAATCAAATAGAACTCAACAAAACTGAATTACTTCTTCCTCTAAAAAGCATAAATGAAAACTTCTTGGAGAAAAAAAACTTTATTTTAAATTTTATAAGCAACTTACAGTGAAGCAGTACTATATATTTTTTTTAAAAATGAGTACAAGGTTTAAGTTATCCTATTACTAAATGTCATGAACACTATCACTAAAGTTACATTGCAAATGTTCAGTAATGAACAAAGTCTCTCTCATTTTTTATGTATGCTTTTAAACTGGATGTAGGTTTGCTCTTTCATTTTATAAAAGATTGCAGGCACCTGTTCTAGTTAGTGTTAGCATGGATACCAGAGGGGGAAAAAGACTAGTATTATAACATAACATATTTAGTAATTGTAAAATATTCATTGGAATACCAAGCAAATTGACTTGTGTGCCCATACAATTTACATTGGGTGCTTAAAAAGCAGACAATGCTTTTGCATCTGGTCCCACAAACCCTAGAATTAGCCTTATCTAGAATAATCATAATAGCGATATCTGTCCAACATAAACTATACAACCTAGTTGTCCATTGTATTTTACTATAATTTTATGAGTCAGAATATCCAAAAAGCACTGAAATTTTTTTTTTAAACAAAAAAATAGTTTTACGAAAAGCAAGAAGAATTAAACATTTAAAAGTAGTTTCTTAGCGTGTTGAATAAGCTAAAAGAAAACATTGACCTGTGAATGATATTCATTCTGGATTTAAAATATGGTTTTGCTCCTTTCCTATATATTTTGCTAAAACACAAGATACTTCAGTCGTATTAGCAGGTGCCAAGAGATAAGAACATTATAAATAAAAACACAAAATGTAATCAAATACTGTAAAATCACTCAGAAAGTGATATTTGAAAGCAAACTACATTTTACACACTGCAGTCCTCATAAAGGAAATTTTAAAGAACCAGGGCCATTTTGTATTCTTAAGAGTTTACTGTTCTCTTCCTTTTGATACTGCAAAGTTTAAAGTGTTGTATTGCATATATAAAATAATGTTAGTGGCTCTTGATGGCCAATATCTATTGGAAAGTGTAGCTTTATTCCAAGACACTCAACCTGACAGTGTGTCTCCTTGTTTTAGTGGTTGGATTCTGTGGGTACCTCCTTCTTATTTCATACCAGGTTGACATTCAAATTGGACAATATTATACCCACTCATGAAGTGATGGGACTTTTTCTATACCAGAGCTGAATACTGAATGAGATGCAGGATTAAAGCAGCATGAAGTGTTCTCATTGATACCTTTAAATGGACTACAAAGCTCAACATAGCTCAAAATAGAATTAAACAAAAACTAATGAATCTAGTTTTTAATTTAAAAAATAAATAAATGCCTCTGCTAGACCATGGAGACATACATGCTATATTTATGGAAGTGGTGTGTGTGTGAGAAGGAAGTTCACATTTCTGCAGAGCAATGCTTGGTTTCCTGATGCAAGCTCACTGCTTCTGGGTCTGTGAGGACCAAGAAGTGTGGTGTCAATTTCAGGCAGATCCACTTATCTAAAAAAGCCCCCTGACCACTCCCTACTTCCTCCTTCAGTATCCCACCCTCTACTGATAGATAAAGAAACACCCGTAAGATCTCAGGAAGTGAGATCATAAACTTCTTAAAATTCTGATTTTAAAAAATTACAACTTTAACAACAGCTAATGTACCCATTTTCTAGAAGTAGACATTAGTCCTTTAAACTGGGTTCTCACCATTTCAGGAACTTGAGAGAATATTAGGAGAAGTACCAGCTCAAGATGGTCAGTTTTGGATTATTTGGTTCAGTGGAGGGGATTAATTGTCCTGGAGACGTGTTGTTGGTCTATGAAAAACCTTTTGGGTTTACGGTACAGGCATAAGTAACCAACATCCTATCCAGTATCTTCTTCTTGATGGTCGCCCACCAACTAAAAATCAATATATCAAAAATTAACTAGTAATAATTTCGCCCATTACCACTTCCAAGCATATGACATCAACTCCTCCATTGCTTCTACATCAATATTGGATATACTTTGTTACACTTAATTTTGATGTTTCCTTCCTTCCTCATATGAAATTACTCATCAAGTCTTGCCAATCTCATTTGAGCTACATCCATAAAATCCACCTTTTTTTCACACAAAACCAAAATATACTGTGACACAGTCTTTATAGGTGTTTATGTGAGCCACAGACTCAGGTTAATATCAGCACCGGGGCAGCCCTGAATTAAGACTGTTCTTGGAGTATGGTAATGGCTGTTAATAGACTGAATGTTTGAGATTGTGGTAGAACTGGAAGAGAGATATACATAGTAAGACAGTAGCCTGCAACCTGTGACCACTTGGAGCAGAATGTAAATCTGTAAATCTGAAAGACTAAACAAGCCAGTGATATTACAAACTATTGTTCTAAACAAGCCAGTGTTATTACAAACTATTGTTCTGGGTCAGCTCTCAACCAGCTGACCCAGGTTTAGCTGGTTGAGAGCTGGTTAGTTAGAGAACTGATTTAGGTAGTGCTTTGGTGGAAGCTAGGCCTATTAGTTTCTTTTATTTGCTTTTATTTGTTATTTATTTATTTTTATCCCTGGGTAAATTTAGTAGAATTTGGAAAATTATATGTAGAATGATCTTGTATAGTGTTTATCCATGAAAGGGACTGAAACACATGCACAAACCCACAGGATATTGTTAACTTTTCACATATGGTGACAGAGGTGGGTTTAATACAAACAATTGCATGCCAGCAAGAAACTACACAATAATTGATGAGACAAAGTGCAGAGGACAGTACCCATGCAGCAGAACACAGAAGACTTCAGCTGGAAATAAATAAGTTACCAGTAGCCCAGCTGCATTGTATGACATATGCTAAATCTAATGTGTCTTTGAAAGCTAGTGGCAAGATTATATCTTCCTACAATAATCTCTTCCTAAAAATGACCACAACATTGAACCTGCCCTCCGAAAGAACCATCACCAGAGAAGATGTGCCCCAAAATTACTGGGCCACTATCCTTGCCCCTTACTTATGTGGGGAAGCTCAAAAACGACTTTGACCTGGAACAAACAATAAATTAAGCTGAACTGAAAGCAGAATCCATGGCAGAGTTGGAATTGCCACGGCTGTCAGAGCACAGAGATTCCACTTATGGGACTTTTTAGACAATTAGACCTCTCGACCCCAGATGTTTGTCTGCTACATTTAGCAAAAAAAAAAATTGTGCCTGAAAATAACGGACATGGGAGAATTATGAAACTTCTGATGGTGTATCACTATTTAAGAAGTCTTCCTCCTGACTGGCAATAATTGATTGGACAAAATTAACCAGAGGCCGCAGATGAGTTTCTTACATTGATAAAAATAATACCTGTCTATGGACGGCATTTCCTGTTGCCCAAGTGGGGCTTTCAATGAAGGTTTAAAACCCTAAAGGGATAAACTAAGAAATTTACTGGATAGCCACAATCCAGGCAATAAATTGTGAATCCTGAATTTGGAAGATATCCTCAAGAAAATACACCAAAGCAGACTGATTGTTGGGATTCCAAACCACAGACAGAACTCAGCAAGTAATGTGAAGCTGGGGCATATATTTATCCAAATTGTGAAGAACCAATGTAAAATAATGCTAGAGAGTGCCAGTTTACTTATAACCTAATCAATTTGGTAGAAGCGGCAAAAAAGACCCATCACTTTGCAAAAATAATAAAGCTTAATGATAAAAAAAACACAACCTTAATTGATTAAGGAAATACAGTCACTCTGAGTCGCACTTTTGAGGCATGATCTTAAAGCCTAGTGAAGTAAAAACATCTAATAAAATAGGTATAAAATGTGTGCATGGATAAATATGGCAATACTGGAGATAAAAGGGAAAAATATAAAAACCTCCTAAACTTGTCATGTCCTAATAGGAAAATACTTTCCCAATTTTGAAGATATCTTTCAAGTGAACAAGACTGCTCAAAAATCTATCTGTCACATCTGTCATGTTTCAACAGTGACCTAATCTCTGGACAAAGTAAGGCCCATAACACAAAGTGCAAGAGTAGAAGAGCCAAAAAGGTTGGCACTAAAATAAGGGGAGTAGGATTTAGCTGCTAGCCAGGTTAAGGAAAGAAGAAAAGATGACAGAGAAGGCACTGTGTCTCATAATGATGAAGAAAGGGCTAGGACAGGAGAACTGAACGAAGAAGATTTGATCTTACAGCAGGTTCCCTGTGAAAGCAATCACTTTGTAAGTGACCCTGCTTCTGACCCACTTCTTCAAAATTATCAGAATGTGCTAGTAGAAGTAAATGGGATACCTGTCTCTGGAAGAGAGAGGCCCATACTGCATTCTACATAATGATTTGCTTTACAGATGATGAGGCTTTGGAGCAAGTTGTGGTCCCTAAAACAGAGAAGGAAAACCCTAGATCTGAGTCACCCAAACCTGCTTAGAGGTGCCAAAATATTGTCACAAATTTTCAATTGCTTTTATTGGCCGGGCATATACGCAGAAGTTGCTCAGTATAACCCATCATGTTGAGAATGTTAGATGACCTTGTCCTGAACTTTGGGCCCCATTGCTACAATTACCAGTAATTGATGATTCTTCTGAGAGGTAAGCTATAGAACTTACCGTATCTCTAGAAAAATTAGACAGAAGTCACCAGTTTATACCAGTGATGCTGAACTATGCTGTAAGATATCCAGAAGCTTCACCTCTGTGCAAAATAAATCATGGGACATTGCTAAAGAACTAATGTGACTTTAATCAATGGTGGGAATACCTGATAAACTAAGGAACACCCTTTGTATCAATCCTTGAAGTCAACACAATTGAAAGTGCATGTATCCCAGGAACTGACCTCTGAACAAAAGGAAGAAACCTATAAGATGTTGAAATACCACAAGGACATTTTTTTCTACACAGCAAGATCACACTACCTCTATTTACCTCTACCTCTATTTACCATGACATTATCACTAAGACAAGTGTAAGGGTAAGAATTAAGCTAAAAGAGAAGATAGCAATAGAAGTTAAAAATATGCTGAAACTTGGAATAATTGAAGAACCCCAAAATGTGTGGTGTAGTCAGTGCTGGATCTCCTTTTTTGGAGCCCCTAGGCAGTGAAGTAGAGTAGCCCTGTAAATGAATATACAAATATACAAGGTATGCACTGGCCGGTTTTTGCCTTTTCTGTGTGTGTAAGTTGAACTCTATGAACTGCAGCATTTCATTTCTTTTCGGCCAGGAACTATTTTTATTTTTAAAGTGGCGCTTCTCGCAGGCTGCCTAGTTGGCCTAAACGGTAATCCAGACATGGGTATAGTCCTATCATGATGGTTCCAATACTGATGGAATTGTTAGATTCTGAAGTGACTACTACATAGAAATACAAATTTGTAAAACTTGGAAAATTATAACCAGCCTCTTGTATTGTGTGTTCATCCATCAAAGTACCTGAAATGCATGCACAGACCCACAGGATGATGTTAACTTGCCACAATACTCATTTGTTATGTCTCACCTTGATTAATGCAGCTCTTAGCCGCTTTTCCTAACACTTGACACTTGATACTAAATTGTCAAATTTATACTTAGAATTTTACTTCATAATGGGTAACTTGTTTTTCGAAAATGTAAAAATATTAAAACATAGGCTTTTATTTATGTTATATTCAATATTGGAGAGGGGGCAAACTATCTAGGGATTCACAGCTTTATTAAATTGCGATTCAGCAAATTTAAAAGGGCTCTATATAAGCACACAGCATGTTATTTTTACAGAAGTTTTTAGTTAGTGAACTTCTATCCAAAAGCAAGGTCTTCATTAACTAAAAACTTCTGTAAATAAAATATGCTGTGTGCTTAAATAGAGCCCTTTTAAATTTACTGAATCACAATTTAATAAGGCTGTCAGTTAGCAGCTAGGACTCAGAAAGCTACCTGGCAAGAAGCAGCAGAAACAGTATTTGCTCACACACAACATTGTAATTACAAATTGCTAGTATACCTATTCAGGCACCACAACAACTAACTTTAGTATCAATTTTATTACTCTAGCAGTATATTCTGTTGAATCATATCTTTCCAACTCACTTCTACTATTTGTTGTTTATACTACTTTTCCAGTTTTCACTTTCAATATCTCTTTTTCTAAATCCCGTCTCAGCTTCTGCTTCTTCTCTTCACTAATTATTCTTTGCTTCCCCTCCTTTTCCTCCATTAACCTACATTGGCATAGTATAATGGAGTGATTACAATTGGAGGGAAATAAGGAGGAGGAAAACCTGTGTTATGCAGTGATTTGATAGTGAGGTGGGAGGAAGCCTTTGTTATACAGAGATTTTATAGTGAGGTGGGATGAAGCCTGTGTTATAGAGAGATTCAATAGTGAGGTGAGAGGAAGCCTGTGTTATGCAGTGACATGATATGTTGGCATGTTACAAATAAACAATAATAATAATATGATAGTGGAATAATACAGTGGATATAAAAAGTCTACACACCCCTGTTAAAATGTCAGGTTTCTGTGCTGTAAAAAATGAGACAAAGATAAATCATTTCAGAACTTTTTCGACCTTTAATGTGACCTATAAACTGTACAACTCAATTGAAAAACAAACTGAAATATTTTAGGTGGAGGGAAGAAAAAGAAAAATAATGTGGTTGCATAAGTCTGCACACCCACTTATAACTGGGGATGTAGCTGTGTTCAGAATTAAGCAATCACATTCCAAATCGTGTTAAATAGGAGTCAGCATACACCTGCCATCATTTAAAGTGCCCCTGATTAACCCCAAATAAAGTTCAGCTGCTCTAGTTGTTCTTTCCTGAAATTTTCTTAGTCGCATCCCACAGCAAAAGCCATGGTCCACAGAGAGCTTCCAAAGCATCAGAGGGATCTCATTGTTAAAAGGTATCAGTCAGGACAAGGGTACAAAAGAATTTCCAAGGCATTAGATATACCATGTAACACAGTGAAGACAGTCATCATCAAGTGGAGAAAATATGGCACAACAGTGACATTACCAAGAACTGGAGCTACCTCCAAACTTTATGAAAAGACGAGAAGAAAACTGGTCCGGGAGGCTACCAAGAGGCCTACAGCAACATTAAAGTAGCTGCAGAAATATCTGGCAAGTACTGGCTGTGTGGTACATGTGACAACAATCTCCTGTATTCTTCAAATGTCTGGGCTATGGGGTATAGTGGCAAGACGAAAGCCTTTTCTTATGAAGAAAAACATTCAAGCCAGGTTACATTTTACAAAAACACATCTAAAGTCTCCCAAAAGCACGTGGGAAAAGGTGTTATGGTCTGATGAAACCAAGGTTGAACTTTTTGGCCATAATTCCAAAAGATATGTTTGGCGCTAAAACAACACTGCACATCACCAAAAGAACACCATACCCACAGTGAAGCATGGTGGTGGCAGCATCATGCTTTGGGGCTGTTTTCTTCAGCTGGAACTGGGGCCTTAGTTAAGATAGAGAGAATTATGAACAGTTCCAAATACCATTCAATATTGGCACAAAACCTTCAGGCTTCTGCTAGAAAGCTGAACATGAAGAGGAACTTCATCTTTTAGCATGACAACGACCCAAAGTATACATCCAAATCAACAAAGGAATGGCTTCACCAGAAGAAGATTAAAGTTTTGGAATGGCCCAGCCAGAGCCCAGACCTGAATCCAATTGAAAATCTGTGGGGTGATCTGAAGAGGGCTGTGCACAGGAGATGCCCTCGCAATCTGAGTGTTTTTGCAAAGAAGAGTGTGCAAATCTTGCCAAGTCAAAATGTGCCATGCTGATAGACTCATACCCCAAAAGACTGAGTGCTGTAATAAAATCAAAAGGTGCTTCAACAAAGTATTAGTGCATACTTATGCAACCATATTATTTTATTTTTATATTTTTTCTTCCCTCTACCGAAAAGATTTCAGTTTGTTTTTCAATTGAGTTGTACAGTTTATAGGTCACATTAAAGATGGAAAAAGTTCTGAAATGATTTATCTTTGTCTCATTTTTTTACACACAGAAACCTGTCATTTTAACAGGGGTGTGTAGACTTTTTATATCCACTGTACATTAGCAAAACATGACAGTAGATTCAAAGCCTTCCATGACTACAGCACAGATTCCTTTCTGTCTTTTCCTCTGAATCAATTTTTTTGTCTGCTTTACATATATGTTGTTTATTTATTTTTTTGTTGATCAGTTATGTGTCCGACTCTCTGTGATCCTATGCTCTGCAGCATGCCAGGCACATCTTGTGTCTAGGTGTGCTAATCCATAAGATTTTGAGGGCAAAGGTACTGGAGTGGGTTGCAAGTTCCTTCTCCAGTGGACCGCAAACAGTCTGAACTCTCTGCTATGTCCTTCCCATCTTGGGTGACCTTAAATAGTATAGCTCACAGCTTCACCATGACAGTGGCGATCCAGAAGTGGTGTTTATTTATAGCTTTATCACATATATAGTTGTGAGCATGTGAGTTGTTGCTAACGCTTGCGGGCTCGCGTAGCGAGGGACGCGGCTCGCGCAGCGAGCTGCGAGGGCACTGGGCACTGGGCGAGGGCCTCAGTTGCCGAAGGCGCTCCATGCCAGCAACTGCGACCCTCGCAAACTTCACGTCGCAACGCAAATAACACAACACACAAATTACGACACTCGCTTAATTTTACGACCAACGCAAACAACATACGACACACGTTCACACACATTACGGCCTCGCAAAACTCGCACGCAACTCGCGAACATTACAAAATTAAAAACACAATACATACACACAGCACATACATAAAAAGCTTACCTACAGCAAGAGGTAGCATCCAGGACCTCAAAAATGCAAGTTACACCTTAATTTCACTAAAAATAAAAGAGTTTAGACACAAAAAAAATTGCTAAGCGACAGAAAAAATGTCCGCCGCAAAACCAAAAGGAGGCTACACACGCAAACACCATACGAGACACGTTACCAGACATAACGACCTCGCAAACATCGGACGCAGCACGCCGACATACAAACAATTAAAACACAATAAATACACACAACACACACATAAAAAGCTTACCTACAGCAAGAGGAACCATCCAGCACCTCAAAAAACCAAGTTACACCTTCATTTAAATAAAAATAAAACACTTTAGACATTAATAAAATCGCTAAGCGAGAGAAAAAATGACCGACGAAAAAAACGAAAACGAGGCTACAGCACTCTCAACACGTAAAACACCACAACACACTCGTAAAACACCACACGAAACTCGAAAAACACCACGAAGCACCGATGGATAATCCGCAAAGACGCATACCACAGATATCCCGCCATTTTACGCCAATGCGGAACTACACCACTACGCTAATGGTTTCGTCTCGCGCACGCACAGTATTACACTGCACACATTCAGCACGCTTACACAGCAGCTCCACACCACTAATGCTGCAGCAACCTCAAAACACATTGACAGCTCTTCAACACAATGCTTCAAAATAGGTAAAGTAGATTCATTTATTAATGTATTATATATTTCATTATTATACACCAAACAGCATTACATATTCATTTATTAATGCACTACATCTTTCATTATTATACACCAAACAGCATTAGCTACCTTACAATTTCATTGCCGTCATTTTTTGACGGGCAATTCGCTAGTGTATATATAGTTGTGAGAATGCGGGTTGTTGCTAACGCGAAGCGAGGGCCTCAGTCGCTGGCATGGAGCGCCGAAGGCCCTTCCTTGGCAGCAACTGCGGACCTCGCAACATTTACGGACTTACAACAAACAAATACGAGACACGGGACTTAGAAAAAAACACTACAACCTCTCAAATTCTTTGACGGGCAATTCGCTAGTAGTATATAATAACAAGAGAAACATTGAGAGATATCTAGTAGCTTAACAATTACGGAGCATCTCTTGCTCCCGTCTCTCACTCTTATCCCTTCTGTCTCCCCCTCTTTCGCTCTACCTCTCCCCTTCTGCCACTCTCTAGACCTTTCCTCCTCCCTTTTCATTTCCCTTTCCCTATTCTCTCCGTGCTTCCATTCTTGTACTTTTTCTCTCTTCTCCCTTCCCTTCTCCACATCTGCCAATCCTCCCTATCACTCCTTTTGATTTTCTATTGCTCCCTCACATTTTCTTTCTGGGTTCCTTTTTCTCCATATTGCTCTCCCTTTCACTCCTATCCTAACCCCTTCTCTCTCTTTTCTTTGTCTCTGTTTCTTCCATTGTCTTTCTCTCTTGTCTATCTATTTTGTTCTCTTTTGATTTGCCTCGTCGCATAAATATAGAAAAATGATCTGATGACAGATAACTAAAAAGAACCATGTAGCCTGCCCATTCTATAAACCCTAAAGTCTGGCTTATTAAGTCTTATTGTGGCCTTATGCTTAACCCAAGCATACTTCACTTCCTTATCTGTGTTTGACTCTACCACCTCCACTATAAGGTTATCTCTTACTTTTTCTATAAAGTATTATTTTCTTTTCTTCTCTCCATTTCTACCCTTCTCTCTCCTCTCTATTTCTCTTTCTTATTTAATTTATCTCTGCAGATTTACAACACATTATATTTGCCGTTCTGTTATACTAATTTGTAAAAAAAATAATTTGTAGAAGAGCACAAAAAATAGAAAAAACAGCAAAAATGTACGGTGATATATGTTTAGGTTATTTTAATACACACATGAAAGATAGTACATACAAAACATAAATGCCGCAGGGACATATCCACAATCTCTCACAGTACACACAAAAGTCTTGTTGAGATAGACATAATAGTAATACTGAACTTTCATAAGGATCCCTGTATTGTCATCTTGTAAGGAGGACGGTTCTTCGCAACCTTATTCCTTTTCCCCTTTCCTTTTCTCCTTTTTCTTTTCATATTTCTCTTTATTATTTACTACTAGCGACTTGTCCGTCAAAAATGACGGGGCAATAAAATTGTAAGGCAGGTAATGCTGTTTGCCACAGAAGGTAATTGTTTTGATCGTCTGAGATCCTTCGGCGGTCATTGCGAGCCTCGAGCTGAGTGCCCTTGGCTGGCTCGCATTGAGCGTCTTTGGCGCTCATTGCGAGCCTCTCAGTTGGTGTATTTTTTTTTTATCAGAGGCGCTTTTGCTCTCATTGTAAGGTCTGCGCTGATCTCCTTTTTGCACTTATTGCAAGTCTTTCCCCTGGTGTAATGTGTCGTATGAGCACCGTTGGCGCTGCTTGTGAGGCGTTCGGCGAAGGGCTTTGTCATTTATTGCGATACTGTGGTGCTTCTTTATTTTTTTGTGTATATGTATTTATTCATGATAATGAATTAATTATTGAAATGATAAATTAATATACTTTACCTATTTGTAATTAATATATGCATCAAGCAATATGCTGAAGAGCTAACAATCTGTTTTGATGTTCCTGCAGCATACACTGTAGATTTGCACTGTTGTTGAGCTGAGGTGTAAGTGTCAGCAATGTGTGAAGTGTGTAGTGTAAATAGGCTGCGTGCGCGAGGGGAAACCGTTTGTGTAGCTGTGTACTTCCGCATTCTGTAAGTTAGTGTTGTAAAATGGCGACAATTGTGTATGTGGTATGTGGATGATTTAGCATCCTTGCTAATAGAGTATGTTGTAGGTTGTACAGGTTTTTGTAAAAGTCGTATGTGCTTGGCGGTGGTTTGTGGCTTAAGGGGTCGTGTAGCCTTGTTTTCGTTTTTTTTCGGTGGCCATTTTTTCTCTGGCTTAGGGGATTTTCGAGTGTCTAAACTTTGTAACCTCACTTCCAGACATCCTGGGTCTCCCCCCTTGCTGTGGGTAAGGTTTTTATTTTATTTTTTGTGTGTATTTTGTGTTTTTTTAATGTTTTTTGCTGTGCGCAGTTCGTCCATTAAGGTTGTATTTTTGTGAGTTTGTAATGTTTTTTTCTAAGTCCCGCGGCTCATATTTTTTTATGTGTAAGTAAGTTTTTTTTTTTTCTAAGTCCAGCGGCTCTTACTTTTTTCTGTAGATTCGTATTGAGTCATTACGTGTTATAGTTTTTTTTAAAGTCCAGCTTCTGTGGCTGTTTGTATACAAGCAATGTTAAATATAAGTAATATTTAATATGTGATACAAACTGATAATATATATATAATATTACCAAATTGTCTTCAATAAAAATATTGGAAGAAGATAGACAGAATACATATGTAGAAACTCTTTTATTTTAATTAAAGCTTACAAAAGTGTAAATAATCTGCCATAATACATACATTAAAAACGAGATTCTACATATGTTTAATGCCAAATAATTGACTTTTTAGAATTAAGTAGATCATTTTTTTTTATTGTTTTGTGAGTATAATATTTATGTAGGCATTAAAATACAATTACAATATATATATATTCTGTTTTTTTTTTTTTCTTTTGCCTTTTACTCTAAAAATGTTTTTATCATGCCGATTTTCTCTGCTGGGAGGTCCTCAGGATAAAAGCTTATCATTCATCCATACATGGAATTTGACTGATAAAATTATAATTGAGGGAGAATCAGTATTGCCATATTCCATTGGTTCCATTGGTGGTGGATAAGTGCCATACATTTGTTCTTATAACCCATTTTGTTGTCTTTTGTATTGCATAGTGCTCCCCTATTGTATGTTTTCTTTATAATTGTTGGTTGGAATGCCATCTCTTCGTTTGGTTCATCTGCCCTATCTTCCCTTGGTTGGCCTGCCATCTCTTCCCTTGGCTGCCCTGCTCTCTCTTCTCTTGGTTGGCCTGCCATCTCTTCCCTTGGTTGGCCTGCCATCTCTTCCCTTAGTTGGCCTGCCATCTCTTCCCTTAGTTGGCCTGCCATCTCTTCCCTTAGTTGGCCTGCCATCTCTTCCCTTGGTTGGCCTACCCTCTCTTCCCTTGCAGTCTGCCTGTCTTGGGGGTAGAGTTGAATTGCATCACTCAGGGCTACAGTTTTTTTTTTTTCTTTATCACCACAGATATTTTTGGCCTCCTACTCCCACGAAGGCCAGTAACTCTTTCTTTAACAACTTGTATTGCCATTGACAACTTGTTAAAACTGTTTCTGTCATACTCTGAGACAATATGCCAAGTTTAATAACTACTAAAGTAGAAATACAATAGAGTTTCACTTGCATATTTATTAACCAACAATCAATACAAAAAATGTTAATGTGGTTTTTAAAATTCACATTTGAACTTTAGCATTCCAAGTTGCGGAAAACTCTCCACCTCCTCTAACGTTTCAGGGGGTGGGAGAAAAAGGCTGTCCTAATAGTAGTCTTCATATGACACCTTACTTGAAGTAGTAAGTTCAGTAAACCTGATCTAGCAGAAAACTTAGGACAGCCTGCTGGCATAGTCTGCTTCTGTTTCTTGGCTATCTAATAAGGTATTGAGAGAAGGAACTAAATGTAAATTTAAAAATCATACATTAAACATCTTCATTGCATTATTTTGTTTCAATACATATTTTATTGCTGATCCATTATTGAATAAAGCAATGAAACCCTATTGTATGACCACAACAGTGGACCTTTAAGTAAAATGTATTTAGCACAACAGATGCAGAAATAAAAAAATCAGTTTATTTTACAAATCTGAAAGTAAATAGCAGCGTGCCAATAAATAGCAGCACAGAAATAACCTATGACTCAGTACATTCCCCAAATCCTCCTAAATGAACATGGTTATACTGCAGCTGACAGCATACAGATGGCACACGCTTAAAGGATAAAAATTAAACATTTGCAGCTTGGCTTTTATATTTTTTCAGCAGTTTTATTTTTTTCAAGTGACAAATAATGTGTACTTGTCACTTCACATTACAATTACGATGACAGCAGCACTGGATAAACTTTGAATATTTGCATGTATGTGACACAATGTATTAAAAGTTAATTTGGCATTGACTTACCTTTTTCAGCTTTCTTGGTATCTTGCTTTTCAAGTAGAAGGTAGCGAGGACTCTCAGGGAGAAATGGCAACACTGCAAGTTGTATCAGTGCAGGTATTATGATGACTCCAAACAAACAGGGCCACAGGGACTCCTAGAATATGTAATGTAGAAGTTAACAATATTTTTAGCAATAAAGTAGGTGTAAAATGTACATATTAAGATACTATAGAAGCAAGAAATAGCCGTTCCAATTACATCAACATGTCCCAAGCAGAGATCTGCTTTTCCATATAATTATACAATAAACTTTGACTGCAGCTTTATGATTCTGAATAGTTAGAGGCAAATGAGACTCAAAATATATCCTTTAGATTGAAAGTCTGTGAGTTTTCAATAATATTACCTTTTTAACGATAGAGAACCAATTAAATTGTGTTTACCTCTCTCTCACTCTCATTTGGACTGATTCTCCCATTCACTGTGACGGTAACTCCCCTGATCTCATCTTTACCCATCTCTGTTCAGTCTCCAACTTTGTCATTTTTCCATTACCAATACCTGACCATCACATCTTAACCTGCAGCCTCATCACATTCTTAGCAAACGCCCTTAAACTCATGCACCGAAAAGGACTTACAGAAAACTCAAAGCCTGCAACATCTTTCTACTCAACTTGAACCCTTTCCTTTCCCCAATAATGATATACGCATTAAGGCCACTCCTACCATACTAGTATGTCCCCTAAGTACTTGACCTTGACCTACATAAGTGTGCCTGCTTAAACACTCAGGAATAAATCATGAACCTCAACAGACATGCTCCATTACAAGTTCATTCTTCATTCATTCAAGTCTGCTCTCAACCTCTCCAAGCAAAATTATTTGTCACTTCTTATCTCAACTCCAATACCAAATGTCTTTTCTCTACCTTTAATGCTCTCTCCTGCCTGCCTCCACCTCCCACAACTAATTGTCTCACAGCCCAAAACCTATTAGGAAAGACCTTTCCTTAAAGTCAGCAAACAAAGTCTGATCATCACAGCAGACCAAACCCAAGACCCAATATTCAAGACAGGCCTCTCCTCATCCCTAAACCCACACTCACCTCCTTCCCACCTGTAAAAGAAGAAGTCTCTGCCCTCCAACCCCCAACCTCATAACTTTCCCCCATTCCAAGACAATTACTCCTGCCTTTCTCTGACACATTTATCCAAACGTTAAGATATATTTTCAACCTCTCCCTGAAACAAGTTTCTATCAATATTTAAACATAATAAATATTACATATCACAAATTACTCTAATTCTATGCTAGCTACATGAGCAGTATACCTTTGAAAAGCAACTTTCATAAAGAGGTCCTTTAAAACTAATTTCCTCACTTTCAACTCATGTTTTTTTTGTTTGTTTTTTGTTTGTTTTTTTATATTTATTTACTTTTAAAAACATACAAAAATAATAAGAATACTTAGATTGTTACATACATAAAACATTTCCAGACAATATAATTTCATCAGATTAAATCTCAATAAACATAACAATACAAAACAAAACATCTTGACTATGGCCCGGGCCAGACTCGAACGAAGATGAAATATAAAAGGAATGAGATTAGTATTTATAACTAAGTCCCATATTTGCCATTTTGATCCAGGAACTTTTACTACGCTCAATTTTTGAAAATCATAAAAAAATAATTCTGAATCTCAATTTTTGTTAATTATTGGCTTTAGCTCGTTCTAATTATGGACATATGGCTGGTTCCAATTATAAGCTATCATCCATTTTTTAGTCATCAGTATTTGTACATGCTTTGGTGTCCAGGGTTAGATTATCTGGGAAAAAATGAAATAGAACAAGTTCAGGAGAGACCTGTAATTCAATGCCTAATAATAAGGATAAGTGTTCAATACACTTGTTCCAAAATTGGTAAAGCATTGGGCATTCGTACTAAATATGAAAATGTGAACCTAATTGGCCACAATTTGTCAAACAATATTTTAATTTTTCTTTTACGGAAATTTGCACAATTCTTTTTGGGACATAATACCATTTTTTATATATTTTAAAGAAAACCTCCCAAGGAGAAGCATTCTTAATATATCTTGCTTTGATGTTAATTGCTCTATTCCAACATTCTTCAGTCCAATCTTTTTGTATATATCTCTCTCCCACCTCATCATTTTAATAGTTTTATTATTATTTAAACCGTTTGATATACAGATCATGCATTTAGATATCAGATGTGTTTTCTTTCCATTTATTATCAATTTCTCCAAGTCTGTTAGGGGTCTAAGATGTTCAATATACAATTCTGAATTTGCCCATGCTATTTTAAATCCAAGATAATTAATCCAGGACGTTTTAGAGAGATTGAATTTTGCTACGAGTTTATTTAAAGAGGCCAGATAATCTTTAATAAAAAGATCCTTAAGAGTCTTTATCCCTTTTTCTGACCATTCCTGAATGAAAGGTAATTTTAGTTCTCTTTTGATGAGATCTATTGGAGCTATAATACTAGGAAATGAGAGTACATTGTATCTAGTCAATGCTTTTCATCAGAAATGTAGTTCCGATTTAATTATCTCTAAGTTAATTAGAACCTCTGTCTTCCTGAAGTTGTTTCTAAAAAGGAGGGAATCAAAGTTTGCCTCCTGGATGCAAGCTCTTTCAATTGCTATCCATTGACATTTATTCTTTTGCTCTAGTCATCCTATTAAATGAGAGAGCATGGTTGCGTCATGATATAATTTTAAGATAGGATAAGCCAGACCACCTTTATTAAACCTTCTGTCTGTCACCTCAGATTTTCTTCTAGGGGATTTACCTCTATAAATACATTTGTCCAGTAGTCTTTGGAATTGGGCAAGTAAATTACTGGGAATTTGAAATGGAATACAGGTAATTGACTCTTGGTAAAATCGACATTTTGTATTGCCGCTATTCTTCCTGACAAGGATAGGTTTATATATTTCCACGAAAAAATTATATCTGACAATTTTACATACAGCTTCCCAAAAGTAATCTTAATCAGCTTCTGCATATTACCAACAAACTCAATACCCAGGTGTTTAATTTTTTTTCCCATTTTGCCATTTATATTTATATTTGAGCTCTAGCTCCTCTCGTATATTAGCTGGTAAATTTAGAGCTAATATTTTAGTTTTCATGATATTAAGTTTGTAATTTGAAATGTCACTATAAATCTCTATAATTTGATGCAGATTTGCAAGAGACTTACTTGGGTTTGTTAATGTGAGTACAATATCATCTGCATATAATGTTATTTTATGTTCTAATTCTCCTATTTTTATCCCACTTACTACAGATGTTTTGCAAATTGTTTCTGCCAATGGTCCAATCATCAAGGCAAATTCTAAAGGGGAGAGTGGGCACCCGAGCCTGGTGCCATTTGTTATTTTAACTTTAGCTGACTTGAATCTAGGACCAGTGACATAAGCCAATGGGAATAAATAAAGGGCTTTAATGGCATGAGTGCCAAATTTGCCCAAGCCGAACTAAGATCACATTAAATTCATATATTCCTAATCGACCCGATCAAACGCTTTCTCCGCGTCTAGAGAAAGGAAAACAGTCGGTTGTTTATTAATTTTGGAGTATGAAATTAGATGTAATAGTCTGCAAGTGTTTTCTGAGCCTTGCCTACTAACTATGAAGCCTGTTTGATCCATAGAGATTAATTTGTAAATCACTTTATTTAGTCTAATGGCCAGAATCTTTGCGTATAATTTTACATCAGTGTTCAGCAGGCATATGACCCTATAATTCTTACACTCCGCAGGATCTTGATCTTGTATCAAAATGGTAACTATCTTAGTTTCCAGTGTCTCCAATTGGGCTTTACTGGCAAACCTTGTAATACATATTAACAAATCCATCTGGACCTGGGGCTGTGTATAATTTGAATTAGTGATATCTTATTCAAAATTTGAAGGTCAGTCATTAATCCTAGGTAGATCCAATTAATCTAGATCATTTCAAATTTCTAGAATTGATTAACTTTTTAAATCTTTTTCATCTTTCAAGTTATATAGTTTATCATAATAGTTATAAAATATTTTAGCAAAATCCTCAGATTTAGAATAGCAACTTAGCTTATACTTTACTTGTTCAATTCTATTATTAATGGCCTTTTTGTTTAATTTATTACCCATTATCATGCTGGCTTTATTTCCAAAGTGATGGATTTTTTGTTGAAAGGTCCAGATTGAGTTATCTGGTCTTTGTTGGATTTCTTTAATCTGGTCATAATTTTGGCAAGATGGAGTGTTTTTATTGATTCACTCCAAACCATTTAACTTAATATAAAGGGCTCCCAATGGTAAACCTTTTTCCTTTTTTTCTGAGATTGCAATTTTATTAGGAGACCTCTGATGTAGGCTTTATGAGCATTCCAAGTCAAAGTTTTGGAGGACACTGATCTTGAATTCAGTTCAAAATATTTAACAATTTCCTCTATTAATGTTATTTTGTTAGATTGATCATTCAATAAAGAGTGATCCAGTTTCTATATATTATTACCATAATATGACTGGGACAGTTTTAAAGTTAATATGATCTTTGCGATCAGAAAGTACTTGAGGATTTATCTCTATATTCTGAAATAAATACAGAGAGTCAGCGTCCATCAAAAAATAATCCAATCTGGGGTAGGTATGGTGCCTATGCGAAAAGAAGGAATAGGCACCCATTCCTTAGGATGAAAAACCCTCCAGATATTGTATAAATTCTGTTTTATAGGAATATTATGAAAATGTTAAGAGGATCTGATCGTTTGAGTATCTGTGGGAGATTGATTAAGTGAAGATCTGACTAAGCTACTATCATGAATCATATTTAGATCTTCACAAATCAACAGAATGCCTTGCATGTATTTCATAAGATGTTTTATTACTTTTAAAAGAAATCTATGCTGTTCTTTATTTGGTGCATATAAGTTAATTATTGTAATCCTTTGATTGTTTATTAAACCAGACCAAAGTATGTATCTACCTTGTCTGTCTTGTTCAGAGAATTCTTCCTGAAGTTTTAATTTCTTATTAAAAAAAAAAGCGACACCTCTTGATTTTGTTTTAAAATTTTAGTTATATTTAATTGTAAAGTCCTTATCAATATAATTAGCTGTCAAATCTACTTTATAGTGGGTATCTTGGAGACATATAATTTCAGTAACATGTGCCATTTAGAGGCTGAATTAAATCCCTGGACATTTTGGCTTATTATTTTCAATGACATAAAAATCTGTATGATATCCAATCAGTGGAAACCAGCCACCCTCTCTCCAGCTCTGCGAGTTGGCCAAGACATAGTCAAGACATAACAACACAAAACTAAAACACAATATTGGGGAGTGAAACCGCCGGAGGGGCACCAGGGCCCAGGACTCTTTTGAGCAGCACGCTTTCTTTGGCACGCCTTTGTGAACCAGGGCTCTCATGTCCCGCCGGGGAAACAATGCCCAATTACATTAAACAAAAATAGGCAAGTTATAAATTCTGTCTTATTACGGGGAATAACGTTGCATACTGCCCTCATAGAGCACTCTCCCAAACTCGAAGAGACACCATGAGGGCACAGAGTCGCCAAATACTTTAACATTCAGCTGCCAAATAATGGTTGCCTTCTCCAGGAAACCAGAAATATTCATTTTAAATCCCCTTTCTATATTTCAAGCAAATAAGATAAGTTATTACAGTTTATTCTTTATACAAATTTCTTAACTCAGGAGAGAGTGGTGGTTTATAATGAAGCAAGGAGAGTCTACTATATACCCCTAACATATAATATGAGAAAAAAGGAAAAAAGGAAAAGGAAAAAAGTTTCTCCAATCCTTAAATAATGGCTTATGTGTTATATGTGTATCTTGTGATTAATTTAATTTCTAATGCTACTTTGAATTTATATAGTGCTTTAAACTCCCATAATCTCCCAATAAAGTGGGGAGTACTAATTTATTATCTCAATACTGAATACTTTTTTGAAAGTGATAATTAGTGGACAGGGTGTTCCCTCTTTCTATATAGTATTAAATATATTTGCCATTGATCCCTATTACATTTGAATAACATTCTACTGAGCTTAAATCACAAAGTTGATTATATTTTGATAATCGTAATTAATTTTATTTTATCTATTCTCTCTGTGAAGTAAATAATCCCATTATGATGATATAAACTAAAAAAAGAAAAAATATATACAATAAAACAAACATAAGTGAAAAACACCCCCTTTTTTTTAAGTGAACAAAATGTTTTTTCTAGGCTGCATAGCAAGGGATTTAGCTTTCTTCTCTCTGACTTGCTCTTTTCCCTCCTGTTCATTTTCAGTTGTATACCATGACCTTATCATCATCTTAATAATGAGACTACAAAAACAAGTAATTTACTAATTTGCTCTAGAATTCAATCACTAGTCACTGTTAACAACAGTTTGCTTAGCCGGGTCTCTCAAAATTACACACTTTAATTTCCCAGACAGTCTGTCCCATTCAAAACACCATAGCTAGGTGGGATATTTAATTTTAAAATTAGCCTTGTCATTTATAGGAACACATTATATTCCTAAATGATTTTATTTAGGTTAAGTTCTCTAAGTTGCCTTTCTCCTTATAATAAATCTTTAGCAATGTGTATTTGCGCAAAAAATAATTTTGGGAGGAAAACCCCATTTATACGGTAATTTCTTTTCTCTCAGTATTTTTGTAATCGTTTGGAATTACTTCCGTTTTGCAAGGGTTTCCCCTGATAAGTCTGGGAAGATTTTCAACTTGTCGTAGGGAGATTCAAAGACTTTTTTGATAAATGCTGCCTTTAATACATTCTCTTTGTCTTCTATCTAGTTAAGATTCACTATAACATCTCTAGGGATGTCTATCAATTTCCTGTCTTCTTGATTTGGCTTTGCTAGTTTTGCTAGAAATGTTTCAGTATATTGTAATACATCATTCAATTGAATATTCTCTGAAATACCTTTTATCCTAATGTTTTTACGTCAAGAGACGTCCTCATCTCTAGCAAATTTCTGTCTCGGTATCTCCATTTCTGTCTTAACTTTACTAACTTCCTCTCTTAAATATACATTTTCTTTAAGGATTTTATCCTGACTTAATTCTAGTCTAGATGACTACTCTATCAAAGATTTAATTTGCATTGATTTGTTTACTATTTCCTTTGTTAATTCTGTTTTTATTGAGCTTTTTAAATCATCTAATACAGATCTCAGTATAGGAATAGTCTTTTTTTATATATATTATTCAAGAGAGGAAGTAAGGGAGCACAATTGAATTTATAAAGTCCTATATGGGCAATAGCATTTACCCAGTAGTGATGTCACAATAAAATAACAGCCAGACTCCCCAAAATATTCCCCCATCCAGTACAGGTAACAACAATGTTATTTTCTTTGAAATTTACCTATTATGCACTCATGGGGTTTCTCCCATTTTTTTATTAAGGGTAAAGACTTAACCCTCTCATCAGACTTTAATTTATTCAATTGACTTAAATGATTGAGTGAAAATAAAAAGTATTGCAGTAAATGAGACCTAGGTATTCAATCTAACTTGCCAGCTCTTCACAGTTTTATGTTTGCAAAAACACAATAAGCTACTGTATTAGGGTATCTTCCCTTAGAAATAAAGGGTTATTAAAGACAGGATGGCCAATTTTTGGTCTCAGTAAAATAGGCTCCTTTACCTTCTAGAGACGTAGCAATTTTACAACTAGCACACACCTAGGCCTATTTTATGATATAATTATCAAGGTAACATCCTACATCAAATAATTAAACCTTCATCTATTTACTAGTGACCATAGCTGAGAAACCTCTCCTTCTATTCAAGAGGTATTAGCTCTAGAAAGGAGAAGAAACAAGAAAAAATCTTAAATGTTACATAGTCCAGTAACAAGTGTGTTCATCTTGTGGATGGTTATCCTTGAAGGTCAGCAAATGCCAGTCTTTTAGTTGATAATGATAAATAAATGTGTCAATTATGTGGTTTTATAATTATAAATTTCAATGATCTTGTCTTTTCAGCTTACTTCCAATAGATAAATATTACAGGAAAAATCTTGGCAATGGATTCCTTTCAGTACTTATTTGTGACAGAAGCCATGTTGATGTTATTATCTTTGTCCATTATACAGCTACTTCAAGGACCTTTATGAGTGTATAAATTGCAAAGAAGTTCTAGCGGCTATTTATCCACCCATTACTTCTAACATTATAGTAAGCTCAGTTTTGTATAATAATTAATCAAGAAATGCTTAAATTTCATTGGGTGGGGCATAAACCCTTTTCCAGATTCCAAGTTAGTTTCAATAATCATTCCTTTACAATCTTGTCTTTATAGCTTGGGTATCGGTAAATTATATGAGTTAATCTTAACTCCTTGATGTACAGGTGATATTTAGGCACAATTATATCAAGATGTCTGTACCTTGTCCCGCCATAGCAATTGCAGTGTCCAATGGCTCACCTCGCTTCCAGCATCATATTGCCCTGTACAGCAGGGCAGTGGCCTCCTGATGGGCCTTGAGTGTGTATCACACTCACCAGCTCCAGATCTTATCTTGACCGGAGATCTCACTTCCTTTCTCTATCTGCGCCACTTACCGCGTCCCACTGTTCCCAATCTCCACTATGTGTTTCTTTCTCTGCAGCTGATCTATTATCTAGTATGCAGGCGTACCTCTGCTGTGTGCCCGGTTGTCAAGTCGAGTTATATCAAACATTCAACGGTTGAGTCAGGAGCTAATGGTCTGTAGTCATGATGGTCTCCAGCGTTCTCTGAGGAATGGCAGCCATTTGTGCCGACTAGCTCAGCATGCTAGTCTCTTCCTGGGGGTGGCTTCACCCCATTTTCAACTCATGATTTGATCCTCTGAAATCTGTCTTTCATGCTCAGCACTCCAAAAAGATATCACTCACCACCTACCTCAGCCAGATCCAAAGCTTACTAGTCTACTTCCTAGTGCCACCTCAATCAGTTCAGTTTACTCGAGACCTGCTCCTTTCCTCCTCTCATTCTTTGCTCTGTCAGACTCTCGCTTAACATTCAGAGCTCTAAGAGGTCTTTAAAAATCTATCTTATCAAGGAAACTCTCACTTATAGCACTCACACCTACTACTTACTAATATCAATTGACCTACTGGATCATTCTTTACCATTACACACAGCCATCTTCTTCAATCTGCTACTGGTTACGTGCCTAAACATCATTTTTAGAATGTAAGCTCTCAGGAACCTTTTATCCTTTTGTAGTAACACTTAGTGTTTTACTGCTTTTTTAAGAACTTACAGCCTTATTAAATTGCGATTTTGTAAATTTAAAAGGGCTCTATATAAGCACACAGCATATTTTATTTACATAAGTTTTTAGTTAGTGAACTTCTATCCAAAAGCAAGGTCTTCACTAAAAACTTCTGTAAGAAAAAAATGCTGTGTGCTTATAAAGAGCCCTTTTAAATTTACAGAATCGCAATTTAATAAGGCTGTTAATTTGATAATGTGTAAAATTTATTTCATTTTTCTTTAATGATAGTAGATTTTATGTCTTTGTTTGTAAGAGGTCTAGAATCCTGAGAGGATATATCTGTATTCATCACCCTTATTAAGCAAGCAAAAAACATAACAAATAAATATAGCAACAGCCTGGTGAAAGTGCTAAGCAAGTACCTGCAATATCCTGCAGTACCCGCTGTTAGGAAGCAGAACCATCAGAGGGGTAGCCAAGAGTTAATTAACAACAACTGTATGTAGAGAAAGTTGCAGTAAAGTTTGTGTGTGTGAATCCCACACTCCTCACATTTACATACTAAAACAAGGTACTCACCCGTGACACTGCAGCTAAATACTCTGAGCACAGCCATATACCAACTATAGTTCTGTTCCTATTAGTTACATAGTAATTAAGGTTGAAAAAAGACTTTCAGTCCATCAAGTTCAACCTGTTAAGATCTCCTCTGATCTGCAATATGCGGATTAGTTATTAATTAAATTATTGATTAAATAATTATTAATAGTATAGTATTGGAGGATGAATAAAGAGTTAGTCCATCAATTCAACCTTTTTAGATCTCTATTGATCTTTTTAAGGTGGACTATTTATTATTATTGTTAATTGTTATTTGATCCAGAGGAAGGCAAACAGAAAAAAAAAACCCATTGAAACTTTGCCAATTGTCTCATAAGGGGGAAAAAAAGCAAAATTCCTTCCTGACCCCAGAAACTGGCGATCAAATTTCTCCCTGGATCAATATCCCTTTGCTAGTTATCTAGGATAGCCTTGAATGCCCTCTTTATTCAAAAATATATCTAACCCCTTTTTGAAGTTGTCTATCGAATTCGCTGTCACCACCTCCTTTGGTAGAGAATTCCACAGATTAACCACCCTAACTGTGAAGAACCCTTTTCTTTGTTTAAGGTGAAATCTTTTTTCCTCTAACCTCAAAGGATGTCCTCTTGTCAGTTGATAATCTCTTGCTACAAAAAGTTCACTTGACAAAGCCTTATATTGACCCTGGATGTATTTATATAAGGTAATCATATCTCCTCTTAGACGCCTTTTTTCTAGCAAAAATAAGTTTAATTTTGTTAGTCTTTCTTCATAACTTAGCCCCTCCATTCCCCTTATTAGTTTTGTAGCCCTTCTCTGTACTTTTTTCAGCTCTAAAATGTCTTTTTTTATGAGGTGGTGCCCAAAATTGTACTCCATATTCCAAATGAGGGCGTACTAGAGATTTGTATAGTGGCAGAATTATATCTTCTTCCCTGGCTTCTATACCCTTCCTAATACCCTTCCTATTAAAGGTCAAAAGACTAAAAACATAATACTCTGCAGAAAGGCACTATTTTAGATAGTCTCTGTGCCATGTGGAACAGATATCTACATGCGATGTAAATGTTTTCTCACCTCTGTGTATGATATAAAAATAGATGTGGAAACAAGTGCCTCCAAGAAAAACATCAAGAACTCAAAGACACATTAGCAAATACTCTCCTACATAAAAGTCTCCAACAGAGAAAATGATCAAGTAACACCACTTACAACCACTGAAATGGATTAGCAGCAACAATTAAATAAATAATTGAAACACTCTGCATTACAAGCAGCAACAATTCAAGGAACAGTAGACTCTTTGGTAGCACAGGTAGCCGTAAAACAACAAAAATAACTTAAAGGCACATCCAAGTTTCATGGATTAATACATTTATCGGAGAAGATAAACTCTATTTCACTTTTTATAGACAAGGCTTTGGTGCAGCATTTAAACGTAAAAGAAATAGACATTTTATTTAGTAAACATCATACAGGTACAGTTAAGAAACAATTGTAGATGTTAATGGCAGGTATGTAATTCTAGACGTCATGTTAAAAGATGATATACATCTCACTCTTTGTAATATATGTGCTTCAAGTGTATATGATTAGCTGTTCTTTTCAAAAATGGTTGACGCACAAGGGCCGGAACATTATGATAGCTGGAGACGTAAACATAATGACAAGTCCTATCCATAGTCGGAAGAGGAAACTACTGAAGATCTTAAGAATTCAAGAAATCTGAGAAAGCTGAAGTGTGATGTATCTCACAGAAAGGGAATTCACAACTTCTCAGCTGCCCATCAATTTCTAGGATACATTTTCAAATGATACATGAGAAACTATTTAATAACATTCAATAAACAAAAATACATCCCATCACACTGATGGATGTTACCCCATTATTAGTAAAATTGAGGACATAAATAAGCCCTTTAGAGAAGAGATGATCAAAACTGGGAGGTATATGCAATGATAAACAATTAACATTTTTGTTTCAATCTATATTATTGAAGACATAATATAAAAAAATAACAGTTTACAGTACATTGCACATCGGAACAATAAATTACATAAGTAATTTCACAGTGTGTTATATGTAAATTTCCTGCTGGATTACACAAAGATAGATAAAAGAATCCTTATAACAGAAATATAGTTTTTGTCTTCTTTTTTAATTTTATATTTATTAAATTTTAACTTTATCTCCCTCATCCGTAATTGATAATAGTAAGCTTTATATTTTTCCTTTACTTTGGTAGTAACTGAGTAGCTTAAGTAGATCAAATTAATTTATTTCAGCCGCATCTGTAGTACCTAAGAATGTTAGCAAAACAAAAAAAATCACTGTATGGCAGATGATGAGATGAAAATATCAATGGGCAACAAGAAAGCATAAAAAATAGGAAAAAAATTATAAGGGGAGAAATGGGAAAAGGGAGGGCAAGCATCTCAAGCATCTTCTAGTAAAGCTGTTAGGTTGAGTCAATTTAAATCAATTTAAACATTTGGCTTACCTTCGGTCTCCGTCCCTAGGACCAGAGCCATAGACCAGTACACCCTCGCTAAAGGGGAGATAAATAGACAAATACAGGGGGAATAGCATATTTTAGGGAGATACTATTTTGGGATATAAAACACTGTTCCCAGATTTTTAAGAAAAGAGGATGAGTCCAATAAAACGTGTAATAACCTTTAATTTATTAGTATAAAGTTAACCTTGAGAATGACTTCCTGAAAATTAAGTAACAGGGATTTCTAGCTCTTGGCGATATGATTTTTAGTAGTCAAGGCGATAAACTGAAAGAGCTTATTCTGAGAGGTAGTTATATTATTAAGAGGCAGGTCTCAATCGAGGGGAGGATTGGGGTATCAAATAGTTTGGAGGGAAGTTGCATTGTTTTTCTCCAAAAATTTTGAGCGATTGAGCAAGTGCACCAGATGTGGATAAAGTTGCCTTTGGTTTGACAACCCCTAAAGCAGTAGCTACTTTCCTGGGGTCTAATTTTATGGATTCTAGATGGGGTGTAGTATGTTCTGTGCAGAACCTAAGTCTGTCTCCCAATTCATCATGAAAGTGGGTTTCTGTTCTTTGCTGGGAGTGTTGAAGGTGGCGTATAAGGAACCCAAGATTCCCCTTGTCAAGGGGATATTCTTACATAATAGGGAGAACCAAATCGCATTAGGGGGCCCGTAGTTCTGACCATCGTAGCAACCCAATGCCTCAGTTTTAAGTGTTTAAATAATTATTTTTGCAATTAACATTTTAATGATACAGCTCTTTCTTGTAATGATAGTTAAGCAGTAGAAAAAGCAAACTAATATTTGGCACACAATAAAATGTATATGCAAAATAAATATACAAAAGCATAGAAATCCTACAAGAGTTTATGAAAGATATCAAGTATTTATGACACCACACTCTAAACCACAGGTGTCCAAACTCGGTCCTGGAGGGCCACACCCAGGACTGGATTTGAAGATATCCTTTCTGTGCACAGGTGAGTCAATCAGGATGACTGAAATCCACATGTGCGTGGCCCTCCAGGACCGAGTTTGGACACCACTGCTCTAAACTATAATAAATCATGCATGGTATTTGAACAATTAGTCACAAAAAGGAATGAAGCACATAATTTCTACCCAAAACTTTACAGTAGAATACAGGACACAAGGAAATTCAATCAAACCCATATTAACTAGCCACAAATATCTCAAGCATAGTTAGAATAAACACTCCTATTACAACAAAAAGTTGCTGCAGCTTTAAGAAATCTACAGTCATAACAGACCAGGACCAGATGATTTTTTTTCCATAGAACTCTTTAAAATTCTAGACTAACCTATAGCACTTATACTGACTATGTTAAATAATAAACTCCATTGAGAGAATATAGAGAAGTCATTATAAAAGTTTTATATAACTCAGGAAGAGGTACAACTGCTTCAGGCAATACAGACATACAGTATATCCCTATTTAATACAGAATATAAATTATTCACTTAAATATTAGCATCTCATCTGCAAACTGTACCACAATCAAGCAAGCTTGGTAGATGGCAGAAATGAATTAGCAAATATTAGGAAACCTTTGTTAGTCATAGAATTTTGCCTCCTGAGAGACGGCTAATGGTCCTAAGTCTCGATGTGGGAAAGCTTTCCATTACATTTCACATACTCATTTGGCAAATTATCTATGGGGTTTTACCACAATAGGCTATTTTTTATGCAATTCTAGGATTATATCAGAAAACAACCTCATATTTATTTATTAAAGATAAAATATCCAAACCAATAAATATTGACAGAGGTAAAAGGCATATATGTCCACTATGACCATTCACTTTTCAACCTAGCACTGGAACACTTGGTAACTGCTCTTCTCCAGCTAAGAGAATATGCAGGTATTAACATGAGAAATAGAGAAGTGAAGTCTCCTAGTTTTCTAATGTTATGCTGTTATTTTTTTAGTAATCCAACAAGATCAATGCCAGCAATTGTGGAAGTACTTACCAAGTTTCATAGCTGTGCATACTACAGTAAATTTTAATAAATGAGAAAGTATATGGCTACACCCCTTCATAGATATGCAATAACTGGGTCGAGATTGTTCAAAATTTTGTAATTGTCAGGTGGAGGCAACTTTTGTTGCACCTCTATCATTGAAAGGGATATTATCACCATTATCACCATATAAAAACACCAAAGAAGTTTAAGTTGTCAACTTTATTATATATGGGAGTGTGTGGGTTATATATAAAAAAAGACTGTAAAAAGATTATACTAGAGCTTAAAAAAGGGCTTAATTATATGACAACTAATTGACCCACTAATAACCTTCAATGACCATCTAAATTTATATCAAAAGCATATGACATATGACATAAATGCCAAAGGCATTTTGCAGATTTTTTTTCATAATATATGGCAATGATAATACAAAACTGGTTAGGGAAATATTATGAGTAGACCTTAGATGCATGATAAAAATATGGATTTCCAGGGTAGCGCCAACTACTACTAAACTAAATAAAGTTGCCTTGGAAATGTTATACTTCCAATAGAGACATTATGTCTATAACATAGTATACTTATGGAAAAACTGGTCAATGTACTTCAGCAATATTATATAGGAGCCATCCCACATTGCATAGAATGTCAAATTTTGGTACAATTTGCCAACCTGATAGGACACCCATTTCACATTTTGACAACAATATTAAAAGTCATTACTATGTACATCCTCATGAAACATGTCAACATACAATTTATATCTTACTTTATACAGTGAGCATTATATGTGAATTTAAAAACACAGCGGCTCAACGTTTGTAAAATACAAATATATCCCCTCTGCTCCTCTCATGAACATAAATTATTGTAAGAAGGCTTCTAAAACAATCACAAGTTAAAAGTGTGCTCAGGATTCCTTTCTTTTCCTTCTCTAAGAAAAAGGGAATAAATGACTCACAAATCGAAGATGCTAGTTATTTTTCTGTTGTTTTTTTTTTCCTTTACTGGTGCAGAAGTTTTGAAGTTCATGCAAAGGTTACTTATCAACCTTTCAAGATTTTTATTTGATTGTATTGTGTAATTTTCCTTACACTGATCTTGATGTACACCCTAGTTATAGTTTTAAATCTACCATATTAATAATAGAAAAGATGTACAGTGGGACCTATGAAGCATACCGAACGTTAAATGGCTTTGACTGAAAGTTTGAAGGGCAGTGAACCAAAGAGAACAAGCAAGAATACAAAAGAGCTCAAACAGACTTTTATTGTTTTTTTATGCTTTATTTGTAACACTCCAACATATTCTGTAGCACTATACAGGGGTCAAGTACAAGGAAAAACTATTTTAACACATTGCAAAAGAATGGAGGGCCTTTTCAAGCAAGGTTTGGGGGTGGTACAGGAGGGTGACCGATGCATTGTGTATGTTAAGGCTGAAGGTGATAAGCTTCTTTAAACAGATGCATTTTAGTGAAGTTTTTAAGGTTTTGAGGCAGTCTTGTGGAGCGAGGCAAGGAGTTCCAGAAAATAGGGAAGCACAAGTAGGCGGGAGTTAGAAGGTTAACGAGAGGAAGAGAGAAGAAGATCATTAGCAGAATGAAGTGTGTGGGTAGGGAAGTATTTTGAGATGAGAAAAGAGATATAAGGGGGTGCACTGTTGTTGATGGCTTTGTAGGTTAGGGTCATGATTATAAATGTTATTCTGGAGGCAAAGGCGTTTACTATTTATTGGAGTTGGGACAGATGGATGATTGGGAGGCCAGCAAGGAGCGAGTTGCAGTAGTTGATGAGAGATATTATGGGAGAATGTATTAGAATTTTAGTTGTGTCTTGTGTAAGATAGTGATGTATTTTTGAAGAAAATAAATTAGGCGAAAAAAACAAGCTTTTGATAGTGATTGTATGTGAGGAAAGAAAGAGTGGGCAGTGTCCAGTAAAACCCCAAGACAACGAGGCTGGGAGATGGGAGTGATGATGGCATTATCAACAGATATTTGAGGAGTGGAAGTTGTAGTAGAAAGTGGGAAGATTGGAAGCGTTCAGGAGGATATGCTTTAGAGGCAGTTGGAAATTCGTGCTAGAAGAGAGGGGGATAGATCTGGTGCCAAAAGGTAGATTTGAGTGTTGTCCGCACAGAGATGATACTGAAATCCAAAAGAGGGTGAATAGATGAAGATGAGTAGGGACTTAGTACTGAACCTTGGGGTACGCCAACAGACAGAGAGCAAGGTAAAGAAGTGGTGCCAGAGAAAGAGAATCCAATTGTTCTATCTTGTAGGTATGATGTGAACTATGATGGAGCAGTGTCATGGATAGCAAAATAATGTAGAATTTGGATTTAAAGAGGGAGGCCAACTGTGAGAGATCTAGGAGAATTAGAATAGAGAAGTGACCCTTTGACTTGGTGGTGAGCAAGTCATTAATGATGTTTGCAAGAGCTGTCTCTGTGGAGTGTTGGGGTTGAAAGCCAGACTGGAAGGTGTTAAGAAGCAAGTTGAGGGAAACTCATTGGGTAAGGTCATTGTAAATAAACAGCTTGAACTGTTTTGAAGCCAGGGGTATAGAGATAAGGCGATAGGTAGATACATAAGAAGAGTACAATGAGAGTTTCTTAAGAATGGGTGTAAATATTGCATGTTTTAAAGATGATGAAAACTTTCCAGTGTTTAGGGAAAGGTTGAATATATGTTTGAGAGCAGGGATACATGTTGTAGAGAGTAGAGGGATAAGCTGCGATGGAATAGGATTTTGTGGACAGGTTGTAAGGCGAGAGGTTGACAGTGGACTGGAGATTTCATCCTCTCTTACAGGGTCAAAGGAGTCCATAGTGGATGAGGAATTTGGGGAGGAGGGAAGCTGGGTGCTGTCGGTTTATTGAGAGAAGGGAGTGTGTGAGCTACGTTGAGATGAGAATTTTGTTTTGAATATTTTAAATTGTATGTTTACAGTGAGTTGCTAAACTCTTCAGACACTGAAAAGACCAAACATCACAAGCTCCAAGCAAACGTCTAAATGAAAACTCTCAATTATTTACTTTGGTGTCTCTAGACATACAAAAAGGAAAAAAGCTGACATTTTTGATTGCTGTGAAAAAACTGTGGCTTAGATCATTATTTAATTTTGAAAAGCATATGTAAAAAACTAACAATGCTATTACATGCTCCACGTAAAAAACCCTAATATGTAACCCTCTTCGAATGCAATTATTTTAAGCAGATTGGCTGAAATTTGAAAGTCTGTATAAAAGGTGGGGGCGAGGCCAAAGTGTGTTATTCATCCTGACAGGCTCCACATAGAATTTAGTAGGATATTTTTTTCTAGAGGGGTGTTATTTTTGCTCACTTTTCCCTGACCCCACGCATGAGGACTGAAGACATCTATCAAGATAGAAAAGGTAATTTCCAGATGGCCAGAGGATGAGGTTGGTCCTTCAAGCAAGGTTTCTTTGGATTGGATTTGTCCTTTTTCTATAGAATGAGGACCAGAATGTCAATTGACACTGCTGGAGCAATACAGTGTAAGGTATTAATTACCTTCTTTTTTTTCTTTTTTTTTACAGTTTTAACTACTTATTATTTTATAAATAATGATTTATAGCTATTTTATAGTAATTTGTTTTTATTGTTTGTTTTAAGGATTTTTTAAAAAGTATTCTTATTTATTTTTTAGTGCATGGGGAGTAGTGTTAGGGAGTTTGAGAGATAGTAATTAGGTACATGAGGTCTGTAAGGGGATGATTATAGGACCCTTCTGGATCTGTATGGACCCTTATGTCATATAGAGACTATGGTGGCCCATAGAGACCCCCATGGGGGTCAGAAGGCAGCTAGGGATGGATATAGTAGATGGGATTGATTGTCCACCATAGCCCACAAAGTCCGATAGGTGCTAGGATGGCACTAGGTGTGTGTGTGAGTTTGGGAGGAGGGTCTCAGAAGACCCTAAACTTATTTTTAATAGTAAGTGCATAGAGGTGGTCATAAATTCCCATCATTGCCTTTTAACCTTCCTTGCTTGCTGTGACGTCATTTGAGATTCCCAGCCCAGTAATAAAACGTACCACCAGAGGAGACATAGAAGTGCAGGTGCTGGTGAGGTCGAAGGTTCTAGGGGTCAGGAGGGATGAAGTGGTCGGACGCAGGAGGTGCCGTGGTGTCAAAAAGTGAATAAAAAGATTACATTTTGGGGCCTCGGAACGGATTATTTCAATTTACATTGATTCCTATGGGAAATGCTACCTTGGGACTCAACCTTTTTGCAACTCAACCTGCTGTCCGGAACGGATTATGGTTGAGAACCAAGGTACCAATTTATAATATATATCTATGTATCTAAATATATATATATATATATATATAGAGAGAGAGAGAGAAAGAGAGAGAGAGGGAAAGAGAGAGAGAGAGAGAATATATATATATATATATATATATGTGTGTGTATATCACAAATATAGTTGTCGTAATTGTGGGCCAAAAGTTGTTGGTAATGCAATGTTAAAATTGCAGGCTCGCGCAGTGAGCCCCGCAACTGCGTCCCTCGCAAAGCGGGGGCCACGGTTGAGGCCCAGCAATGAGTGCCACGGGACGGACGCAAAATTACAGCCCGTACTACTTAGTACCCAAAGCACGTAGATGTACTGAGGGCCTCGCAAAAATACAACTTTAACGGCGGAACCACCGAATTGGAAAGACCTGCAAAACTACACAAATATGACTCAAATTAACTTACACACTCACACACAGCACAGGGGGAGAGCCAAGGGAGCCTGTGAGTGAGGTTGCAAGTTCATTTGATGCATATTTTTTTCACGATCGAAAATCACTGAAGCAAGAAAAAAAATGGCGAACAAAAAAAATTAAACAAGATGAAAACGAGGCCAACGGACGTAAAACGCAGCCCTAAACACTAGGACTTAACGCAAGGCAGTAACACTTACTCCAAGACAGTAAGCCCCTAAACTACACACACCAATAAAGTACACAGGGGAAGAGGTGCTCATTGTGGGGGACGCAATGAGCGTCGAAGGGGATCATTGAAAAGTAGTAAAGGTGTGGTTTGCCAAAAACGGCAATGAGCGGCAAAGCCGCTCATTGCAGGGCTCGCCATGTAAAGTAGATGGGGGAAGAGGCTCGCGATGAGCGCCGAAAATGCTCAGAGGGGCTGTAGCCTTGCATTGTTTGGCAAACCGCATTGCTTGGCTTAAAATGTTATCGCTAGTCTATTATATAATAATTATATACAGCCTTATTAAATTGCAATTCAGCAAATTTAGAAAGGCTCTATTTAAGCACACAGCATATTTTTTTACAGAAGTTTTAAGTTAGTGAACTTCTATCCAAAAGCAAGGTATTCACTAACTAAAAAATTTTGTGAAAAAATATGCTGTGTGCTTAAATAGAGCCATTCTAAATTTGGTGAATTGCAATTTAATAAGGCTGATAGTTTTTATATTTATTATATATAACTATATAATAATATATTATATATAGTTTTAACTAGATACAGGTACACCAGCTTAACGTTACCCCTTTTAGCTCTGATTCGATTTAGCGCTGTTTTCGCAGTAAATCCTCACTTTGCGCTATAGACTGCTATAAAGTTGTTTTTTATCCGCCGACCCCGACGAACGCTCTGCTTTGCTATAATGCTGTTTTTTCCTCTCAGGACCCCATTTAACGCTTAGAACAGCATCACAGCATTAACAGAGACTGCAGAGGAAAAGAAAAGGATAGAGGGAGAGAAAAGTGCCATCCTGGAGAGAGAGCCACAAGAGACCCCCAATTCCTACCTCCAACATTGAGAGACAAGGTACAGAATATTTTCACTGTTCCCTTTTTTTCTCATAATGTGGATGTTAATTGTTAATAAAATATACATTACAATTAAATATACATTAATTGTATTTGTGTACTGTTTTACAGAACATGTGTGAGTGCAAGGAACCCTAGGGCAAGTTGAATCGCCAGAGTCAGAGGCTGAACCGTTTGGAGAAAGGATTTTCAGTGAAGATGGAGCGGCGGTTGTCCATCTGGATCGATTATATATTTGAGGCAAATGATTTGGATGCTGGGAGGAGCAGAAATGTGAGATGCAGTATTATTGGGACAATGTCTTGCTACCAGCATCTGCAGGATGGGCACAAAAAGCAAAGACAGATGCCCCTGGACCAGTTTTAGTGTTTCTTTTAATTTTATTTGAAAACAAAGGTCGTATTTCTCTTGTAATGTTTGCAGTTTCTTCACAGTTCATATAAAGTTAAAAAGTTTGAAAATGCAAATGGTTTTGTGTCTCTTTTTGTCAAAAGTTGCCCTATGTAAAAATAATCCTGTTTAGTGCTGTTTCGTTGTTGTTAGTGCAGCTGAAATTGACTATATTCACCATCATTTTTATGAGCATTGTGCGCAGCCTTCTCCATAGCTTATCTTAATAAAATTCTGTCCACAAAACATTTTCTAGCTCCCCAGCTAAATGTCTGCCACAAACATGGGAATGAAAAATCAACAGAAAACTCCACTGGAAAGTGTCATGATGAATCCAACAAATAGCCCCATTTTGAAGCTGTGTTTCACTTGGTAGGTTGCAAATCTTGGGAGTTAAAAAGTTAAACACATTAACAACCTGATTTACTAACCTCTCTTTCAGAATCTGTTCTTTGATTGCAATCAATTGTTTACAGAGTACTCTACACAATTTTGTAGGATTAAAATAAACAAAAACACAGTAAAATCAAACCCAGATGAAATACATTTTGTTAATCAGGTGCTCTTTCTTATAAATTGGGATGAAACACAAATTTAATAAAAGATTAGATTATTTGCATGCCAGTATCTTCTAATTTTATCAACTATTAAAATCTAATATAAACCAGAATATGTCTGGCCAAACAAATATGTGCAGGTCTAAAAACTGTAAATTGGCTGACCACTTACCAGGGGTAGTTGCTGCCATAATAAGCCTAGAAGCATTAAGAGCTGACAGCATAATAAGGGAAAAGATGAATACTGGAGGCAGGCTGTGAAATATTAATTCCAGGACTGCAGGGGGTGAGCAAAGTGTCTGAAAAAATCAGCTACAGAAAGAATGGAAAAAACAGTAAAATATATGATGGTTCATTATTACCTTGATGTATTTTCAAAGGAAGAAGATGACTATAAGGATGCAGTGTTTAAAATATACATTTTTGGGAAAGCTATGCATTGAGAAAGAAAGGTAATACTGGGTAATATTTTGATATGGTTATGGATATGCTTATGGTCCATGTGTTTGTTGTTGGGTAGAGATAAAATGTCAGCTTACATAATTCATCAAATAAAATTGCTGTTCTCATTATATGTACAACTATGGAGTGCACTGCATGAAGCATGTACATATTAGTGTGTCGGGTTTGCATGATCTATCTACTTCTTATATGGTATGATGTTACCCATATATCATAATTGGGTTTTGCTTGTGGAGTTTTTACACAATTTGCAGTTTTTTTTGGAGGAAGAGGTCTCATAAAACTTCAGCATTTAATTATTTCCAGGTCAACAGATGGAGACTTTGACCTTTTGAAGCATTGCCCTTACTAATTCTTATCATCGATTTTTTTATTACATTGCTGAGATAAAAATGTGTTTATTGTGGATAATGTTTTAGCTATTTAGAAATACTATATCCACATTAACTTTGACATAGCATTATTTCCTCACATCTAAACACTGTTATGTTCATTTATGTGAGTGGGAAAAAACCTTGAACAATAGAAACTACACTTCAAAGTGACACGTACTTAAAACAGTAATAATAAAAAAGAAAACAACTTAAATTTATTACTTTGAACCTATTTGATTGTTTGATTTTTGTTATAACAAAAAACATATTGTATACAACAGTTGCTAATCTCATTATTGCGGTCCACTGGAGAAGGAACTGAGACATGACAAAATGGCACTGAAGATGAGAATACTCAGTGGAGGTAAAGAATCAATTTCATTTAGTAAATACAGAAGATAAAATGGCTGAAGAACTTTGAGTTTGAATTTGTGATATTATCCAGAAAAAATAAAAGCAACAATGAATATGCCCAAAAGAAAAAAATCTTTGAAGGCAAACTGGCTGTCTGATGAAGCTTTGAAACTAGCACAGGAAAGAAGGAAAGCGAAAGGTAGTGGAGATAGGAAAAGATTTGTCCAACTGAATGCAGAATTCCAGAGGAGACATTCTACAATGAGAAAAGTAAAGACATTGAAGAAGATAACAGAATGGGGAAGTCAAGAGACCTCTTCAAGAAAATTGGGGATCCCAAAAGAACCTTTCATGCCAAACGGCTCATGATAAAAGACAAAAATGGTATGGATTTAACAGAAGCAGATCATATAAAGAAGAGGTGGCAGCAATACACAGAAGATCTATACAGGAAGGATCTTAACAGCATTGATAACCTTAATAGTTTGTCCAATGAGCTGGAGCTAGACATATTGGAAAGTAAAGTGAAATGGTCCTAAGAAGCCTTGCTGATAACAAGGCTGCAGGATTTGATGGGATCCCAGTTGCACTGTTCAAAATCCTTGAAGATAATACTGTGGAAGTGCTGCTTGCATTATGCCAAAACGTTTGGAAAACTCAACAATGGGCATTATACTAAAAAACAAAACAGTATATGTTCCTATCCCAAAAAATGCCAGTGCTCCAATTATTGAACAATTGTTTGCATTTCATATGTCAGCAAGGTAATGCTTAAGATCCTGCAAGCTCGGCTCCAAGAATATATGGACAGAGAACTACCAAATGTGCAAGCCGTGTTTTGCAGACGTAGAGGCACAAAAGATCAAATTGCCAATATCCGCTGGATAATAAAGAAAGCAAGAGAGTTCCAGAAAAGCATTTACCTCAGCTTCATAGAATATTTGACTGTGAGAATCACAAGAAAATGTGGCAAATGTTTAAAGAAATGGGGATACCAGACCATCTTATCCACCTCCTAAGGAATCTGTATGTGGACCAAAAAGCCAAGGTCAAAACCAAACATGGAACAATTGAATGGTTCAAGATCAGGAGAGGAGTGCAACAAGGTTGTATATTGTTACTTTATTTATTCAACGAATATGCGGAATACACCATGCGTAAGGCCGGACTAGATGAATCCAAAGACAGAATTAATATTACTGGGAGAAATAACAACAACCTTAGATATGCGGATGATATTACTCTGATGACTAAAAACGAGGATGAACAAAAAGGCTTGCTGATATGAAAGAAGAGAGTGCAAAAGATGGCCTGTTGCTCAACGTTAAAAAGATGAAGATCATGGCAAACAGCAATCACAGCTCCTGGCAAATAGATGGCTCCAAGGTCTCTTCGGATGGGAACTGCAGCCATGAAATTAAAAGTAGTAGTAAATAGTAAAGATATTAAACTATCAACAAAGTCCAAATAGTTAGAACTATGGTATTCCCAGTAGTAACATAGGAATGTGAGAGTTGCAACATAAAGGAGTCTGAGCGCCATAGACTTGACCCCTTTGAATTGTGGGGTTGGAGAAAACTGCTTAGAATTCCTTGGACTGCAAGTAAAAATGAAGGCACACAGAGACGGATAGATTAGGCCAATGAAGCAATGAACATGATGTTGATGGATCTCAGAAGAACAGTTGTTGACAGTTGTGCCTGGGAAGCTGCAGTCATGAATATTTTATCAGTTATATAGCAGCTGACCATTTATTAATTAGTCGAAAGTATATTAAAAGTCATATTTTTAAAGAGCATAGAAATTGTGACACATTGTGCTCTGTTCACTAATGTCCATAAAGCAACCATGGCAGACACTTTACTTACTTCTCTGTATTCACTAAGCTATGATAAGTTATTACATTCTACAGGTCTTTGCTACCCTCTTCTTTGAAATTGGTTTGTATGCTTTGGAGATGTTTTGTCAGTGTGTATTATATTAAAAAGACTAGCCATGATTACCTTCACAGTATTCATTAACCATTTTCCATCTCAGAATTTTCCATAATTATTACAACATTTGTATATTTTCCATGCCAGGATATACAGAGTAAATCAATCTTTCCATATCCTCTAACCATAATATAGTGTTAGCATTATAAAGTTTATGGGCTATACACATCTATATTCCTTACCAAATATTAAGATTTATTTCTATAAATATCTACTTTATGTATAAAGGTCAACAAACTGCTAAATTACTATGTCAGCTACATTTATTTTTCATTATTTTGATGCAGTCACTAGAGAATCCACCTAAGATGTGCTTGGTTTGCAACTTCAATGACAACGGTTTATATGTTTCAAAGTAAATAAGTCCCTAAGGGTTTTCAGTTGAAGTTAAATCAAAAGATATCTACTGAAAAGTCTCTTGTAAATAATATGTATACTTCACTATATATGAGGAAAGCTTTGTGTTATGACTGTTGACCAAAACCAATACTTCATATTTAGTCTTGGAAAGAAAACTATAATTTGACTGCCTATTAATTTGCTAGGACTAAATAATATAAATAGTATTCCCTATGGGTTTTCGTAGACTGCAAGAACCAAATCCTTGAATCACTCTGAGTATGTGTGAAACAGGGAGTAATTAATGAGTAATCAGACAATAATTGCAAACTTCTTCAAATGAGTAACGGAACCCATCACTGTTTTACCCTGTTTTATGGTTATTTAATTCTTATGGTTAAAATATGATCACATTGCTATACTGTAGATATGTTGTTTTATGTTCTACAGAATATATTGGCTCAGAATATTACAGCTACTAGGCTAATAGATAATCCTATTACAGAGACTCCTCATAAGATAAGGAAGTCTATTGTATAAAGTGTTTTCATTATGAGACATAATAACAAAGAAAGTATAATCTGATCAATGTCTGATTGTATCAAAGTAGCCAGGTAGCATCAGGGAGGTGTGCCCACACCTATTGTCTCTCTATGTGTATTGTGTGGCCAAATATGGGGGATGTGTATTGCCTGTGGAAAGAGATGTGTATATATATTTCTGCATAACAAAATAAAGACAGTATTCTTTCACTCCCAATTGAGTGTCGTCCAATATGGGAGGTTGGGGCTTGTGAGACTGCAGTGTTCTTGGATATTTTACAGTATACCAGCGGAGATATTGGACTTCGTGTTCCAACTCCGTTACAAAATGTACTGTAATAAAATAACATTAAATTGATAAAGCATATGTTACTACCTTACTAATTGTCCTTTAACACTCACTATACCTTAGATTGTAAGTCTTTGAGTTTCTATCCTAAGTACTTCACCATGGACATTGGATTCCTAGCTCAAAGACAGGGCCCTCCTTCCTTTGCTAAATGTTAATCTGTATTTATCTTTGTCTGAACTCAATTTATGTACAGTGCTACGGAATATGTCGACGCGTTATAAATAAACTATAATAATAATATACAATGTTGAACTTGTTTTGTGTTCCTTTGATCATTTGTACATTTGCTATTTATAAAAGTGTTTTTTTTCATGTTATAGATAGATTTATCAATTCATGGTACATTTTTGCTTAGGATTTTATTGCTTTGTGTTTTACAAAGCCACATGGGAGCATCTTTACTGGTGTTACTTATGAGAGTTCATAGCTCTTCATAGTAGGTTGTATAAGTTGGCATGAAAATCTAGATAAGAAGGGATAACTGTACCAGAGTATATAGCAGAAGGTATTTGTAATTGCTTACGCTACTTGTAAGTCCTTCAAATAGAGAGGCCATTGCAATGCTTCTTTAAACAAGTGAGTAACTTTAGAATCAAGATCAAGATTAGATTTCCACTATGGTGAATGTACAGCATGGTACATTTACAGTGGTAGTAGATTCCAAATATACATTGCAATGATTGGTGAAAATTCCAAACAACATCATAGTAATATATTTGATGATGATATACCGTAATAATATATGATTTATACTAATGTTTTTCTAGTCATGAATCTCTAAACAACAATATATAGTATAGCAAACACACTTTAGAAGCACTAATTCAATAATGAGCTTAGAATGCTCACTGAACCCATCTTTTATTGTTTCATAATGATAATATTACTTTACTTTTTCTTCTTCCCCTCTAAAATAATTTCCTCTAATCTCTTTCTCCCAACCTTGGAAATCTCCACAAATGACTATTCTGGGGGCAAGTTCTGTTTCTATGATGTACAACCAAACTTTTAAATGTTTAATAAACATAGGCCCCTATTCAATTGCAAGCCTGGAGCTTACATTATACAGGCAGTAAGTCTGCGGGGTTGAAATCTGCTACAGTTACAGAGCGATTCATTTGATCAAGCCCGCAATTTAAGGGCAGAAACCGAAACTGTAAACCACGCAATCATGAGTAGCATTTCAGAGCATGATCAATAAAGAAAGGCCATAACTACCGATTTTAGAAACAGACAGTAGTAAATGAGACCGTCATGGAGGTTAAACATCAATCAATTAGCATTTAGAAGTCTGATATGCAATCAGACTCGCAATCTGGCAATGTACAAAATAATAAAAATAAATGAAGGAAATGTTCTAGTTCAGGTGGATAGTCTGATATGTATTAACTCTTGATTCCTGAGATCAATATAACATGAAAATAAAACGTAAAAATAATAATTTGGGATTGCAGATTTGCGAGCTTGAGACTGTTGTACAATTAATTCTAATGTCTTTCATCACTTTCCCCGTTTTGTGCAGTATTGATTTTTTTTATTTGCATTTACAGTGCTACGATCGGGTGTTTAACCCCCTTGCAAATCCTATCTGGAAAACCTGAACTTTGCCTAATTTGAACCAATATGGCCCCTATTCAATTGAGCAATTGTTGGGGCCTCATTCAATTGCGATTTGGCCAATTAAAAAGGGCTTAATATAAGCACAGAGCATATTTATTTTACAGAAGTTTTTAGTTAGTGAAGACCTTACTTTTGGATAGAAGTTCACTAACTAAAAAGTTTTGTAAATAAATATGCTCTGTGCTTATATTGAGCCCTATTCAATTGGCCAAATCGGGATTGAATGAGGCCCCAACAATTGCTCAATTGAATAGGGGCCATATTGGCTCAAATTAGGCAAAGTTCAGGTTTTCACAAGTACTGTATATGTATATAAAATGGCATCAAAGCATTTTGATGGCAGATAAAAAAAAAAGTTAAGTTCATCTTTAACGGACCAATCTAATCATATATTTAAAATATATCATTTTCAAGAACTAAACTAGAAAATATGCAAAATTTTCTTTTTGAATGGGAAATAAAATACAGCCTCTAGTATATTACTCTTTATATGCAGTTATGCTGCCATTTTAGTTCCCAATGATCATTTTCTGAGCTGGCAGAAGACTTTGAATAAGGAAGTTTCTATCTGCGCAATGGTAACCTTCCAGTACATATGTTATGTCTAATAGAAAGCTCACTAATACACAAGGACACACCCTCCTAGCACGGTAACACACAGGATCAGCTGATAAATGAAAAAAATCCCTCTAGTAACAAATATAAAAGATAAAAATATTTTTTATGCATTTATTTATTTATTTTTACTTACTAAAACATTTGGCCCATTATGAAGTGTATATATTCAAAGCCCCAAAAGCAGTTTGACCAAAGTGGCCCTTTAATTTAAGAAATACAATGATTAGACTAGTTTAGATAATTTTTTAGTTTATACATTACTAAAATCTAAAAATAACACAGATTTTTATAACAAGTGTTGAAAACATACAAAACCAATAACGTAGGAGCACAAATTAAATCAAGGACTTTAACAATGTCTAGTACAGAAGATGAGCAGCTCTGGCTTCTGTTGTTTTTTGTAGATATTTCCCCAGTGAATTGCATCAAAAAAAGGAATTTTAAGTGTCATGACTAACAGTCAAGTATTTATTATTTTCTAGTTTTAAATAGGTTTGAGACAAAGCTGGCAGAAAAAATAAGTGTATGCTTAGGAATGTTTTAACATGTCAGTTATCAGCCCACCAGCCTAAATATCAGAATGCATAAAATTAAGTCAAATACATTTTAAAGTTACATGGATTTTTTTTTTAAGGCTTTCAGGTAAGTAAATATTAAGTGATTAAAAACAATAGTGGCATCTAGTGGTATACCAATTACACAAATCATGTTATGGTATTGTACATTATTTTTAGACTTTAGACTTCCTTTTGTTAAACCTTGAATGCATCTGAACCTTGAAAGCAAATATTTGTCTTCTCTGTATTTTAAAATAAAATGTTTTCTCATATTATTTTGCATGAAAAATACATTTTACAATGGAAAATAAATGGATGTTTAGTTTAGACCCTCAGCATACTATAACAATGTTAAAAGGCAATAAAGTAGCACACTAGTAGTTGCCATAATATGATATTTCAGGACATTTTAAAGTACCACCTACATATATTAACATAATAAATAAAAATTGTTGTGACATGTTTTTTTCAGTATAAGGAGGCCAGATGTTTGCTGGTATTATATACTGTTGATTCACCACTCCAAGAAGATATAATAAAACAAATATCCAAAACTATAACCAAAACTTCCAGCTCAACTTCCCAGAATGCAGTGTAATAACTGTTTTTCTCGGAACTCTGAGCTGGAAGCAGGTTTTTTAACTTGCTTTGGACATTCAAATGTGAACACAGATGTACTTTTTATTTACTGTACTACTGTACGGTGGAGGGCTTCTATCGCTCTTTTGCCCACCATATTATAAATGATTGTTGTGGTGAACTACCTACTCATAATTTCCACAACACAGGCTGAGATCCCGCTCCATGCTGATGATAGCCAGTAAGCTTGAAACAGCTGTACATGGATTGGATACTCAGCCTGTGTTTATTCCAACCTTGGCTTTGCATTAAAGCTGTGTAATACAGCATACATAAGCTTAAAGGAAGCCATGTTTGCTGATGGCTATGGAATGAAGAGCGAGGCATTTGTGGGCATATTTGTGTGTCCCACCTCAACTTCCCAGAATGCAGTGTAATAACTGTTTTTCTCGGAGCCCTGAGCTGGAAGCAGGTTTTTTAACCTGCTTTGGACATTCAAATGAAATGTGAACACAGATGTACTTTTTATTTACTATATATATATATATATATATATATATATATATATGGTGTCCCCGCCATTTAGACATGCAAATGGGCTTATTAATGTATTATTCGTTTTCTGTACTCTGTACGGTGGAGATATTTTCTCACTCTAGTGCTCACCATACACTAAATGATTGTTGTGGAATACCCAATCCTACAAAATCTAATGCACACACCAGAATCTACCTCATACTGATGATAGCCAAAAGCTTGAAACAGGCCTGTATATGAGTGATTCTTGGTTTGTGTAAAATCCAACCCGGTGCTTTGCTTAAAAGCTGTTTAATACGGCGGGCATATGCTTTAAGGGAGCAATGTATAAAGTTGCTATTTTTGGATTAAAAGAGTGAGGTACATTGTATTCTCATTCGCATGTCCCTGCCTTTTAGACATGCAAATGGGCATTTGTGGGCACATTTGTATGTCCCAGCTCAACTTCCCAGAATGCAGTGTAATAACTGTTTTTCTGGGAACTCTGAGCTGTAAGCAGGTTTTTTTAACTTGCTTTAGACATTCAAATGTGAACACAGATGTACTTTTTATTTACTATATATATATATATATATATATATATATATATATATATATATATATATATATAAATAAATAATAAATATATATATATATTATAAAATTATTTTATAAAATATATGTGGGTTATATATGTGACCAAGTCTTGATTACATAGCACTCGTAAATTTTATGTCTGATAATCATATGTACCAAATAATGTTGCTATCACATAATGCACATTTAAAAAAAAACTAATATGCAACTATGCAAGCAACATGTGACCTACTTCCTGCTATATGTGCATAATAGTCTATAATGCTTTTACATGACACTAATTAAGCATTGCCATGTGCTCTTAAAATGTCTGATCACTAGCAATAGCCAAAAAACTCAAGTAAATGATGTCACTATAATTAAATTGAGGTTAATCTTTCATAAAATATATGCAGTTGCCCCTCCCCAACTAATAAAAAAAATATGGGGGTCTCCCTGAATCCCCTCACTAACTTTAGGGTGGGGCCCTAACCACAATAAAGTACCCATATTCAGGCTTGCGCTAACTCTTAAGAGACTGGGTGGGCTACAGTGGGTCATTAGCCCCCACCCTTCAGCCTCTACCTAATTAATTAAGAAACCCTGTGGTCCAATATACTACCACCATTTACTAACTCCTCATGACCCTGTGTTCTATATCACCCATGGAGGTCCATAGCTCCCCCATGGCCCTATCACTATTACTGATAGGGGTCCATAACTTTAAGAGCCCCCATGGCCACTAACAGTAATCATTCCATCATGAGGATTGATGAGGACCCTCATGATCGCTTTCTCCCATGGGGTTTTCCCTAAACCCTAACACCAACCCCAAAGCTAAAGTTAGTTTACAAGTCTGATCTAAAATTACTAAAACAAATTAAAGAAAATAAAAAAGAAATACAATGTGTTGTGGGATTTTTCTCTTCTCCTAAAAAAAACTTCCTTAACTGCTATAATGTAATGCAGCAGTTTCAGACTAAATAAGTAAACATACTGTCTGATTGTCTTTGTGTCCTAGTGACATCATCAGCCATGGACACACAAACTGATGGATATCTTACAGACCATGCCAGATTTACACTAAGTGAATCTCTTCTAAAATATGTTATACTGTTTACTAGGGTGCTATTAAAGTAAATATTGTTTTGTTTATTGTTATTATATTACTTGTGTTCAGCTAGTTATGGCAATGACAATATATTTCATTATTTCAAACTGATTAATACTATTCTTTCCTTGAACCACACATTACATTTGATTTTAATGTTAATGGGCCACTGAAATAACCAGATGTATTTTACACAATCAGATCGATGGTTACAATTTGGAAATTGTGTTTTCCTTTTTGGAAATGATGCCAAACTGATTTATAGGTGTTTTAGTTAAGGGTTTTCGAATGCTTCTTATTAGAATTAACTATGCATGCTTAGTTAGAAAGTGTTGAATTTTGTCTAGTATTAACATTGTTTTTCATCCATTGCTAGTCATAGTGCAGTTGTAAGAGCATCTGATTCTGAAATATAAAAGCTTAGATAACACCCATTGTTAATGTTTTCCTTTTTTGTAAAAAAATAGGGCCCAATTAAATTAGTCGATTTGTAGTTCCAGAAGTCTATTAAATTGGCCTCTTTTAGCTACCTGCAAATGATCTGCGGGTTATAGGCAGAAAACCCCTATGGGCTGTCAAAATCTGAACTCCGACCCAGCTAAGCCTTTGATCTTTCAGTACAGTAAATGTTACAATCGCAAATCGCTATTAAATTGCTATGTCCTCAAGCCCGCAATTGTTTTCACACCCATAATGGCAAATTTAGCCAAAGAAATAACTAAAAATGACAAAATGAATTCTTGATCAGCCCACAAATTTAAACAACTTTTCAACATATTTTTCAAGTCTCTATTTGATTGTTCACAGCAAATGTGGGGACTTCCATTTGCCTTTAAGAATTGATTCTGAAATCACAATTTTGGAAAAAGGCTATGATCTGAAACTTCTATGATAAGATAGAGTTTCCACCAAACCTTCCTTCCTACTTCCCTCTACTCCCCATAGTTACTGCCAACACATTCTTTCAATTGGTCAGACGTTTGTGTTAAGTTTTAGCTTTACAAAATATGGGTGCCTTTATATAGCTCTCTTAAAGAAATCTTTCAACTAAACTATTACATTCCTCCGGCAGAGAAGCCTTAGGAATAAGTCCTGACGAGTGATCATTAAATATGTGTGATTACATGGCTCTTGTAAGAAATCTACCCTAATCCTACTAGTTCCAACAGTGAGCCTGCAAACTCAACCACCTGCAGCACCAGTGAAACCTCTACAGAGAGCTGTTACGTGATAAACAACAGCCGCAATTACAGCTAACCAATATGATCCGTAATATAGCTGGAGACCCCCTTAACACCCCTCTTTCCCTCACTCCCATAGTATCTAAACTTAACCGTCTTACCATGAGGCGCATTATGGACCCCCATGGTATACTATACTATCTCTGTGGGGAGATGATGGACTCCGATGATATGATAACATGTAACCATGGGGGTTTTTATGGTTCCCATGGGCTCTACCTCCTCATGGGGTGCATAAGGACCACAATATTCCCTAAAACAACATTATAACAGAGCTGTGACATCAGAGGTCAATATCTCTGCTAATAAATAACAAAGATAGCCAAGTATAGCGCAGCCCGGTCCCACAAGTCCCTCTTTCCACAATGGACGATACACATCGTGGATTTTCAGAACAGGCATAATTTTTAATTATTTTACACACATATATATACAGTCAGAACGGGGGGTGAGAGTCTCCACAAGGACAATGGAATACTCCCACCTTTGGCCATACAAAGACTTAATTAGCAACTGGATTATAATCTTAACACATCATCACTGGAGCCGACTGGTTCACTACACAATAGAGCTTTTACAAACAAAGCAGATGGATAATTGGGTTAGCTCTTCCTGTCCCTTGCAGACTTCCATTTCTAAGCAAAGATGATGGAAAGCCAAGATTAACCCTTGGGCCTCGTATAGTCCAGTTAACCCTTCCCTGGCCTGGTATAATGTCCCTGGGCAAGGATGCAATGTCCTTGGTATAATAACAGTGATGGGTTTCTGTTACAAACATCTCTCTAAAAAATATATTTTTTTTAACTCTTGTTAACCATATGGACATAGCACACCAGGCACATCTGTCTGTTTTTCTTGTTGTGCTTATCCATATCATTTTCTTGGCAAAGATAATAGAGTGGGTTGCCAGACCCTTCTCCAGTAGTCTGCGATTTGTCTGACCTTTCTTCTATGACCTGCCCATCTTGGGTGACCCTGCTTGGTATAGCTTCATTGAATTACACAACCCCCTTCAACACGACAAGGTAGAGATCCAGAATGGGTGAAAATATCTACACTAAACTAAATGCCAAAAATAAAAAAAGAATTATACAAAAATACATCCTTGTTGCTTGAAGACCCTCAATCTTCTCTTCAGCCCCTGGAAAGGGCCATCCTTAAAAAAATGACCTGCTGTTTTGGTGCAGTTCCATATTATATATGTTTTTGTAGCCTTCCGATTGATAAAAATCTGTTGTATTTGAGCCATTCAGAATCAAGTATTTGAATTGCCTGATTGAGTTGTTACTGAGTAATTCATGAGAGAAGGTTGCTACACCATGTCTGAATGTCAATCAGAATATAGGGATTACAATCTGTTCTTTTGACCAACCAGAGGGTTTGATTTCCCATTATTCTTATTGTCTAAAATAGCAGCCAATCAGAATTATCATAGTGTTACCATTCCCTGATTGGCTGTTAAAAGAGCCAATCAGTAAATAAATTGAGTGCTTATAGTAAAAATAATATTATAACAATAATAAAATTGATGCCTATTTATTACCCTTCCCTTCCCTTTATACTTTTTACGTGTATATATCTTTTTTCCCTTAATTTCTATGATATATAATACACATATTTATAAAGAGAGCAGGCATCTCATATAACAATATCACTGGGGTATAACTCTAAGCATATAAAGAGTTAATTAAACAGACTATTTGGTCAAAAAAAATGTTTTAATCCCGGCAATTTCTGTGTTTGTGTGTTTCCGTTATAACTTCTTTTCAGCTACTGACATGAGGTCAGTTTGTGATATTGCATTATTCCCAGGAGCAAAAACAGAGCAGCTCTTGATGTACAGTATCCATGTGCATAAGAATTATTGTTCAAAATGCTTTGTGAAACTTGAATAGAGTTGGGTGACTCAATCTCGCTGAATCCCTTTTCTCTGACACTTCTATATCTCTATTCACTTTGGATTTCTTACCTCTTTGTATTTTCGGCTTCTTGTAAAATGAGTGATGAACAGTTTCAGTGCAACACTGTAAAAATGTTCTATAAAATATTTAGTTTTTCTTTTATCTATAATAAACATACACATTCTTAGGCCTTTTAAAGTCAAAACATCTGAAGGCATTTCTGTGGTCAGGTAGAAATATTTTCAGCAGCATATCCAGGTTTTACAGGGGTTTCTGGTACTTCTGGGCTTGCTTAAAAAAAATTGGGGGCCCCCCCTTAAGGAATGGGCACCTATGGCTAAGCATCTTTTGGGCAAGAAAAACATCTGTGAACCATACTATGACTTGAATGATTTGTGAACCTTTTTTAATGTGCATTGTATTTTAACTATTTTCTTTATCCTATATGATTTATTGGAGAGGATTTGAGACCTGTTTTGTTAAGTTTAACTCTCCAATAATATAACTATACGACACAGCATGGGAAATATCTTTATAATAAAGAGGGTGTGGCAAACTGCTTTCTTCTTGTTGGGCTTGAAAGGCTGTTATGGCCAAACCTACCCAGCAGATCTACCAGGGTCTTTTGATCCCTTTACCAAGGCAGCTGATGTCTCTAGATGCCCTTACTCAGATGCAGCATATAAAATCTGAACACAGGATGAGCATATAAAAAATAATCAGTAACTGCTTTTTTTGCTGTTGAAACTCATAACACGTCCAATGGATATATATTTAAACATGAACTGATAACATTCTGTAACAGTCTGTGAGTCTTCTGGGTCTTGTATAAATTGCTAATACAGTCATTGGCAACATTTCATATGCAAGGCATCATAACATCCACTTCACTACAGGACCAGGACAGCTATTATCTTCACTATTGAAACTGACACATATTTATATCTTCCAGATATCTTATTCCATAAATATATATATATATATATAAATCCAGTCAGACAGTGATATATATATATATATATATATATTCTATTAGATATAGTGTTCCATATGCATAGTCTCCAAGTAAGAGACTGTGATATCTGCAACCCTTAGTTTATGAAGTCTGAAGCATAACTGACAGATTCCATAACTGAATCTCAACTGTCAGTTACAGATTACCTCATCACTTGCTAAATCAGTTTACACTTAATGAACCGAACATGCAAAATACAGAACCTAATATTATAAGTCAAACACACATAGAGAAGCAAGATAACATACAGTAATTAGCATACATAGGGTAATCACCATATTAAATAACTATAAAACATATAGTAAAATTACTGATCACAACCACATATTCCTAGGATAGTAGTCCTAATAGGAGTCATTATGCAGCCAGCGTAATGGCCAGCCTCAAAATCCTAATCATACTGGGCAGATCATATGAATCCAAAGGTGGTCAGGGGGATCATGACATTAGGATTGTTCATGTCATTGGATAATCCAAAAGTGATAACATGTACAACTTCAGGTGGTCATACACTGGGATCTGATATGCACATCAATGGATATTATTAATTATTATTATTGAATATTATTAATATCCAAAGATAAAGTATTCTATCAATCTAATAGATTTATGTGAATTTGAAGATCTATATCCACGGTGGTATATTTTATTCATTTTAATCATCAATGTTTTTTTTTTATTGTTGCTCTTATGTTGATTTAGTGCTTTTGACCATAGTTAAATGACCACAGCACTTCAATAAAAAATTCACTTGTGTGTGAAGTATATAACAAACTAACATTAGCAGCTGAATAAGCCATGGACATAAAACCATTTTTTGGATAGCTCTGAATTTTTGAAGACTTTATTTATGACTAGAAGAAACCAAGTGTTTGTTACATTACATGAGAGATAGATCATCAGGATGTGTTTCAGTTGAAAGCAGAGTGGAGGGGAAGGAAAAAGAGAGAAGACAGATGACTTTGTTGGATAATTGGATCAGTCTGAAAATTACATCACTCACCTTCCCTCTCACAGGCCCAGAAGCGGAAAGTTTGCATAAATAGATAACTATAGCTATGAAGAAACTGAAACTCCCCTCTCACAAACGCAACTTCAAACAATGTGTCTTAAATGCCTCCAGGGTCCAGCAGAGGCTTCAAAATTGATTTTGTTATTTAAAAAACACTCTTAATTCATTCTTTGCTTAATTATCAGACATAAAAACATGTACATTTCTGTTATTATTTTATCAAAGGTCTATAAAAACTAAGGTGTGAGGTTTCTTATTGCCTCAGCAATCACTGTGTATATCTTTGGAGACCTTATTTGAGAGTTGGGGAGCTTAGTTCACATTTTAGTGAATGATGTAGGCTTAGCAAAGGTCTCACCTCATTAGTGAGAAATATATTTACCGTATATATACTCATATATGTTTTTAAAGGAAACAGAGAAAGTGTTTCAATCAAAACACATTTACATCATCAGAAATAATTTGACATTTAAATAATTTAAAGAATATTTTCCTAGTTTAAAACCAGTTTTTAAAAGAGTTCATCAAAGGACACCATTTCTCCAGCATTAAGTAAGCCAGTCTACATATTCCTATAGAGAAGGTTTTGCTATCAATTTGCCCTATTCTATTAGAAGGAGTCAAATGAATCTAACCTGTAATTTACAGCCTTATTAAATTGCAATAGGGTCTATATAAGCACAGAGCATATTTTTTTTTTTACAGAAGTTTTTAGTTAATGAAGACCTTGCTTTTGGATAAAAGTTTACTAATTAAAAACTTCTGTAAAAAAATATGCTCTGTGCTTATATAGAGCCCTATTAAATTGGCCAAATTGCAATTTAATAAGGTTGTATATATAACTGCAGGTGTTTTTTTTCTCTGACTGAAATTCAAAATAATTTGACTATTGTTGCTAAGCAAGTTCACACGCTGGTCTAGGAGTGGCTGGGTTGGAGATTGTCAGAGAGAGAGAAGGACCTGTATTCTAAGCTATTTTTTTGCTGATTTTACTTATAATAATTGTTAACACTTAATTTACACCATACATAATTACTGATATCACATAACTCACACATAGATAGACACCTAGACAGAGGCCACAGCACATATACAGTGCCTTGCAAAAGCATTCACCCCCTTGACTTTTTACCTAATTTGTTACATTACAGTTTTAAGTTCAATGTTTTAGAAAAATATATACATAAAACTATTTTTTAGAAATAGAAAACAGAAAATTGCCATGGTATTCACCCCCTTTGTTATGAAGACCATAAAAAGCGCTGGTGCAACCCATTACATTCAGAAGTCACATAATTAGTGAAATGATGTCCACCTGTGTGCAATCTAAGTGTCATATGATCTGTCATTACATATACACACCTTTTTTGAAAAGGCCCCAGAGGCTGCAACACCTAAGTAAGAGGCACCACTAACCAAACTGCCATAAAGACCAAGGAACTCTCGAAAAAAGTAAGGGACAATGTTGTTGAGAAGTACAAGGGTTAAGTTAAAATATCCAAATTGTTGATGATCCCCAGGAGCACCATCAAATCTATCATAACCAAATGGAAAGAGTATGGCACAACAGCAAACCTGCCAAGAGACGGCCACCCACCAAAACTCACGGACCGGGCAAGGAGGACATTAATCAGAGAGGAAGCACAGAGACGTAAGGTAACCCTGGAGGAGATGCAGAGTTCCACAGCAGAGACTGGAGTATCTGTAGATAGGACAACAATAAGCCGTACGCTCCATAGAGTTGCGCTTCATGGCAGAGTGGCCAGAAGAAAGCCATTACTTTCAGCAACAAACTAAATGTCACATTTTGAGTTTGCGAAAAGGCATGTGGGAGACTCCCAAAATGTATTAAGGAAGGTGCTCTGGTATGATAAGAATAAAATTGAACTTTTCGCCATTAAAGAAAACGATATGTCTGGCGCAAACCCGACACTTCACATCACCCAAAGAACACCATCCCAACAGTGAAACATGGTGATGGCAGCATCATGCTGAGATGTTTTTCAGCAGCCGGGACTGGGAAACTGCTAAAGCAATACTTGAGTGCTTTAAGGGGAAACATGTAAATGTGTTGGAATGGCCTAGTCAAAGCCCAATACAATAGAAAATCTGTGATCAGACTTAAAGTTTACTGTTCACAAGCGCAAACCATCCAACTTGAAGGAGCTGGAGCAGTTTTGCAAGGATGAATGGGCAAAAATCCCAGTGGTAAGATGTGGCAAGCTCATAGAGACTTATCCAAAGCGACTTGGAGCTGTGATTGCAGCAAAAGGTGGCTGTACAAAGTATTGACTTTAGGGGGGTGAATAGTTATGCACATTGACTTTTTCTGTTATTTTGTCCTATTTGTTGTTCGCTTCACAATAAAAAAAAAACATCTTCAAAGTTGTGGGCATGTTCTGTAAATTAAATGATGCAAATCCTCAAACAATCCATGTTAATTCCAGGTTGTGAGGCAACAAAACACGAAAAATGCCAAGGGGGTTGAAAACTTTTGCAAAGCACTGTACACACCCCATACCCCCATTCTACCCCCCATACCCCTACACATATTTTAGTAAATATAATACAAACATTCTTGTTTTACCTCAAACACATATACACATACATTTTATGTTCAGTTTATACAGTATTTAGTTATCCTATTATTGTTTATATCTGTAGGAAGGGGAAGGAGGGAAGGAGAGAAGGAGAGTGAGGGGAACACCATTACATAGTTACATAGTAATTAAGGTTGAAAAAAGACTTTCAGTCCATCAAGTTCAACCTTTTAAGATCTCCTCTGATCTGCAATATGCAGATGAAATATTAATTAATTAGTTGTTAATTAATTATTAATCAATTATTTAATATTTTTTTGGGAGAGAAGAGAAAGAAAGAGGAGAGGAGGAAGTGAGGGGAACATATGTGGTGAAGAGGAGGAGATGGAGAGGTATGGATAGAGGGAGTAGTGAAGAGAGAGGGAGAGGAAGAAGGGGTAGTATCTTAAGGAAAGGGAGATGTGTAGGCCCCAGGGAGAGATGAGGGAGGACAGGATCCCATTGCATATTCGGGAGGGCAAGAGGCTGCGGCAAGGAACAGGGCCCCTAATTATACCCCAGAGGAGATGCAAGCCCTCCTCCATGCAATCCGTGCCTGTTACAGTATCATTCATGGGTGGAGGGAATTGAGGCCTAGCCAGAAGGCACGTGGCTTGGAGTGAGGTTGCTACAATTGTATCTGTGTTGGGCTTTGCTAACAGGGATGTGAGGTCTGTTAAGCACAGGTATGATGACAGCTAGGTCAAAGTCAAGAAGAAGATGGCGGAGGAGGCCCGATATACACCATTATACCCTCACATGCACAAACATGTACACCACACACAGACATGGATAACACAAATCAAATATAAATGTTGCACAAATATGAAAGGGATATGTAAGCTCCCTGGTTTTGACTAGGGATAGATGTATAAGCAATTGCTATACACATCTAGGAAGTAAGCATATCTATGTCATAAGTGTACTGAATAAAATGTGTCTCCAATACCTGCAGTTAACCCTGATTCTGATTAGCAGTCACCAAATATATCCAGAGTGATTTAACATCCAATAGAGAATACATGTATGGGTGTGCCCACTGCAGCATATGCAGATCAAAGACTAGTAGGACTGCATGTGCAGGTTCCTTTACTCATCCTGGACCATGTCTCATCAGCATGTTAACAACTATTGCTGAGAAATGGTCACAGATTGTTCAGTCCCACACACTGCACAGCAGATTCAGCAGAGCACGTGTACTCATGAGCTGCAGATGGCGGAACGCAGCAGGATTACACGTTTAACATGACCTACAAAGCTCATTATACAGAGCAATGTTCATCTGTGTAATATAATCACTACAGTCAATTATGTTTGAAGTCACCCTGATGTCATGTATACAGAAACACACAGCAACCAAATTGTTCTTGTAATAATATTAACTCATACACTATTTGTCACTTTTTTCAGTACTTAGGAGGACCAGGTATACCACAGAGCCACAGGCGGTGGCACTGCCTCCACCTGAGGTGGACCCTGATTATGTGGATGTCTAAGATGATCCTAGAAAAGGGTTGGAAAATGAACCACTAACTGGATCATAGGGCCTGGAACCTCATCAGTAAGCAGGTAATAGTGAGATTCAGTACGAGAGCAGTCGGCCACTGTCCAGCCATTATGAATCTCCACCCGGGCCCCTTTCCAGATATCTGGGGACCGCTCTCTGCCTCCACCTCCTCCACAGGCAGTGCCTCGCCTGTGAAATCTAGTGATATACCCATGTAGCCACCATCAGTGTCACCACCACCTCCATTTAAGACCCGAGGCTTACTGTCATTCAAATATTTTTAGTGTCCAAAGACTTCTAGAAAAGTAACAACTATGCGCAAATTTTGTACAAAACTATTCAAGGTAAATATCACAAACACAATCAGTCCTTAAGTCTTATCACATTCTGTTCTTTCAGGGAACTGCTTGAAAATCAAATGTTAATTGCCTGCTGCTGTTTCATCATCCCACATACTTGGCAATAAACCCAAGGTTTCTGAGCAACTAAGATTACACCTATAAAAGTATGTATAAATATTCTAAATATAGAACAAAATAAAACTGGCAAACATAAGTGGTGTTATCATACCTTCATATTAATATTTTTGAACCAAGATTACATAAGTACTGAAAACTTAGCAGCTTTTAAAGGAAACTTGTAATCCAAAATAATTATTTTGTTAAAAATGATTAAGTGTATCAAGCATTTTTTCTGAAGTAAACCAATTTTGATACCCACCACTTTCTGTGCTTCTTTGATATGCCTGTTGTATCATGCAGTTGTTACACCCTCATAAAGACTCAGACTCACCTTCAGACTATGGGGATTGCTTATCTAACTCTGAGAACATTGGTACTTATTTTGTGCTGCTAACAAAATTAGACAAATAGCTTGCTTTTTATTTATTTTTTTACAAAGCTTTGGGAAAACGGAAGTAGACTTTTTAGAAAAAACTGAGAATCTATACAAATTTGAATAGCTTGTTTCTATTATCCCACAGTATCTTGAAGAAGTAGCCCTATCACATGATCTACACAATACTGTCCATTTCATGGAAGTAAAAACAAATATCTACATATGTTTTAAAAAAAACTGCAAACTGGAGTGAAACTTCTAAATAAGCTCTGTTTTCAATTGTCACATTATTATTATTATTATTATTATTATTATTATTATTAACTTTTATTTGTAATGTGCCGACATATTCTGTAGCATTGTACAAGGAACATGGAAAAACAATATTAACAACTGAAGAATATGGTGTGCCCTGCTTTGAGCTTAGAATCTTTATAGAAAGTGCTTTTTGCAAAAACACCATACAAGGTAGGAAACTCATTACTTATAATCTCAAGGGAATGTAAGAGGCAGAAACCTGGGAAAAAAAGGGTAAGGAAAAGCAGGGTCAGGAAGGAGGTAAAAGTTTGCTTAGGTGGGAAGGTGTGAAAACTTGGAAAGGTTTTTTCATTTAGTCATAGAGAGTCATTCCAGGTGACTGGCTCTACTATGTATTATGTTATCTGCCCCTAGTGGTCAGATAATATAGCCTGCATGTGGGAAGTGGGGGGTTAGCTTTACAGAGTGGTGGAGGGTACATTGCTGGCTGTGTTCAGAGGTGTTTTGGAGGATTTCATAATAAATACAACTATTTCTGGAAGTCCGCAGTATGTCTTAGAACCCGAATCAAGGAGCTATTCAAAAAAGTCTGTGATAACATTCTGGAGATGGGTTAAATCAATTATTGGAAAACGTTAACCTGAACACTCTAAAAATCTGGAATTTATGTAAAGGTTGTGAAAGGAAACCATTGGTGAAAAATGCATATGGATTCCCATTTGTAGTTTGTCAGGAGGCATGTGGGAAATAGCAAACAGGGAGAAAGGTTCTCTGTTTTGATGAGACCAAAAATAACTGTCTGTCATCTGGGGCAAAATACTATGTGGGTAGAAAAACAAACACTACTCTTCATCTTGATATCACCATCTCCACAGTAAAGCATGGTCGTGGTAGCTGTGAAGATGCTTTTCATGAGCAGACAATGGGAAACTAGTCAGGACTGAGGGCAAGATTACTGGATAAAACACAGTGTGATTTCAGAGAAAACACAGTTTGAGAATACAAAAGACGTGAGACTTGGGTGGAAGTACACCTTCCAGCAAGACAATGACACTAAACAGGTACACTGGTTTAAAATCATAATGTCTTAGAAGTTCCAGGCAAGACTTGAAAATCGATGTTTATTAATATAGACGAAATGGCAAACACTTCAGTATTCAGATGTACAAAGCGGTAAAGACATAAACCAATTGACTCACAGATATAACTACAGCCAAATGTGATTCTGCCAAGTATTGACTCGGGGTGAATATTTAGGTATGTTGGGTAAATCAAATGGTAAAAACTACAATTAAATACATTTTTATTCCAGGTTATAACCATTTAAAATTTAATGGAAAAAAAAGTTCAACAGGGTTAATACTTATGCAAGGCACTGTATGAACATTTTTTTTAGTACAATGGTATTTTCTATACTTGTTTGCTTATCAGGAGTTAATCTCCCCTATGTTGCTACAAGATCAATAATATGTAAAAACAAAGTTTGATATCTACCAAAGAAAGTAACTCCACAGCTAACTGTATTGAGTACAATTTACTTTCAAAATCAAATTGTTTTACTTAAATCAAGAAGTATCTTGTAACTTTATTTTGAGACTACAATTATTAGGCAGTGACATTTGTAAGGTTTGATGAATTAACTCCCTAGAAAACCATTAGAATAACATAATTTAGTATGAAGTGATATATATTTCAGATATGATAAATAACAAGTTTGGTTAATATAACTTCAATATAATTTTCAGTGTAGCATCATCTTGTACATATAGATCTCCTGAGTATCAATAACAGAAATGAAAGGCTATAAAATAAGCTCAAAAGCTGTGATAAATATAACTACATGTTACATTTGGGTATTCTAAAAAAGAGTTATCTACGGCTGATTAATAGCATTTTTGGGCAATTTTCATGTCATACAAAACCAATAAATCTTCAGTATAATTTAATGATTTTCAATATTCTGTACAAAACAAATACATTGTTTTGTCAGTATGTGATCGCGTCTGTATTGCTCTATATTTTACAAATTTTGCTATAACATTATCTTTTATGGTTAAAGTACTACTGCATTTTAGGAAAAATCTCAATTGTTTATGAAGCAGCTAACAAGTTAACATTAACAGCAGGTATGTAAACCAGGCTCACAAAAGCATTTGTAGAGACTCTGTTTAAAGAAAGTTTCATCTTGTCTGACTTGAGCACTACCTCAACAATTCTTTTATTTTGTTCATGGTTTTCTATTCAGACAATCAATGCAATTTGCGAAAACATCCCAGGATGTGCTCACCATTTTTTTATGTCTTTCTCCATCAGGGGATATTGCCCCCGTAACATGGATGCAGAACAGGCAATTCATTATGCTGATCTGAAAGCAGGGATCTTTGCCAGAGTTGGAATTACCAGAGGTGTCAGAGCACAGAGATTCAACTCATGGAAGGTTTTAGATTTAAGAGCCCTCACTCACAGATGTTTGATCTGTAAACTCTAGCAAAAAATGGCCGTGTCCTGAAAATAATAGACCAGGGAGAATGATTGATGGATTACTATATAGAAATCTTCCTTAAGGCTTACAAGATTGGGTGGGACAAAATGAACAAGAGACCACAGATGAATTTGTAACACAGACAGAAAAATACCTTTCTATGAATGAACTCTCTCAGTACCCAAGGGGTGAGGCCTACAACACTTAAAAAATAGTTTAATATCCTGAAGTCTGAAATCAATAATTTGTTTAGAAAATGAGACACAAAAATGTGAATACAGAATCTGGAAGATATCTGCTAGAAAATACCCCAGAAAGTCTGGTTGTTGGAAATCCAAAGAACACCAATTTCCCAGAAAGCAATGTAAAAAGTTTCTATTGTGGAGAACTGGGAAATATAGCGGACCATTTTCCAAGCAGGGAAGAACCAATGTAATGTATAATGGGAGAGCACCAGATTTATTGTAGCCTGATCAAAAAGCATAAAGATTTTGGTAAAAAAACACACTGTTAATTGATTCCGGAAGTGCAGTAACTCTCTTTTGAGGCAAAATCATAAGGCCTAGTGATTTTTTTTTAAAATAAATTAGGCATAAAATGTGTGCATGGAATAGTGAATATCTACCCTACAGGTACAGCAATATTAAAGGTGCGTGGGAAGGAGATGACAATCACTGCGCCAGTCACTATCTTGCCTTATCCTGTCGTGCTTGGAAGGGATTTTACCAATTTTAAATACATTCTTCAAATCATAATATTTATAATGTGCCAACATATTCAACAGCGCCATACATAGGACAAACAGAAGGTAAAATCAATACCAATACGGATTAAATGAAACGAGAGCCCTGTTTTTGAGCTTGGAATCTTGCATATAGAGGTATTTTCCAAGCATCTTATACAATTAAAAACTAAGGATTTGGAAGGTGATAGATACATTGCACATATTAAGGCTGAAGGTAATTCATTAAATAGATGTGTTTTAAGTGAGTTTTTTAAGGACATGAGACAGGATGAAAGTCTAGCGGAGCAAGGTAAGAAGTTACAAAGAATTGGGGCAAAACGAGAAAAGTCCTGAAGCCGGGAATGAGAGGAGGTAATAAGAGATGAGGACATAAGAAGGTGATTAGGAGGGAGAGGTTCGGGGAGTATTTTGAGATAAGAGCAGAGATTTAAGGGGTGCTTTAAAGTTGATGGCTTTATATGTTAGGGTTTTGATTTTAAATTTTATTCTGGAGGTTATGGGGAGTCAGATATTTGAGGAATGGATGCTGTAGTAGATGGTGGAAAAAATAAGGAGGCCAGTTTTTGACATGTTAAGTTTGAGATGGTGGGCAGACATTCAGGAGGATATGCTAGGGAGGCAGTTAGAAACTAGTGCTAGAATAGAGGGAGATAGATCTGGTGTTGAGAAGTAAATTTGAGTGTCGTCTGCAAAGAGATTATATTGAAATCCGAAAGATTTTATTAAGTTCCAAGTGAGGAAGTATTGATGGAGAGGGCCTACAACTGAACATTGGGGTACACCAACAGACAGAGGGAGAGGTGAAGAAGTAGTGCTAGAAAAGGAAACACTAAATGTTCAACCTTGTAGGTATGATGTGAGCCATGAAAATTTTGGATTAGAAGGGCGTGACCAGCTGTGTCAAAAGTTTCAGAGAAATCTATGAGGATTATAATGGAGAAATTACCCTTTGACTTGGCGGGAGCCATTAGTAACTTTTATGAGATCTGTCTCTGTAGAGTGATGGGGTCGGAAACCAAATTGGAAGGTGTTGAAATGAGAATTGGAGGAAATTAATTGGTTAAGGCAATTATAGTTGAGCCGCTCAAGCAGTATTGAAGCCGGGGGAGTCGGGATATAGGGCGTTATTTAGATGCATTAGCTGGATCAGAAGAGTTTTTTTAAAGAAGAGTGTAATTTTAAAATGTCTTAGAGATGATAAAAACTATCCAGTGTTTAGGGAAAGGATGAGTATATGTATGATAGCAGGGATAAGTGTGGTAGAGAGGTGAGGGAGTAACTGTGATGAAATAGGATCTTGCGGACAGGTTGTAAGGCAAGAGGTTGATAACAGATTAGAGACTTCATCCTTAGTTACATGGTTAAAGGACTCCATAGTGTATGTGGGAATGTGGAAGGTTTAAGGTTGGGTGTGGTCGGTTAGTTAAGAGAAGGAAGTGTGCAAGCTGGGTTGAGAGGAGAATTTGTTACAAACGTTTTCAATCTTATCTTTAAAGTTGTTGGCAAAGTCCTCAGCTGTGAGACAAGAGGGGGCAGAAGGTGCAGGAGGGAGGAGGAGAGTGTTAAATGTGGTGAACAAATAATTAGGATTGGAGGATAGATTAGATATTATTGCTGTTTGGCCAGGTTCAGGGTAGATAATTAGCAGCACAATATAAACTTGTAATGGACGAAGTCTGCTGAAGTCCGAGATTTCCTCCCTAAACATTCAGCAGAGTCAAGTTGTAATGTGAGGTGGTAGTGTCAGGGCAGGTGAAGTTGATGATGGGGCTGAGAAATGCTTGTAGCATAATGGATAGCTGTCGAGGGTCCAGAGCTTGCAGATTTTTGTGCGTGATGGTGGTTGGGGATGAAGAAGGGTAGTGAGAGAAAGGTGTGGTGAGGTTAAAGGTTAGGAGGTGGTAAGATAGAGGTAGTGGACCAATGACTAGGATGGAGGTGGTACAGAGATTGTGATAAGGTCAAGGGAGTGTCCAGCATGATGAGTTGAGGAATCTGTCCAATATGTGAGACCGAGGGAAGGGTTATGTGAAGGTAATTTATAGGCAGCAGGGGTGGTGGGTGTGTCAATGGCAATGTAGAAATTGCCAAGAATGAGTGAAGGAGTGAAGGAACGTTGGAGCAGAGAAACTGAGGGAGCCAGGTGGCTCTAGAAATAGAGAGGGTGGTCCAGGTGGGCAGTAGATTACAGCAACATGAAGCAATATAAGTGATTAGAGGTGGATAGTGTAAACTTTAAAATATGAGAGTTGAAGGGAGGGAAGAGAAGGTATGGAATGAAAAGTGCAACTAAAGGAAAGAAGTATGCCCACACCACTGCCTTGTTTGTTCCCAAGTAGAGATATATGTGTGACTAAAGTGAAGGTCACCAAGTGAGAGTGCTGTAGGGGAGACGGTGTCTGATGAAGAGAGCCACGTTTCAGTGACAACCAGAAGATTGAGGGGATTGGAAATTAATAGGTTGTGAATGAAAGTAAGTTTATTGCATATAGATCTTGAATTTCAGAGGGCACAGGAGATGGGTAAGGTGGATGGTTTGTGACAGGAGATATTTACAAAATGATGGGGGGTTTGTGTGGCTGATACCAGGAGGAAATGAATGAGGGGCCTGGATTAGGAGATATATCTCCTGCAACTAGTAGAAGGAGGAGAGAGAGAGGCGAGATGGGAGTGGGACTTACAGAAGTGTTTTGTTTATGTGAACAAGAATAGCAAAGAGATAGTGACTGGAGGAAGGAGTTGAGCTCATGGGAGCATAAAAGAGGAGATAAGGGAAGAAGAAATGGTTGAAAACATGGTGTGGAGAAGTTGTGAAGAAGAGGAGGTTATGAGGAAGAAGAAAGCATGGGGAAACATTATGTGATAGTGTGTAATGTAAGGGAATACTTAGGAATAGTTAATAGATGTTGCTAATTTATCAGATGAATGTAATTTGTAAGAGTCAATAAATTAACAGTAAACAGGGGTGGGTGGGAGAGTGGCAGGGAGGGAGGGGATTGATTTTCAGTTAGAGATGAATGCTGTTGTTCTTCTTTGAAGAGCTGGTCACCTGCCTCTGCGGTAAAGCAAAGCTATGGCAGTTAGAAGTGAATGCGGTAAGTCTGCTGTGATGAGCTGGTCACGTGCCTCTGCAGTAAAGCAAAGCTGTGGCAGTTAGAGATGAATGCTATTGGTCTGTTGTGAAGAGCTGGTCACCTGCCTTTGCAGTAAAGCAAAGCTGTGGCAGTTAGAGATGAATGATATTGGTCTGTTGTGAAGAACTGGTCACCTGCCTCTGCAGTAAAGCAAAGCTGTGGCAGTTAGAGATAAATGCTGTTCATCCGTTGTGAAAAGCTGGTCACCTTAACTGCAGAAGGCCCATAAAACAAAGTGTAAAAGAAGGAAAGCCAACAAGGTTGGTACAGAAATAAGGAGAAGAGCTTTTGAGGAGTCTTTAGCTGCCATTAAGGCTGATAAAAGAAGAGAAGCTGACGGATAAGGTTTTATGCCATATAATGATGAAGAAAGGGCCAGTACAGGAGAACCTGAAGAGGAAGATTTGACCGTATAGCAGTTTTTTCTCTGAAAATATCACTTTCCATGAGATCAAGCTTCTGATCCACTAGTTCAAAATGCTCAGAATGAGCTAATAGATGTAAACGGGGTACCTATTGGAAGAGAGAGGAAGCAAGGCCTATACTTAATTTTACAGAATTTACAGAGTTGTCCCTTCAGGTTCTGAGGCTTTGGGGCATCTTCTGGTCCCTAAAACACAAAGAAGGAAAGTCCTAGACCTGGCTCACTGAAACCTGCTTCAAGGACATCTAGTAAGTGCCAAAACATTGGGATGAATTTTGAAACAATTTTATTGGTCATGCCTATATGCGGAAATGTATTGTGCATTCTGACTAGAATCTCTGGTGACTGCACCTAAACCTGAACTGCGGCCCCATTGATACCATCATCAATAAATCAGGAGCCATTTGGAAAAATAGCTATGGGTCTTATGGGATATCTATAAAAACAGCCAGAAGACACAAGGTTATACTATTGATATCAGGCTATGCCATAAGATATAAAGAAGCTATACCAATGAGCAGAGCAACTTCGAAGAGCATTACTAAAGAACTCATATCATACTCCTTTATTCAAAGGTAGGAATTCCTCACAGATGGATTGGTAGAATGATTTAATAGTACCTTGAAAAGCATGCTAAGAACAGTGCTAGCACGAGACAGGAAAAACGTGGGAACTATTTTTAACTTACTTGCTCTTTGCTATCAGGAAAAGTAGTTCAAGCTCCTACTGGATTTTCCCTTTTTTAACTTCTCTACCGCCATCATCCAAGACGGATTCTCAGCATACTACAAGAAGAGTTGGAAGAGCAAGCAGTAGAAGACCATATGGAGAAAGCTCAGGGACGCCAGTAAAACTATTATAATTGCAGTGCACAAGGAAGTTTTGACCTGGAGAGAGAGTACTAGTGCTAGTACCTACAGCTGATAGTAAACTTGTGGCCAAATGGCAAGGTTCCTACAAGATTATTGCGGCCCTAAGAAAGAAGAATTATAAAGTGAAGCAACTACAGCGGTTGAAACTAGAGCAAATCTACATGAACCTACTAAAACTATGGAGAGAGATGAGAGATTTGGCTAAATATTCTAAAGATAAAAGATAAACAGTTTGCTGTGTAGAATCAGCACACATAAAAATGCATGTTTCTGAGGAACTAACCCAAGTTACAAAAAGGTATAAGATGTTGGAACAAAATAAGGATGTTTTCTCTACATGGTCAAGTCGTACTACTGCCAATTATGATGATATTATTACTAACCAGGTGTATGGCCAAGAGTTAAACCCTATTGCATAGCTAAAGCTAGATATATGGGAGGAAGTTAAAAAAAATGTTGGAACATGGAATCATTGAAAAATCCCAAAGTGAGAAAGAATCCTTGGCCATAAAATGGGCAACTGAAGATCTTCAATTTTATCTATTGCGAAGAAAATTCACGCTGGTATCTGACTATGCCCCATTGAAGTGGTTGAAGAAGAACTGCAGAGTTACAAAATGGTTCTTGTCTTTACAAATGTATCCACTTTAGTCTTCCACAGAGCAGGTAGACAACATGGTAATGCTGATGAATTATCTCACATACACTGCCTTGCGGTGTTGGAAGGGGGATGTGAGTCATACAACGTGTTTTTGTGAGTCAAGACTTTGTAAAGCCTCCCTTACCTCAGGAAGTTGTTTTGTTATTAATATATCCACTGTATATTTATTAAAGCCTGGAAAATATATACAGCCTCCATTATCGTGTGTTCCTCTATCAAAGTGCCTGATACATGTGCATTAACCCACAGGAGAGTGTTGACTTGTCACAGGACAGAGAGGAAAACCAGGAAACAGGGGGAACCATGAGGCAATGCAAAATTAAGTTATCAAATGTTTAAATATATGTAGATGACCATAAAAAGACTGCTACATACAATGAAAAATACATTATGTAAAGACAGTTTGTGAAATAAAAAGAATGATAACTTGTGTTGATATAAAAGGAGGAAAGGACCCTGGTTATATTCTAAAGAGACATGTTACCATCAGTTATACCTCCAGTGCAAGTCATACAGTGCCAAGTCACATATTAACAATGCCATTATTTAGGCAGGCACTTTTCAACAATATTTCTCGGGATCCTTATTGAAAAGCAGAATGTACTAATATTTAGACAAGGCATACAATATCAAGATGTTTGGTTCTTACCTTTCCAAATATTTCTGGGAGACCTAAAACTTGACCAGTAAATACACCAACGCAGATTAATATTGCAGTAATCTGTCCCAAAGAGCCACGAATATGCTTAGGTGAAATTTCATTTAAGTACATGGGAAGAGTACTCAGAGCAATACCTAAGTGGATAAACAACATAATTACAGATGTGCTATATATCCAATAACAGTAAGATAATTATTAACAGAACTTAGGGTGATTTACCAAAGAGGTGATTTGGGAGTAAAATAAAGATGTGTTAATATACCCATGCTCTATGTTTTCTTTGCTATTTATTTATCAAACAGGGCTAAAGTACCTTACTATTTAACATATAAACTATGCAGTAAACACAGGAAGTTGGGAATTGTTGTTTGTTTTTTAACCCCACTTAACTTTGCTTAATTTACCAAAACCATTTTTACCCCCCATGGAAGTTGTCTTTTAGTGCACACGCCCATTAAAACAAGTCAGTATTGCCATTTAAATTACTAATAAACAAATTGAAATGCTTAGTATAGTTTTCCTTAAAAAGATGACATTGAAAGTGTCGCTCCCACACAATCACATGCAGACTGCAAGATATTTACTTTGCATAAGTTTTATTTAATGGTCGCCACATAGACTTATGGAGGACATCTCAAATGTCAGCAGAATAGATGCCAGCGCTAATTCATAAAAAAACATCCTATTGCTCTCTTTGTTTTTGTGACATAGTAATATAGGCACCTATGCTAATCCCTTGAAAATCAATTACGAGTGCCATAAAAAAATGATACGTAGCTATGCTAATCACTCATCCCTAAAACGTTGCGGCAACAACTGCTACCAGTAACTTGCTACAAGTGAACTTCATGACACAGCCGAAAAGCAAGGCAAAATCTCCATTGATTGTACTCCATATATCAAATGACATAATTGTACTTCATATATCAAATTACGTCTTACCAGGGATTAATATAGTTGCATAATTATACTTGATTCCCTTGCTTCTATACTAATATTTTATTTGCCCATGCTGTTGCTGTCTTACATCAGACACTACTACTTAGGTGGTTTTCCACAAGCACTCCTAAATCCTTGATAGACCCAAGTTTGTTCCATTTTAATTATACATTGAATGCTTATATTTCCTTTCAAAATACATAATTTTAAATTTCTTTGTGTTTAATCTCATTTGTCATTTAGGTTCCTTTGGAGGGAAAGCACAATCTCGTCTGATATAAGAACCTTGTACAATTTAGTTTCATGATCTATCCCTCATAAATCCATATTGACCCCTACTTATTATCTTATTATACCTCCCAGGTGTACACAGGAAGAAAATAATTTAGCTCATCTGCCTTCTCTTGGTCGTCATTGATCAGCCTGTGTTTTAACATTTTAAGTTTCAATATTTTTTGTTCTAGCCTTTTTCCATTTATAGTTTTTCTGCTCTCCCTAGGAATGCTCTTTTCATTTTCTCTTTTAGCCAATCTAATTGCTTTTATGCAAAACTTAATACATTCATTGTACACATGTAAAGCTGTCTCTGTTCCCTCATACTTGTATAGCTTGTCTGTCGGATTCTACCTTATCTTGTATTTTAGATCATTATTAAGTCATAAAGCTTGTGCTCCATTGATTCTCTGTATTTTATCTGCAAGTGCTTTGTCCCAGCGTACACACTATAATTGTGCCCTTGCCTTAACAAAAAAGTAAGGGAAGGAAAATGAAGGTTTAACCTACATAATGCTAATTGCTTTTCTATTGTGTCAATTTTGCAATGTATATTAAGACTTGGCACAACCTTCTTTTCTTTCAATAGAAATTATTTAAACTAAAACTTTTAAAAAACTGTTTAAAATTAACAGTCTCTGTTGTCCCATTTCAACATTTGAACGTTAAAAAATGTAAAACGAGACTGTGTTATGATCTCTATTTCCCAAGGTTTCCCATAATTAAAAATGTTATTTAATATCAATATTATGCATTTCTAGTAGGTTCTTGAATAGCTTGGACCAAATAATGATCCCTAATGACCTCAAAAATCTGCTCGGCTGCTGCTCTCATTTACCTAGCTTATTTTTGGGTTGTTAAAATATTCCATCATGATAACCGACTAGCGACTTGCCCGTCAAAAAATGACGGCAATAAAATTGGAAGCCATGGTAATGCTGTTTGGCACTGAATGTGAGGTTATGGCACCTCTGAGCAGCTTCGGAGCTCATTGTGAGCCTGCACCGTCTGCGCTTATCGCATGGCTCATTTGGCGCTCATTGTGAGCCACAACTTGCTAACCTTTGGCGCTCATTGCCAGCCTCTCCCCCTGTGTACTTTATAGGCCTTGCACTCTAGCACCCTTGGTGCTCATTGCGAGCCTCTCTCCCTGTGTTACTTCCTTCTCCACCAGCGCAATGAAGCCTTTGATGTGTCACATTCACAGGGCTGAAATCGCAGAGCCCCATGAGCCACTAATTAACCCTGTCACTCAGGGGGCTCTATACAGAGCCCCATGAGTCTCAAATTAACCCTGTCACTCATGGAGCTCTATACAGAGCACCATGAGCCACTAATTAACCCCTTCACTCATGGTGCTCTATACGGAGACCCATAAGCCACTAATTAACCCAATCACTACAGAGCCCAATGAGCCACTAATTAACTACCATCACTCATGGGGCTCTTGCAATTGAATGAGGCTATTTATCATTAATGCCAATGTGTACTAAGACAATTTATCAACCCCGTCCACAAAATGCCAATTACGAGCACCTGGGAGAGAGCAAATGTTATGGTTGCTGGGATCTGGTTGACAAATCACCCGGTCTACCTTTTTACTAATAGAGTCCTCTACGACCAAAACCTGTCTGTTGCTCTGCCTATTCCAAGAACACTGCACACACCAGCAAAAGTATTGTTACTAGTATATGCAATGCATCTTCATTATTGTGGCAAAAATACTAGGAGTTTTCTATTGTTTTGTTATTGTTTTATTATTTATAAGTTTATGTAAAATAGATTTTATTATTGAATTTCCACATGATCATGGCCTGCGTTGTTATTTTCCATTCTGGTTCCTATTTTTGTTTTTTTCTTACAAATGTTTTGCTGTTTTGGAGGTACATTCAGAAATATGACAGGTACCTCACTACTTAGAGACAGAACAGAGAGTCCAGTTTGTTTACTAATGGCTACTATTTAGAAATGTTACCATATATCATCATCCTTTAGAGTAGAGGTGGGTAACCATGTGGCCTCTGGAGTGTGAAATAAGGTCATTGGAGAAAAGAAGTGCTGATGTTGCATGATAAGATGGATAATTGGTAGCAAACCAAATTAAACCCATAGAGTAATAATCAAATGAAGGCATATTATCCTGCTGTACACCCAATTAAGTATTCTACAATACAAGAAACTAATCTTTATAGATATAATTTCTAGAAATGGACTGGAATGATTTTCCTAATTTTTCTCTCAGTCGGATGAAACCTCTAACATCCAAATATTCCATTGAGATATGTATTTGTACCTTAATTGTATGTTAAATTAAACCAATTTTAATACATTCATTCTATATGTAAAATGGAGAAGAGAATATAAAAGTAATAAATACCTCCATCAATACCCATGATAAATCGACCCAGTATCATCATTTCAGGGACTCCTGCTAAGCGTGCAAAGCACATCAATAATGCAGCTACAATTGCAAACAAATTGTTCAGAAGCAGTGTTCCCTTCCTGCAAAAAAATATAAACAATCTTACATTAGGGTGTATTTCACAAAACCATTTCACAAAGTAATTTGTATGCCCTTTAAAGATTATACAACAAAAACTTATATTAAAAAGTATTACTTTTTATATGTGAAAACAATTTAGATGAATTTCAATGCTAAAAAAATGTTCATAAGTCAGAGAAACAAATCGATTATAGAAATGTATTGTGGCCATGTATATGTTCCAATAAGCCCTAGCTTAATGTGCTGTATCATAAGGACATAAAACAATAATAAAAAGAAAAGGCAGAAAACAGATGAATGGGCAAATCGACTATTATATCAAAGGACATACATACATATGCATATAGAGACATAAATAAATAACCATATCACCCCTCAATCACGAATGCTAGAGTGTATATTTGATCAGTGATATCATATCATTGCTACTTTGACTATGTCAAGGACAACAAAAATCATAACACCACTGTTTAAAAAAAATATATAAATATATATATATATATATATATATATATATATATATAGTGTGCAGTCTTTTGTAATAGTTGTCTATGAGGACCTTAATTCTCTCAGGTGCTATAGCTGCCCATTCATCTTTGCAAAATGCTTCCAGGTCATGCAAAGTGTTTGGTCTTCTTGCATAAACCGCACATTTGAGATCTCCCCAGAGTGGCTTGATGATATTATGGTCCGGAGACTGCGATGGCCACTCCACAACCTTCAATTTTTCGGCTGTAACCACTTGAGGGTCAGCTTGGCCTTGTGCTTAGGGTCATTGTCATGCTGGAAAGTCCAAGAGCGTCCCATACGCAGAATAATGCAAATTGTTTGCCAGTATTTACTGATAACATACTGCATTCGTCTTGCCATAAATTTTCACAAGATTCCCATGCCTCTAGAGATCGCATCCCCCCAAAACATCAGTTAGCCACCACCATGCGTCACAGTTGGGATGGTATTCTTTTCACTAAAGGCCTTGTTGACCCCTCTCCACATTGTGACCATAAAGCTCTATTTTGGTCTCGTCACTCCAAAGTACACTGTGCCAGAAGCTGTGAGGCGTTTCAACGTGTTGTCGGGCATATTGTAACCGGGCTTTTTTGTGGCATTGGTGCAGTAAAGGTTTCTTTCTGGCAACTCAATCATTCAGCTAATTTTTGTTCATGTATCGTCGTATTGTGCTCCTTGAAAAAAACAACACCGTCTTTTTCCAGAGCAGCCTGTATTTCTCCTGAGGTTACCTGTGGGATTTTCTTTGTATTCTGAACAATTCCTTTGGCAGTTGTGGCTGAAATTTTTCTTGGACTACCTGACCTTGGCTTGGCATAAAAAGTTTACACTTCTTAATAAGTGATTAAATAGTACTGACTGGCACTTTCAAGGCTTTAGATATAATTTTATATTCTTTTCCAACTTTATGAAGTTCCATTACCTTGTTGAGCAGCTCTTTTGACAGTTTTTTCTGCTCCCCATGGCTCCGTATCTAGCCTGCTCAGTGCATCCATGTGAGAGCTAACAAACTCATTGACTATTTATACACAGACACTAATTGCAATTTAAAAAGCCACAGGTGTGAGAAATTAACCTTTAATTGCAATTTTAGCCTGTGTGTGTCACCTTGTGTGACTGTCACAAGGCCAAATATTCAAGGGTATGTAAACGTTTGATCAGGGCCATTTGGGTGACCTCTATTATCATTATGATTTAAAAAAGGGGCCAACAAACTATGTAATAATAATTGGCTTAATATGATCACTATCCTTCAGGGTATGCAAACTTTTGAGCACAACTGTATATATATGTATATATATATATCTCAAATGGTGTAATTATGATTTATGCTGTCCTAAACCTAGCCCAGTGCATGGCCCCTTAAAAGTCCAGCATTCCAGTATGTCACCTTGCCAATTATAATGCAACACAAACACTCACTGACTGCATTTTTTTTTATCACATAGACACATACGGCCAGAAAAACATCAGAAGCCTGGGAGCACAGGATATAAAATATATTATTGTAATAATATTTAATTTATATTTACTTAGTTTGATGTCAGTGTAGACATTTAACTATTAATCATTAAACAGTGTATATATATATATATATATATATATATATATATATATATATATATGAAGAGTGAGGTAGCAATAAATGTCCAGTAATCTAGATTAATAATCAGAGTATTGCAGTATATAGTGACACCTTTTTTATTGGACAGACATATTCATAGTTTTCATGACGTGCTTTCGAGAGCGAACCTCTCTTTGACGAGTCAGAGGCAATACTAATTATAGATTCCCGAATGAAGCAAACATTTCCAGGATTCCTAAATAATGTTCTGTTCAGCCAACTGTGAAAGTATGTAGGAGTGCAGACCAGAATAAGTAAATTGGGTTCATAAATAGTTTCACAACTAAAGGAACTATAAAGCTGTAGCCAAACACAGAAAAAAAGCAGAGAGATATACATATATATATGTTAGAGGTTACAAGACATTTTGGTAATGAGATAAAAATTCCATATTTACATTAATGCCTGAGTTATTACTGTTAAAGAGCAAGTGTCCTCATTTCTTTGTTATGAAGAGCATAACAAAGAAAATGACAAAAAACTTTGCAATAAAAATTGGTGTAAATTGTGTCAACACATCTGCAAACAGGACACAGCCACTCACAACAACAAGACCTATAATATCAGAGGGTCATATTCTTGAACATCATCCAAATGTAGTCTACATGATACAATGTACTGTATGTGAGAGAGGCTTCTACATTGGAGAAACCAGTCAGAAATTACGGGGGGTGAATCTACACAGACATTCCATCAATAAGCACAGTGAGGACAATTACTGTACTCCAGTCGGACACCATTTCACCCAGAATAACCACTCCATGAAAAATCTCAAAATCAAAATACTCAAAGATCTTTTTAAAAACACTCATGAAAGAAATACATTTGAAATGCAAATGATTATGCTCTTTAACAGTAATAACCCAGGCCTTAATAAAAATATGGAATTTTTTTCTCATTACCAACATTTCTTGTAACTTCTAACATTTATGATTATAGATATTTCTATATATATATTTTCTCTGCTTTCTTGCTTCTTCTGTGTTTGGTTATAGCTGTTTGATTTTTGGGACCACAATTTACTTACTCTGGTCTGCACTCCTACATACTTTCACAGTTGGCTGAACAGAACATTATTTGTGATTTTTTTTTATTTCATTTGGGAATCTATAATTAGTATTGCCTCTGACTCGACAAAGAGAGGTCCGTTTTCGACAGCTCGTCATTAAAACTATGAATATGTCTGTCCAATAAAAAAGATGTCACTATATACTGCAATACTCTGATTATTTATATATATATATATATATATATATATATATATATACAGTAACTTGCAAAAGTATTCACCCCCCCTTGGCATTTATCGTGTTTTGTTGCCTTACAACCTGGAATTAACATGGATTGTTTGAGTATTTGTATAATTTAATTTACAGAACATGCCCAGAACTTGAAGATATTTTTTTTTTTTTAAAGTCAATGTGCATAACTATTCGCCCCCTAAAGTCAATACTTTGTAGAGCCACCTTTTGCGGCAATCACAGCTCCAAGTCGCTTTGGATATGTCTCTATGAGCTTGCCACATCTTACCACTGGGATTTTTGCCCATTCCTCCTTGCTACAGCTCCTTCAAGTTGGATGGTTTGCACTTGTGAACAGCAATCTTTAAGTCTGACCACAGATTTTCTATTGGATTGAGGTATGGGCTTTGACAAGGCCATTCCAACACATTTACATGTCTCCTTTTAAACCACTCAAGTTTTGCTTTAGCAGTGTGTTTGGGGTCATTGTCCTGCTGGACGGTGAACCTCCGTCCTAGCCTCAAATTACGCACAGAGTGGTACAGGTTTTGCTCAAGAAAATTCCTGTATTTAGCACCATCCATCTTTCCCTCAACTCTGACCAGTTTCCCAGTCCCGGCTGCTGAAAAACATCCCCACAGCATGATGCTGCCACCACCATGTTCTTTGGGTGATGTGATGTGTTGGGTTTGCACCAGACATAGCGTTTTCTGTGATGGCCGAAAAGTTAAATTTTAGTCTCATCAGACCAGAGCACCTTCCTCCATACATTTTGGGAGTCTCCCACATGCCTTTTCGCAAACATGCCATTTTTGTTTCTTCTAGCCACTCTGCCATAAAGCCCAACTCTACGGAGCATACGGCTTGTTATCGTCCTATGTACAGATACTCCAGTCTCTGCTGTGGAACACTGCAGCTGCTCCATGGTTACCATCAGTCTCTGTGCTGTCTCTCTGATTAATGCCCTACTTGACCGGTCCGTGAGTTTTGTTGGGCGGCCGTCTCTTGGCAGGTTTGCTGTTGTGCCATGTTCTTTCCATTTGGTTATGATAGATTTGATGGTGCTCCTGGGGATCATCAAAGATTTGGATATGTTTTTATAACCTAACCCTGACTTGTTCTTTTCAACAACATTGATTCCTTGGTCTTCATGGCAGTGTTTGGTTAGTGGTGCCTCTTGCTTAGGTGTTGCAGCCTCTGGGGCCTTTAAAAAAAGGTGTGTATATGTAATGACAGATCATGTGACACTTAGATTGCACACAGGTGGACATCATTTCACTAATTATCTGAAGGTTATTGGTTGCACCAGAGCTTTTTATGGGTTCATAACAAAGGGGGTGAATACATACGCACATGCCAATTTTCTGTTTTCTATTTCTAAAAAATAGTTTTATGTATATATTTTTCTAATTTCACTTCATGAACTTGGACTATTGTGTTCTGATCCATCACATAAAATTCAGATTAATAGTCTGTAATGTAACATTTTAAGGCTGTAATGTAAAAAAATATGTAAATAGTCGAGGGGGGTGAATACTTTTGCAAAGCTCTCTCTCTCTTTCTATATATATATATATATATATATATATATATATATATATATATATATATATATACTACTGTACGGTGGAGGGCTTCTATCGCTCTTTTGCCCACCATATTATAAATGATTGTTGTGGTGAACTACCTACTCATAATTTCCACAACACAGGCTGAGCTCCCGCTCCATGCTGATGATAGCCAGTAAGCTTGAAACAGCTGTACATTGATTGGATACTCAGCCTGTGTTTATTCCAACCTTGGCTTTGCATTAAAGCTGTGTAATGCAGCATGCATAAGCTTAAAGGAAGCCATGTTTGATAATGGCTACAGAATGAAGAGCGAGGCATTTGTGGGCACATTTGTGTGTCCCCACTCAACTTCCCAGAATGCAGTGTAATAACTGTTTTTCTTGGAACTCTGAGCTGGAAGCAGGTTTTTTAACTTGCTTTAGACGTTCAAATGTGAACACAGATGTACTTTTTATTTACTATATATATATAAAAAGTACATCTGTGTTCACATTTGAATGTCTAAAGCAAGTTAAAAAACCTGCTTCCAGCTCAGAGTTCCAAGAAAAACAGTTATTACACTGCATTCTGGGAAGTTAAGCTGGGACAGACAAATATGCCCACAAATGCCTCGCTCTTCATTCCGTAGCCATCAACAAACATGGCTTCCTTTAAGCTTATGCATGCTGTATTACACAGCTTTAATGCAAAGCCAAGGTTGGAATAAACACAGGCTGAGTATCCAATCCATGTACAGCTGTTTCAAGCTTACTGGCTATCATCAGCATGGAGCGGGATCTCAGCCTGTGTTGTGGAAATTATGAGTAGGTAGTTCACCACAACAATCATTTATAATATGGTGGGCAAAAGAGCGATAGAAGCCCTCCACCGTACAGTAGTACAGTAAATAAAAAGTACATCTGTGTTCACATTTGAATGCCTAAAGCAAGTTAAAAAACCTGCTTCCAGCTCAGAGTTCCAAGAAAAACAGTTATTACACTGCATTCTGGGAAGTTGAGCTGGGACAGACAAATATGCCCACAAATGTATAAATATATATATACATAGGTATCAGACATCTGAAGATTGAAATAAAGCCCAGAAATGAGAGATAAAATGGCTCTATGACTCAAAAGCAGGCTAAAAACACGATAAATTTAAACATCTGAAATCATGACATTTGATTTACTATTTGCCGTTATTCAAATATGGATGGAACCCCTCTAATGATCCATATTTATAGAACCAAGTATGAGAGGGTCAGTTACATTCCTTGTAATTTGCATTCAAAAGTTAGTTTGTGTTTAGAGAGGCTTTCAGATAGAAAAGGTAAGAAATAATTTGTGTTTGATATAATAAACATTTAATATATAAATGGGATATCCAATTCTGACATATAATTTGTAGTCATAATCCCATTGGTATAAATCATATAAAGTAATCAAATAGATTGTGAATTTCTCTGTTGGTTATACCATGGGGTTTCCCCTTTAAGTACTGTCTTAACTGGTTACATGAGACAGTGCCATTTTCTATACTAAAGAGTCGAGTAAAAGCATTGGCCGAAAGCTGTTCAACATACAATATATATAAATGATAAAAAAATACATTTTGAATGAGCATTTCTATGTAGGTGATACAATTATCTCAAGCAAAAGACTAGTTTCTCTAAAACTTTTTAGAAGCATGCTATTCTTTATTTAAAATATTACTTTATGTTCCTTTTAGAGCAATACATTTTTTGTCTTCAAAGACACTTGTCTTTTTTTAGTATAGTGTATATAAAAATAAGTAGCTTTATTTGTGATGTTTCAACTTGTGGACATAATCCATACTAATGGATTTTTCTTGTTTCAAGCTCTCAGAAGTAAGCTTTTATTTTCAGTTTCAGATTTTAATTGGTTGAACTGTTTTACCTACATAGAGAAGGACACACGAGAATTTCAGTGGGTAGATAAGAAAACTACAGAAAAGTCATATTTCGTGTTATTATTCATGAAAGACACTGTTAGGGAATTACTGGGCTTTATACAGACAATGCTTTTTAGAGCTTGAGGTCTTAGATTAAACAAAAATATATGATGCTTTTAATATTACAGAGAACAAAAAATAGCAACAATTGTAGTTTGTAGAATTGTAAATAACAAGCAGAAAAAAATGGTTTTACTGGATAAAAAAAACATTATAAGCTATGAAAATTGTTTGCTTTATTATATATTCCGAAGAAATATATCTACCTTGTGTTTTAAATAACACAGTAGGGGTGCAATATATCATATAGATTAAAATGAATTAAACATCCATCTTTATTGTACATTTATAGTAAACTGTGTCATACTTGCCTCTCAATCAGCCTTTCTGATCCACTCACCAAGGTCGTGCAGTTACGTTTTTTGACAGTAGCATGATTGCTAATTATTGTTCATTAGTTCTCAAAGGTCTGCATTCACTATCTTCGGTCTAAAAGCATTTTATGGGCAAGTCCAAGCAAGTGTAGAAACCAGACAGTTGTTAGCCTAATTACTTCCTGAGTCTGCACATGCTCAGATCATTTTCCCATAAAATTATTTTTTAGACTAAAAATACAACGCTTGGACTTTAAAAATACTGCATTCAGAGAGAACTTTAGCAATCATTATCAATCACAAAATAATAATATTAATAAATCAATAAATTGTATTATTATTCTTCTTATTAGTAACCTTAGCTTATATTATACTATATACAGTATAGAACCTCTGCTCTGTCCTTTCAAGAATTATTTATTTTGGAGTCTGGAGTTAATGAGTTTCTGATTAAGGGATTATAAATAACCTTATATGTTTATTACAAAATAACAATGATTTAATGACTGTGAAAACCAAAAAAAACACAATCTACAAAATAGATCCAGAAAACCATGTGACCTGCTCAACAAAAAAGGTAGGTCATGTGAGTGGATGAGCAGCGTCTTACTTCTTCCATCATGGCCACAGAAAATGTATGCATATGGATGATGAATAAATACCAACATCGTATGTACTTTATCAATATAATATTATAAAAAATGAGGTTACTACAGTAAACTAACAATGGAGTTTGTAATGTGGAGCTGTCATTTAGCCAAAGGCGCTCCTTGCAATGGTGGAGATGAGCACCGTAGGCGCTCATCCCTACGACCCAGCACGACTACCATCATACCTACGACCCGCGGGACTACACATCAACAGAATAGTCAAATACACAATTTACACGGCAGGACCCGTAGCACTTTGAAAAAATTGCATGAAAAAAAATACGTCCCGTAACACAAATGAAACTGCAACTTACATTAAAAAAAAATATGAGCCGCAAAAAATACAAACTTAACAACCGCACCGCGCACAGCGAAAAACACCAAAACCACACAAAATACAAACAAAAATAAAAAAAATACATCACACACAGCAAGGGGGAACACCCAGGACGTCGGGAAGTGATGTTACACATAAATTTAAGTCCAATTTCCAGAGTTTAGCCACTCGAAAATCCCCTAAGCAAGAGAAAAAATGTCTACCGGAAAAAACTAAATTGAGGCTACACGACCCCTAAACATGTAAAACTCTATAACACTATTATGTAGGACGCAAAATTATCCAAACCCGCCTAACACATACACAATCGCCCCCATTTTACAACACTAACTTGCACATACTAACATTCAAATTACAAAATGAGGAACTACACAGCTACACAAATGGGTTCCCCTCGCGCACGCAGCCTATTTACACTTCACACTTCACACATTGCTGACACTTACACCTCAGCTCACCAAGAATGAAAATCTACATTGTATGCTGCAGGAACATCACAACAGATTGCTAGCTCTTCAGCATATTGGTTGCTGCATATATTCATTACAAATAGGTAAAGTATATTAATTTATGATTTCGTTAATTAATTAATTATCATTAAAAAATACATATACAGAAAACTTGAAAAAACAGCACACCGCACGATCGCAATAAACGCCAAAGGCGTTTACTGCACGCCTCACAAGGAGCACCAAGGGTGCTCACAGAAGCAAAACTACATCAGGGGAGAGACTCACAATGAGCGCCAAAAGGCTATCAGCATGGACCTTGCAATCAGCGCCAAACAGGCTCTGAGAACAAAAGAAACACCAACCCAGAGGCTCTGCCCCCTGTGGCTTCCCTCGCCCCCTTGTGTCCCCCTGAGTCCTTGCTGGCCCCTGTGGCCACTGCGCGTACCTCTGTGGCCCCCTCAGACCTCTGTGGTCCGCCTCGGCCCTCTGGCCTGCCCATGCCACTTCTCATGTATAAATATATATATATATATATATATATATACATGCATATATATATATATATATATATATATATATATATATATATACACATTTATATATATAAATATTTATATATATACATGCACACATTTTTATATATATATATATATATATATATATATATATATATATATATAAAGACAAAGAGCCGCATATTTATATATGTATATATTTACTTTTTCTATATATTTAATAGATATTTTATATATGTCTTGCGTTGATGTTGGAGGGGGATTGGCGAAGTGCAAAAAAAAATTGTGCCTGTCCCATCCTGACAAAAGAAAGAATACTAATTATGAAGCATAAGGAACTCAAAAACTATATTCTGGGGTATCATGGTCAAATAAGTATAATTTGTCATATCACTTACCTTCCTAGGACGTTTAGCATTGGTATAACAATCAGTGCTCCTATAAGACCGCCAATAGCAAATATTGACACTGTAACAGACCACAATATAGTTATGGTGTTGTTGCTCATTGTATAGTTGTATCTTGATGACCAGGTCTCATTATAAAGTTCTCTAATGTACTGGGGAAAAAAAGAAATGTTGCATAAATTTCCAGTGAATTTGTAGCAGATATTTAATATTGAAATTTGAATGCATCAAAATGATCAGAAATGTATCATCATTTGAGAATTTGTTGCAATCAAATCACCAATACTACCATTCTTTTTTTAAGGAAGGTTTATTATCTTGAACTAGATACAAAAAAGGAAAACTACAACAATAATTTTAAAAAAAAAGTATATGAAGTAAAATAGAACGATAATACAATAGTTAATAAGCATAAGAATGACAATACTAAAAACAACATAAGCATTAACAATCAATAGTATATAGGTAATAATAATAATAATAATAATAATAATAATATAATTCATATATAGATGAATTAGTTTAGGAAACAAACAAACAAACAACAAAGAAAAGCTATCATTTATATCAGTGGTCGGCAACTCAGCCCTATGAAGGCTAGATACTGTCCAGGATTTTTTTTTTTTTAACAGTATTAATGTATTTTTTTCACCTGCAAAACAAAAGCCCTAAAAGTATCTGTTCATATAATGACAAATTTTGTTCAATACATAATAATAATGATAAAATCACAGTTGTGGACCAAGAATGCTGTTCGGAACGTTTGTGATGTTGGTCATGTAGTTGCGAGGCGCGGCAAGCCGTGTACGGCACACGACTTAGGCTGCATGAGCGAGGTGAGCCGTTGAAGCATGCAGGACTTAGGCTGCATTGTGAGGGACGCAACTGCGAGCCATGCGTGTAACTCTAAAAACCCTAACAACAAAAAAAAAGTTTTAACAAATTTAATAACACACTCACAGACAGGACAGGCAATCCAAAATCGCTTAAGCGAGTAAGAAAATGGCGGACGAAAAACTTAAACAATTATGAAACTGCATGAAAACAAAGCTGAGCAAAGCCAGGCACGCTAGACTTAGAAAATACACGACGGCAAAGACAGAAACACACACCAACAACGCCAGGCACGCAGGACTTATAAAATAAAAAAAAGGCCTTCAGCGCGTAACACGCAAACATTGAGCAGACACACAGAGAAGCAAGGCACAGGGAAGGGACGGGGGAGATGTGGAAAGAGACACATGGTATTCCCAAGCATAAAACTTGCAGGTTAACGAAACCTGCAATGAGCAGTCCGTACAGTCGGTGGGAGGAAAGGCTTGCAATGAGTGCCAAAGGCGCTTATTGTGAGCCACGTCATGAGCGCCAAAGGCGCTCATCGCGGGGCTCACGATGAGCACCGCCAGCAGGAGAGGCTTGCAATTAGACGCTGAAGGAGCTCATTGCGAGCCCCGCAATTAGCGCCAAAGGCGCTCAGCGTGGGGCTCACGATGAGCGCCGAACATGATCAGTGCAAAGCAGGAAAGTCGAAGTACACAGGGGAGAGGCTCGCAATGAGCACCGAAGGTGCTCAGAGGAGCAAAAGCCTCACATTGTGTGGCAAACAGCTTTGCCAGCCTTACAATTTTAATCCCGTCATTTTTGACGGGCAAGTTCCTAGTGAAATATATTATGAAGCTAAATCAAAAAAACACTCTAGCAAACTGCACTGGCAAGAGGCAGAACCTAAGTTCTATAAGAATTTCCATAAGGCTCACTCATAGTCTAAAGCTATACTATGGGCTTTATGAGCACCCTCTCGCCTTATAAACTAATTTTTATGTACCATTCATATTTCAGTCAATCAGAAATGAGTATTTAAATATAGGCTACCACCCCTTTTCGGATTGGTTAAGATTTCAACTAATCAGAATGCAAAGATGTCAATCTATTCATTTCAATTTGTTCAAATCCTAACAAATAAGAATGAGGTAATATATCATGAATTGCTAATATAACTATTGTTATTATTTCTATAGAATAAATTAGGTTATTTACTTAAATTTCCAATGGCCCACAAGAATGTCCACAAACCCCACAAAGACTCTATTTTAGAATAAAATCACATCTTTGTTGATAACCAATTAAAATAAATATATATGTATGAATTAAAATAGTTTGACTAACTTGACGTGGACATACATCTTGTCTTAGTATTCTGTAGAGACAATATACTATAGCTACAGCAGACACCTTAATTTACTTGCTAAAGTAAGATAGGGCTCAATATACATTTAAATGTTCAAGTTGCTGAATCTTTTTCAGACTGTATTTGGTTTTGTTAGAAATTACAAGGTATCTCTAAATTGAGCTGTAGCTTTCAGCAACACCATGTAGATATTATGTACCACTGAAATGGTGTTTCAGAATTGTTATGATCTTTTGTGTATACTGCTAATACTAGTCATATTCATCCCGGGAGATCTGAACTAAGGAGCCTCTCATCAGACTGCCATGGTATATTTAATTACAATCATGGGGGTCTCTATGGACCCCCATGGCATCTAAAATGATCCCCTATACAATGAGGGTTTCCACAGAGGGTTTTCATGATATACTTAACTTTAACCCATACAAATATGTAACTGATTCACTGATTTACTTACAAAATCAGTACAGTAGCTCTTTAAGGGCCACTGGTCAGTTAAAATGTATAAGTATGTTTTTTTTTTGTTTTTTTTTAAAGTGAACAAATATATAAAAACATTAATGTTCACTACCATTACTTGATTTCATAACAAATAGGTTTAGACTATTTTGCCCATGATAAATTGTATAAATACAGAATAATCACCACATATCCACTTCTCTAATATTACATATTTTACATCTGGTATAACATCTTATGTGCTATTAAAGAATTAATTTCAGGAATGTTGACGTTCTTTAGTTAATTCTTTACTGTAGTTTGGGATGTCTTCATATGTTTGTGAAGCATGTAACAAACTTGCATTAGTATGTATTAAGCATAAAAGCATTTTTAGAAAGAAAAAAAAAACATAATTTTAGCAGACTTGATGGTTTCCATGTTGGATGTTTACAACACTGCCTGTTGTCTGGGATCCTGAGATGTATGTGCTCTACTCATTTGTGTTTACCTACTCAGAAGTAGTGGGTAGTTGGAGGAAGTTGAAATATTTCTACATTGGCAGCCTTATTAAATTGTGATTCGGCCAATTTAATTGGGCTCTATATAAGCACAGAGCATATTTTGTTTTATAGACGTTTTTAGTTAGTGAACTTCTATCCAAAAGCAAGGTCTTCACTAACTAAAAACTTCTGTAAAACAAAATATGCTCTGTGCTTATATAGAGCCCAATTAAATTGGCCGAATCACAATTTAATAAGGCTGTGGATGTTTAATTAAAGCTTTAAACTCTATGGCCCTCATTCAATTGCAATTTGGCCAATTGAATAGGGGTCTAAATAAGCACATAGCATATTTTTTTAAAATAAGTTTTTAGTTAGTGAAAACCTTGCTTTTGGATAGATGTTTACTAACTAAAAATGTGTTTTAAAAAATATGTTATGTGCTTATTTAGAGCCCTATTCAATTGACCAAATTGCAATTGAATGAGGCCCTAGAGACCTTCTCCCCTTCACTTCACACATAGTAAAAAGCTGGTAATTGCACATAACCTTGCATGGTGTAATGCTCTGCAATGCAGACCCAAATGCTTTATTGTCATGGCAGATTCTTTTCATCAAAATCTGCTAAAATTAAGATTTTCTCTAAAATGTTTTTATGCTCATTACTTGCACAGGTATTATTTTTGTTGGTTTGTTACATACTTCAGCAAATATCTTCATAAACTACAGTAGTCCAACAAAAGCATTAATTTAATGACATCAATATTTACCTGTTGCTCGAAAATCTTTTACTCAACACCTTTAAATGATATATATGTATTCTTGCCCTGACCTTGTATCCTCTACAAATGTTTGGAGAGCTTGGTGCAGGTTTGTTGTGACAGTTTCATTGTTCAGGTATTTCTGATTACCTTTGCACACTAACCTCCATTGTCCCTCTACCTTTCCTGACAATTGCAGGTCATGAGAAGCATCTAGAAAATGCTAAAGTCTTGTTCAGCTTGGAAAGTTATAGCAGATAGAAAAGAAAACAGATTGGCCTTTAAATATCATGTAAAGGGTAAAAACAAGTCGCTCATTCATTCCAGACACGTATACAGTTAAAAATTGATATTATTAAAGTTCACTAAAATCCTAACTGTTTCAAGTGCAAGTTTTGGCAAATCTAGTACATGTTGCTTTGGAAATAGTTCTTATACAGAGTATTGTAAGCGGGTAAATTCTGTAACATAATATCAGATTGTATTTATTGCTTTCTTTAGTTATTAGATACTAAAATACAGAGATGTTATATAGTTGAAAGCGATTCTGTCACCCTGAAATAATGTTGTAGGTTATTGTTAAAGAGTTTTAAAAACTGGGTATACATTGCATTATCCATTTTTTCCCAAAGTTAATCAATCCTAGGAAATCCATGCTATTAGTGCAGCACTTATATGCAAATGAGTGGCATGACTTAACTGTTTTGATGTGCTAATTAGCAGCCTTATTAAATTGCGATTTGGTCACTTGAATAGGGCTCTATATAAGCACAGAGCATACTTTTTTTACAGAAGTTTTTAGTTAGTGAAGACCTTGCTTTTGTATAGAAGTTCACTAACTAAAAACTTCTGTAAAAAAAAATATGCTGTGTGCTTATTTAGAGCCCGATTCAATTGTCCGAATCGCAATTTAATAAGGCTGTAGGATTGCAGTCTAATTTTCTGATTCTGAGTGGCCTAAATAAAGACCAGGGGCCTCATTCAAATGTGATTTGGCCAATTGAATAGGGCTCTATATAAGCACACAGCATGTTTTTTTACAGAAGTTTTTTGTTAGTGAACTTCTATCCAAAAGCAAGGTCTTCACTAACTAAAAACTTATGTAAAAAAATATGCTATGTGCTTATATAGAGCCCTATTTAATTGGCCAAGACATATTTGAATGAAGCCCCTGGAATGTTATCTGTCAGTTAGACCCCTCGCCAACCCTATCAAGCACTCTAAGGCAAACATTAGCATACAAGAACTGCAAAATCAATTTTACATAATTCTGGATTGATTTACTGTAGAGAAAAACTGCTAGTACAATATATAGGCCGTTAATAATGTTTTTAAAATAAGATCATGAGTTTTTTAATTAATTAATTCTCCACAAATTCAGATTTCACTTACTTCTAAGAAGCCATGCCCAGACAGGAGGAACATCACACTACCAGTGTCTCATGCTGTTCAAACAAACAGCATGTCACTGTCTCCTAGTAAGCAGCATGAGATACTGCTAGTGTAAAGACCCTCCCCTGTAGATGTGGCTGTAGGTCACAGCTGTGCAACATGCCAGTTCTTGTGAGGCAGAAGAGGAAGACATAGGGTGGTTTGAGAAGGTTTGTGGCTTCTTGGGGGTAACTAGTTAAAGCATTCACATAAAAAAAATGCCTAAACTGTTACCCACATCTATATTTTGCATATAAATATACTGTATTCTTGTATTATTTGGATTCTGAAATTACTTCAGTCTATGACATTACTTTTAAATTTCTTAAAAGAGAGTACCCTGTCTGTCTATATTCCTCCAAAGGAATTAACACAAAACATACACATATACGACCAAATATGAGATTTGAGATAAAGAAATACACCATGGAATATATGATCTAACCTCTAGCACTTGATATTATTATTATATTGTGTTTGTAAAACACCAGCAGTTCTGTAGCAGTAGGGGTACTGGAGGAGATGAGGGCCCTGCTCCCTTGAAAACTTACAAGTTACGATGAAGGCCATGGATTATATCAATAAGCTTTCTTTGAACAGTCTAAGTGTGTCTCAAATCCGTTGAAGGATATGCATCAATCATATTGTGCTGGGTTATTATTTATAAAAGGATATAAGTATAGTAATTGTTTAATCTCTTTTTTGATTTAGGTTTAAATATTTACTTTGAGTTAACTTTTTATTTATTTTTTATTTTTTACAATGAAATGTTTTATTATGTAAGATTTAGCAAAATATTATATTATGTACAGCCATGGGTATTAGAAGGTGACCAAAACAAGTCGAGAACCCCTGTTCTAAAGGACTGTTATAATTGTTTGACTAAATAGATCACTGTAGAGCAGACAATGTGACATATCTAGATTTTAGTAAAGTATTTACCACTGTCCATACTCCATAAACTATATTGTCCTGGCTTGGATTCTAGAAATATAGCTGGATACACAGGGTATGAGCTACAGCAACAGTATAAGCAATTGGGTGGCATAGGGTCATATTCTATTAACTACTTGCAAATGCCTTAAACTCATACATTTGGTTTCGGGTGTTTTTTTTTTATAAATGTTTATATGCATTCTATTGACTTAAGAACTCATTAGTGCCAATACGTAATATTTGCAGAATATTTAGCAACATTAAGAGTGATTTTAAGTGTGTATAAATTTACGAATTGGGCAATTGAATCAGCCCCTAGTAAATTAGATGTATGCCAAGGCAAGGAAGGTTACTAATTAAGGGCCTATTCTATTGCTTAAATCTATACACACTTAAAACTACTCTTAATATTGTTACTTGCAATCAGAGTACGAGTTCCCCTTCCACAATCATTACGGGCCAGCCAAAGACGCAAAACTGGCCTTAGAACTCCCTTGAACTCGAATATGACAGGCTCTAACTAATTAAAGTTACACAAAACAAATATTCTTTTAGACCTGTAGCTCTAGCTTGCAAATACAGTCTATTTTGCAACGGAAAAAGTATCACTCAAGGGCTTTTTCAAACACTTATTTGAGCTGTAGCAGCAATTAAACACACAATACTGCACTTTAAAAGCATAGAAAGGCATGGAAACACATTAGAAATAATTGGACAGCAGTCTCAAACCCACAAATATGCAACAAATAATAATTTTTTGTAACTGTTATTTGTGAGTAATATCAATGCTGCGACTCAAGTGGTTAATAAATATCATGAATCCCACATGGACTAAAATAAATGATCTAATGCATTTTATAGAGTGCTAGATTGCTTGATTGTGAGCCTGATCGGCAAATATTACATATTGGTATTAATAAATTCTTAGCATCCGATTGCAGGTTACGTGTAACTTCCATGTTTTACTGATATCATGATGATGGTCTCATTTACTATTGGCTGTGTCTAAGAAGTAAATTACGGGCTTGCTTAAATATTGTCAGATCATGTGATCACGCCCCCTGAAATCAGCCTTAAAAAGGCAGGGTTTACAAGTTCAGCCTTGAGGTCAAAATTTGCGAGCTGGAATCAATAGAATACATCCAAACATTTATAAAAAAAAAAAAAAACACTGCAGCCAAATTTGTGAGTTTGAGTCATTTGCAGGCTTCTAATAGAATAGGGCCCTAAATGCTCCTAAAATCATTTCTGGAATTTTTTTTTTTATTTTTTTTTTATAATTGATATTATTTGTAGGATTACGGTCAAGGAGTATGTTCTTTTGCAAAATACAGAAATTTGGTAAAATGCAGGTCATATTATAAAGCAAATCATGGATCTTGAGTATACTCCTTAGAAATATGCAGATAGGAGCAGAAATAATTCCAAGGCACTGTTTGGATCAAGTTCCTTTCATCATTTATATATACATATATATTTATAATATAATGGATAAAAAGCTTGGGATTGAAAGGTATCTGACTATGTATTTTTTATTTTTACTAGAGTTTTAAAGTTTTTAGAATTTCACCAATTTAATGAATTATACAACTTAATTTTAGATACCCATAGGCAACAGCTACAGTGCAAGAAAATATTGTTGAGCTAGTAGATTTATTAAAACATAATTTTCTTAATAAACTGTGCAAGGATCTTAGTAAATTCCTCCCTTTATATTTTCTGTGCTGAAATATATTTTGGTGGTAGGAGATTTGCTAAGTATTTCCTAAGTGGCTGAGATGTGCATTCTTGCATTAACTATGCAATATTTCCTGTGGAAAAAACTTGAGATCTCAGCTACTTGAGATGCTTAGTGAATTCCCTCCATTGCACTTATTTATAATTTGTACTCTTTTTTGATTACATAGAAAAACTATAAATGTATGGGCCCTCATTCAATTGGAATTCGGCCAATTGAATAGGGCTCTAAATAAGTACATAACATATTTTTTTTAAATAATTTTGTAGTTAGTAAGCATCGATCCAAAAGCAAGGTTTTCACTAACTAAAAACTTCTTTAAAAAAATATGCTATTTGCTTATTTAGAGCCCGATTCAATTGGCCAAATCGCAATTGAATGAGTGCCATGGAGTTTCATTCATATGGGGCTCGCAACTCTATCGGAGTAGCCCATATGTTTGCATGCCTGCTGTGAGCCCGCAGTCACCGCAACTTATGGTGCTATTCAATTGGCCGGGCTCGCAAGACCCGGGCCGATAGCGCACATCGCAAACCATGCAATTGAAAGTGGCATTTGCGTGTTTGAACATGATCTCTGGTTAGAAACAGCCAAGCGAATGTGGGTCCGATCGTGACTCGTGGTTCAAGCCCGTATGATTTTGAAATCCAACCTCCAATTTTCATTGAAGTCATACAGGTTTGGACCACAAGTCAAAACCGGACCCACATTACATTGGCTGTTTCTAACCACTAGTTACGGCCTTGCGTCAGCGATCATGTTCAAGCCCGTAGGACTTCAATGAAAAATGGAGGTGGATTTCAAAGTCATACGGGCTTGAATTAGGAGTTACGATCGGACCCCATTCCAGATATAATGCAATATTGATAAAGCCGTAAATATGATATTCTATTACATGCAAGGTCCATTATATGTATTAACACATTGATTGCCAGGATCGATATAACACGGAAATTGAACATGAAATAAAGTATTTTTGGGGGCCGATTTGTGAGCTTGAGAGTGTTGTGCTATTATTTCCTAACATCCCTTTCCCTTTTAATAAAAGTACAGTAGAGTGTTTATATGTGCATTTACAGTGCTCCAGACATGTCATTAAGCCCTTTGCGAGACCTTCTTGGTACCAGTAGCTTGTGGTTCGACTTTTGCCATTTGCGGGCTTGACGGAGTGGTTAGCGAGGGGGAATCGGAGCAAATGAATAGAGATTTGCGATTTTAGCATGCGGATGTCATGCGGCAGTGAAATATCAAAGGCTTGGAGGGGCATTAACTTGTGATGTTACAAATCGCAATGAATCACAGGCCGGAGCCCGTAACTCGATCGGAGTCCGAAAATGGAAGCCAATTGAATAGCCTCAATTGAATGAAGCTCCTTGTTTCTAAGGTCACTGTAGAAGAATTGTGAGATCAGAAGCAAATTGTAAAATCTGTACTTGACATGTGGATGCTTTATACAACTCTCTAAATGATAAAATAACACTATATTACATAAAGGACTTTATGGACGTATTTCATCCATGCATCATTCAGAAATCACAATGTAAGAGAGAAAGCAGATGCTGGCTTGAAGCAGTCAATTTTTAAAAGGTTACACAGCATTAACTCGCTCTAAAAGCAAACAGATTAAGACAATGGAGAGATTTTGTGACTTTTGAATCATCCCAACTGGCTTTACAAAAATTCGATTTAGTTATTTTTAAATATATTTTGTACTAATTTTTCCTTTTGTACAGTGCATAAAGCAAAACAATCTATAAATGCTTAAATAAGAAATAAGCATCAACTTAATATAATTATTAATAATTATCAGTTTGTTATCCTATATAATCCAGTTTTTTTCTTATGTGTCAACCAAATATGTTGTATAAAATAATTGCAAAATAAGAGTTTTTATATATATATATATATATATATATATATATATATATATATATATATATATATATATACCCATGTATGTTTAGTACATTCATATTTACATTTGAACGTCTAAAATAAGTTTAAAAAATCTTTCCTGCCTAGAATGCTGTATTACACAGATTTAAGCAAAGCCCATGATGGATTATGCACAAGCCAGGAAACCTACTCACAGGCAGCTGTTTCTAGGTTACTGCCTCTCATCAGCAGAGGATTAGATCCTAGCTTGTGTAGTAGGTTTTGTGGGCAGGTAGTTTACCACAACAATCATTTCATTCATGTTGGGCAAAAGAGCAATAGAAGCCCTTCGCTCTACAGTAGTACAGAATATAAATAGTACATTTGTGTTGATATTTGAATGTCTAAAACAAGTTTAAAAACTTGTTTCCTGCCCAGAAATACAGTTAGTTTGAAATTATATATTATATATTAAAATTATTCACAAGGTAGGGACAGCAAGTAAAGATTTTTCTGTCATATATTTAAAACAGCATGTTTTATTAGTATTGTAATAAATAATAATAATGTTTTTTTATTAATATTTTTATTGTATGAAAAATCAGCGATCGGAAATCAGCAATTTAAAGGGTCTCATTAAATTTGCAACAGTTGCAGAGCAATTAAATTGAAAAAACCTGCAACTACATGGCCGAAATCCAAAACCGTAAACCATGCTTCCATATGTAGCATTTCAGGGCATGATCATGATCAATTAAGCAAGGCCGTAAATTACAATTTAGACAGAGCCAATAGTAAATGAGACCGTCATCATGACGTCAGTAAAACAAGGCATTTAAACCACAATCAATTACAGCCTTATTAAATTGCAATTCGGCAAGGGCTCTATATAAGCACAGAGCATATTTTTTTACAGAAGTTTTTAGTTAGTGAACTTCTATCCAAAAGCAAGGTCTTCACTAACTAAAAACTTCTGTAAAAATAATATGCTATGTGCTTAGAGTCCTTTAGAATTGGCCGAATTGCAATTTTATAAGGCTGTTAATAGTTAGAAGTCCGATATGAGGTCGGACTCGCAATCCAGAAATGCTGCAATACAAAAAAAATCAACAAATACTATTCTAGTCCATGCACGCTCAATTAGATGTATTAACCTCTTGATTGCTGGGATCAATATAACATGGAAATTAAAGTAAATATTTTTTTATTACAGATTTGCAAGCTTGAGACTATTGTACAATTAATTATAATGCCTTCCATCGCTTTCCCTGTATTTTAAAGTCCAGTATTGTGTTCTTAATGGCTTTTATAGTGTTAAGACTGGGTGTTTAGCGAGCCCTCTCTAGTAGTGCCATTTCCTGGTTTGAAGGCAATTGCGGGTCGTTGAATTGTTGCAATTTAATAGCGATTTGCGATTTTAGCAAGTGTAACATTTGCAGGCTTGAAAGAGCAAAGGCTTAGATATGTTGGAGTTACGATTATGACAGCCCGTAGTGATTTTGACCCTTTGGTTTGCAAGTTGATTTTGGGTAGCTAGAAGAGGCCAATTTAACAGCAGTAACTTTTGTGGGCTACATTACGGGCTTCAGTAACTACAATTTGGACTATTTAATGAGGCCCAACGTTTGCAGGCTTCAACACAAAATACTCCTCTGTCTTTTATCCCTTTAAAGGTTTGTGGCCAATCGAGAATTATATTTACCAATAAAAAACATTTTCCTATGTACATAAGATGATGGCTGACAAAGCTAAGTTGGTTATGTGAAACCTGCAGAGATTCTGACTAACAAAAAATGGAGGAACCACTTCAAACCTTTTCTTTCAAACTGAGGGAGATAGGGGCTGTTCTGCACTGTAAAATGTAAGACTTATAAGACTATTTCCAAGCACTTGGTTCAAATGCAATTAAATGTTTTTTTTTATAATGCTCAAAAAATAATTTCACAAACGCATCACAGAACATTTTGGATATGAGAGAAATACAGATAATGTAATTAAAACTGAAGTTGTTACAAGAACCTGTTATATAGGATTCTTTGGCACAATATATTATGTTTTAGTTCAATGGTTTGATACCCTTGTGAATATCCAATTACTTCCGGCAAGCTCATCTTTAGCATTTTGTAGAATATTGTGCTTTTTTTAACTATTTCTTATTATTGTATTAGCAGGGAAGGTGTTTCTCTAAGTAAAAGACCTTCTGTATATTTTCTCTTATAATCCTATAAAACATGTTACATTAATATACATACCATAAAATACATATGAGGTAGGTCCAAGCAAGAAGAACTGGAAACAATGCATAGAATGTAGCATGACAGTGAGTAAAGGACATGGTAAACTGCTAGATATAAAGGTGTGTAGAGTAAAGATAAGGAAAGATTATCTTTACTTGTTTATGTGTAACTTTAATTGAGGTACAGAAGGGGCAAAATTGCCAATTCTATCTAAAAGAGTGTTTCTTAATGTTACTGAGAGTATGATCTAGAATAGTGGTAGTCAACCTGGTCCATACTGCCCATTAGTGGGTGATTCATGCTTTCATGGTGGTTGGCGAGGTAATGTTAAGTGGCGTCGCTGACAAGTAACGTCACACACAACAGAAAAAAACGCAGCACAACGCTTGGCTGGTTGGAGAGTTCGTGAGAGAGCCTAGGGACAGCAGTCAGGACCGGATCGATATGCAGTAAGTACAGGGCGATACATAGCTAGGGACAGCAGTCAGGACCGGATCACTATCTAGTAAATACAGGGTGATACATAGCTAGGGACAACAGCCAGGACCGGATCACTATCTAGTAAGTACAGGGCGATACATAGCTAGGGACAGCAGTCAGGACCGGGTCACTATCTAGTAAGGACAGGGTGATACATAGCTAGGGACAGCAGTCAGGACCGGATCACTATCTAGTAAGTACAGGGCGATACATAGCTAGGGACAGCAGTCAGGACCGGATCACTATCTAGTAAGTACAGGGAGATACATAGCTAGGGACAGCAGTCAGGACCGGGTCACTATCTAGTAAGTACAGGGCGATACAGAGCTAGGGACAGCAGTCAGGACCACATCACTATCTAGTAAGTACAGGGCGATACATAGCTAGGGACAGAAGTCAGGACCGGATCACTATCTAGTAAGTAAAGGGCGATACATAGACTGGGACAGCAGTCCGGACCGGATCACTATCTAGTAAGTACAGGGAGATACATAGCTAGGGACAGCAGTCAGGACCGGATCACTATCTAGTAAGTACAGGGCGATACATAGCTAGGGACAGCAGTCAGGACCGGATCACTATCTAGTAAGTACAGGGCGATACATAGCTAGGGACAGCAGTCAGGACCGGATCACTATCAAATAAGTACAGGGTGATACATAGCTAGGGACACCAGTCAGGACCGCATCACTATCTAGTAAGTACAGAGCGATACTTAGCTAGGGACAACAGTCAGGACCGAATCACTATCTAGTAAGTAAAGGGTAATACCTTGCTAGGGACAGCAGTCAGGACTGGATCACTATCTAGTACAGGGTGATACATAGCTAGCGACAGCAGTCATGACCGGATCACTATCTAGTAAGTACAGGGCGATACATAGCTAAGGACAGCAGTCAGGACCGGATCACTATCTAGTAAGTACAGGGTGATACATAGACTGGGACAGCAGTCAGGACAGGATCACTATCTAGTAAGTACAGGGAGATACATAGCTAGGGACAGCAGTCAGGCCCAGGTCACTATCTAGTAAGTACAGGGTGATACATAGCTAGGGACAGCACTCAGGACCGGATCACTATCTAGTAAGTACAGGGCGATACATAGACTGGGACAGCAGTCAGGACAGGATCACTATCTAGTAAGTACAGGGAGATACATAGCTAGGGACAGCAGTCAGGCCCAGGTCACTATCTAGTAAGTACAGGGTGATACATAGCTAGGGACAGCACTCAGGACCGGATCACTATCTAGTAAGTACAGGGCGCTACATAGACTGGGACAGAAGTCAGGACCGGATCACTATCTAGTAAGTACAGGGAGATACATAGCTAGGGACAGCAGTTAGGACCGGATCACTATCTAGTAAGTACAGGGCGATACATAGCTAGGGACAGCAGTCAGGACCGCATCACTATCTAGTAAGTACAGGGTCATGGGTGTAGGAACTGGGGGGAAGAGGGTGAAAAATCCTCCCCAGATTTTTCAATGTGTGTGTTTATGTGTAGAGAAGCGATAGTTTGGCTCTGGGGTGGAAGTACAAGCGGTTACAACTGGTAAGGATAACTACAGTGCATTACACCCCTTCAAGCCTCACCCCAAAATATTGTCTTTTTTCATTTTCTTTCTCTTTTCTTTTTTTTCACCATTTCTCCCTCTTTATATTCATTCATTTATTCATTTTTACCCCACTACTTAAATTGATTCCTGATTACTTGACTGTCTTTCATTTTTAATTTTTATTTATGTTCATTTGCTAAAATAAAAAAAACACAGCTGATCTACATAATAACATAGGGATTTACTAATTACTAATTTAGCAATTTCCTGCTACAGTGCCTTGCAAAAGTATTCACCCCCTTTACTTTTTACCTATTTTGTTACATTACAGCATTAAGTGCAATGTTTTGTTCATCTGAATGTTATGTGATGGATCAGAACACAATAGTCTAAGTTGGTGAAGTGAAATGAGATAAATATATACATAAAAAAAAACATTTTTTTAGAAATAGAAAAGAAGGAGGGCATTAATCAGAGAGGCAGCACAGAGACCTAAGGTAACCCTGGAGGAGCTGCAAAGTTCCACAGCAGAGACTGGAGATCTGTACATAGGACGACAATAAGCCGTACGCTCCATAGAGTTGGGCTTTATGACAGAGTGGCCAGAAGAAAGCCATTACTTTCAACAAAAAACAAAATAACACGTTTTGAGTTTGCGAAAAGGCATGTGGGAGACTCCCAAAATGTATGGAGTAAGGTGCTCTGGTCTTATGAGACTAAAATTTACTTTTCAGCCATCAAAGAAAATGCTATCTCTGGCGCAAACCCAACACATCACATCACGCAAAGAACACCATCTCCACAGTGAAACGTGGCGGTGGCCGCATCATGCTGTGGGGATGTTTTTCAGCAGCCGGGACTTGGAAACTGGTCAGAGTTGAGGGACAGATGGACGGTGCTAAATACAGGGATATTCTTGAGCAAAACCTGTACCACTCTGTGCGTGATTTGAGGCTAGGATGGAGGTTCACCTTCCAGCAGGACAATGACCCCAAACACACTGCTAAAGCAACACTTGAGTGGTTTTAGGGGAAACATGTAAATGTGTTGGAATGGCCTAGTCAAAGCCCAGACCTCAATCCAATAGAAAATCTGTGGTCAGATTTAAAGATTGCTGTTCACAAGCGCAAACCATACAACTTGAAGGAGCTGGAGCAGTTTTGCAAGGAGGAATGGGCAAAAATCCCAGTGGTAAGATGTGGCAAGCTCATAGAGACTTATCCAAAGCGACTTGGAGCTATGATTGCCACAAAAGGTGGCTCTACAAAGTATTGACTTTAGGGGGGTGAATAGTTATGCACATTGACTTTTTATGTTATTTTGTCCTATTTGTTTTTTGTTTCACACAAAAAAAAACATCTTCAAAATTGTGGGCATGTTCTGTAAATTAAATGATGCAAATCCTCAAACAATCCATGTTAATTCCAGGTTGTGAGGCAACAAAACATGAAAAATGCCAAGGGGGGTGAATACTTTTGCAAGGCACAGTATAAATCAATCTTTCTAGCTCACCTAATATCAGTAATTAATGTCAATAACCTTTACTGCAGTGTTAAATTCGTCTATACTTTAAACCTCTGCTTGGTCATTTTAATACTTGTCAGGTTTGTTGCTGTACCAGTCTATCACACAATTTGGTAATCAGTAATGGGTCATTCAGTCATAACCCAAAATGGAGAAAAAGAGGTGTCAATTGCTGTATTGGCAGCTTTAGAGCTACTAGAGGAAGTGACAGATAATATATTGGTGGCAGCAGGTCCCAGCATGGGTTGCATCATGTTTGAGATGGTTAGGCTGCCAAGGCTATGCTTGCTATCTATTCACTTTTAAGTACATACAGTTAGCATGTTCAATATGTACCAATATGTCGATAACATGCCTGGTTGTCTGTGGCATAGGAGTAGGGTAGAACCAAGAATAATTTGTACCAAATATCTCCAACTAAATGTTAACAAAGAATTTCCTTTATTAACATCAGTGAATATGGCTTCAGTATAAGATGAAATAGGAAAGACCACATAATGAACCTTGCATGGCAAGCACATAACAGTCAATAGGCTGGCTATGACAAACAGCTGAGGATATTTGTTCTTACTTAATTCAAAAGTCAGAGACAAGTTAGTGGATTTGATATCAAAATGATAATTAAATTATAGCATAGAATTCAAATTATAAAATTTCAACAACGCTTAAGTAGGAAAAAGATACAAAGAAGACAATGAAAAAATATCACTATCACTATCATCTAATATTTTTCATAAAATACCTACTACTACAAAATGTTATTGTGATGGCATTTTGATCCTGTTAGAATACATTAACAAATTATTCTTATCTATTGTATTACTGTATTGTTTTCGTTTATTTTTATCTATTTTAATATATAAAAAAATTATTTAAAACATAAAAAAGAAAAAATATTCGCACAATTCCCATCAGCATTAACAAACTACAAACAAATTGATGGGTTTATATATTGTAATAAAAGTTTTGCAATGCTATGTTCACACAATAACATGTAGATAGATATACATTGGATAAATCTACTCTTTACTGTAGGATATTTACATTCTATAATGCTCAGTATGTACTACAATGTACAGTATGACAAGTACATCCTTTTAATAAATCTATTCATTGCAAAATTATTGATGTGAAACAAATTGTCAGCTACCAGAACATGCTAATAAGATAGAGTATACATAGGTGAAAATTATAACTGTGTTTCTAATAATATTATGATTTAGTATAAAAAGTACATATTACCAAAGTGATCATGAAGAAAATCAAGTCCTTATGATAAATGGGAAACATATATGTTTAGATAGTTTACAAACCTTTTGAAAGATCAAAGGAATCTTCTTTGGATGACCTCTTGTCAAGGCTGTTTCAAGTCGATAAGAGGAGGTCTTAGATATTACGTCCCATATAAGTTACAATGACCGGAAAATGGAACATTTACTTGGGTTGCTTGAAAAACTATTTTGAATTTCACTGTGGTTAAAGTAAAGATGAATTTGTATTCATCATTTTATTATTAAGTCAAAATGCATATATAGTATAATCATAAGATAGCAGTACTTTGCAACTCTACATAGGATTTTTATTTAATTTGCTCAGGAGCCATTCCATAGCTCCTCTCCTAAATCTTCCCCTCAGCATAGCTGGCACACACCAAGGAGGGTTTTCCCGTACCTCTCTAGCCCTATTGTGTGCACGGAGCCTGCTCGCAGGATACTCAGAGTCTGAAGCTCAGTAGTCTCCATAGCAATGCTGCAGAATGGTACCCACTAGGTTAACACACCACATGGCAGAGATGGGTTTAAATAATATTTAAAATTATGCAGGGGTTTATGACCCCTCTGCACATAAGCCACTAAGCCCTGAAAAGACACCAATGGCACCTACAACTAGCCCATGTGTTACGGTGGTCCTGTAAGTACCTCCATGGCAACGGGTTAATGTTAGATATCATGGAGGTCATGTAAGGGGTTAATTATAGGTGCCACAGGGGTCCTTAAAGGATCTCCATGGGACATGGGTTCATTTTACATGCCATGGAGGTCTTTAAAGTACCCTCATGGCAGGGGGTATTTTTTAGGTGTCATGGGGGTCTTTAGGGACTACAATGGGTATACTTAGAGCCCCCATGGTTTAAGTGTTAACTTTAGGTGCCACGGCAATCTATACGGATACCCATGGTTATAGTTAGACAGGGGACCCTGGAGTCATAGGGGATAGAATGTGGGAAGGGGCAATTCCCAGGGTTCCCCTGGCTCATAGTGCATGGGAAGGGGAAATGCCTGGGGTTCCTCTGGCTCATAGTGCATGGGAAGAGGGAATCCCTAGGGTGCACCAGCTCATAGAGGGTATTTGTGGGATCCCCATGATCATTGTAGATAGAAATATTGGGAAATATTGGGGGAGGGGTTCTGGGGCTCATATTAGATAGCAGGTATTGCAGGCTCATTGGGGTGGCGGTATTAAACCCTTAATATTTTTGGATATAAGAATCAAGCATCAAATCCGACAGAGTTAAGGTGTTATGTTGATAAAATCAATTTGACGATTGTATGCTTCTCAGAGGCATATTTAGTGCCTCTACGAGTGGATGAGAAGAAATTTAAGATTTAAGTATATCTCTTGGATTTTAGAATACGATTGAATTTTGGAAAATGTCAATGGTTTAGCTACACCTGGATTGCATTTTTGGTAATTTGAGAACATTCAGTGGGCAGTCCTTGTTTTGATGTGTGTTGGAATAGCTTGGTAGTGGTTTACAAGTCAACTTAACGTAAATCTGAAACTCTGCAAGGAATGGAGCCCTATATAAGTAACATATCATAACAGAAAATAAAAATCACACTAATATTGGCCAGGGACCGAAAAAAAAATATATATATTACCTAGTGCAAAGAATACATGGTTGCAACAAGATAGTTTGCTCAGCTTTGTGCTGATCCACAAGTTCATTGCAAAATGGCCTTTTGCGGCACTTAACATATTTTGTTGACCTGGGCAACCGTCCATCTAGGCGCACAGGGTAGAGATGCTTCTAGTAATATTATGGAAACCATCGTATACATCAAGAAGTGGGATGTCTTGATGTAACTGATGGCTTTAGCACAACTTAGAAAATATGTGTTGGTGACATGCTTATTTGAAAATACCCTTATGAAAAAGATCTTTGTAAGGATAACATTTTATTGTTAGAATAAAAAGGAATGCATTATTTTCCACATTCGCTTTTGCTAAATGTTTCGGGAATTATTCAGAACTAGTATTGATCACTCACATAATGATTCTCGTGACTGGGAGAAACGCTGAACCATATTTGTACCATTAAAGGTACATTGAAAGATTGTTTTTCTTTATTGCATTAGAAAGAGGTTATTTGATAATATATCACAGTGTATTTTCATTTTTTTTAATATAGGTCTCAGAGCAAAAAGACATATTAAGTTTAACTACTCTTGGTGGCTTGATGTCACCCAGCCAATCAGATCCACATTTGTTTTAGTTTCAATGAAGTTTATACAGGATTTACTTTTTTTCATGCAAAAAACAAATAACTTTTGTAATGTTTAAAACATGCTCTTTTAAATGCTTGAAAACAATCAGATGTGTTTTCATCCCTTAGCCCAATGGCTTCTTCTTTGTTTCTATAGTATAGTCTATATTTGTGCATTTATTTAATTTAAAATGGTGTACTACATGGATGGATGTAAATGACCTTGTATTATATTTTCAGGCGTTATGACTATTTTTGCATGTATATTCAGTTTGCATCTTTTTTGTTTATGTGTCTTTCTACTTTAAGCTCTAGAAATGTTTCTCTGTTTAATAAATCTAGGAAAGACTCGCCGTTTGGTTGCATGGTAAAATGTTTTCATCAGAGATCAATGGCTGTAGATTGTTGTTGATGGCAGAATTCTTCACATTTCTCTGATTATTTGAAGGGCAATGTGTCCTTCTCTGAATGTATGAAACATTTGAAGTGTTTGTCTTTTGTGTGGGCACTGGAGAATATGTTTTTGTATTTTGAGATTGATTATGTTGGTATGATTAGGATAAAAGAATCCTCTTGAAGTTATTTATGTTGGATGTTGATTTTCTGTAGATGTTTGTTTCCATATAGTCTTTCTGTATATAACAGCACTTATATACAAAAACTCTGCTGACAATACATGCAACTTTTTCATTCTAAATCAGCAAAAATAAAGAACCACTTAATTCCGCACAATTTGGAGCACAAAAATGTAAAAGCATATTGAAATACCAATAGAAATGTTAAAATACGTCCGTTTTTCACTGAGATTCAATAATTTAAATCTCTGTTTACATATGACACTGGCAAGCCACCAAACATACTCACAGCAACAGCTCCATGCAGTGAGCAAAAGAAAAAAAAGTGTTAACCCTTCACAAATTCATCTGTGCAGTGAATGCAATGCTGAGAACACCTAAACAGGTTAGTTGTGGGTTAACTGCATTCCTAAGTTCAGGTACATTGTGCTATAAATCTTTGTCTTCACCATGTCTTCACCGGTTTGGCATGTTTTATTAATCATGGAACAGTCAAGAGGCAGGATACAGTGTGTTTTTAAACATACCTAGTACTTTAGATGTTTTAGATGTTATTGGTGTAATTAAACAAATTGATATTTTTTACATGCAATCTTGTGGTCTTTCACACCACGAAACAGCGAGGTAAATGGCCCTTTAATCAAGATAATGCACTTATAATATCATGGTAAGCTTTATTGCACATTTTCTATTCATGAAAAATATATGTAAAAATATCACACCTCTACATTGTCTTATATTAGGATATAGCAGTTCTAGAACATAATCTTTGCTAAATTACAATAAGCAAATACCAAATTTCCCATTACGGAATTCTTGGTGTGTAATAATTTGCAAACTGATGTATTTTGCTGTGTTTCAAATGTGCAATAGTTCATTGTTGAGAAGTAGGAGAGATACTAGCAATATACAGAATCACTGATGTCAGTGACAGCTTTAGTTAGATGTGACCACCATTTTGTTAGTTAAACATGATCAGTGTTAAGGAACCAATATAAAGTTCTGAGAATATTAATAATAACTATACATCACTTTTTAATTCTAATATTTAAAAAAATACATACCGATGAAGGAGCATTAACCACTGATAAATTGTAACCATAAAGGAAGGAAGATCCAAGCGCACCAACAACAGCAGCCATAAGAAGCTGCCATGACCAATCCTATATAGAAAAATATATACATCAATTCACTTTTGAATATTAATAATTATTGTTTGTTGTCATACATAATTAGTTCAAACCAATTAGAATTCAGTGACTTACAAAAATATAGGTTTGCTCCATTAATGTTTCATTACAAATAAACAGACACAAAATAAAACATATATCAACAATACAATATTGGTTAAAATACATAACCACAAACATTAACATATTACAATGTACATCAAATGTAGAAGATTGTGCATAAGTATTGATTTAATTTTGAAGTTTTTGTTGTCAACTTAAATAAAATGCTGTCGGTTTTCAGCTTCTGCGTTTTCTTGTTGCTTTCCAAGATAGATATACAAAGGCCCCTATTCAATTGAGCAATTGTTAGTTACTGGAGCCCGTAATGTAGCCTGTAAACTAATTTGCAATTCAATTGGCATCTTTTAGCAAGCCGAAAACGGTTTGAGGGTTACAGGCTGAAAATCCCTGTGGTTGTCAAAATCGTAACTCCAACCCATCTAAGCCTTTTATCTTTCAAGCCCGTAAATGTTACAATCGTAAATCGCTATTCAATTGCTACAATTCCTCAATCCCGCAATAGTTTTGACACCCGTAAAGGGCAAATGTAGAAAAAAATCCTACGAGTACCAGATAGGATTCGCAAGGGGGTTAAACACCTGCTCGTAGCACTGTAAATGCAAGAAAAACAAAAAACAATACTGCACTGTAAAAGATGGGGAAAGCAATGAAAGGAATTAGAATTAATTGCACAACAGTCTCAAGCTTGCAAATCTGCAATCAAAAATTATTTGTTACGTTTTATTTTCTTGTTACACCAATCTCAGTAATCAAGCAGTTAATACATATCAAGTCACCCACATAGACCTTCATTTGTGTTATTTTGTACATTGTCGGATTGTGAGTCTGATTGCATATCTGACTTCTAAATGCTAATTGATTTAACCTCCATGTTTACTATTGGTTGTTTCTAGTAGGTAGTTACGGATTTGCTTAATTGATCATGATCATGCTCTGAAATGATCCTTACGGGTGCATGGTTTACGTTTTAGGTTTTCGACTAGGTAGCTGCGGGCTTGATCAATTGAATCGCTCTGTAACTGTTGCCGGTATGAAGGCAACTGCGGGCTTGCAGTTACTTAGGGGCCATAGTCAGTTATGTCTTTCATAGAGGAGCAAAAAGATATGCACCATATCACAATACATCTTACTGGGTTGGTCTCAGTGTTCAAGGTTCCTTTTAACTTGATAAGGATAAGCTCTCAAACATGGAAGTGTGTTATAAAACAACAACTGAGACTGAGTGCATGCGAGGTAGTCCTCATTAGCCTGCAATATACCGTGAGGAGCGTGCTTACATCACCCTTATAAAGATATACAGAAACGTAAAGGCAAAACTAGGAGATGGAGGAGCAGATACAAATGGCCAATGAATCTTGAAAACGTTTAAATCTGTTTTGACTTATCTTTTAATGATCTTTCAGAAAATGCAGAGCATGTGTCACTTAAGTGGTCCTTTAAGTTTTTAACTGTTACATACCAATTGTATTACTTACAAACCAATACCTTATTCATTCAAATAATTCTGCAAAACCATTAATGTAATTAATCTGCAAAAAAATCTAAATATTACCTTGTTAACTTTGGTAACTCTGTCTTTGTTCTTCTCCGATTCATTCTCAGAATGTGCCATTACAAAATGTTGTTCTTCCTGTAATAATAATATGATGAATAGGCAATTAGCAACTGAAATTTTAGCCTATGTATATTATCATTCACTCCCACCTCAGTCTTTTTTCCCAAGAAAACCCTATACCATCTTGCAATAGAAAGTCTCCACTATTTGGTCTGTGGACAACCCATTGGTTCACATAGCTGGCATTACACAAACTGATTAACCAATGATAATAAAAATGCAGAACCAAGTGGTACAGAATACTGTATATTGTATTTTTATTTGTGATTAATGCATTCCAACATATCACAGAGCAATTCAAATTGTTCAACATCCGGCAGAAAAATGTTTATGTGGTCTGATAAAGAATCTCAGCAATATTCACAAGGTCTACGAATACCCTCAACAGATTGAGAGTGGTCCTTCAAAAGAAAAGTATGGGAACCACTGCTCTATTCATTCCATCCCATAGTAAAAGGAGTTGTTGCTTTCATTTCATTCTCCCAACCAAAATATGAATCTATAATTCCTCAGATATGCTTCAGTCTGTTACTTACACATTGTACTACTCCAACATCAATCTTTAACTTCTCTCGTATGCCTGCCTGCTTCCTGACTCGGCTTCTTCCTCCAACTCCATCATATAAACACATATATTTATTTGTTTCATGAGCTCTCCGACCTCATCCACTTTTGTCACATCTTATAAATGTGCAAGTATATGTTAAATGATGCCATTATATTGATTTAAAGGATTGATTTCAAATTGACATTGTAAACACTATGGGCCTCATTCTATTATCGGCCGCAGCCGCTGCGGGGCCGCAAGGACCGGCCGCAAGCTTTACGGCTATTCTATTGCCCTCCGGACGGGGACTCCGGCAGGCTTGCGGCCGGCGCCTTGTTATCTCTTGCGGCCGATCGCGCCGGAGGAAAGCCTTTGATCTAAAACGGCCGCAAGGAAATCGGCCGTAAGAAAAGCCTGGTTGTGATTCTATTGCTTCGGGAACCCTGTCTGCAAGGCTAAAAGCGAGCCGCAGCTTACTTGCAGCAAACAGGTCCCGCTAGCACCAATTAAGCACATAAAATAGCTCAAATAAAGCCATCCTGCACTCTGAGGAGACTATAAAGTGATATTCGGTGTTAGAAAAAATAGCACATAATTACCCTATACTCAAATCCGTAAAATATATATTTTTTAATATACGTAAAATATACATGTAAAAAGTCCAGAGTGCTTGGAGACCTCAGACATGCCCACGCCGCAGCAGGAAAATAAACAGTTAATTTGAACTCGGGTTTGGGCTGATGTGCAAGCTTGAGAGTGGGTTACTTTTAATCCTCATGCCCCCCAATATGATCCCTAGCATTTACAGAGCTGTACAGTGCAGGCTTGAATAAATTTTTGCGTTTTTAGATTTCCAAGCTTACGGTCGGTTTCAAGATATGCGGCCGGCCGTAAGAGGAGATCCTTGCGGGGCCATATAATAGAATCGCGAGTTAACAGAACCCCCGCAAGGAATCGCAGCCTTACGGCCGATTTACGGCCGGTAATAGAATGAGGCCCTATGACTATTCTATACAAATATGTTCACACAGTTACAGAGAAACTTATCAGGGCATATGAAGCAAAAACAATATTTATTTACATCAGAATATAGTGAAAACATGAATTGACGCAATACAAAGGTGATCTCATACAGGAAATACACCCCCCTGTACATACACCTTGTTGTTATTTGGAAGATATAAATAAAGTTGCTCACAAGGCCTTCTTGCAGATTCCTTTATCAAGTATCCATCCATTTTACTGCTGGTATACTGATATGTACAGTACAATCTTGCATTAGTGCTAAATAAACATCCTGTGAATCAGTAGAATGTCTTGGGAAGTTAATATTTACTGGACACTCTTTTAAAGAACTTTTTTTCTAATTGGTCACATGTGAGAGACCCTGGATGCAGATAGGATCTATGTGAAGTTCCATTCAGTTCTAACTAAGAATAATAGAGCAGAAACAAATGTCATAAACCTACTTTTGTATGTAGAATACAATACACTTTATAGCTCAAATGGATCCTGGAGTATTCAATAATACTCTGATGAAGGCTTTGTGTATGAGAGGAGCATTTACATTTCTGCAGCAGCAGGACTTGCACATATACTTTCAAAGTGTTTCTGAGCATATTTACAGGGAAAGGAGTAGGTGGAAAATACCATAAGCACCAATGATTTAACAAATCCCCGCCCATCTCCTACCTTCTATCCACTATTCAGTAGATAAGAACAAGCCCTCCGGCTTCCAGCTATCAGGAAGTACTCAAGTCAAACAAGAAGGAATCTTTCTATGCACATAGTCTTCAAAACATGTGCTATTGTTGTGAGTTGTGATGTTTTTCCTAAAACACAGTGTTTTCTTTTATCATATCATTAGCATGTGCTTTGTAATTAAACAAAAGTGACCTAAAATAAAATCCAGGTTTTATAATCAGAAAATTATATATATTTTCAGTATGGAGAGTGCTAACAAGAATTAGGTTGATTTACTTACTAGGCCAATCTCTGCTGTTAGTGTTTATTTTAGTACAAATAGGAAAGAATGAAACATTCGGCCTACACTAAAATGTCTCAAGTGGTGAGCAGTGATTCCATTGGGCTAGGAATTCTGGGTAGTGACATGCAAATAAGGCTCAAATATGCCACCATTTTTTGCATCTAACCAATATAATACAGGATCCATTGAGAACTGAGCGTGCTGCCCTCATGCAGCCTTCAGAACATAGCCTTGAATTATTACTAGTACAAATAAAATAAATGAATAAAACACGTGAGAACAGCAAGATCTGTTTTTGAACACCTTTATAAAATGAAAAAAAAAATTAAAGGTCATATTCTTGCAAAATTAATGTCATTCACATTTCAAATGCACTGTGTATGATTTCTCAGCAAGAAGCACTATTACTAATACACTTCTAGAAGGACAGCTGTATAAAGGTAATACATTATTTCAGCAGGAAAGCTCATAACCGTGTTTTATGTGCTGGGCTAAAGTATCCATTGATGTTGATGCCATGTATGAAGTGTCATGCGTTCAGTAGTATATTATTTAGTGACACAATGGGAATTTCTGTTGGAAATGATAATTATAAAGTGTAAGAAAGTTTAAAAAGTCAAAAATATTTAAAAGTATTAATTTTGACCTTTGTGCTAACTGGTAGGTAAAATCAAAAGTGAATATGCACGTAAAGTGCATTACATATATAATAATAGAAAATGGCGGGTGACATTATTGTTGGTAGTTACTATGCTCTGTTCATTTTTAATATAATGTATTTTAACTGCTTCTTATAATGAACATACAACCACTAAGCTTTTGAGCAAAGGTAGGGATGTCCAGCTATTTCTGGACAATGAAAAATATTACAAACTACTTAAAGATATATAGATTTCAAGAACTAACAAGATGCACCTCTTGTACAAAACTATACAAACTAAAACAGATTACAAGTTCTTACTGTATTCTGCAATATCTAAAACCATATTAAAAGCTCTTTTTTTATAGTGTTGGTGGTAGGTAGGTCATGTTTTATAGGGTTGGTGGTAGGGGATAACAGTAACTTGTATCCCACCTAATCTAGGCCACAGCTGTACAGTCAGGTCCATAAATATTGGGACATCGACAGAATTCTAATCTTTTTGGCTCTATACACCACCACAATGGATTTGAAATGAAACTAACAAGATGTGCTTTAACTGCAGACTTTCAGCTTTAATTTGAGGGTATTTACATCCATATCAGGTGAACGGTGTAGGAATTACAACAGTTTGTATATGTGCCTCCCACTTTTTAAGGGACCAAAAGTAATGGGACAATTGGCTGCTCGGCTGTTCCAGGTGTGTGTTATTCCCTCATTATCCCATTTACAAAGAGCAGATACAAGCTCCAGTGTTCATTTCAAGTGTGCTATTTGCATTTGTTGCTGTTAACTCTCAATATGAGATCCAAAGAGCTGTCACTATCAGTGAAGCAAGCCATCATTAGGCTGAAAAAACAAAACAAACCCATCAGAGAGATAGCAAAAACATTAGGTGTGGCCAAATCAACTGTTTGGAACATACTTAAAAAGCAAGAACGCACCGGTGAGCTCAGCAACACCAAAAGACCCGGAAGACCACGGAAAACAACTGTGGTGGATGACCGAAGAATTATTTCCCTGGTGAAGAAAACACCCTTCACAACAGTTGGCCAGATCAAGAACACTCTCCAGGAGGTAGGTGTATGTGTGTCAAAGTCAACAATCAAGAGAAGACTTCACCAGAGTAAATACAGAGGGTTCACCACAAGATGTAAACCATTGGTGAGCCTCAAAAACAGTTCTGGAACAACATCCTATGGACAGATGAGACTAAGATCAACTTGTACCAGAGTGATGGGAAGAGAAGAGTATGGAGACGGAAAGGAACTGCTCATGATCCAAAGCATACCACCTCATCCGTGAAACATGGTGGTGGTAGTGTCATGGCGTGGGCATGTATGGCTGCCAATGGAACTGGTTCTCTTGTATTTATTGATGATGTGACTGCTGACAAAAGCAGCAGGATGAATTCTGAAGTGTTTCGGGCAATATTATCTGCTCATATTCAGCCAAATGCTTCAGAACTCATTGGACGGCGCTTCACAGTGCAGATGGATAATGACCCGAAGCCAACTGCAAAAGCAACCAAAGAGTTTTTTAAGGGAAAGAAGTGGAATGTTATGCAATGGCCAAGTCAATCACCTGATCTGAATCTGATTGAGCATGCATTTCACTTGCTGAAGACAAAACTGAAGGGAAAATGCCCCAAGAACAAGCAGGAACTGAAGACAGTTGCATTAGAGGTCTGGCAGAGCATCACCAGGGATGAAGCCCAGCGTCTGGTGATGTCTATGCGTTCCAGACTTCAGGCTGTAATTGACTGCAAAGGATTTGCAACCAAGTATTAAAAAGTGAAAGTGTGTTTTATGACATATACAAACTGCTGTAAGTCCTACACCGTTCACCTGATTTGGATGTAAATACCCTCAAATCAAAGCTGAAAGTCTGCAGTTAAAGCACATCTTGTTCGTTTCATTTCAAATCCATTGTGGTGGTGTATAGAGCCAAAAAGATTAGAATTATGTCGATGTCCCAATATTTATGGACCTGACTGTACATAGAGCATCAGTCAATGGTGAATATTTCAGTGATTACGGTATTTACTTTATCATAAAATTGCTTAGTACATTGTGTAGCCTGTTTTTCATGCTCTTTCAGAAGAAAGTTAAAAGATCATATATAATAGTTGTGGATCTTACGGATGTTAGTCACGCATTGTTAAAAAGGCGCTTATTGCAAGCCTCGCGATGAGCCCCATCGGCGATGAGCTCCGCACGCCAAAGTCGCTCATTGCAGGGCGTACGACTTGGACTTGGCGAGGCCCGCAGGACTTGGCTGCAATGAGCGCCTTCAGGGCTCATTGCAGGGTTTGCGATCAGCACCATAGGCACTGATCCGTAGGCCTGTAGGTATATTTGGCGTTTTTTGCTGAACGAAAATTAGCTAAGCAACAAAAAAAATGGCAGCCGAAAAAACGTAACTGCATGAAAACGAGGCCGAAGGCAGTAACACTTACCCGAGGCCAGTAAAAACGCACCTGAAGCCAGTAAGACTTAGCCGAACAATGCAATCAATGACACTTATCACAAAAAAGTGCAGCAGAGACACAGAGGAGAAAGACACAGGGGAGGGAGAGGGTGGAAAAAGACACATGGCGGAGAGACAGAGGAAAAGAGACACAGCGGGAGAGGATGGGGAGGGCGGAGAGTGGGAAACAGACATAGGTGTCAGGGTGTGGGGAGAGGCTTGCAGTGAGTGCCAAAGGCGCTCATCGCGGCACATAGACGGGGGTGCTCATTGCGAGCCATGCGGTGTGCACCGAAGGCACTCAGCGATAGGCTCGCGATGAGCGCTGAAAGGACAGCATTCCCAGGCAAGTAGCTAGTTATTTTATATTTAACTGACATGGGTCTCTATTCTATTATTGCAGGAACATCCAGAACTTACACGGAACCCTTTGAAAGTCCCGCTGATATTCTATGGCTCCTGGAAAAAAGCCCATAAAATTAACTGACTCACACCGAGCAGGGTTTTGTCAGACCTCTCTAGCCGTTACATGTGTTTGCAGCCTGCTCGCAAAGAAACTCTGATTGTGATGCTCAGAAGTCTTTATAGCAACACAAACCATTAAACTTAATACACTACCATAGACCTAACATCCTTCCATATCCTTATATATCTATATAAACTTCTTCTTATGGCAGGGAAATGGTTAAATAATAATTTAAATGAATTCAAGGGATTTATGAGCCCCAGGATTCTCCCTTCATGAATGCTACCAAGTATGAACTAAAGGGATCCCTGGGGTTACCACCCTACCTGGTAGCCCTGATGAGCCAGAGAGGTCAACGGACCCCAAGGTTTAACTAACTTTAAGCATTGGCGTCATCATGGATCCCTGTGGCATCTAGCATTCCCCCTATACACAGGGGTCCTCAACAAACCCCCATGGAACCTAACATTAACCCCATGACATCAGAGTCATCAATGAAGTCCCTTAGTATAACTAGTTATAACCATGGGGATCCTCATGAAACCCTGTAGCACCTATTTTAATGCCTATGCCACGAGGACACCTAAGGTATAGGGGTTAATATCTAGTGCTATGGTGGTCCAATGAGGACTCATGTATGGGGGTTAATATTAGGTGCCTTGGAGTCCATACAATGGGGGCCCATGAAGATGCCTATGGTAAAGGGTTTAATATTGGGTGCTATCTTTGTCCATAGGGACCCCCATGGTTATACTTCAGATGGAGGATGCCCTGGCTCATGGGGCTAGAGAGTAGGAAGAGGAATCCCGGGGAACCCCTGGCTTGTGGACGTAGCGGTATTAATCCCTTAATTGTGTCAGAATTGAGAAATTAAGCCTAATCAGTTAAGGTGTAAGCTTTTTCATAGAGACAGATTTGAAGCATATACGCTTCTTAGTGCCTTTATGGGAGATTGGAAGTACACATAGGCATTTTAAAGACTTCCGAGTTTAATTCAGCTACATCAGATATCGTTAACGGAGGCATGTGATTTATACAATAGTTATGGGACAGGCTTTCATTATTTACAATGTTAGGGATATGTGGAGCACTGGGATAGCTCCGCGAGTTATGAGTGAAATTTACTTTAATTTTTAACCACAGGAGCCATGGAATAGAACTCCATGGTTCTTTTAATTGTAAAATTACACATTTTATTGAGTAATATGAAATCCTTTTTTATTTATTTTTTATTAATTTACATTAACAACAGTAGCAGTGTTATAACCTGTACTAGGAACTTGCCCGTCAAAAATGACGGGATTAAAATTGTAAGCGTGGCAATGCTGTATGCCACACAATGTGAGGCTTTTGGTTCTCTCTCATTGCGAGCCTCTCCCGCTCGCAGTGCTCATTGGGAGCCCAGCGATGACCGCCTATGGCGCTCATTGCGAGCCATTCCTCTTGCCTACTGTACTGGCCGCTCATTTCAGGGTTTGTTAAGCTGCAAGTTTAGTGCTTGGGAATGCCATGTGTCTCTTTCCATCCTCTCCCCCTGTCCCTTCCCTGTGTCTTTCTCCTGTGTGTGTGTACTGAATGTTTCTGTGGCGTTCAAAGTCCTGCGTGCCTGGCGTTGTTGTTGTAAGTGTTAGTGTGTTCGGTGTGGTGTATTTTCTCAGTCCCACATGCCTGGCGTTGTTTGTGTAAGCGTCTTAAGCGTTGTGCATTTTGTAAGTTTTGCGAGCCTGGCATTGCTGAGCCTCGTTTTCATCCTGTTTCTGAAATTTTGTGTTTTTCGTCCGCTATTTTTTCCTTGGTTTATGCGATTTTCAAGTGACGAAAAACACCAAATATGGTTGTAATTTGTTTGCAACCTCACTCACAGGTTTCCTGTGTCTCCCCTTGTGCTGTGTGTGAGTGTGTTATATTTTTTTGTAGATGATTTATTATTTTTGGTGGGTTTTTAGAGTTACGCGCATGGACAGCTTCGCGAGGCTCACCTAAGTAGTGCGACGCTGGCTTCAATGAGCGCCTTTCACGCTCATTGCAGCCTACGTACTGCACCGCTGCTTCGCCTCGATTTGCGAGGCTTGCATGTGTAACGCACGGTGACTCATTGCAGCCAAAGTGCTGCGCGGCTGCTTCGCCTCGATTCGCGAGGCTTGGATGTGTGATGGCGCCGCTGGCTTGCCTTGCTTTGCAAGGCTTGCGGTTGCGCCATCGCTTTGCGAGGGACGCAACTGCGTGACCAACATCGCAACCGTCACTAACATCGCAAGATCCACAACTATATATGTGATCATTCCATTGATCTTAACCAGTAAAACAATGAAAACCTCTAAATAAACATATGGCTCTGCAGTGACACCTACTGGCTGGAACCTGAAATGTACAGTACTATTCTGCCTTCTACACATCTCTCATACTACTCCATATTACACTTAGACTTACACTCACTGAAGAATCAGATTACAGGTGACAAGATCCAGTCAAATGATAGTGATTAACACGGTGCTTGATCTCAGATTCCTTTAGTTGTCTTCTTTTTCAACATGCCAACTTCCAACTTGCTTGTCCCTTTCCAAAATTTATAAAGTACAGATATAATTCTTAAACTAATCTCAGAGATAGTCTTGCACTTTTAGAAATTCACCAGAGAAAGCATTAGTCTTTTCTTTGCACTGAGTATGTTGTTTAGTCGTTTAGTTGTACCCAACTTTCCATGACCCTATGGACCTCAGCAAGCCAGGCACATCTTGTGTTTGGTTGTGCTCAGCCATAAGGTCTTCTTGGCAAAGATACTAGTGTGGATTGCCAGTTCCTTCTACAGTGGACCAGAATTGTCTGACCTTTCTATGACCTGCTCATCTTGGGCGACCCTAAATGGTATAGCTCACAGCTTCATTGAGGTGCACAAGCCCCTTCACCACAACAAGGTAGCGATCCAGGACGGGGCACTGAGTATACACCATCACTGAGACTTACCATTGGAAAAAAATACAGCTATGCTCACATTACTAGCCTATGTGAAGACTAGCATATGAAAGAGTTCACTTACAGATGTTCAAATGTATGTTACATTTTAGCATTGCTACAAGACCTCGGTGTACTAGACTAGTAGAACATAAAACTGCCATGGTTATAACTGCAGGTGTAACTAGAACTTTGTACCAAACCAGGTCAGCATTCTAAGCTTCATTGACAGAAACAGAACTTATCAAGTAAAAGACAAACTAAACAAGTTCAATAACTTTTAGATAGATAGGTCACAAACACCAAATATACAATTACATACTTAATAGTGTTTTGATGACCACAAAAGAAGAAGAAAGCGATTTGGGAAATATTATGTCATATTATGTAAAAATAGACAATCAATGCAACACAGCTATATGAAAGGATTGTAGGATTCTTGAAACTGTTGGAAGAGGAAATGGCCGAGGAGAGAAAAAACACTGATGCCATTCTAAAGTGAGATATCATCCAGAATACTACGTCCAGTTCTGGAGACCTTATCTCCAAATTGATATTAACAAGAATACATTGACTAAAATGGTACATCTAAAATACAAAAGTTCCAGGTAAAGACTCCATGAGCTTAAGATATAAAAAAATATACAAAATAATATATATACTGTCGCCCTATAAGACGCACTTTTTCTTCCCCAAACTGGGGGGGGGGGGGGGAGTTGGTGCGTCTTATACGACAAATACACATTTTGCCTGCATTAAAACTGCCCCTAACTTTGTGTGGTGCTTGCTCGCAGTCCTCTTTCTGCCCCTCTTGATCCTCTCCCCCTCCTGATTCTTCCCTTCGACCCCTCTGATCCTTCCCTTGGCCCCCTTTAGATCCCCACTCCTGACCCCCCCCCATTGGCGCTTCCTATGGCACCAGCAGCATGCCTCTGAACTGCATCTCGTCTTCCGGCGCATCTTAATGACGTCACACACGCGACGCAAGGGAAGGCTGCCGTACAGGAGGAGTGCCGGTAGGAAGAGCTATGCGATGGGGTGAGATCAAGATGGGCCAAGGGATGATCATAGATGGGCAGAGGGGAGAATCAAGAGAAGAAAGGGGAGGATCAAGAGGGGCAGGGGGGGGGGGATCAGGAGGGTCAGGGAGGGTCAAGAGCTCATGGAGGCTCCCAAATGCTCCAAATGTGTGTGTGTGGTATATATATATATATATATATATATATATATTTGTGTGTGATGTAGGTGTGTATATGTGTGTAAAGTGTATTTGTGTTTGATTCAGAATATTTTTTTCTTGTTTTCCTCCTCTAAAAACTAGGTGCGTCTTATGGTCAGGTGCGTCTTATATGTCGAAAAATACAGTATATATATATATATATATATATATATATATATATATATTGTTTTTGTTGTTCAGTTTGTGTCCGGCTCTCGGTGACCATATGGATGCAGCAGTCCAGGCACATCTGTCTGTGTTTTTGCTTGTGCTTATCCATATGATTTTTTTGGCAAAGACACTGTAGTGGATTGCCCATTCCTTCTCCAGTGGGCTGTGATTTGTCTGACCTCTTTGCTATGACCTGCCCAACATAGTATAGCTTACAGCTTCATTGAGGTAAACAATCATTAACAATGGGGGGTTGAATGTATCAATGAAGCTTAGAGCTTGGAATCACAAGAAAAGCTGTGATATTGATATGGCTGAATAACCCAAAATCTCCGGATAAAATGAAAAAGAATGAAGTGGAAACAGGATGAGGAAAAGTGATTAGAACGGCACGAAAGTGGAGGGCATATGACACACACACTTACACATCGACACACTTACAGATCAACTCACTTACAGATCGACACATTTTAGTGGACAAATGCAATGTTATAAGAATAAAGAATGAAAAAATAATCTGAATTGATGAGCAAGGGTCAAAGTTGTCTTTCTTAGTTACTTACAGTTGATTCCATGACATCAAATATGGTAGTAAGGATCATTGAAGACTGACCTCAATCATAATTATCAGACCTTCTGCTATATCTCTAGAGACTCTTTAAATGCATTGAGTAAGAAATACAGAATTTTTTTCCAGACAGATAATTAGATTAGTGTGATTAGTAATTTCTTGAAGAAACAGCGCAAGAACAGCAGATCAGAGGTCAAACCTTACAGAAACTTATTGATTTGTTAAATTTGCATAATAAAAGTAAAAACAATATGTTCCACTTTGCAACACATGTATTTAAATGATTTTACATACTATATACCATACATAAGTGCTTCCAAATATGGTGTAATTTAAAACTACAGGAAATAACTAGTACTTTATAAATATAATGTTATTAAAAATGCATTCATTTACAATAAATGTTTACTAAAATGTTTACCTGTCATTCAACCTTTCTGATCCACCCAACAAAGCCTTTGGTTTTATTACTAATAATTTCCAGTTCTTCTCTGGAAGTATGCTTGCATTGTTTTGTCTAAATGCACTTGACCTGAATAATCTGAGCACATGCAGACTTCAATGAGTATTCAGCTATTTGCATGATTTTTAAGGATATGATAAACCAACAAAACATTAAATGCATGTTCAGAAAAATCACATTTAAGACACTGTGCAAATATTCTTATTGCTGTCCAGGGGCGGACCTAGTGGTGGTGCAAGAGGTGCAATGCAACAGGCCCTGCTTGGAGGGGGCTTACTACTGCTTTTATATATATATATATATATATATATATATATATTATTATTATTTTTTTTTCTGTGTATAATTGCACCCAGGGGTCAGCACGTAACTGACATCCCCACCCCACCCCCTCCCACCGGGCCCCTGCTATTCCCCTCAGGCCCCTCAAGGGAACTCCATTCAGGAAGAAATACATGCACGCAGGATCAAGAGTGTGCATGCACTTTTACAGAGATATCAAAGGAAGGCAACAAAGAGAAGGGAGAAGAGAAAATACCAAGAGAAAGGAATAGACTATAACAGAGGTGAGGATATTGGTGTATAGGGTGTGAAGAAAGATGAGATTAGAAGAAGTGAGGAATAAAAATGGGGAGAGGAGGAACAATATAGTGTGATGAGTGAAAACAGGAATTAGAGAAACTAGGAAGAAAAAAGAAAAATAGGGAGAAAATAGGCTTTGACATCCGGGGGTAGGGGCTATTACTGCCCAGTGCCACCTGCTATAAACTACAGGTTAACTACCGACAAGGACCGTTGGGTTCTTGGAAATCTCGGTACCAGCACTCTGATATCTGGCTTCTGTATCAGTCAGGTTTTCAGGAGTAACCTTCCTGTGGTAGTGACCAGAAAGTTACTTGCAGGGAGGGAGATAGGATCAGTGTCGCAGCCACCAGGAGCAAATAAGAGAATATAGCATTGCTATATGTCTCGGCATTGAACTGCATAATTTCTGTGATGTCAAACAATATTTTTAGGGGTTAGATACAGAGGGGGGTGTATACAACATAACAATGACAGGGAGTGGCAGACAAGCAAAGGAGATTGACTCCATAATAGTCTTGCATCCTGTCTGGCACCTGTGAACAATAGGCCAACCTCCAAATAATGTTGTCTCCATGTCTAGGGGGCCAGACCTCAAATAGAGTACATTAACTTTATCTGGCAAACCATGGGAAAAAACAGATTACAATACAATGGAGGTGTTTGGAGTCAAGCAGTCAAGCAGTCTATCCTTTAGGGTAGCTCGAAGGGCTAATGTACTGGAAGTGGGAAAGAGGTCCGTGACATAGGCATAACACAGAAAATATAGAGAAACATGAGAGATAAAAGAGAGAACGAAGAGAAAATTGCTTGTCAAGGTTTAAAATGTTGCAACACAAATGTAATTTCCTTTAAATTGTGCTTTATAAATACAATTATTTTACACTATCCTGTTTTCTTCAAATCAAGGTGTTTAACTATAAAAACAGATTATTTTTTGCAGTTTATATGACTAAGAATTTATATTTATAGTGTGCATTTAAAAGAGTATTATTTAAACATTTAAAAAAGTTTTTTTTGGAATGAAAAAGTAATAACTGGTGATATATATATACTCATTCTGCAGCATAAACACGAGGGTGGATTCACTAAACCACTGTGAATTGGCATGGGCTTTAACAACATTCAGTGTGATGGTCTTATTATAATGAAGTCTGAACACAAAGCTCTTTATATGTCATTATCCAACTCAGTTATGTGCTTGCCAAAGAGCATGAGAGGCAAAAGGCAGGGATAAGTATAGGCAGACTCATAAGCACAGAAAAACAATACTTTTCTCCTGTATATTAGCTTCTTTCCAATTTAATATATTGTTGAGAACTATAGAAATCATGTCACTTGTTTAAATTAATATTGTTCCTGTATTTAGTTTCAATAACATACAATATCAGCATTTTTCTTTTCTATCCAAAACGGGCTAGTGGTGTTTATTTTTTTTTTGCAATATTATTTTTTTTTTTGCATCACAGGAGTGGGGGGGGGGGGGGGGGGGAGTGCAGGGGCAGAGGGAGGAAACACATTTTTTTTTTGCACCAGGGCCCTCCATTCACAAGCTCCGCCACTGTTGCCAGCAATAAGCATTTCAGTCTGAAGCAACTATTCAGCTCATGCAATAGTAGAAATATAAATATAGATTTAACGGCAGATAAGATCCAAACCTATCTAAGGAGCTTGGCTTACTTAAAGCTTATTTGTTTCCCAGGCTTGGCTACACTCCTTAACTGGTTTTGACCATACCATTTTCACTAGAAGGCAGTGCCATTTATATACTACCGTTTCTGTAAATCTGATACCCTTAAAACTTGAATCAGATTTCAAATAATAATTTTTAAAAGACACCTACCAGCTTCTTTCTTTCTTCTTTCATGCAATTACTTCTTAGTGTGTCTTCATAGAGTTTGTAAAATGTGATTAAAAGCTTATCTCACTGAGGCCAAAAAACACACTAAATACATATTAATCATTAAACACATCTTGAATAACAAATTCACCTATTTTATTGGCTACCATATTATTTAATCAGTTTTTCATGTTATAATCATTAACAGAAGAGAAACAAAAATAGTCATAGTGATCAGCAATTCTGTGGCAATTACTCATGGCAATTAGCTAATTATGTGATCGGTCAAATTAGATGTATTGAAGTCATATATGTATTATTGCTATAGCTTTTCCAGGAGTTTTGATAAGAATTCTATAATTAAATATTTTGCTAAATTTGATCTAATTCAACATGACCACTACTAGGAGCAGCTACTCTCTCCTTTCTCACCACTTACTGAAGATTATCTAGCAGAGTGTGACTTAGAGACGTTTGAGGAAGGACAGTCTTAGATGAGCGAGACCGAGGGAGGTTGAGGAGAAGGAGAAAGAGGAGTATACAGAAAGAATTGAAGGACATAAATTGAGAAGTGAAAGAAATTAGAAAATGAGGAATGATAAGAATTAAAAAAAAAGAATTACCCATCATTTTAAATGACAACAAAACCACCATTTTTATAGTATGCTCTTTGAACTACACTTGATAAAAGGTATTTTAATAAGTAAAAAATTACCCTTACATTTATTAACCATTATAAGCAAATATGGGGTATTACTGGGGCTTGTTTGAGTTGCTCGTATGTTTTGAGATATTGCTCATATATCACTTGAACATAAAAAGCTAAATAAATGAATTAATTAATTAAAAAAATAATGAGGAGCGAGGATGTGACTTTCACACTGGTTACAATTCAGTTTTATTGATTTCTGAGTGGGAAGGGGTTATGGAGTTGCACATTAGTCATTTTGGAGTTTTGTCAAAACACCTGGAACACAAATAATGTCACTTGGCTAAAACAGTTTGGGAAACACTGAGGAAATATCTGGGAAGTAGAGTAATTTTCAAATGCCCTGTGCTCCATTTAAAAACATATATTATTTTAGTTGAAAGAGTAAAACAAACAGAGAATAGCTAGCTATACACTGTAGGACAATGGTGGCCTCTGTGGTGCATTGACACGGTATTCTTTCTGCTACTTGTACTGCAGAAACAGTGATTGTAAAAGCATTACAAGACCAATAGCTGTCTAACACCCAGCCCTTTGCAGTTTATGCCTGTTCTCTGTTTCATCCTGTGAACTAATACGAATTATTATAAAAGGGGTACTAGTGGGATCTGAACAGACATCCATCCATTCAGAATCAATTTCAAAAAGGAAAACACTTTTGCCTTATGCTTTTCAGGCCTAATAGATATAATTGTCTGCTCTTTCACACCACCAATAGAGAGTATCCCACTTTTCAATAAGGGGGCTGGCTAACTACCTTCTAATTATCATAGGGACTGCCTTTGAGATCCAAAACAGTGTGATACTATATATAACATACTACATTTTGGAATTCTACTGATATGTTCCTAAAAAATATTTTCATAACTATGACTAGTAGTAGTGGTAATAAGTTTAAAGTGGTAGCCTCTCCTCATTCATTTGTTCCTGAGGAGTGGCAGATTAGGTCTCAGGGACCAGCACTTGCCCTAGGACTTGCCTGAGGAAGGCAGGCAAAAACATACATACATATATAACATACATCCATTAGCTAAATGTATGGTTTAGTACAGCAATTATTTTGACCACCATTCAAAATTCCTTTAGGAAATGATCCTGAGCTCAAGATAGATTTTCATTATTTTATAACATTATTTAAATAATTATTTAAATAATTATTTTATAGGTTTCCATTATTTGAAAATACATATAAACAGATAAATTACACGACAATTACAACTTTAATCTGATACTTTAAGAACAAATTGCACTTAAAATTACCTTTATTTTATATGAAGCACCTAGAGAACATTAACTATCTATGTAATAGTTAAGGTACTTATCTAATTTGCCAGCTACTGAACCATGCGTGAGGAGGGGAATTGTAATTAGAAAAAAATTGTGTTCCATTCCTGCCACTGGTACTTAGAATTCTTAATTGTGTAATCTGATTGGATAAAAGATCAAGGTTGAAGGGTGTGGTTCTAAGATGTGGCAATAACATTCACTCATTTGTGTTCTTCAGCAGCTCTCATCACCAAACATACTGTACAGAGGTCATGTAGTTATCAAAGGCGAGTGCAATACCTTAATTCAGCACCATTTGGACCACATCACCTAAAAGCATCTGTGCAGGCCTGAAATGCTGGACTTACCTAAACGAGAAAGCTTTGGGTTAACTGGTCGGTGCAGTGTAAAATGAGTCCAGGGAAAAAGCTGTTATCAATCATAGTCTTTCACATAGATAATCTCAACAGACTGGAGCTCTGGACACAGCTATCTGTTATTACTCATGCAACAGCCAATAGGCAGGATACACTTTGTATGTAAACAGAGACATACAACTTTAGATTTGTAGCTGTTATTAGCAATTTAAAAAAAAAGACCATTTTAACATATAATTGTCTGCTCTTTCACACTTTTTAAAGAAGTTTTTAGTTAGTAAGCATCTATCCAAAAGCAAGGTTTTTATTAACTAAAAACTTCTTTAAAAAATATATGCTATGTGCTTATTTAGAGCCCTATTCAATTGGGCAAATCGCAATTGAATGAGGCCCTTAGTGTGAGCTCCTCAACCAATCAAAACCAACTTAAAATTCTCATGGGAAATTATAGATTTTAGAGAGGTCCGGTTTTTATTTTTTTTATTTTACTGCTAGAAAAACATTTGCAATAGTTCAAATTTAGCATCTAACTGAAACACTCACAGTGGTTGTTTTCCAGCTTTAGCAAATACTCTAGCAACCAAAAATAGATATCACAGTGCTGTCACATGGGAGAATGCTTAGATCCTACTTAGGGACTGTTTTAAAAATGCCAAAAGTTTGTGAGGATCTTTCAATTCCCTTTCAAACCTCCCTGGCCACTAATGAAACGGAAGGAGGATAAAAATAAATGCTGGTGTCAGTTCACCTTAACTGCTGCAGGTGTGAAACTTTAGTGCACATTTTACAATCGTCTTACCATGGCTAACAATATTGCCGATTATAATGGACCACAGATGGAAGATTAGTTAGCAAAGAAACAAACCGAGCAGAGCACTGGTTCTTGTCCAATACAACATGCATATAACAATATAACTGGATAAAAAAAAACAGTTTAATCTTATAAAATATGTGTAATTCCCAATACCTTACACAACATAGTTACATAGTTACATAGGCCCTCATTCAATTGAGATTTGGCCAATTGAATAGGGCTCTAAATAAGCACATAGCATATATATTTTTTTAAAGTTTTTAGTTAGTGAAAACCTTGCTTTTGGATAGATGTTTACTAACTAAAAACTTCTTTAAAAAAAAATGCTATGTGCTTATTTAGAGCCCTATTCAATTGGCCAAATTGCAATTGAATGAGGGCCTATTAGTATTTGAGGTTGAATAAAGACTGTTAGTCCATCAAGTTAAACCTTTTTAGATCTCTTGTGACCCTTTTAATATGTGGACTATTTGTTAATAATTGTTAAATGATCCAGAGGAAGGCAAACAGAAAAAAAAAACATTGAAACTTTGCCAACTTTGCTAAATTCCTTCCTGACCCCAAAGACTAGCGATCAAATTTCTCCCAGGATCAATATTCCTTTGCTAGTTACCTAGGATAACCTTGAATGCCCTCTTTATTCAAAAATATATCTAATTCCTTTTTAAAGCTATCTATCGAATTCACTGTCACCACCTCCTTTGGTAGAGAATTCCACAGTTTAACCACCCTAACTGGGAAGAACCCTTTTCTTTCTTTAAAGTGAAATATTTTTTCCTCTAACCTCAAAGGGTGTCCTCTTGTCGGTTGAAAATCTCTTGGTACAAAAAGTTCACTTGACAATGCCTTATACTGACCCTGGATGTATTTATATAATGTAATCATATCCCCTCTTAGACGCCTTTTTTCTAGGGAAAATAAGTTTAATTTGGTTAGTCTTTCTTTATAACTTAGCCCCTCCATTTCCCTTATTAGTTTTGTTGCCCTCCTCTGTACCTTTTCCAGCTCTAAAAGGTCCTTTTTATGTAGTGGGGCCCAAAATTGTACTCCATATTCCAAATGAGGGCGAACTAGGGATTTGTACAGTGACAGAATTATATTTGCTTCCCTTGCATTTATACCCTTCTTAATACATGCAAATATATTGCTTGCCTTTGCAAATGCTGCTTGACATTGAGCACAGCTACCTAGGTGGTTGTCCACAAGCACTCCCAAATCCCTTTTAATATCTGATACACCTAGATTTGCTCCATTAAGATTGTAAATTGCATGGCTATTTTTCCTTCCCAAATGCATAACCTTACATTTATTTGTATTAAATCTCATCTGCCATTTAGCCGCCCATTTCTCTAATTTATGCAAACCCCTTTGAAGGGAAAGCACATCATTATCTGATTTAATTACCTTGCACAACTTAGTGTCATCAGCAAAAATGGAGACACTACTTTTGAGTCCTACTTCTATGTCATTAATAAATATGTAAAAAATGGGAGAACCTAACACTGAACCTTGAGGAACCCCACTTACCATATTAGTCCAATCGGATTATGTTGAATTTACAACAACCTTTTGCTTCCTGTCTTTTAGCCAGCTCTCGGTCCATGAGCAGATATTTACTGCAATTCCTGTATCCCTTAGTTTGCTCAAAAGTCTGCCATGTGGCACTGTATGAAAAGCCTTTGCAAAATCCAAAAAGACTACATCCACTAAGTTGCCCTGATCCAAGTTCCTACTAACAACCACAAATAAGCTAATTAGATTGGTCTGACATGACCTATTCTTCATAAATCTGTGTTGACTGCTACTTATGATCTTGTTCAAATAGACATATTCTTGTATACTGTCCCTTATTAACCCTTCAAAAAGCTTCTCAACTACAGATGTGAGGCTCACTGGTCTATAATTCCCCGGATTTGCTCTTGCTCCCTTCTTAAATATAGGTATCACGTCTGCTTTTCTCCAGTCATCTGGTAGCGACCCTGTTGTGAGTGAGTCATGAAAAATTAGACATAATGGTTTGGCTATTACAGAGCCCAGTTCCCTCAGTACCCTTGGAAGTATCCCATCAGGACCTGGGGCTTTATTAATAATAACAGCGGTTTGTTATATTGCGCCTTTGCTTTTCTGGGGGTATCCATGGGCTACTAGGGACAAAAGTGAACTAGTTAGGAATGGACTTTTATTTATTTCATTATTTGTATTCTCTTTGTGCACAGAGGCCTTGGGAAATGAGCCATTAGGGCATGGAGCTTACAATCAGCTTGGAGATTGCAGTGATAGAGATTTACATACAAGCACCCATAACATGCTGATAATACAGAGTATTTTTTACTAGATAAGCGTGGATGCTCACAGTTTATCTAATGTATACATTTACACTATTATAAATGTAGTATACAATTTCAGAAACTCTGTAATTAATAGTATACAATTTGTTCCATTATAATGCTTCAATATATTTTTAATCCTTCTTTATTAAATTATTTTGGTATTGTATATATAGAGTTTTGCCCTGCAATTTGCTATGTAAAATCAGATATTATACTGTCTATAAATAATTACATTTAAAATATGTCATGCAGTCCATAAATAAACCTTACGTTTTTGAACCTTATTTACTCTGCATATCTCTTTGAATTTAGTTCAGGATTTATATTGCTAAAAGTCCACAGTAAAAGTGAATGAACTTTATATGTGCATTACACGAGTAGTCTTGGCAAAAACAAGCACACTAAAAACATTTATTATGTTCCACTGATGATAACTTCGGCTAATGGAACCTTTAGTAAACACACTGTCCTGTTTCCCGGAAATGACCCCAGTACAATTTAATATATATATAGCTATTGAATTTGAGTGTATAGCTCTGCAATATATTTTCACATATTTGGTGATTTTACAGAAGAAATTGTAAGAGGCAATGTATATTCCAGTAATAAAATATCTATCTATCTATGTATCTATCTATCTAGAATATTTTTGTTTATTTAATTTTTTAATTTTTATTTGATTAAATGAGATAGATAGATAGATAGATAGATAGATAGATAGATAGATAGCAGAGATGGATAGAAATGAAGATAGATAGATAGATAGATAGATAGATAGATAGATAGATAGATAGATAGATAGATAGATAGATAGAAATAGAGATAGATAGATAGATAGATAGATAGAGATAGATAGAAATAGAGATAGATAGAAATAGAGATAGAGAGATAGATAGAGATAGATAGAAATAGAGATAGATAGATAGATAGATAGAGATAGATAGAAATAGAGATAAATAGATAGATAGATAGATAGATAGATAGATATAGAGATAGATAGATAGATAGATAGATAGATAGATAGATAGACAGATAGATAGATAAAATGTTTTGTTGACTATAAAGTGGAAACTCAGTGATATACATTTGAAACTCTGTAAATTGGAGGAAAACTACCCTAGAATAAAAATACATGTGTAATGAAGCAGTGACATAATCTGTGGCATCACCTTTTACTCAAACACGTGCATTACAGGTTGTGCTGGAGTCTCTAGTGGTTATTCCTCTCCTCTGGCTCATATACACATATAGTAATGACAGACCTACGAGCATGTCATTTCATGCGAGCCAGTACTGCCTCTCCTTTGTAGTTAAAAATACATAGAATGGAGAAGATGCAGCCACTTTATTTCCTTATAACATGCTTCTAATGTATATGATATTAATATATTATTTTTTTTTAATTTTTTTTAATAAACCAGTGGTATTGACTAGATGCGTATGAAAAGTTACTTATAAAACCATGTTATTAATGCAGCATTACCATACTCTTATAATCTAGTAGTCAGGCCTCAACTTCCCAAAACCCCAATAAAGACAACAGAAGGATTGCTAATATAATGTACCATCATAATTGTCAACCTATCGTTTTACCCCCACCATTCCACCCCTTTCTATTACTTATTTGCCCCCTCTCTCCTTCCCCATCCTTTAGCTATTTTTTGTGCTTTACCATTTTATTTTTCATTATTATTTTCTGCACCTCAACTTTTTCTTGTTCCAGATTTCATACTTTTTTCCACTATGCAGTCCCCTTCTCTTTCTATCCTATCCCCGCTGCTCCCTGTTATCCCCTTCTTTTGATCCTTCCATATCTCTGTCGATACAAATATCTCCCAGAGGTACCATTTTCCCTGTTCTTCACTCTTTTTCCTTATTTGGTCTCTGTCTTCCACTATGCCTCTTTTGCTATCTTTACCCTCCATTTTTCTTATTCCTCTCTTTACCAAACCATGCCTTCCATTCTCTCCTTTTGTGTAGAAGCAATGCTCTAAAATCCAATCATGTTAATAGTTGGTGTTACTGCATTTAAATATCCTTACTAATGTCCTTGAGATATATTAGGCACATAGAGCAAAGTCTTATTTATTTATGCTGCTAATACAGTATCAAGGCTATAAAATTGGAACTGGAAGTAACAATCTGCACAGTAGGCAATAGTATACTCCACACTTGGCTGGCCGATTACTGGTGAGATGTATTAAAGGGGTACATTTGGAAAATAATGTGAACCAATGGAACAACTCTTTATATATGTATGTAATTTGGTCTACACTTCAACATCTAAAGATACTATGATTTAGTGAAAATATTAATACTACAATGATTCAGTAAATGGGTAGGCAATTTTGCAATACTATCAAAAACACATATGAAAATATATACACTTTTAAAACTGATGTCTAGCTTACTGACTTGTAGTTACCAGAATCCTCAGTACCATCTTTTTTACTGCATTGCTAATTCTGCACCATCTAGAACTATTTCTGGTTTTAAAGGCCAATCATAAGTGTCAGCTAATGATTGTATAAAAAAATGATATAAACACAATGGCATATTAAAAAAAATGTTTGACTTTGCAAAACTTTATTCAGTATGCAAGTTTGAATTCAACCATTTTAAAGGAAGGAATTACTACAAATGTTTGTAAAAAAAAAAAAATTATTGACAAGTTTGCAACATAATGTCTGAATGCAAGTAGTCATCCTTTATATGGGCACATGCTGTAAATGTGTATTCTACTATATGATTATTTTAGTTTTCTAGTCTAACTTGGGTTACACATTTGATCAAGTCACATAGATGTGATCTCCTTTATTGCAGATACTTTGATCTTTGCTTTTTACTTCTACTTTATTTTTGAAAATCTCACAATATCTCACATTTAACAGGATGTTATAGTAATTTGTTTAGTTTTTGCAAAAAGTTTTTAGTTTTGGTTAAATTATATTTTAAAAAGTAAATAATTTGATAATAATACAAAATCTTGTAAAAAAAAATTAAATTAATAAAACATACATTTTTAGGAAGCAATAATGATGTTTATGTTCCATGTTTTAGTAGAAAAGGAACTCTAAAAATAATGTATACTTTAAAATTAATAATGTTAAAAGATAATTCATGGTAGAGGTTCTTTGTGGGAAGAACATCACATTTATGAAGTAAAACTAACACCATAAGCTGCTGTATACACCATGAGCATACATTATTTTTACATGAATTCTTACATGGACAGATAGTTTGCTTGGAGGCTGAGGGGAGGATTATTCTACTGGTACTTGCTTTCTATTTAGTCCTACTGTGAAGTTGTTATTTATAGTGTGCTGACCAGAGATTCTATTTTATATCCAGGTTTCATCCCATTCTTCCCAGGTGCAAATATAAATACCTGACAACTTTAAAGGAAAATTAAATATAATAATTAAAAAAGTTGTATTTATCGTTTAAACTTTCTAGAATCCAAGCTCTTATCTACCACCACCTCTATATAGAATATTTTATTTAATATATAATAAGTTTACATGTTCTATATAAATACACTCAAGAGTATCATTAATATAGTAGTACAGTTACTTTATATTGTATTGTGCGTAGTAAAAAATGACATTGCAAAATTTTTTTACAATTTAATCAGATTTTTCATTTATTCAATTGATTTCTCTGTACTTTCTTGCTTCTATGTATAAGTGTCATCTTATACAAGGCATAACGTGATCTCAGAAATAAGATAAAGACAACCGCTGTCAAAACAGTACAAGGTATAATTCACATTTGAAACTTACATTGCTGTTGAAAACTCAACATCTTAAGTTGTATGCAGATATATTTTTTTCCTTCAGTAGTCTGTTTAAGGAGAGGGTGCCTCCATATCTTAGACCAGAGGTAAATCTTGCTTCTTTAAAATAAGCCAGCATAGAATTCCCAAAAATAAAGCGAAGATGAGGAAAGGGCATCTTGTAAACCAGGCTTGCCTTACATTTGTCTTTATGGCTAATGCAGGTTACATTTTCATGAGGAACTGATTGATCCACCTATACTAATCAAGATATCCGGAAAATGCAGGCCTCACTGGATCTCTTCAGACTAATGTTGGATGAGCCTACTCTACAAGATAAGTGTAAACCAAATAGAAGATGAGCGTACATTTACATTTGGGAAAGGCCTTATCTCACTCTATGTTAAAACTGAACTACCACCGGTTTTGGGATTTTCTGCCATAACATAATTACAATTGATCCCTGTAACCTTATAAAATAGTAGTGTGAAGATTGTGGAGGAGATAATCCAACAAATTTAAGACAGACTTAGTGTTAGCTAACATTAACACCTACTTTCTATATTGTCCTACTGGGTTAATTAGATTCAGTGGCACCGCCGGTGCAAAGCATCGAGGCCCCGTCTCTGAGGAGGCCCCAGTGCAATCTTATCACTTTTTTTATTAGGTTTTTAAGACTTACTGTAGCCCCCTCCCTGGCCAAACAAAGCCCCCTCCCACCCCCACCTAGCCACTTGCCCTGATCCATGACACTGTGTCTCCTGTTCCTCCCCTGCCAGTGCGTCTTGCTGGAGAGTCAGGGAACCCTGAATGATCTCATCAAGACGCACCGGCAGGGGAGGAGCAGAAGAAACACAGCAATCAAATGTCATGGATCAGGATAAGTAACCACGACAAGGGGGATCCATGTAAGGCTGAGGGGGCATCTATTGAGGTGGGGGAGGGAGGGGTCATGGGCTGGGGTGGGAGGCGGGGATAGCCTACATTAAGGCTAAAAAGCCTTAAAACAAAGAAGTGATAAAATTACACTAATATCTATATCTATATATATATATATATATATATATATATATATATATATATATATATACATATACATATATGATTTATTATATATATACTAACCACTTGCCCGTAAAAAATTACGGCAAAAAAATTTGAAGCCTCGCAATGCTGTTGTTTGACACACAATGCAAGGCTCTCCCCGAACCTCTAATTTGTGAGGCTCGCAATGAGTGCCTTCAGTGAAAGCCCATAACTTTGGGAGCGTTACAGACCAACGCTCTCACCCGTGTCTTTTTCCACCCTCTCTCTCCCTTCTGTCTCTTTCCCCCTCTCTCCCTTCCCTGTGTCTCTTTGCACACGTCTCCCTCTCCTGTGTCTCTTTCCCCCCACTCTATCCCCGGTGTCTCTTTCTCCCACTACCTCCCCGGTGTCTCTTTCTCCCCTCTCCCTCCCATGTCTCTTTGCCCCCTCTTCCTGCCCTTTGTCTCTTCCCCCCTCTCCCTCCCCTGTGTGCCTCTTTCCCCCCTCTCCCTTACCTGTGTCTCTTTGCCCTGCTCTCCCTCAGTTCCATCTCATGTTAGTATTGGTTCAGACTTGATAAAGAGAGGTTGAATCTCTCGAAAGCTCGTCATTATAAATAAGATGTTTTGCAATACTCATTATTAATCTATAGATATATATATAGTGGATATAAAAAATCTACACACCCCGGTTAAAAGGTCAGGTTTCTGTGCTGTAAAAAAATGAGACAAAGATAAATCATTTCAGTACTTTTTCCACCTTTAATGTGACCTATAAACTGTTTTCTGTTTTTTTTAATCTTTTAGGTGGAGGGAAGAAAAATAAAAAATAAAAATAATGTGGTTGCATAAGTATGCACACCCTCTTATAACTGGGGATGTAGCTGTGTTCAGAATTAAGCAATCACATTCCAAATCATGTCAAATAGGAGTCAGCATACACCTGCCATCATTTAAAGTGCCTCTGATTAACCCCAAACAAAAGTACAGCTGCTCTAGTTGGTCTTTCCTGATATTTTCTTAGTTGCATCCCACAGCAAAAGCCATGGTCCACAGAAAGCTTCCAAAGCATCAGAGGGATCTCATTGTTAAAAGGTATCAGTCAGGAGAAGGGTACAAAAGAATTTCCAAGGCATTAGATATACCAGTGAAGACAGTCATCATCAAGTGGATAAAATACGGCACAACAGTGACATTACCAAGAACTGGAGCTCTCTCCAAAATTGATGAAAAGACGAGAAGAAAACTGGTCTGGGAGGCTACCAAGAGGCCTACAGCATCATTAAAGGAGCTGCAGGATTATCTGGCAAGTACTGGCTGTGTGGTACATGTGACAACAATCTCCCGTATTCTTCATATGTCTGGGCTATGGGGTAGAGTGGCAAGACGAAAGCCTTTTCTTGCAAAGAAAAACATCCAAGCCAGGCTACATTTTGCAAAAACACATCTGAAGTCTCCCAAAAGCATGTGGGAAAAGGTCTTATGGTCAGATGAAACCAAGGTTGAACTTTTTGACCATAATTCCAAAAGATATGTTTGGCGCAAAAACAACCTTCAGGCTTTTGCTAGAAAGCTGAACATAAAGAGGAACTTCATCTTTCAGCATGACAACGACCCAAAGCATACATCCAAATCAACAAAGGAATGGCTTCACCAGAAGAAGATTAATGTTTTGGAATGGCCCAGCCAGAGCCCCGACCTGAATCCGATTGAAATCTGTGGGGTGATCTGAAGAGGGCTGTGCACAGGAGATGCTTTCGCAATCTGACAGATTTGGAGTGTTTTTGCAAAGAAGAGTGGGCAAATCTTGCAAAGTCAAAATGTGCCATGCTGATAGACTCATACCCAAAAAGACTGAGTGCTGTAATAAACTCAAAAGGTGCTTCAACAAAGTATTAGTTTACGGGTGTGCATACTTATGCAACCATATTATTATTTTTTTATATTTTTTCTTCCCTCTACCTAAAAGATTTCAGTTTGTTTTTCAATTGAGTTGTACAGTTTATACGTCACATTAAAGGTGGAAAAAGTTCTGAAATTATTTATCTTTGTCTCATTTTTTTACAGCGCGGAAACCTGACATTTTAACAGGGGTGTGTAGACTTTTTATATCCACTGTATATAGATTAATAATTACTAGATTACTGGACATTCACAGCTCCTTCACTCTTCAATATATATATATATATATATATATATATATTGAAGAGTCTATAATACTTATATTATAGTCACAACAGAAACTATTGGCAATGCGCAGCCCGTGCTTGGGATAGGAGGAGTGAGAGAGACACAGGGGTGGGAGAGAAACAGGGGGGAAATGAGACACAGGAGAGGAGGGAGAGACACAGGGGAGAGAGAGAGGGGAGAGACACAGGGGAGGGGGGAAAGACACAGAGGACGGAGGGGGGGAAGAGACACAGGGAAGGGAGAGGAGGGGAAGCGATACAGGGGAGGGAGAGGGGGAAGAGACATAGGGGAGGGAGTGGAGAAGAGACACAGGTGAGGGAGACGGGAGAATAGGCACAGGGGGCGGAGGGCGGAGAGACACAGGGGGGAAGGGGGCGAAGAGACACATCAAATATTATATATAGATATATAAAAAAAATATGGCACTGGAAGTGCGGGTCAACAAAAAACTGTTCCCTCTCCTTTCACTAGCTCACTAGCTCTGACACTGATGAGATTGTCCTATTAATTATAGGCGGAGCTACTGCCGGTGCAGACAATGCAAGTCAGCGAGGCCCTGACCTTTGAGGGGCCCCTGCAGAACTCTCACGGGTCCCCTGTAACCCGCCTGTGGCCCCCACTGCCCTCCCGTGGCCCCGGTGGGTCTTCTGTGCCCCCTACGGATCCCCTGTGGCCCCCAGCGGATCCTCAGTGGCCCACGTGGGACCCCTGTAGCCCCACATTTTCCCTGTGGCCCCTGTGGGTCCCATGTGGCCCCCGTGTATCCCCTGTGGCCCCTGCAGACCTTCTGAGGGATCTGTAGCCCCTTACGGCCCACCGTGGCCCCTCACAGGCTCCTTACGGAACCCGTGGACCTCCTGTGCATCCCCTGCAGCCCCTTAAGGCTCACTGTAGCCCCCCACTTACCCCAGGGACCCTATCTTGCCCTGTGACCCCCACAGCACCTTATGGTCCCCACAGACCTCCCGTGGGTCACCTGCTGTCCCTTATGGCTCACTGTGGCCCCTCACTGTGCTCCCCACAGCCCCTTATGGCCCCTATGGACCCCTTGTGGCCCCTCGCAGACCTCTGCGACATCCTTCAGCCCCCTGTGGCCCCTCGCAAACCTCTACGGTCTCCCTCAGCCCACTGTGGCCCCTGCAGCACCCTGTGGCCTCCCTCTGCACCTTTTTGCCCCTTGGTCCTTGCTGGCCCCTGATGCCACCTTCAGACCTCTGTGGCCCCCCTCGGCCCTCTGACCTGCAGTAGACCCTTCTCACCCTAGGAAGTGGAGTGCAGCACCGGGCCGGTAAGAAAGTATTTATTGTACTATAATATATATAAATGTATATGGAAATGCGTATATATATATATATATATATATATATATATATATATATATATATATATATATATATTATATATACACACTTTTTTTTTTTTGCACCTGGGCCACCTATGCACTAGCTCCGCCACTGCTATGAATGTTCATTTTTTTTCAAATTTTAAATTTACTTTCTCAGTGTAATACCTCAATCAATTCTCTCCCACAATCATCATACAGTTTCTAAATATTACCAAATTCACCTGCTGAACATCTCCCTAATTTGTTCTTGTCTTAGTAAAGAAAATTTCTACCCAAGATATTGTAGAGGAAATAGCTATATATCCAACTATCCAAACATGCAGCTGTTACTTGCTTGGTAGTCAAAGGCTATACAATCTACCATGAGGCATTTTCTTGATCACCAAGAGTGTTTGATAAATGATCAATTCACATATAGTACCATATTGGCCCGAATAGAAGCCGCACCTGAGACATTCAAGGGGAAAAAAGAAAAAATATAATATCCGAATATAAGCCTCACCCTTAAAATAATGAGATGATGCTTTTCTCTCTAAGTGATCAGCCATAACTGTGAGAAACAGGCTTTTTAATCAGTATCTATGGTAACTTCTTTTGCGGGTTACAGGCCGAAAATCGTAGCTTGCAAAACGTTACAATCGCTAAAATCACAAATCGCTATTCAATTGCTACAATGCCACAGGCACTCACACCCGTAAACGGCTAAAACAAAATCCTACGGGTTCCAAATAAGACCCGCAAGTGGGTTAAATGTAGCACCGTAAATGCAAATTAAAAATCAATACTGCACTGTAAAATACAGGGAAAGCAATGAATGACATTAAACCAGTCTCAAGCCCGCAAATTGGCACAAATATTTTTTTTACGGTTGCGCATATAAGCCACACTCGTAATTTCCAAGCTCAGAAATCGGAAAAAAAAGTGCGGCTTATACTCGAATACGGTATGCCGCTTTTCTTTAGTATCTAGCTACTTTGACATAAGTATTGGTCTGATAAAGCACAAACATTGTTGAACAATTTAGTTTGAAAAACAGTTTGAAAAGAGGATCAGCAATCTATTTAAAAAACTACTGTTCTGGTTTATTACTCGAATTTACACTCAATATACAGTGAATGCCTGCTGTCTTGCTACTCTAGTAAATATAAGACTGACTATTGTGCTAAATTATTTCCAGACTCTATATACTGATAACCATCTCATTTCCTACAGTAAAGTAGCATTTATTCTTTATGCAGGAACAGTATCATTATATAAATTAATTTTATTTAGTTTCAATTGTATTTTTTTCATTGGGACACATTGTGATTACCAATACGTAATCCCTTAGCTTTCATATACACGATGGCTTCCCAACAGGCCATTGGTAAATTTATTTAGTTAGCTACACTCTGTGTTCACATTTGAATGTCTAAAACAAGTTAAAAAACCTGCTTCCAGTCACACTGCATTCCGGGAAGCTGAGCTGGGACATGCATATATACTGTATATATATATATATATATATATATATATATATATATATATATATATATATATATATATATATACAGTGGATATATAAAGTCTACACACCCCTGTTAAAATGTCAGGTTTCTGTGCTGTAAAAAAATGAGACAAAGATAAATAATTTCAGAACTTTTTCCACCTTTAATGTGACCTATAAACTGTACAACTCAATTGAAAAACAAACTGAAATCTTTTAGGTAGAGGGAAGAAAAAATATAAAAATAAAATAATATGTTTGCATAAGTATGCACACTCTTAAACTAATACTTTGTTAAAGCACCTTTTGATTTTATTACAGCACTCAGTCTTTTTGGGTATGAGTCTATCAGCCTGGCACATTTTGACTTGGCAAGATTTGCCCACTCTTCTTTGCAAAACACTCCAAATCTGTCAAAGTGCGAGGGCATCTCCTGTGCACAGCCCTCTTCAGATCACCCCACAGATTTTCAATCGGATTCAGGTCTGGGCTCTGGCTGGGCCATTCCAAAACTTTAATCTTCTTCTGGTGAAGCCATTCCTTTGTTGATTTGGATATATGCTTTGGGTCGTTGTCATGCTGAAAGTGAAGTTCCTCTTCATGTTCAGCTTTCTAGCAGAAGCCTGAAGGTTTTGTGCCAATATTGACTGGTATTTGGAACTGTTCATAATTCTCTCTATCTTAACTAAGGCCTCAGTTCCAGCTGAAGAAAAACAGCCCCAAAGCACGATGCTGCCACCACCATGCTTCACTGTGGGTATGGTGTTTGGTGATGTGCAGTGTTGTTTTTGCACCAAACATATCTTTTGGAATTATGGCCAAAAATTTCAACCTTGGTTTCATCAGACCATAACACTTTTTCCCACATGCTTTTGGGAGACTTCAGATGTGTTTTTGCAAAATGTAGCCTGGCTTGGATGTTTTTCTTCGTAAGAAAAGGCTTTCGTCTTGCCACTCTACCCCATAGCCCAGACATATGAAGAATACGGGAGATTGTTGTCACATGTACCACACAGCCAGTACTTGCCAGATATTCCTGCAGCTCCTTTATTGTTGCTGTAGGCCTCTTGGTATCCTCCCAGTGCAGTTTTCTTCTCGTCTTTTCATCAATTTTGGAGGGAGCTCCAGTTCTTCACTGTATTCCATGGTATATCTAATGCCTTGGAAATTATTTTGTACCCTTCTCCTGACTGATACATTTTAACAATGAGATCCCTCTGATGCTTTGGAAGCTCTCTGTGGACCATGGCTTTTGCTGTGGGATGCGACTAAGAAATTTCAGGAAAGACCTACTAGAGCAGCTGAACTTTATTTGGGGTTAATCAGAGGCACGTTTAATGATGGCAGGTGTATGCTGACGATTTGCAATGTGATTGCTTAATTCTGAACACAGCTACATCCCCAGTTATAAGAGGGTGTGCAGACTTATGCAACCACATTATTTTTCTTTTTTTTTTTTCTTCCCTCCACCTAAAAGATTTCAGTTTGTTTTTTAAATTGAGTTGTACAGTTTATAGGTCACAATTTATAAGGTGGAAAAAGTTCTGAAATGATTTATCTTTGTCTTATTTTTTTACAGCACAGAAACCTGACATTTTAACAGTGGTGTGTAGACTTTTTATATCCACTGTATATACAGTAGACTCTCAGTTACCCAGCACCCATGGGGATTGGTAGATGCCGGAAACTGTAGATTCTGATTGCTTGAGAGTTACTATTAAAAGAGGCCAAGATTAGCTGCACATTGGATGCTCTGCTAAGTATATTTGTCAATGAGGGCTGATGTAGCAGCAGCAGCTTTCGCTCCTCACAGGTAGGTTCAGCTGGAGGGTGCGGTGCTGAATCCGGGGAATGAAACGCAACACTGCACTGGCTCAGTCACTCATGCCTGTCTGCTTCCAGGTAAAACTAAAAAAAGAGATCTGCAGTGGATGAAATCTAGGTGCCTGTAGCATTTTGTGGCATGACAACCTGTTGAGCCCTGTAGAATTAAAACATTTTTTTAAAGTACATGCAATTTTTTTTCTGGTTGCTTGAGTTCTGGTTAACTGAGAGTCTACTGTATATATATATATATATATATATATATATATATATATATATATATATATATATATATATTTGTCGTTTAGTTGTTCAGTCGAGTCAGACTTTCCGTGACCTTATGGGGCGCTGAACGCCAATCACATCTTGCCAATCCATAAGGTTTTCATGGCAAATATACTGGAGTGGGTTGCCAGATCCTTCTCCAGTGGAACACAGTTTGCCTGAACTCTCTGCTATATCCTGCCCATCTTGGGGGACCCTTCATGGTATAGCTCACAGATTCACTGAGTTAGTGATTACACAAGTTAGTGATTACAGTGATTTGGGGCCATATTAAATTCCAGCCCCATAACTCCAACGTGATGCATGTAACGGCTGCTTGATTGAAATTTGGCCGAGTTACGGTGCTATTAAATTAGAAAGGCTATGAGCTACGAGCTGGAGATGCTAAATTGCAAACCAGTTGTCAGCCGTTGGAGTTGCGGGTTAGAACGCAAACAATTAAGCAAGCACGTAGTTACGGGTTTAGAAGGAGCCAATGGCAAAAGAGATCGTCAGCATTGCGTCACAAGTTACATTATATGTATTAACACATTCATTGCCGGGATCGATATAACACAAAAAAACACATGAAATCAAGTATTTTTCTGAGCCGATTTGCGGGCTTGAGAATGCTGTGCTATTAATTCTAAGACCTAACATCACTTTCCCTTCTAATAAATGTACAGTAGTGTGTTTTTATTTGAATTGCAAGTGGTAGGTATTGGACTTTTCCCCCACTTGCGGGTCCTCTGGAGCACACATTGGGCTTTGGGCAACATTTACATGTTTCGCGCTTGCTCGCGAGGGACTCGTGGCAATTTAATAGCTAAATTGAATATGTAGCGGTTACAGGCCTCACTGACGAAAGGATTTACGGCCGCAAAGTACAACATTGCTCAACCCGCAGTTTTTTTTCGCAGCTAACCCACAAGTTGTCTGCGGCCTGCGTTACGGGGCTTCTTAACACGCAAATAGCGATAAGATGAGCGTTACGGGCTATGTTTTAACATGTAGCCCGAATTTAATAGGGATGTTTGTTTTTGTAGCTCCGCGTTACAAATAAAGTTAATAATAATAATAATAATAATAATAATAATTTGTGGCAAAAACATAGTTTGCCTAGTACACTCTTTCTAGGTGATATAACACAAACATTCATATTACATATTTGTGTATGGCAAGGGGCGGGCACCTCAGGAGTATTTAAAATATGATTTAATATAGAAAAATGGCTATATCAGTAAACGTATTCAAGTCAGATAAAAATCTGCATTATGCCAATCGATTTGGTACACCAGTGATAATTGGGACAAATACTTCAAAAATGCATAAAGCATTGTTTAACCAAATTAATTAATTTTCAATTATCGTGCTATTTGTAAGGCATTTAACCTCATCTGACCATCTTTACATTTTTCCATTTGCAGATTCTAGTTTATGTTTAGATTATTACTTGGTTGAGGATCTCCCTCTTGTGGTCTAATTACATATTGTTTATAATTTCTGAAAAAAAGTTAACAAAATAAAACACTTAATAATGTAGGCCAAATGTATCAAAAAAGGTAATAAATCCAATATATATTATTCCATATATCAACCTTAAAGTGGCATCACCACATCTTGCCATTGCGAGATTTGTGGTTGAAAGCGTATACACCCCAGTTACTCCAGGAAGCTGCATCTAACACTATTTGTGAGTCTATACGTCTAGTACTCATATTTTGAACGAGTAAGAGTCTATATTTTTTCTATATTAAAACATCACTTATGGTATTATTCCATTGGAATTATTTTTAGCTTCCTATTCCTAAACTGCAAGACCATAAGTGGCAAAGTCATCTTCAAAAAAGTGTTTACCTAACCAAAATGTGGGCTCCCTGCGCTGGACGTTTTGAGTTTTCATTTTTGATTAGCTCATTAAAAATATGTTATTTACAATTGTTTTGGATTTTCTGTACTATCTCTGTTTTTTATTTTTTAGCTTTTAAGACTGATATATGGAAAAAGGTAAAACAGGTCTTAAACATGTAAGCAATTTTTATGTAAACTGATGCTTATATGTGACATTTGATTATTTTATAGAGGCATGGGTGTAGGAAGGGATGGAAGGATGGGGGGGTGTAGGAACTGGAGGGATGGGGGGGTGTAGGAACTGGAGGGATAAGGGGGGTGTAGGAACTGGAGGGATAGGGGGTGTAGGAACTGGAGGGATAAGTGGGGTGTAGGAACTGGAGGGATAAGGGGGGTGTAGGAACTGGAGGGATAAGGGGGGTGTAGGAACTGGAGGGATAGGGGGTGTAGGAACTGGAGGGATGGGGGGGTGTAGGAACTGGAGGGATGGGGGGACAAATCCCCCCAGATTTTTCTATGTATGTATAAATAAGCTACTCTATGGCCTGTGTATACAATGAGCTATATCTCCCCCAGAATTATTCTGGCTTCTACACCCCTGCATGGATGGTTCCTGTTTTTGATAATAAAATAAACTACCTGGATCTTTATTTGCATATTTAAACCTAATTTTATTAACAAGTGCTTAAAAGCTCTATTTTTACTCATTGAAACCTGCAAAGGCCGCCCCCTGTAGCTCATACAATGTTTCTAAAGTACTGGATGTACTAGCCAAACTGTGTCTCAGCAGCAATTTAGTAACATGCTGTTGAGACACAGCAGCATGTTACTTGGCAAATAAGGCCACAGTGTGTTTGCCATGTAATCTATCTTGCACCTTGCTGGCTGCCAAGTTTCATCTAAGTTGCTTACAGAATATTTGCCCTTCATTGAAATATGTATTCTGTAAACAGTACATGATGCGGACACATAATGATGCACAATCACACAAACTCACATTTCATATCAGACAGATATGCACATGTCTAAGTAAAAACAGTATTTTTATGATAAAAAAAAGCATGTGAGAAATGTGTGAGTGATAATGAAATAGTATGAATTAGTTAAATGTGACAATAAGTGTATGTGAGTGTTAAGTGAACATGTGAAGTGTGAGAGTGTAATTACAAGTTAGTGTGTGAGTGTTAATGAGTGTCAGTGTACAGTGTGAGTGTACAAGACATTTGCAAGTAGCTAATAGAATATGGCCCTATGCCACCCAATTGCTTATACAGTGCCTTGCAAAAGTATTCACCCCCCTTGACTTTTTACCTATTTTGTTACATTACCGCCTTAAGTTCAATAAGCCGTACGCTCCATAGAGTTGGGCTTTATGGCAGAGTGGCCAGAAGAAAGCCATTGCTTTCATCAAAAAACAAAATGGCACGTTTTCATTTTGCAAAAGGCATGTGGGAGACTCCTAAAATGTATGGAGGACGGTGCTCTGGTCTGATGAATCTAAAAATTTACTTTTTGGCCATCAAAGAAAACGCTATGTCTAGCGCAAGCCCAACACATCACATAACCCAAAGAACACCATCCCCACAGTGAAACATGGTGGTGGCCGCATCATGCTGTGAGGGTGTTTTTCAGCAGCCGGGACTGGGAAACTGGTCAGAGTTGAGAGAAAGATGGATGGTGCTAAATACAGGGATATTCTTGAGCAAAACCTGTACCACTCTGTGCGTGATTTGAGGCTAGGACGGAGGTTCACCTTCCAGTAGGACAATGACCCCAAACACACTGCTAAAGCAACACTTGAGTGGTTTAAGGTGAAACATGAAAATGTGTTGGAATGGCCTAGTCAAAGCCCAGACCTCAATCCAATAGAAAATCTGTGGTCAGACTTAAAGATTGCTGTTCACAAGGACAAACCATCCAACTTGAAGGAGCTGGAGCAGTTTTGCAAGGAGGAATGGGCAAAAATCCCAGTGGTAAGATGTGGCAAGCTCATAGAGACTTATGCAAATCGACTTGGAGCTGTGATTGCGCAAAAAGGTGGCTCTACAAAGTATTGACTTTAGGGGGGTGAATAGTTATGCACATTGACTTTTTCTGTTATTTTGTCCTATTTGTTGTTTGCTTCACAATAAAAAAATATATATCTTCAAAGGTGTGGGCATGTTCTTTAAATTAAATGATGCAAATCCTCAAACAATCCATGTTAATTCCAGGTTGTGAGGCAAAAAAACATGAAAAATGCCAAGGGGGGTGAATACTTTTGCAAGGCACTGTAAATGATTTTGAGTATATGAGTGAGAATAATAATGTGTGAGTGAGAGAGATAGATTTAGTGAGTATATGTTAGTGTGAGTGCTTGTGAGTAAAAGTTTTTTTTTAATTGAGAGTTTGTGTGAAAAATGTGTGTGTAATTTTCTGATCACGGCTGCTATCTAAGTCAGCTTACAATACTAATACTGTCCCACTCGTGCATGTGACATTGTTCCCTCCTCAGCTACACTCCAATTTCAGAACAGATATTGTTTGATTGAGAAAAAAACCTCTTTCACAACTCTTGTAAGATCTTTTCCTACTCCCAATACTTTTTATTTCTGTTAAATCGCTACGGGGTAAGTGGCATTTAAAGTGTTTGAATTCTATTTTTAAAAAATCACTAAGGTGAATGAGATATTGTATAAATTTGCTACTCAAGTGGCTAAGATGAGGTAAGAAGGACAGTGATCTAAATTTTTTCCCAGAGGAATTTTTGATTCATTCAGTCCTGTACAACTTTCCTTGACCCTATGAATCTCATGCCAGGCACATCTGTCAACCACTGTCCCTCTGAGCTCCCTCAAGCTCATGTTTATTGCTGGAATTACCTCATCTATCCATCTGGACCTCTGCAGTCCCCTTCTTCATGTGCCTTCAATCTTTCCCAAAATCTTAGTCTTTCCTAGGGAATCCAGTCTTTGCATGATATGGCGAGAATAATCAAGCTTAGCCTCATGATCATACCTTCCAGAGAACAGTTTGACCTAATTTTCTGTAGTATTGATTTATTGGATCTTCTTGCAGTCCAAGGGACTCTAAGCAGTTTTCTCCAGCACCACAATTCAAATGTGTCAACTCTACAACACTCAACCTTTTCTATGGTCCAAATCTCACATCCATATGTTACTAGTGGGAATACATAGTTCTTCCTGTGCTAGCCTTTGTTGATGTATTATCTTTACATTTTAATAGGTTTTTCAGACTTGCCTTAGCTTTACTCCACAGAAGCAAATGTCTTAATTTCATAGCTGTGGTCACCATTTGCAGAGACCTTCAAGTGCAAGTAACTAAAATCTGTCACTGCCTCCACTTCCTCTTATCTATTTGACATCAAAGTAATATCATCAATGTACCTGAGGTTGTTAATATTTCTTCTAGCAATATTCATTTCAGATTTGGTTTTGTCTAGCCTGGTCTTACACATGGCATATTACACATTCAGTTGTTCCATGATTGGTTCTGAATGTGGCTTCTTGGTCCACATACAGATTCCTCAGGAGGCAGATTAGAACTTGGAACATTTTGTTGTGATCCACACAAAGGCTTTAGTATAAACTATGAAGCAGACGCAAATGCTTTTCTGGAACTCTCTTGCTTTCTCTGGGATCCAGCGGATATTGGCAATTTGATCTCTTGTGCATCTGCGAAACCCAGCTTGCAAATGTGATCATTCCCCGCCCATATATTTTTGGAACCAAGCTTGCGGGATCTTAAACATTAGCTCGCTGGCATATGAAGTTAGTGCAATTGTTCCACACCTGGAACACTCTTTGGCACTGCCTTTTTTAGAGATTGGAATATGGACTGACCCTTTCCAGTCCACTGGCAATAGTAGTTTTCCAAGTTTGTTGCCCACAACCAGCCTGTGCCTGTAAGAGCCCAAGTCCAGCATGTGCCTCAAAGAGCCCAGGTCTAGCGTGTGCCTCTAAGAACCCAAATCCAACATGTGCCTCTAAGAGCCAAAGTCAAGCCTGTGCCTCTAAGAGCACAAGTGCAACCTGTGCCTCTGAAAACCCAAGTCCAGCCTAGTAGAACCAAAGTGTGCCTTGTGTTTACTGTACATCGTAAGTTCAAAGAAGGCTACTGATACCACTCAGCAAAAAAGAAAAAAAAGAAAGAATCACCATCGAAGGGAGAAAAGAGATAATAGCCAAGTATGAGAGTGGTAGCCATGTGTGTGATCTCGCTGGTGAACATGAAATGCCAAGAACAACAATCTCTGAGATAATAAAAAATAAGGAAGCTGTTAAAGGAGCTGATGTGGCTAGAGGTAATCACTAAGCAATGGTCACAGACATTGGAGGAAGTAGAGAAAATGCTGTACGTTTGGAAAAAATTAAAAACAGTTAGCAGGTGATAGTTTCTCTGAGGCACTCATATGTGAGAAAGCAAAACAACTGCATGCTGGTGGGGTAAAAGACAGGCTTACAGCAAGTGCTGCAAGCAGTGAATAATTTAAAGCCAGCCATCGTTGGTTTGGCAATTTAAAAAAAGAGAACTGGCATTCACAGTGTTTTGAGGCATGGAGAGGCAGCCAGTGTTGACAGGGAAGCTGCTGAAACCTCTGTCAGGGAGTTTAGAGACTATGTAGAGGCTGCGGCTTTTGTTACCCAACAAGTGTTCAACTATGATGAGACAGGCTTATTTTGGAAGAAAACAGAACCTACATCACTCAAGAAGTGAAGACATCTCCAGGACGCAAGCCGATGAAGGACAAGCTAACTCTGTTGGTGTGCAGGAATGCTAGTGGTGAGTTAAAAGTCAAGCCTCTACTAGTCTATCACAGTGAAAACCCTAGACTGTTTAAAAGAGAAATTCGATAAAAAGCAAGTTAAGTGTCATGTGGAGGGCCAACGCCAAAGCCTGGGCAACTAGGCAGTTCTTCATCGAGTGGATGAACAAAGTGTTTGGCCCCACTGTCGAGAAATATTTGTAGGTGAAAGAACTGCCTCTGAGGGCCCTGTTGATAATTGACAATGCTCCTGCTCATCCTCCAGGCTTGGAGGACCACTTGCTGGAGGACTTAAATTTTTTAGCAGTGAAGAAATTGTATTCCAAGCCCTCTTCCAGAGGGGCTTTGAGGTGACCTTGGATATTCAGTTGACACTGAGAGAGTTCTGGAAGGATCATTTCAATATCCTACACTGTTGTCACTCTGATAGATAAGGCCTGGCGTGCAGTCTCTCTCAAGACCATGAACTGCGTCTGGAGGAAATTGTGGCCAGAAGCTGTAGCTCCAAAGAACTTGGAGGCTGAACCTAGCCCAATAGTGGAGGACATTGTGTCTCTGAGCAAGTCCATGGGCTTGGAGATCAGGACCAAGGACATTGAAGAGTTAGTGGAGAAGGAGCTTTCTTCTTCAGGTGAAGAGGAGGGATGGAAGGAAGCACCTACTGCACTGATCAAAGAAATGTGTGCTAAATGGACTGAATTACAAAATGTTGTTGAACACTATCACCCTGACAAACCCTTGATATGTTTTTAGTGAAACTGCCTCCAGCAGAGTCTCCAGCAGGGTGCAGTGGAGTTAAGAGACAGAATGGACAAATATCCCCTGTGCAAGTGCCTGATGTTGTAATAGAAGAGGACTCCCCTTCCAAGCAATAACCTGTCTCCTCCTCCTTCTCTACATTGCCACTATCCCATTGGTCCCTCAAGTCTTCTATGTACTGTACAGGTAAAGTGAAGTTAATTTATTTGTTATTTTATGTAATTATTGTTTTTTTATTTATGCCTGTTTAGTTTTATTGTTTTGTATCCAAAAACAAGACCATCAGTTCAAAATAAAATCCTCCTCCTCCTTCTCTACATTGCCACTTTCCCATTGGTCCCTCAAGTCTTAGCAGTACTGTACAGGTAAAGTGAAGTTAATTTTTCTGTTATTTTATGTAATTATTGTTTTTTTATTTATACCTGTTTAGTTTTATGACCATCAAAATAAAACGTGGAAAATGTGGGTTCTGGGACAGATTATTTAAATTTACATTGATTCCTATGGGAAATTCCTGTTTGGTTCTCATCCTGCCATCCTGAACGGATTAAGGACTTCAACCTAGGTACCACTGTATATATACAGTATATATTTACACACATATATTATTTATTTATAATTGTAATAATTGCTATAAACGTTTTCATTTTAAATGATGTGTACCACTGAATTACAATAAAATATATTTGGGGTATAAATGTATGAGTGTGTGTGTATGTTTGGTTTGTGCGTGTAACCCCTGCTGCAATTCATATTTCATCACAACATGTAAACATATATTATATGCACAAAAACATGTAACCCTACAATGTAAAACAATTATATTATTTAGCATGGCTCTTTCATAGTTAAATCCAAAAAAAATTAATAATATTTTCCTGGCAATGTATTTGTAGTGATACTTTAGAGATTTTTGTTTCATTCAAAGTCAATAACCATTTAATCTATTATGCCATGTATTTGCATCCAATCATTAGCAGACATCCTGGCACTGATCAATTTATTTTTTCATTCTCTGATCTAGCATAGCTTGGGCCTCATTCTATTAATGGCCGTAAGAACTGCGTGGCCGCAAGCTACTTAGCTATTCTAGTCCCTTGCGGTCGAGGGCTCCGTCCAGCTTGCGGAAGACCCTCAGCCAATCAGAATGGAATACACCCCTGTGGGATGATTGGCTGAAGGTATCTGCACATTCTGAATGGCCTCTATCTGATTGACAGTGACAACAGCCAATCAGAAGGCACTATTCCCTACAGCCAATCAGAATGAGATACACCCTGTGGGGTGTTTCCCATTGTAATTGGCTCCAAGCATCTGCATCTTCTGACTGACTTTTGTCACTGTCAATCAGACTGCAGCCAATCATCCCATGGGGTGTATCCCATTGTGATTGGCTGAAGGCAATAGTGCCATCTAATTGGTTAAAAAAAATATTAATATATTAATATTAATATTTTTTTAGGGCGCGGATTCTTCAAGGGCTCAGCCGGGGCAGAAGATGAGGAGGACAGGGGCATCGCGGACAGGTAAGTTTTAAATGTAGAATGTGTATTGTTTATTTATGTTGTGTTTATTTGTGTATGTGTATACTAATGTGATGCTTCTTTTTTCCAGGGGCCGAGCCGGAGAAGACAAGAAGATGGATGATACTGTATTTAGAATGTGTATTTATTCTATGTGTTGTTTTTAATTTTGTACTCATTTTATGTATCTTTTTTCCTAGGGGTGCGATCTGAAGGAACATCTTCAAAGGTATCGTATATATTTGAGTATAAGCCAAGCTTTTAAGTCCTTTTTTAAGGCTAAAAAGAGCCCCCTCGGCTTATACTCGAGTCACTCTCCCCCGTGTCTCTCTAACCCCCCACTGTGTCTCTCTAACCCCCCCCCCTGTGTCTCTCTAACCCCCCCTGTGTCTCTCTAACCCCCCTGTGTCTCCCTAACCCCCCCCGTGTCTCTCTACCCCCCCCCCCCGTGTCTCTCTAACCCCCCCGTGTCTCTCTAACCCCCCCCCGAGTCTCTCTAACCCCCCCGTGTCTCTCTAACCCCCCCGTGTCTCTTTCCCTTTCCCCTCCTCATCCTCTACCCCCTCCTCATTCTAAACCACCACTCCTCATTCTAACCCCCCTCCTCATTCTAAACCCCCCTAAATACCTCCCCCTCTCCCTTTTCCCTCACTTACCTGCTTCTGCTCCGGCCTCCGCTCCTTCTTGACCCGACGCGCATGTCACGTCACATGCGAGCCACGTCATTAGCATATACCGGGGGCCGGCACCCATTATATGCTAATGACGTGGCTCGCATGTGACGTGACATGCGCGCCGGGTCAAGAAGGAGCGGAGGCCGGAGCAGAAGCAGGTAAGTGAGGGGAAAGGGAGAGGGGGAGGTATTTAGGGGGGTTTAGAATGAGGAGGGGGGTTTAGAATGAGGAGGGGGGTTGAGGAGGGAGGTTGAGGAGGGGGGTTGAGGTTGAGGAGGAAGGTTGAGGAGGGGGTTGAGGATGGGGGTTCAGGATGGGGGGTTAAGGATGAGGATGGGGGGGTTGAGGAGGGAGGATGAGGATGGGGGGTTGAGGAGGGAGGTTGAGGATGGGGTTGAGGAGGGAGGTTGAGGATGGGGGGTTGAGGAGGGAGGTAAGGATGAGGAGGGAGGGAGAGGAGGGGTTGAGGATGAGGAGGGAGGGTGAGGAGGGGGGTTTAGGTTGAGGAGGGGGGTTGAGGAGGGAGGTTGAGGAGCGGGGTTGAGGAGGGAGGATGAGGATGGGGGGTTGAGGAGGGAGGTTGGGGAGGGGGTTGAGGAGGGAGGTTGAGGAGGGGGTTGAGGATGGGGGGGTTTGAGGAGGGAGGATGAGGAGGAAGGTTGAGGATGTGGAGGGAGGTTGAGGAGGGGGTTGAGGATGAGGAGGGAGGTTGAGGATGAGGAGGGAGGTTGAGGATGAGGAGGGGGTTGAGGAGGGGGTTGAGGATGAGGAGGGGGTTGAGGATCGGTGGTTGAGGATGGGGGGTTTAGGAGAGGGGGTTGAGGATGAGGAGGGAGGTTGAGGAGGGGGGTTATGGTGTAGGAGGGGGGTTGAGGAGGGAGGTTGAGGAGCAGGGTTGAGGATGGGGGGGTTGAGGAGGGGGTTGAGGATGGGGGGTTGAGGAGAGAGGTTGAGGTGGGGGGGGGTTGAGGATGAGGGGGTTGAGGATGGGGGGGTTGAGGATAGGGGGGTTGAGGAGGGGGTTGAGGAGGGAGGTTGATGATGGGGGGTTGAGGAGGGAGGATGAGGAGGGAGGATAAGAATGGGGGGTTGAGGAGGGAGGATGAGGAAGGTTGAGGATGAGGAGGGAGGTTGAGGAGGGGTTTGAGGATGAGGAGGGGGTTGAGGATGAGGAGGGGGGTTGAGGTTTTTGAGGGGGTTGAGGATGGGTGGTTGAGGATGAGGGGGTTGAGGATAGGGGGGTTGAGGAGGGGGTTGAGGATGGGGGGTTGAGGAGGGAGGTTGAGGATGGGGGGTTGAGGAGGGAGGATGAGGAGGGAGGATAAGAATGGGGGGGTTGAGGAGGGAGGATGAGGAGGAAGGTTGAGGATGAGGAGGGAGGTTGAGGAGGGGTTTGAGGATGAGGAGGGGGTTGAGGATGAGGAGGGGGGTTTAGGTTTTTGAGGGGGTTGAGGATGGGTGGTTGAGGATGGGGGTTGAGGAGGGGGGTTGAGGATGAGGGGGTTGAGGATGAGGAGGGAGGATGAGGAGGGAGGTTGAGGATGAGGAGTGGGGTTGAGGAGGGAGGTTGAGAATGAGGAGGGGGGTTGAGGAGGGTGATAAGGGAGAGGGGAAGAGACACAGGGAAGGGAGAGGGGGAAGAGACAGGGGAGAAGAGACACAGGAGAGAGAGAGGGGACACAGAGGGCACAAGAGGGACACAGGGGGTAGCACATTTCCTACCCTCGGCTTTTACTTGAGTCACTCATTTTACCCAGTATTTTGTGGTAAAATAGGTGCCTCGGCTTATACTCGGGTCGGCTTATACTCGAGTATATACGGTAAGTGGCCTTATTTATTCTATTTTAGGTTAGATTTAGGGTTTAATGTATTATAGATAGTGGAAAATGTATTATAGATAGGGGGTTATGTTATGTAGATAGGGGTAATGTTTAAAAGATAGTGGGTGATGTTATGTAGATTGGGTAATGTTTTATAGATAGGGGTTATGTTTTATAGATAGGGGGTTATGTGTTATAGATGGGGTAATATTTTATAGATAGGGCTAAAGTTTTATAGATAGGGGATAATATTTTGTAGATTGGGGAAAATGTATTGTAGTTAGGGCATTAATAGTATATATTTGTAATGTATATATTGCTGTATTGTAATGTTATGAATATATGTGTATGTATTTTCTTTCCAGGTGTGTAATTCTTTTTTTATTTTTTTGTAGTGGGGGGTTGTAATGTTCTTTTATTATTTTTTGTAGTGGGGGTTGTAATGTTCTTTTTTTATTTGTTGTAGTGGGGGAGTTGTAACTTAGCTTTTTTATTTTGTGTAATTAGTGGGGTGGGGATTTATTAGGGGGTAAGTAGGTAGTGTAGGTGTTAATAGGTTGTGGTAGAGGGGGTTAGTTTAGATTTATTGGTGTATTGGGGGGACTTATTGGGTTAATAAAAGGGTTCTAATTGTCCCATAAGGGTCTTCATAAACCCTTATGGGACTGATAGAGTTAAGGAGAGGCTTACGGGGGCCTGTATGACCCCATAAGTGATGAGGTTAGATGGAGGCTTATGGGGGTCTGTATGACGCCCATAAGTGATGGGGTTAGATGGAGGCTTATGGGGGTCTGTATGAACCCCATAAGTGATGAGATTAGATGGAGGCTTATGGGGGTCTGTATGACCGATCTCAAAGCCCGGCAGACTGCGGTCACAAATGACAGTATTGGCTAGCTTCGATGTGCCAGCAAGCCAATGCACTACATGTCATCCTCATGTCCCCCAATGTGTCCCCTATAAATTACAGCGCTGTACAGTGCTGCAATGAATTTATATTTGATTTTTTAGTTTGGCGGGCTTGCAACCTGATCAGTGGGCTAACGCCGGTAATCAGGTCCAAGACCGCCAAAGCTATCGGCCTAGAAAGGGGTGTGCTGCGGACCCTTTCATTTGAATAGCAACGAAGACGTAGCGCTACGAGGGGCCGCAGCACCCTTGCAAGGAATTGCAGCTTTGCGGCCATTTTACGGCCATTAATAGAATGAGGCCCCTTACCTCCAGCTATGCTAATTAATCTCATTACAAAAAAAAGTATTGAATTAAAGTAGCATTATGAGTTCATCAATTTGCTTTTCATTGAAAATAACCATTAATACACACTATTTTAATCAACAACAAAATAAAGCATAAGCGGACCCAATGTAGTATTGTTGTGGCATATGTATAGCTCAGCCAGAAGCATGGTGAGTTCAAGAGTAATTGTAATGGTTCGTTGAATTTTTTATTTTATTTATTGTGATTAAAAAAGTAAAATTGCTTGTGATCATATGTATTTAAAATAGATGTTCAGCCTGGAGCCCACTTATGTCTTACAAAGTTTAGCATCAGTACCATATAACTGCAGCTACGTCTGCAGCAAATAAATATTACAGTGCAAAGTAATAGATGGAGGGAGCTGAAAATTTAAGAAACATGGCTATCTTCATTGTGTTTTATCATAAAGGATCACATTATACTGAGTTAATTATAGTAACCATTATTACTTAAAAGTTATGAAAGCTGGAGCATTGCACTGGCCCTTTAATCTACTAAAATATATCAGAGACCTGCAGATATATCATTGAAATCTACAGAGAACAGAACATTAGACCCCCCCCCCCCCATTCCTGTTTTATTGAAAGTATTTTTATTTGACTTAGTCATATTGATAAGAACATGCTGATACATATATTTTATGAATTACAGTCCACAAATTAGAGTTAAGTACAAAGTATCTTAAACTCTTCAAATTCCCTTTGCACCCAAAGGCCTCAGAAATGTTCAGAGAATATTAAATATACTCAAACAAACAAGTAATGACTCATAAAGTGCTATCTTGGTAATAAAATGCATCCCAGCCATAACTGGCGGCTAAGTGAGAATTGCAGCTTAAACGACTCATATAACCACAAGGTTCCCATAAACCATGACCCCCAAACAGTCTAAAATGATATTAAAAACATAGCTTTAAGCAGAAAATGTGCACAGTCAGTAGTTTAATTTTACAAAGCACGTTTTAAACTTTTTTAGCAGAAGACATGGTTGAAAATAAAGAGAAAGACTAAGAAAAGATTAAATATTCATATAACTTTGGTAAGAAGTAGCTGATAGATTGGAGTAATTCATAAAATACACACAATAACTCACCATTTGTACAGCTTTGTGTGTCCGATTTTGGCAGAATGGATAAGGAGACATTAAATTCGTATTTGTAAATCTTTTATAGTATGTACGAAGCCGCACAGTAATCTGCATCACATGGCTACTGATAATACAATTACAAGACATAATAATGCATACTAAGGCTTATGTTTTGTTATAATTGGCGGCATGAGCACTTTATTAATTGCATCCCTTGACTTGAATGTACGTTCTTAAAATGATAAGCACACTTGTACTGTCTGCTATTGATTATGGTGTGGAATGCAGTAGTCATTTATGAAAAAGTATTAAAACTTAATACAAATGAAGACAAGTAATAATATTATTTATAAAATGGGTGTAGGAACTAGGGGGGAAGAGGGGGACAAATCCCCCCAAATTTTTCAATGTATATTTTTATGTGTAGGGAAGCAGGTATGTGGTATTTTTATACTATATATGTTATCCTTCCCAGATTTTCTTTGGCTCCTACACACTTGATAGGGATACTTTAGACCTAAATGTAGGGTTTAAACGGACATTGTAATTTAAAAAACCTTCACAAATTTCTGTGACAAACTAACCACATTAGCAGCCATGTGCATAAAATAATAGGTTTTTAGAATTTAGATATTCTGGTACTTGCTGTCTATTCACAATGCCAATCTTTCCATAGAACTGAATTGAGATGCTATCTGAATCCTTGGTTCCTTCCATTGGGCCCGATTCAATTGACCAATTCGTAAATTTTTACACACTTAAAATCACTCACACAATATTGCTACAAATTCGGCAAATATTACTTACTGGCACTAATGAATTCTAAAGTCTATAGAATGCATATAATCATTTATAAACAAAGCACCCGAAGCCAAGTGTAAGAGCTCAAGTAGCTAGAATAAGGCCCATTGTTTCTAGATGCCTAATCCTTTTAAAGGGACATTGTGACCCCAACAGTAGGTCGGTTTCTTCTTAAAGAACATTAAAAACAGGCTATACATTATACTAGCCTTTTTATCGGCAGTAAAATTATTCCTGAGAAATATAGCATTGTATTTGCAGCAAATGTGCTAATTTGGGGCTCTGCATGTGAGTGGAAGAGGGGTTCTAACTAAATGACAAACTTAGAGTTTATTATTTTAGAAAATAATTGGACAAACAGACTGTGATTGTAATTAGCACATCAAAGAAGCTAATTAATATTCATGAGCCACTCATTTGCATATAATAATAATACATTTCTCAGGAATTATGCACTAATATAGTTTATAGCCAGCTTTTCATTCTCTTTGATTATTATTATCCTTTATTTGTAACGCACCCACATATTCCATAGATCTATACAGGGATTAAGTATGATGCAAAAACAATTTTAGTACATTGCCCAAGAATGGAGGGTCCTGTCTTTGAGCTTAAAATCAAACGTACATAGAGCTTGTTCCCAGAGCACCTTACAAGATTCAAAACTCGCAAATTTACAATCTAATTCTCTTTAAGATTAACCTTAAAAAAGTCTGCTGTCATTAAAGCAAAATTGAATATAATAGAATGTAAAGCCTGTATTTGTTTATTGTAAACTTTTTTTCAAAATGTAACTCATTATGAAGTCGAGCTCGTAATAAATGTTAAATGTTTATATTAATATGTCCTGGAATGTTAACCAGGAAAGATACTTTTAATTGAAATTATATATTCGTGACTATACTGTAATGTCTAGTGTTAGGCTAACAGATTCCAACACAGGAGCAAATGTTGGGCAACTTGGACCTACAAGGTCTGCCAACAGTCCAGGATTTCAGTCTCTCTCTGCAGGTGGAATAAACAGAATGAAACTGAGTAACCCCATTGTGCTGAAGCAGAGTAAAATGAAATAAAGATAAATATCTGTTGGCGTACTTTGTAGAACCAAGTTGCCCATCACTGAAATAGACTATATCAAGCATACATATACTCATTCTAGTTAGATTTTAAAGGAGTACATGGCTCTGGGTATATTGAGACCTATTAAATTGGAGCTATGTGTTAACATGTAGCCCGTAACTCTCATCTTAGGGCTATTTGCGTGATAAGATGTCTCGTAACGTTGCTCACAGAGGACTTTGAATGGTAACACGCAGGACGGCCAAGAATAGGCTACGTGGCGCCTGCCTAGCGCGGTCACATGACATGCAGACCCGAGGAAAGCAGCAGGTAGGTCTTCTATTATAAATGCCCCATGATCCTGACTCCTGTACTGTCCCTTCTACACTAAAATTAACCCTCCATAGCTCCTTGTCTGGCGATTCTGCTCCATTTACACTGTTAATATGCCTAATTTACCATCAATTTGCACCATTTTCTATAGTAAAAACTCAGGTTCTGGCTCCTACTTATCCCATATTTCTACATTAAATTATCCCACTTCCCTGCATTATATCCTTGCTCCATTTACCCTTTTGTATATAGTGGTTATACCATTTACCATAGTACTTTACTAAGGATAGCTTGTCATCTGCCCCTACCCTAAAACTGAGGAATTACCCCTAACCCTATACCCTACACACAACCTTAAGAACAAATTGAAGAAAGTCTCGGTGCACCACCTACTGGCCGCTGCACACTACTGGTGGGGATACAACAGGAAATGTCCCATTATTGGTCTGATTCATAATTTGCTAATTCACGTTGCAATAAAATTAAAATTAAAAATGAAATATGGAATATTGTTTTGACTAAGTGACTTACGTTTATTTTCCACAGAGTAGTTGTCATATAATTTATTTATTTTTCTTATTTCTTAAAAGTGCACAGAGTAAAGTTTTGTCACCTTCTGGGAGCTCCCCTCGGGTACCGTGTTTCACAGCTGCGATCTAATGCCAGACCCTTAATGGCAGTCTTCACAATGTCATTGTCTCAAAGAGTTCTGCTGCAAGCAGATAGTGACATGCTGTGTGTCAGCATCATAAGAGACTGACAAAGTGATGCACCTCCTCGTGGGTCCGTCTTTAACTTACAGCCGTGAAACATAGCACCTTACATGAGATAAAATAGGAAGAAGTTGTTCCAATTACATTGATCAGGTTAAAAGTCACCTAGATAAAACCCAAATAGTTTTTGTCCAAAAAACTCCCTTTTATTATTATTATTATTAGTATCAATAGTAGTAGTAGCATCAATCACTTTATCAATGTATCTACCTTTATTTGTGAATGCTAATTGTATTATTCTTTCTAAGGTTTTTGTAAATGTGTTTCTTTATTATTCTAAAATGTCTAATGAAATATTAAATGTGGTAATGCTGCACTCTGCTGGCCACAGGTAATTATTACATCTGTAGTATTAATATTTACTACCATAAATTAGGCAGTTTGGTTCCCAGACAAAACTATAATCTGTATTCATATATATCTCTATACATATATATATATATATATATATATATATATATATATATATATATATATATATATATATATATTAATCACTGATGTTGTCATACAAGGACAGAAAGACATGGATACGCATAATAAACATATTTCTCATATTTCTTTTAGATGCTACCAAACATCACTTAATAAAAAAATACAATTTGCAGCATGTGAAAACCCCCATTTCATCTATACACCTGTAATAATGCATTGCAAAAAGTGTTCATTAAAAGCCTTATGTGGTAGACGTTAAACCTTCAGTATCTATCATGTTTACCCACCTACTCTCACGTTTATGCTTTCATAAATTGAGGCAAACTCATAAACACATTCGCTCACACGTAAATATACATGAATAGGCTGGTGTGTGTGAGAGACATACAGAAAGAGAGAGATAGTGAGTGTGAGTGCAATTATGTGAGTGTGTGATTGAGAATGTCTGTAAATTGTAAAAATGTGGTGATATTAAATGTTTGACAGTGTGCATGAAGGTATAAGCCTGCGAGTGTTTACAATTTACAATAGTTAGTGTGAGTGAAACAGTAAGTAAGTGAGTGAGTGGGTCATTGTATAAGTCAATTGGCAGCAGGGGCATAGGAGCCCCTGCCTAGATTATGTAGTTCCCCATTAGCTGCCCCTCTGCTCCTTTTATCTGCTTTCTAAGTATCTGACCATGGCAATAAAATTTGAAGCCATAAGAATGCTGTTTGACACATAATAGAAACGTTTTTACTGTGAGGATCTTCGGCGCTCATTGTGAGGCTTGCACTGAGCGACTTCGGCGCTCATAGCATGCCTCGCAATGTCCTTTTGGTCCTCTGAGAGAGATATATATTTCTATGTATATGTAAGTAAGTAACAATGAATGATTTCTTAAATCAATTAATATACTTTAATTATTTATAATTGATATATGCAGCGAGCAATAGGCTGAAGAGCTAACAATCTGTTTGTATTTTCCGTCTGCATACAATATACATTGTGAGTGTTAGTGCCCTGCTGATAAAGTGTAATGAATGTTTGCAGTGTGCATTCTAAATAGTCTGCGTGCGCGAGGTAAAGCCGTTGGTGTAAAGCGGCATTGTATAGTTGTAATGTTATTAATGTGTTGCGCGGCTCGTGAGCATTTTCCGGCTTTTGTAATAGGTCGTAGTGTGATGTGTAAAGTGCTATGCGTTTTGGAGTGTTTTGCCCGGTCCGGGGTCGTGCAGCCTCGTTTTCATTTTTTTTCGCCGGCCATTTTTTTCCTCGCTTAGACAAGAAAATCGTCTAAATCAAGTTAAATTTGCGTTCCACCTCACTCACAGAAGTCCTGGCTGTTGCCCCATGCTGTCTGTGATGTTTTTGTAATTTTTTTATTTTAGTAAAGTGTGGAAAACTAATACTTGTATGTTTTTGGGGGGCAACAGACAAAAGGGAGAGAAAATAAACACTGGAATAAAAAAAAACAATCCTCGGATCTATCCCGTTGTGTATGCGCAAGAAATCGCCAGCACTGACAGCTGCAGTGCCAGCAAGTAACTGCTAGATGGCACCGTCAGGTTTCAGGGAAGGCCTATAAATATTCCCCCCACCAACGTGGCGCAACTCAACGGTGCTGAATCAACAGCAAGGCCATCAACATGTTCGGCGCGGGCACTCTTCTGTCGGCGTGCCTTATATGCAATGTGCAGCAGTATGCGGAAAATCATGAGGCGCCATCTAGCGGTTGGCGGTGGCACTGCTGCTGCCAATCTTTTGCGTAGGGGAAGAGGGAAAGGGCCCAATCCTCTATAAAGAGTTACTGTTCTTGTTTCAAACACATAGTAAATTCACTTTATTATTTAATATTTTTTGGTTACCAGAAAAGAGAGCCTGAAAATTCATCAAGCACACAATTCAGTATGATAAAAAAGATAAAACTCTGAAATATACAGTGCCTTGCAAAAGTATTCACCCCCCTTGGCATTTTTCGTGTTTTGTTGCCTCACAACCTGGAATTAACATGAATTGTTTGAGGATTTGCATCATTTAATTTACAGAACATGCCTACAACTTTGAAGATGTTCTTGTTTTTTTATTGTGAGGCAAACAACAAATAGGACAAAATAACAGAAAAAGTCAATGTGCATAACTATTCACCCCCCTGAAGTCAATACTTTGTAGAGCCACCTTTTACGGCAATCACAGCTCCAAGTGACTACGAGCTTGCCACATCTTACCACTGCGATTTTTGCCCATTCCTCCTTGCAAAACTGCTCTAGCTCCTTCAAGTTGGATGGTTTGCACTTGTGAACAGCAATTGGATTTTCTATTGGATTGAGGTCTAGGCTTTGACTAATTCATTCCAACACATTTACATGTTTCCCCTTAAACCACTCAAGTGTTGCTTTAGCAGTGTGTTTGGGGTCATTGTCCTGCTGGAAGGCGAACCTCTGTCTCAGCCTCAAATCACGCACAGAGTGGTACAGGTTTTGCTCAAGAATATCCCTGTATTTAGCACCATCCATCTTTTCCTCAACTTTGACCAGTTTCCCAGTCCCGGCTGCTGAAAAACATCTCCAAAGCATGATGCTGCCACCACCATGTTTCACTGTGGGGATGGTTTTCTTTGGTGATGTGATGTGTTGGGTTTGCGCCAGACAAAGGGTTTTCTTTGATGGCCGAAAAGTTAAATTTTAGTCTCATCAGACCAAAGCACCTTCCTCCATACATTTTGGGAGTCTCCCACATCCCTTTTTGCAAACTCAAAATGTGCCAATTTGTTTTTTGCGTGCTTCTGGCCACTCTGCCATAAAGCCCAACTCTATGGAGCGTACGGCTTATTGTTGTCCTATGTACAGATACTCCAGTCTCTGCTGTGGAACTCTGCAGCTCCTCCAGGGTTACCTTAGGTCTCTGTGCTGCCTCTCTAATTAATGCCCTCCTTGCCCGGTCTGTGAGTTTTGGTGGGCAGCCGTATCTTGGCAGGTTTGCTGCTGTGCCATGTTCTTTCCATTTAGTTATGATTGATTTGATGGTGCTCCTGGGGATCATCAAACATTTGGATATTTTTTTATAACCTAACCCTGGCTTGTACTGCTCAACAACATTGTCCCTTACTTGTTTGGAGAGTTCCTTGGTCTTCATGGCAGTGTTTGGTTAGTGGTGCCTCTTGCTTAGGTGTTGCAGCCTCTGGGGCTTTTCAAAAAAGGTGATTCAATATATGTAATGACACATCATGTGACAGTTAGATTGCACACAGGTGGACATCATTTCACTAATTATGTGACTTCTGAAGGTAATTGGTTGCACCAGAGATTTTTATGGGCTTCATAACAAAGGGGGTGAATACATACGCACATGCCAATTGGCTGTTTTCTATTTCTAAAAAATAGTTTTATATATATATTTTTCTCTTTTCACTTCACCAACTTAGACTATTGTGTTCTGATCCAACACATAAAATTCAGATTAACAAAACATTGAACTTAAGGCTGTAATGTAACAAAATAGGTAAAAAGTCAAGGGGGTGAATACTTTTGCAAGGCACTGTATATTTACAGATAATACAATATGTCAGAAATCATTACTGCTCTAAAAGATAAAGACACTTGTTATTCCTGATCTAATAGTGGATAGTTGGGTCATCATCTACATTAAAGAATGTGTGTGCTCAGAAGTATGTCCTACGGTATGCTAATATTATATCAAGTGACTTCACTTCAGAGTTTATAGGACAATTACTGGATTGACTGGATGTGATAGGGAAGAATTTTAAATTACTAATCAAAGGGGCACCTCTGAATATGGTTGCCATCTTGGTATGAAGAGGCCATGTCAGTTTATCTGTTATTTATTATGGCCAACTTACTATTCTCTGATCAGAATTAGTGGCCCCACCATAGTCACCTACATCCTAATAAGCACAGATTGTAAAACATAATGTAAGGCTTGTTAATCACCTCCTGGAATGGTTCAGTCCCATGAAGAGGGTTAGGATCAGAGGAGCTATTGCTAACTGGCAAAGAGTCTGCTTGCCCTTTAAGAGGGCTATTGTGGGTGGGTTATTGTATGGGTTTAAATGTGTCTATGAAGAAGAATAAACACCTCTGCATCCACATTAATCAAGTGTGTGAGCTCCTTGAATGATGTTCTGTCTTACACAAATGGATAGGGAAATTGTATATTATTTTTCCATAAGTTAGTAACCGTGGGGTTGAGCTTGCAACCCTTGATATTCTGATTTTCCATGACTGATGTTCCTGAATTGGCATGCTGGGTGCTGAAAATGCACAAAATCTCACCTTTCAGGGGTTGTTCCTGCAAGTTAAAGCAGGAAGGTTAGGGGTGTACATGGTTCTCTCCCCCAACGCTTTAAACATACCACTGCCATCATTTACAGTTTTAGATTACTGAGGAATTTATCTGCAGTTAAAATAACATTTATTCAACTTAAAACAAAATTAATATTTAGCGTGTGACATGTAGTATCACCCTGTTGAAAATCTTCTGGATCATAAATGCAATCCCCATGGGCATTGGAGAGTAACTAGGTGCACATCCCCATATTAAAACAGATAAGGGCCAATTGTTCAAGGGACACTTTAGTGTTCCTATAAAGGACTCTTTAGCGTTCTTATAAAGGACTCTAAATAATTGTTTGGTAGGGCTTGATAAGAAAAAATCTTTGGGGTCGGCATCAGGAGTCCGAGTCCTCTTATTGTTGTCCTATTGCCTATTGGTTATTCATTAAAGTAAGTCCGGCCTCTATATGGAAAGATTGTTTGGTGAATTTGTCCAAGGTTCCCACATTTTTGCAAAGATTGAGTAAGAGTCCAATATTGTGGGTGTCATTTTTTTATTTATCAAAATGTAATTCATCTTATTGATGACCTCCTGTATGTTAAGGTTTGGGGGTTTCCAATTTTTCGTTATTTGTTTCTTAGTAGCCAGAGCGAGAAATTGAAAAAGCCTATTCTGGGAAGAGGACAAGTTGTCAATGTGTATGCCTAGTAGGCAGATGTCTATTGAGGGGACTATTGTTGTATTAACCATAGATGAGAATAATTGGGTAACTTTTTCATATAGGTTTTGGGCTAATGGACAAGTCCACCAAATATTAATAAAATTACACCTGAACTGGCATCCCCTAAGCTTTTTCCACTCTCTTGGGGGCGATTTAAAGGGAGCCGCTCTGGGGTGTAGTACGTTCTGTGGAGAACTTTTATTGATGAATCTAAAAGATTATAACTGAGAGAGTCCCTTGAGAGAGTGGTGCCCATTCTATCTAAGTGTTTGGAAGTCCACCATTGTTTTGATACCTCATTAAAGTCTGACAGTGTATGGGGTAAAGTGAATACCGAGACAAGGGGGGATAGATAGGGTTTAGGTTGTTGACATTTGGGGTCCATGTGTCTAGTGTCAGTTTTATCATTGGATTTAGATGTTTTGTAAGAGCTTGGACTTTCTTTGGGATCCAAATGATGTTATCCCAGGAATAAGGATGTATATGAAAGTTTTGCATGAAGGTCCATGCTGGATGGTGATTCACGAAGTGGGCGAGGGGGAAGAAAGCAATTTGAGCTGTTCTTTAAGATTAATCAGTATAGAGAGGGACCTGAATAAAAATAGTATTTTTGGTACAATGGTCATTTTTACACCCACAATGCGGGTTATTTACTCCAGTTGTTCATTTCTAGCTGTAGTTTTTTCATTTCTAGCTGTAGTAGAGAGGTGGGTAATTATTGTCCGAGTAACATTGACCCCCTAGGTATTTAATAGAGTTCTCTCTATCCTATCCTCATTGCCTCAGTTTTGTCTAATTTGAGTTTGAGCCCAGAAAGCTGAACAAAATTGTTTATAGATTTGATTAATAGAGGTATAGGAAATTGTCAATGTGCATAGTATATCATCTGCAAAGAGCGAGCATTTGAGATGTTGGTATCCAACTGTAATTCCTGAGATCTCTGGGTTGGACCTTATGGCTTGGGCGAGGGGTTCAATCGTTATTGCAAAAAGGAGGTGGAAAGTCGGCACACCCTGTCTAGTTCCTCTCTATTTAGTTACTAGCCACTTGCCCGTCATAAAATAACAGGCAGGTAATGTTGTTTGTGTGCAACATTAATTTTATTGGTGTTCCAAGATCCTTCGGTGCTCATTGTGAGCCTCGCGCTGAGCGCCTTTGGCGCTCATTGTGAGGCTCTTGGTTGTTTGTGTGCTATGAGTACTGGAGGGAATGGGGGAGGGCCCCCCTCCCAAATTAAATGAATAGGGGACACACAAAAATTAAACTTAATTGTGGATTACCATATTTAGCAACTATGGAGCATTATGTGTTTCCCATGAAAGTTTATACCAATAAGTTTTATATATATATATATATATATATATATATATATGTTTATATATATATATATATATATATATATATATACTAGCGACGTGCCCATCAAAAAATGACGGCAATAAGATTGTAAGGCATGTAATGTTTTTTGTGTGCGAAATTAATTTTGTTGGTGTTTTAAGATCCTTCGGAGCTCATTGCGAGCCTCGCGCTGAACGCCTATGGCGCTCATTGTGAGGCTCTTGGTTGTTTGTGTGCTATGAGTACTGGAGGGAATGGGGCAGGGCCCCCCTCCCAAATTAAATTAATAGGGGACACACAAAAATTAAACTTAATTGTGGATTGCGAGGCTCTTGGTTGTTTGTGTGCTATGAGCAGCATTGGTGTTTTTTTTTGTTATGGCAATGAATAATTAATAAAATAAGAAATTAATATACTTTACCTATTGTGAAGTAATATATGCAGCATTGTGTTGAAGAGCTGGCAATCTGTTTTCATGTTGCTGCAGCATCAGTGCTATGGAGCTGCTGTGTAAGTGCCATGAATGTGTGCAGTGTGTAGTGTAATAGTGTGCGTGCGCGAGGCACATCCGTTAGGGTAGCTGTGTACTTCCGGATTGTAAAAGTTAGTGTTCTAAAATGGCGCCTAATTTGTCGTATGCGGCTGTGGCAGATTTGGCATCCTTGTTTTCGGATGTCGTACAACTTTTTCGGAAAATCCAGAGGTGTTTGGTGGTGTTTTGCGTGTTTAGGGTCCTTTAGCCTTGTTTTCGTTTTGTTCGGCGGCCATTTTTTCTCTCGCTTAGGTGATTTTAGGGTGTGTAAATGCAGAAATGTGGACTTAAATCGAGGTGTAACTTCACTTGCGGAGGTCCTGGGTGCCCCCCCCCCCCCCTTGCTGTGTGTAAGCTTTTTATGTATTTGTTGTGTGTATTTATTGTGTTTCTAATGATTTTCGGGTCGCTTGAGTTGCGTCCTTGTTTTCGGATCTCGTACGTCTTTTTCGGAAAACCCGTAGGTGTTTGGTGGTGTTTTGCGTCTTTAAAATCCTGTAGCCTCATTTTCGTTTTTTTCGGCGGCCATTTTTTCTCTTGCTTAGGGGATTTTCGGGTGTCTAAACTCTTTTATTTCAAGTTAAATTGAGGTGTAACTTCAGTTTTCGAGGTCCTGGGTGCACCCCCCCCCCCCTTGCTGTAGGTAAGCTTTTTATGTATTTGTTGTGTGTATTTATTGTGTTTTTGATGTTTTCATGTGCACAGGTTTCGGGCGGTAATGTCGTATTTTTGCGAGGTTGTAAAGGTTCGTTACGCGTCTCGTATTTTTGTGTCATAAGTCTGTAAATTTTGCGAGGTCCTTAGTTGCTGGCAAGGAGCGCCTTCTGCGCTCCATGCCAGCAACTGAAGCCCTCGCTTGGCTTTAGGTTGGGGGTATAAAGTTTTAAGTAGATGGATAAACCTGCCCTTAAAATCTGGCCAGTGTTGCATATCAGTATGGCCATTCGACAGTATCGAAGGCCTTTTCGACATCTAAGGCTACGACACACATTGGGGTTTTGGTGTGTTGAGCCAGGTGGAGAGTGTTTAGAGTTCCCCTTATGTTATCACCCGCCTGTGTGTTATAAAACCGACCTGGTCTTTGTGGATAATATTTGGGAGGAAGTTGGAGATCCTGTTTGCCATTATTCTGGCAAGTATCTTTATGCCTCCATTCATTAAAGAAGGGGTAAAAATGTTTTACTTCTAAGGGGTCTTAACCTTCTTTGGGGAATAGTATCAGATCTGCCTGGTTAAATTCCAGTGGCATCTGATCTCCTCTAAGGATGGAATTATATAGGTTTACTAGGTGTGGGCTGAGTATTACCGAATTTTAGATGGTTTGTTGGACCTCTTCATGTTGGATATCTGCATTGAGCGTAGCTAGGTTCTGTTCCATAAATGTTGATAGATAACATGTATTCAAGAAGATCTGGATGACAAAGTCATTACTGCGGACGTGGGATTAATAGATTTTTTTGTAAAATTCTAGAAAAGTTTTTGGGATTTCGTTCTGGCTATGAGAAGTGAGGCTTTAGGCCAATGTATTCTTATTTTTGTTTGGGTGTATTTATTGTTTAATCATTTTGCTAGTAAGGTATCTGGTTTATTTACTTTTGAAAAGATATTATCTAATTCTATTCTTGACGGGTATTTGTGCAGAAAATTGATTTTGCTTCTCAAGAATTCCTAGTTTTGATGTTAGTTCAGACTCTTTTGTTTTATTTGTCTCTTGTGAGCAGTTCCTAACTATTGCAGGTACCCCTAATATAAGACTTAGGTGTGACCCATACCCAACCAAGTTTTGCATCTTGTGTGTAGTTGATTTCAAAGAATAGTTTTAAGTCTTTAGTTTTATGTAATAGTTTTAAGTATTAGTTAGATAGTAATAACTCAGTGCTTTTCCAGGAATAGTGTGGGCATGTATTAGGCCCTAGATCGAGATCTATAGAGAGAGTTGGATGGTCTGACCAGGGGCAAGGGGTAATTTTTGCTTTTTGTGAGCAATCAAATAGGGGTGAACTAATGAAAATTGCATCAATTCAAGAATAGGATTTGTGAGTTGGGGAGTATATGCATATTCTTTTTCAGCAACTTTTTTATTTAAGGTATACTTGGAGTACATTATGGGTAAGGATAACACAGAATTAATTCAAATCGAAAATTAATATTGCTGGGAGAAATATCAACAACCTCAGATATGTAGATGATACAACTCTGATGGCTGAAAGTGAGGAGGAACTAAAGGACCCGTTGATGAGGGTTAAAGAAGAGAGTGCAAAAGCTGGCCTGCTGCACAGCGTTAAAAAGACGAAGATTGAGGGGGTCCCTTTACATGGAGGTTTAATGATAATCTCCTGTCTACCCCCACAATTATGGAACAGTTGGAGAAAGAGTTGAAAACTTATTTTGCAATAAACCCCTATACGGACGTGGGTATAGGGTGGACTTGGGTAGCCCAAAAGGCTTATATGCAAGGGGTCTACATTAAAATTGTGTCGACCCATAAAAAAAATGTAAGCAAGAAGAAAAAGACCTGCTAGAGAACTTGCAGACTTTTGAGCGCAAAAATCAACAGAGCCCAGCGACTCAGGTGCGCCAAAAAATGTATAAATGCTGACTAGAATTGGACAACTTACTCTCTGAGAGAACTGAGAAAGACCTCCGTCGCACTAGACAATTATTTTATACAAAAGCAAACAAGACAGACTCTCTACTTGCCAAGAGACTTAAGTCTAAATCTACTCAGGCAAAGATAGTTAGAATAAAAAGCTCCAATGGCTCAGTTACTGTGAGGCAAAATTAAATCCAAAACATTTTCTCCGAAATCTACCAGACCATATATACCACGCAACCTCAGAACAATCCGGGTTTCATTAGATTCTACCTAGACAGATTTGATCTACCTAGTCTAACGGCCCAAAATTTAGAAACCCTCAATTCAGGTATCACGACTGACAAAATACAAAAGGCCATAAAAAGCCTTAAGGTGGGCAAATCCCCTGGACCGGATGGCTTTACAAACTCATATTATAAAAAAAACTCATATCCCCTTTTCTTAGTAAATTATTTAATGCAATTTTAAGAGGTGAGGGTATGTCTCCAGAACCTAACCAAGTCGACCTAGTACTATTTCCCAAAGATGGAAAGGACCCCCTTGAAGCCAAAAATTACAGTCCGATTTTCACTCATAAGCAAAGATAATGGCGGATAGAATATCTGTGCTTCTCCCTGATTTAGTTCATAAAGATCATACCTTTATGCAGCCCTGGATAAATTTGGCTTCAGGGGGCATTTCAAAAACCTAATAAAACCTCTCTATCACCTCCCTATAGCAAATCTTAGGCCCCCAGGGACAAGTGATACTACCAATAAAATTCAAAGAGGTATACAACAGGCATGCCCCCTCTGCCCCTTACTATTCGCATTGGCTATGGAACCCATTGCTCAAGCCATCCGGTCCAACCCGATATCAGGGGCCTTGCGGTGAGGCTGCAGCAGCTGAAATGTTCTCTGTTTGCAGATGATCTTCTTTGCACCCTGACCAACCCGGTCTCTTCGATTAGTAACTAGCTTACCGCTATCAATGAGTTCAGCGCATATCAGGACTGAGAATCAACATAGACAAAACTGAAGCATTAGATGTAGGGATGAATCAGACAGATATTGAACAGCTACAAAACCAATACAATTTTGTTTGGCCTAAGGTAAGCATTAGATATCTTGTAATAAGGATAACTAGGAAGATTTTGGAGCTATATAGAGCAAACTTTCCCCTAGTGTTCCAGAAGTTGAAGGTAGATTTATGTAATTGGTCCAGGTTTAACCTGTCATGGACAGGACGTATCATTAGCATTAAAATGAATGTGCTACCAATTTTTTTTTATTTATTTAGAACTTTATAAATTCCATTTAATAACAAAGACCTAGAAAGCATGCAAAATCAGATGTTTAGGTTTATTTGGGTGAATAAACGCCCATGTATTGCCCAAAAAAAAATGCACAGACATAGGACCCAGGGAGGACTTTCTTGCCCCAATTAGCAGTTATACTGCAAGGCCGCTCACCTAGGTTTTTTGCCAATAGCACACTCTATTAAACATCAGCCTTTATGGGTATTTATGCAAATTTCAAGCACTTGCCGATGCTGCTACAGGCTTCTAATTCAATAGGGCTGAGTATGTATTATATATAATTCCATACGATATGTGACAAATATATATAGGGCCTCATTCTATTATCGTCCGTAGGAGATGCGGGGCCGCAAGAACCGGCCGCAGGCTATTTGCCTATTCTATTCCCTTCCGGCCAAGGGCTCCGGCAGGCTTGCGGCCGGCGCCCTGTTATCCCTTGCGGCCGCACGCGCAGCAGGAAAGCCTTTGATCTTAAACAGCCGCAAGAGTTCCGGCCGCAAGAAAGCCCCGGTTGCTATTCAATTGCTACGGGAACCCTCTCAGCAAGGCTAAAACCGAGCCGCAGCTTACTTGCACCAAAAAGGTCCCGCAAGCACACAATTAAGCACATAATAAAGCCATAATAAAGCCATCCTGCACTCTGATGAGACGATAAAGTGATTGGAGGTGTTAGCATTCATAGCACAACATTCCCCTACACTCAAATCACGAAAATAATTTTTATTTTAATTCATGTCAAATATCCGTGGCCAAAGTCCTGAGGGCTTGGAGCACCTCAGACCCGCCCAGGCTGCGGGACGCAAAATAAACCGTTAATGAAATAGCGGATTTGGGCGATGTGCAAGCTTGAGAGGGTGTTGTTATTAATCCTCATGTCCCCCATTATGATGCCTATCATTTACAGAGCTTTACAGTGCCATCTTGAATTTATATTTGCATTTAAAGTTTTCTGACCTTGCGGCCGGTTGCATGATATACGGCCGGCCGTAAGGGGGATATCCTTGCGGCACCGTCCATTTGAATTGCAAGGTAAAGGTAGCTCTACACGGGGCCGTAAGACGGCCGCAAGGAATCGCAGCTTTGCGGCTGTTTTACAGCCGATAATAGAATGAGGCCCCTAGTAAATAAAAAGTACATCTGTGTTCACATTTGAATGTCTAAAGCAAGTTAAAAAACCTGCTTCCAGCCCAGAGTTCCGAGAAAAACAGTTATTCTACTGCATTCTGGGAAGTTGAGCTGGGACAAACAAATGGGGCCACAAATGCCTCAAATCATATACATGTCTATTGCTTTTACTAATAGTGTCTAATAGTGTTTTATAATGAAACTATAGCTCATAACCAAAATGCATAATTTTTTAGCATAAAATCATCCATTCTTGAAGAATCAGTTTATGTATAGAATAATTCATGTATTTTTATAACTTCCTAAGAGCTGATAATGATGGGTGTATTTTCTACCTACTAGATGAGGGAGGGGTAGGAGAGAGGAAAAAAGAGTTGTTAAGATAAGTACTGTATTTATCGGCGTATAACACGCACTTTTTCTCCCTGAAAATAGGGAGCAAACGATAGGTGCGTGTTATACGCCGATATTCCCTCCCCCCTCCTCATCCTCAACCTCCCTCCTCATTCTAAACCCCCCTCCACATTTTAACCCCCCTCCACATTCTAACCCCCCCTCCTCAACCTAAACCCCCCTAAATACCCCCCCCCCCCTCACTTACCTGCTTCTGCTCCGGCCTCCGCTCTGCTCCTTGACCCGGCGCGCATGTGACGTCACATGCGCCCACGTCATTAGCATATACCGGGTGCCGGCACCCGGTATATGCTAATGAAGTGGCGCGCATGTGAAGTCACATGCACGCCGGTCAAGGAGCGGAGGCCAGAGCAGAAGCAGGTAAGTGAGGGGGAGGTATTTAGGGGGGTTTAGGTTGAGGAGGGGGGGTTAGAATGAGGAGGTGGGTTTAGAATGAGGAGGGAGGTTGAGGAGGGGGGGTTGAGGTTGAGGATAGGGGGGTTGAGGTTGAGGATAGGGGGGTTGAGGTTGAGGAGGGGGGTTAAGGTTGAGGAGGGGGGTTGAGGAGGGGGTTGAGGATAGGGGGGTTGAGGAAGGAGGATGAGGATGGGGGGGTTGAGGAGGGGGTTTGAGGAGGGAGGTTGAGGATAGGGGGTTGAGGAAGGAGGATGAGGATGGGGGGTTGAGGGGGTTTGAGGATGGGGGTTGAGGAGGGGGTTGGAGGAGGAAGGTTGAGGAGGGGGTTGAGGATAGGGGGGTTGAGGATAGGGGGGTTGAGGAGGGGGTTTGAGGAGGGGGTTGAGGAGGGAGGATGAGGAGGGAGGTTGAGGATGAGGAGGGAGGTTGAGGATGAGGAGGGAGGTTGAGGATGAGGAGGGAGGTTGAGGAGGGGGTTGAGGAGGGAGGATGAGGAGGGAGGTTGAGGAGGGGGTTGAGGATGAGGAGGGAGGTTGAGGATGAGGTTGAGGATGAGGACGGGGGTTGAGGATGAGGAGGGAGGTTGAGGAGGGGGGTTGAGGTTGAGGACGGGGGTTGAGGTTGAGGACGGGGGTTGAGGTTGAGGACGGGGGTTGAGGTTGAGGAGGGGGGTTAAGGATAGTGGGGTTGAGGAAGGAGGATGAGGATGGGGGGGTTGAGGAGGGGGGTTGAGGGGGTTTGAGGATGGGGGGGTTGAGGAGGGGGTTTGAGGAGGGAGGTTGAGGATGCGGGGGTTGAGGAGGGAGGATGAGGAGGGAGGTTGAGGTTGAGGATTTTGCTTCAAAGTTCTTTATTTTAAATTTTTTTCCCCCTGAAATTTCCTTTTTAAAATGAGGTGCGTGTTATACGCCGGTGCGTGTTATATGCCGATAAATACAGTATATGTCATTCAACTTCTTCCCTTGTACATGCTTAGAGGTAGGCAATAGATGCAAACCTTGTTCTCCATAAATGTAACCCCCCCTCACACACATATAATTGTATTAAAGCATCATGTGTCCAGCAGATCATTGTTTTGTTTAATTAAAAATGTGTGTTTAGTACGATTTATCTGCCTGCCTAATTATGTCCTTAGTCAGACTTTGAGGTTTATATATATATATATATATATATATATATATATATACAGTATATATATACAGTATATATATATATATATATATATATATATATATATAGTGGCCCCAACTATCACATGTGCACCCATAGCAACTTCTAGACTGACCCTAAGGCTATGGACTCCCAGAGAACCCCAACTTAAAGTGTTGCTGCAGTGGTTCAGCTTTCATAATTTTGAAATACCACAGAGAAGTATATCTATGTAATTAGATAGAAACTATTGGACACAAATGACTCTCATTGCACGCGTAGTAAAGCCAAAACATTTAAAAAGTACAAGATATCTAAAATACATTGCCAATAGTGAATTTATTATTACACTGTCAATATGAATATGCAAGATTGGCTGAAGAGTCTAGATTCTCATCAGACGGCACATGCTTTTATCTCTTTTTCAGCTACCGAACACTGTAGGTGGAAAAGATATCTGTCGCTTGTGGAAGATCTGGTCATTACATCCAACTACGGATGCTGTGTACCAATATACCTTAAAGAGCTGCCTATACAGCACTATTACATATAAATATGTATTGTCATAAAATAGTAAATGGAGTACAATTTGTCACTATTTTACTTAATACAAGTTACCATGGAGCTCTGGAGATATATAGAACAATGGACTTAATCAGTTGTTTACCTGGAGCAGTGCCATTGGCTTTTTCTTTCTTTTCTTCCCGGCCATCCTGAACCTTGTTGCTGTACTTTGTTTTACAATCTATACCAAACTGCACTAACCGCAGCCTGCAGCAGACCTCATGCACCACTCCTTGTGTTCATTACACGTCCTGAACCCGCCCACAGTATACACGCTGGAATCCTGCCCTACTTGTGTGTGCTCATATTCAGTATTGAGATTGGCTTGTCAGTGAAATCAGTAGTTATCTTCATAAAAGCTCCACCTACAGGCCAGCATTTCTTACTTGCTCTGCAGATTATTTATTTATAGTTTTGATTATTTAAAACATTTGGTAGGATTGTGTTTCAGTTTGGCACAGTACACAAAAAATAAATATACTTCTAGTTGGTTGTTGTTAAACATTTTGTGTGGACATATTAAAATTAAGTATTTTTCGTTTAAATTATCTATATACAGGACTTCCCTCTCTGTAAGTTAATTTATCAAGGGTCATTACTCGATGAAAGATAAGCATGTCCAGTTCAATACATGGTGATAGTCGCAGAGATGTTTAATTGTTAAATCTGTGTCATTTATACCAACTGTGCATTCAACCCCCCTCCTGCAGTTTGGGTTTTCTCTTCTGGAGCCCCTAGGCAGTGAAGTGGAGGTTTTGCAGTGCGTGCACGTTCAAAAATTTCATGACAATTTTTGCCTTCTTGTGCGTTATGTCACTTTCCACTAACTAATGGCTATGCCACACACTACTGATACCTTCCCTTACAGCACCAGTTGCAGTATCCACACAGTATGTAGCTTGTAGGTGTATGTCCATTAAAGGTATATCAAAGTTTCCCTTTTTTTTTACTTTTTCTAATCTTACACATGCTGTTTATGTCAACAAATTACATTAATTAATTCTATACACATACAGACTTATTTTATAACAAAAAAATATATTTAGTTTCCACACCCCCATAGCTGCCTTCATAGGCACCTGGTACCACTGTAAATATATCCTAAAATCATATTGAAAACCTTTTAGAATTTTTAAAATGAGTGCATTTTTCACTGAGATATGATTAACTAAATCTCTGTTTACATGAGTCACTGACTGCCCCCAGACAGACCGATAGCTGCAGCTCTGTGTAGTGAGCATAACCAAAAATTAGAGCAAACCCTTCATCTGTGAACACCTAAACCTGTTACTTGTGGGTTAACTCATTGCTGCTGATTATGTAGAGAAAAACCTATAAATCTTTGTCTTCGCAGTGCCTTCACTGCAAGGTGTCGGAATATGTTATTAATCATGGAACTGTCAGTGTGTTTGTAAACAGACCTTAGATTTTTTAGCTGTTATTTGTGTAATTTAGAAAATAAATAAAAATACAATATTTTGCTCTTTTTCACACCATGCAGAGCGCTTTTTTTGCGGCATTCAGTCGTTTTTGACTCTCTGTGACCTCATGGACCCTAACACTCCAGGACATCTTTATGTCTATGGTCTTGCTGATCCACTTCATGGAGTGGGTTGCCAATTCCTTCTCCAGTGGGCCACAGCGTATAGCTCCTGGTATTCCTAGGTGGTTTACAATCCAAGTGCGGACCAGGCCCAACTCTGCTCTGCTTCAGGGTGGTTTGACCTCTTGGTTCCCTAACTGGGATCGAACCAAGGTTACATTGGTGAAAGCACTGAATCCTAACCACTGGACCACCAGGGAACCTGAAGGGCACTTACAGTGAGGTAAATGGCCCTTTAATACAGCTGATAATCAGATACTCTGTCATTGTGATAAACGGATACCTAAACATATGCATCTGCCATTAAGACATTCTATTCACTCTTCTACACATTGGTACAATTCTCTGGAGAGCATAACATCTGTTAAGTACAACATTCATCACATATATAGTTGTGAGCATACGAGTTGTTGCTAACGCTTGTGGGCTCGCTTCGCGAGGGCCTCAGTTGCTGGCATGGAGCGCCGAAGGCGCTCCTTGCCAGCAACTGCGACCCTCGCAAACTTCACGTCGTAACGCAAACAACATACGAGACACGTTACCACCAATTACGACCTCGCAAAAATCGGCCACAACCCGCGGACATGAAAAAAACAATAAATACACACAACATATACATAAAAAGCTTACCTACAGCAAGAGGGAGCATCCAGGACCTCAAAAAATGTAGTTACACCTTCATTTAACTCAAACTAAGTTTAGTCAAAATAAGAGTTTAGACACTAAAAAATTCTCTAAGCAAGAGAAAAAATGGCCGCCGAACAAAACGAAAACGAGGCTACAGCACTCTAAACACGCAAAACACCACAAGAAACACGCAAAACACCACAAAAGACCTATGGATATTCCGCTACAGACGCATACCACACATTACCCGCCATTTTAGAACAATGCGGAAGTACACAACTACGCTAACGGATTGGTCTCGCGCACGCACACTATTACACTGCACACATTCATCACGCTTACACAGCAGCTCCACAACACTAATGCACCAGCAACATCAAAACAGATTGTCAGCTCTTCAAAAGAATGCTTCCTGCATATATTACTTCAAAATAGGTAAAGTATATTCATTTATTAATGTATTATTATACACCAAACAGCATTAGCTCACTTACAATTTCATTGCCGTCATTTACCGATTTCAGGTTTCTTAGACGTGACTCGAGCGGGACGAGAGAACATGGAATCTTGAACCCTTCCTGGAAACCCTCCCGTAGTAGGGCAGCACCCCCCCCCCCCGGCTTTTGTTGCCAACCTACCGTAGCGTTCTAGCCACGGCAGCATTGCGCCCATCTGTATGGGGGTCCGCCCCTTTTTGAGCGGGCTCTCCAGCCCTGTATCCATCCTTTTGTCTGGTGCATCTTGAGGCCGCGTGGTCCCCTCCACAACTCGCACAGACGTGCTTGAACCGGCAGTTTGTTGCCCACTTGCAGTTGCCCTCGTTGAATGAGTGACAGACGCCTCGACCAGCTGTGCTCGTAGCGTCATTATGTTCAGCCAATAGGCCACCGCCTTGTCGCTCCATGCCATCTCCGGACGGGAGGACATGTATTGCCGGAATTCCTCATCATATCGCCACCACGCCATTCCACCATACGTCCGATATGCGTTCCTGATTTCCTCCATATACACGAACAGCCCGGAGCATTGTTCCGGGTGTCTTTCTCCCATGACGCAGGCCATGATGGCAAATGCCTGTAACCAGTTGTCAAACGTTCTTGGCACGCGCCTGAAAGTGTGCCTCCGGTCATCTCCTTCCCTGTGAAACCTCTCTGGATTCTCGTTCACCCGAGACATTAGCAACAGGGAAAATATCTCTATGTACTCCAGTCGACAGATTTTTTCTTTGATGTCCAAGGCTAAATGCGCCCCCAGATTGTCCTTGGCGCAAACGATGGACCCCTGTCCTGTTCTGCTCCTCCGGTGTGTGGCGCCACGATCGTCGTGTTTGTAGTGGGGTTGGTAAGCTCCGCTCGGGGTGACCTAGCGGGAAGGGATGGCTCCGCCCACGCCTTCCCAGCCAAGCCCCCCACCCATGCACCAACTTCCGCATCGGAGACGGCAATGTTATGGGTTTCTATAAGGGCTTTTAGGGCCGACAAGAATTGAGATTCCCTGGGAGAGTCTCCATGTACTGCCACCCCCGGCTCCCTGAAATTTGTCAGCTTCTCACCTGATTCTCCTTGCCCTGGTGCGGCTGCTATCCTGGGTGAGACCTGCCGGTCTGGATGAGCGGGCGTCCCTGCACATCTCGACCGCTGTGGGCTCCTTTCACCCACTCTTGTGCAAGCACAGCTGCAGCCGCAAGACCGTCTGCTCCGAGACCTGGATCTCCCTCTGGCTCTGGGGAAGCATGAAGAACAATCACTAGCTCTCCTACGTCTATCCCTCGTTATGGAACGCGCAGTCCGCTCCCCCCAAAGGAGTACTCAGACTCGGCGGCAATAATAGGGCATAAGGATTCCCTCCGGCTCGGTGGCCTATGGCGATCAATGCTATCCCTACCCCAGTCCTGCTCCTGAGTCACTATGGGCGTCCATGTATCCGTAATGATGTCAGGGATGGGTGAGTTGCGCTGTGGGGAGCAGTGGGTGCGGCAGTGGGGATTGCAGGGGCACCCCTGTGAGAACCTGTAGGAGCTTTTTTAGAGCTCCTTGTATTTTTGCTGTTCCCCTTGGAGCCTCGAGGCTGATTAGGGGTGTCGCCTGAACCTTGGTTCTGCTGTGGGCCATGGGACAAGACACTGGGTGGTGGCCGGATGATTAGGGCCTCGCCCGCGCTTCCCGCTCGCACCACGCTCTCTGCGGTGGGGGGGATAAGCTCTTGACTCTCCAGAACCATATCCGTGCCCTCCCCGCTGCCACTAGCCCTATTGCTCCGCTCAGAGGTAGCACGCTGCTCCGCCAGGCTATCTAGGCTATGAGGCCTGTCAACCTGGCCTAGGCTACCGTTCACTGCAGGCCGGGCCTGTGCCTCTGTGGCGTCAGCCTCCCCCCCTAGCCGGCCTGAGTCCATTCTGTCCTGGACCCAACTAACCCCATGGCTCAATGCCCTAGTTCTGACCATGGTCAGTAAGGCCTCTAACTCCCCAGGGTCCATAATAAGCTGCCACCCCACTTGAGACAAATGTGACACACTCCCCTGGGACCTAAAGAGCAGTGAATGCAGCTGTGGGGAATTAAAGGCAGTGATAAGAGCCTGGGGACCTATTAACTGGACCAAGTGACAGGGGGAGGGAGAGGGGGGCTACTAAGGGTGCCCAGGGCAACTTAAAAGGGGAGAGTGTAGGTAAGAGAGGGATCGGGGGCCACTTATATATTGAGGCCCATTATTTTACTGTTAATTACCCTAGTTGCAGAGAGCGCAGCGTGCAGTCCTCAGATCAGATCAATGGCCGGCGCGGAGTGAAGAGAAAGGCCGCGAAACGGGCTTAAGTCCCTCCTCCTCCTCCCAGCCAATCCGGATCGCCCAGGCTCCGCCGGGTCACGCAGCGCTGCGTCAGACCCGGCGTGCCTGGGCTGCCTCCGCGCCGGCCAGTAAAACTGATTTTGAGTCTTATTTTGTTCTTATACTAGGAATAAACAAAATAAACCAGAACACCCACCACATTAGAGGTGCAGATATATGCAAGGAAGTGATCTTTTAGACAAAGTAGAAAACTGAATAAACTGGAATTTTTCAAATTTTTCTAAAGAAAATGAAGAGCAAGTTCTCAAGACAAATTAATAGATTATATAAAGAAGCATATGAACACAGCAGAGTGAGTGCTGTCATGTCTTTGTCAAGATAATTATCAGATCATAGATACGATGGCAGATAAGAACCAAAAGTCCCATCTACTGTTCCCATAATGTTTGATTAACAAATCATTTGGATGAGATCATGCATATCCTAGACATATTTGAATCTGTTTACTGTACCAATTTCACATAAAGTCAGATCCAGTTATGTACCACACTTTCTATAGTAATACTTTCTTATCCACACATCGGCATATGCTAGCTAGACCATGCACCAATTTAGTCATTCTCCTTTGAATTTGTATTATTATTCTAGATGCAGCATTCCAGAACTGCAGATAGATAGAGCAGTACTCTGGACCCAATAAGCTCATATATTAATAATCATTATACCCAAAGAGAGTGCTTGTGTCACATATAAACATTAGACAAGGAGAAGAAAGAAGAGACCCTCGTTAGCATCACTATTTATCAGAGTCCAAATTTGGAACAATCATAGTCCAGTATGGAAGAAAAAATATTGATAATACTTAACTTTTAGTATTATTATATTAAAAATAGTATCTAATAAAATCAAAAGCATTTAAAAGTTAAATTAAAAGGGAAAAAACAACATAGTCAAGGAGAAATAAATGTAATAAATCCCAAATTATAATGTTTGTTTCCTCCTTATCACAGGTTCACTTATGACTGTATATTTAAACTCAGCTGAAAAAGGGTTAAACCTCCAATTTTACTATTTCTACAAACTGCACCCATTCAATAAAAGAGCTAGGTTAGGTATCAAATGGAAAAGGCTCAAAGGTGTTGTATTGACATCTGCATTATCAGTTTCCTAGCTACATTCTTTACCATTAATAACTGTGGTAATAACAAAAATATCCTATCCCACTCCTACTAATAATTCAGTCTGTTTAAAGCAGAATATATTTTGCTATATAAATAGCAACTTCTAAACCATCTCTATCCTTTGTCACTTATAATTACTTGTTTCAATTTGGTTAAATAAAGCATTACTTTCAGTCACCCTATGTCTCCAAACACGTGTTGACTGCACCATGTCAATAGTACTTACCAGGGGCATAGGAACTGGAGGGAATGGGGGAGGGACTCCCCCAAATGAAATTAATAGGGGACACATAAAAATTAAACTTAATTGTGGATTACCATATTTGGTAACTATGGAGCAGTATGTGTTTCCCATGAAAGTTTTGACCAATAAGTTTTATATATATATATATATATATATATATATATATGTTTTTATTTATATATATATATATATATATATATATATATATATATACATATATATAAATAATAAGACAGCATATAGACATACATTTTTATATATATATATATATATATATATATATATATATATATATATATATATATATATATATATATATAATATTTAAACCACTTGTGGATAAATGTGCCAGATAGAATACCCAATCAGCAAAAATAAGAACACATAAGAGTCTACTTTATAATTGTTGCAAATTTAAAAATTACTTTTATTAATGCTCATAAAAAATAATAAATGGGGAACTTACATATATGGCAGCTATGCTGATATCGCCTGTTTAAAGGAAAGATTATATATCATTATACTCAAGTATTATTTGTCCAGATATATGTTCAAACCTGTGGTAGAACGTCTATACACACATAACTGCAGAATATAACATACTAGTACATCTACAAGGTGAGGTCATATCAGGTGAGAGTATAATAGATAAATCCTAGTGTATGTGCATACTGTGGATAAGGAATTCTAGATTGTGCGCTTTCTTTCCCCTTCACTCTTATTTTTTGTTGATACAGAAGCGGACACACTTGTGAAGAGTGCCCAGAATAGAGGCTGCACATCACCTAGGAAGAAAGACCCTTTGGACGATTGGGCCCAAAAGGGACGCAATACATTGCATTCAGCTGATGAGACTTTGCACTTCCATCCAAGGACGTAATTATCGATTCTCGTAGAGTTCCCACAAGCGCTTAGGTATTATTGGGACCCAATAAACCCAGCTATTCCTTTTACTATGTACTGTCCCTATGAAGATATTTTCTTAACATAATAGCCAATATACATAATTAGGATTGTTGAATTTGGAAATGCAGTATATAAGTAGACTTAACACTATATATGGGAACAAAAGTAGAACTGGCATTGAATTTAGTTCCAAGATTTAGAAAAAAAAATAGAAAACATTATAGAGTATTTTCGCAGGACACTCAAAGACAAAAAACATATTTACAAGAGATATCTGGGATTATGGACTAAATAATGTCTATAGATAGAACTTTAGAAGGAATACGCTACAAACTGAGAGTCACACGTGCAGAATACGAGACTTTGGATACAGATGGTGAGAACCCTAAACATTTCTCTAGTAGACAGAGAAGAGGGGTAGCGGCAGATTTCATCAAGGACAATCAGAGATCATTTTTTTAGGACTCCCATCACAGACGGGTCAAACATGAGATCTCTGGGATCGGAGCAAATGGGCATATCGGTAGGAAGATCTCTGATAAATACATCAAAAGGGATGCAAATCACAAATGTAACTGATTTTGTGCTTACTCAACATCACATTAACATATTAAAAAAGGTTAGTATTTTCACCCAATTTGCACCTATTTGAAGAAAAATTGCTTCTGGAAAAAATATCATAAGAATATGTTCCAAAAGCAAAGTTATAGTCTTGGATTGAACCCTGCAGAACAACATTTATTGGAGGATATGATGTCCCTTATAAAAGATGAAGATACCTATACTGAAAAAGGTTTAGGTCCATATACTGACCTGAGATCAAAAAGTACATTTACCCCAAATTTTAAGTTGTTGTCACAAGTCGATGTATTTGTGACATTGTTAAAAGATCTGGAGTTATTGTCAAAGACAAAAAAAAGGACATTAATAAACTCACCAAGGAACAGATGAGGGCAATGTGGGAGCTTCAAAAAGCTGATAACCTCATAAAAAAACACTCTGATAAAGGGGGAAACATGGTGGTGCTAAGTCGGTCTATGTATCATAGTGAGAACTCAAGATTATTGGGAGATAAATTGTCCTGTAAAGTTCTCAAGACTGATCCTACGATCCACTATAAACAAGAACTGAGGATTATTATAGACGAGGGACTAGCACAAAATGTAATTTCTAGAAAAGAACATTAATTTTTGGAAACAAAATTTCCCACAGTTGCTACTTTCTATAGCATTAGTACATAAGAATCTACAGTCGCCACCTGGGAAGCCTATAATATCAGGTAATAATAGTCTCACAGAGCATGCCAGTATATACATATATACAAGAGTCCATTTGTTTTCACTCTTCCCTCATTTGTTCAAGACACAAAACATGTGCTGCAAAGATTGGATGACATCATCTTAGATAATGACTGTCTGCTGGTGGATCTGGATGTGGAATCCCTGTTTACATCAATTCCATATGATACAGTGATAAAGCGTGCAAATACTTTTTAAGCACATGAGGAACTCAACATAGCAGACAGAGCACTTTTGTGTTAGAACTGTTAAGATTTGTCCTTACCCACAGCTACTTTTTTTATAATGACCAATTTTATCAACAGATTTGTGGGACAGCTATGGAGACACCTTGTGCCCCCACTTTTGCGAACCTATATCTTGGGTGGTGGGAAGACTCAATAGTCTTCAATGAAAATATGAGTGAGTTCACAACCAACATTGAGGTCCGGCTCTGCTACATAGATGACATCTTTATGGTGTGGCGGGGCTCAGAAACAGGGGCTCATAGAATGTTGGATCGTCTGAATGACAATGATTTTGGGTTGAGATTAACATCTACAGTCAGCTCAACACTAATAGACTTTTTAGATCTAATCATTCAAAAAATCCACAGATAACACTCTGATTACAAAAGCTTTCAGAAAAGGTTCCGCTATATCAGAGATTCCCCAAAAGAGGGTACTCACATAGCTGCCTAAAGAAAGCATGCACCTAAGCAAAAGGCAAACCGAGAACATAACTGTTGACAAATAATGTAGTAAATAAGAGAGAAAAAACACACTGATTGGTACTTTTAACCCTCTAAGTAACTAATTCAAAAATATATTCTCCAAACATTGGCATATTCTATGATTGGATGAGGACCTAAAGAAAGTACGCTCCACAAGCCCTTCTATAACATTTAGGAGAGCACCATCACTAAAAGATAAGTTAGTGCATAGCCACTACACCCCATCAACGCAGACAACACAATCTGGTTGGTTGCAAAAAAGTCCAACAGGTCCGAGACCTTGTCAAAAATGCAAAGCGTGTTTACATATGAAGAAAACAACAATTTTATGAACTCCCTCAATGAGAAAGAGCATAAAATACATGAAAGTATTAACTGCCAAACAAATGCGGTAATCTTTTAAATGTAAATGTGGTTTGAAATATGTTGGCCAAACGAATTGCCAACTATGCCAGAGAGTATTAGAACACATAAACCCAATATTAAATACTTTAGACGTACCGGTGGCAAGACATGTTAATAGTGTACATGATGGTGATGTCATGTGTCTCTCACATATGGGAATTGAAAAAATTACAATGACTAAGAGGAGAGGAGCACCAACTGGTTTAAATGAAGGTTTCAATTACACAGCATTTAATGTAATATTTTTTTAAGAATTTCACTATTTTGTTAATAAAAAATAATTAATAGTGACCATGTACAAATTTTGAAACCTATAATAGGTCAACCCATTCATATGTCATATGTATTGGCATATGTCTTACAATACTGATTAAAGAGTCATCAACAGCAATATGATGTCAAATAATGCATTAAATATAATTGTTGAGTATATAATAGATATGAGCTACTCCACATTTGTTTCAACTGGCCCTAAAAACTTTGTAATTAATACAAGTTCTTTATTGAAATATTTACATTAAGAAATTAAATATGTTTAAAAAATTGTTTACTTACAATTCCTTGGTGACCCTGTCTGCCTCATACCCCGATCCTTCACACCCTCCACGGCAAGTGTAAGAACCTGTCTTCCGTATACCCCGATCCTTCATACCCTTCACGGTAAGTGTAAGGCCCTGTCTTTCCCGTCCCCCGACCGCTCCCACCCCCCAAGGTAAGTGTAAGGCCCTGTCTTCTTTGTACCCTGATCCATCACACCCCATTGTGCAAGTGTAAGAACCTGTCTACCCGTACCCCGATCCTTCAGATACTATGCTGACACTTGGATGCCTGATTTAACCTAGCCGGGCCATGCGGCCATTACGTGGGACTGACTATCTGGCCAATCATAGACTCATATGGTGGCCGCAGACATACTGCCGCTGCCAGCTAGGGGGCAAACCTGAAGCCTCCCTGCTGAGCATCCTATATTTGGTTTAAGGACCAAACTATCCTGAATGGGTGATGGATGGCCCACAGAGCCAATCAATGAATACTTGATGAATGACAGGGGGTTCAAAATCCCCAAACTTGCAAAATCCTGTTTGTTTAGACAAAGTAACCACTGAATTATGGTTTTGAGACTGTATAAAATACCCATGAAAAACTGGCTCTATTTTGTGTTATGCATTTTTTTCTCAAGTGAGTCAGTCCTGGGAAATTCCATGATGCTGTTGTAGCTGCATTTATATACACGAGTGACTCACGCATATTAATTAGATGCTTTGATGTGCTAATTATGATTGCAGTCTGCTTGTCTATCTCTGTAGTAGCCAAAACCTGCAATGTTATTTAGCAGTTAGACCCCTTCCCACTGCTATCAACCACTATGAGCCGCACATTAACACGCAGGAACTGAACACTAGCACATAGGAGCTGTACATTAGCAACATCAATTCGAAATATTTCAGAAATGATTCACAACAGAGAAAAAACTGCTAGTAAAATGTACAACCAATGTTGTAATACTCTTCAAAATAAAATGATCTTTCTGTTGTGGTCCCAGTGTCCATTTAATTCCCTTTTGTTTCAAACATTATTCATTTGGGAGCACAGTTCCCTTCAATTTTGTGTAAGTAGGCCTCTATAGTCAGTATCTCTGTTTATAATATTGTTCCTGGCAAAACAAATAGTTACCGTAGAATTGCTGGGAAGTAATGAAGTAAAAGGCCGGTGTCTAGTATAGATGAGCTAGTGGGAAGTCTGCCTGTTTTGTATGTTTATAAAGAAAGATTTTGTAGTTTCAATGAATTGTAGTCCTTTAGCTGTCACCTGCACTCTACAGTGTTACATAATCCGCATCAATTACATATATTTTCCTCACACATATCATATTGCTGTTATATGTCCTTTATTGGGGTTTCTCCATCAGATAAGCAGCCCTGTATAATTAGTATCTTACCTATAATATCATATTGTGGCAAAAATCCACAATTGCTGGGAATCATCCAAAGCAAATACAAGGCCGATGTACACTACAGGTAAGAGTGGGATGTTTGTTTATAAATAAAGATTTTGTTGTTTCAATAAATCAGTCAGTTCTGTCAGTCTGGTCTCTGTTACAGAATCAGCTTCAATAACTGAGAACTTTCCTCACAGAGATCAAATTGCTCAGTTATATTTTCTTTATAAAGATTTCTCAATTGATTTTAGACATAGAATCGGGACGGTATAACTAACAGCAGTTGCTAAGAATCAACCAAATCAAAATGCCAGTGTAGGTAACAGTCTATAGTATAGATATATTATAGATATATGTGATTTATTTATATTATTCTGTGTCAGACAATAAGTGGAGTTTAGTTACTACAGTAATAACCTGTCTGTGTATAAAATATGTTAAAATAGATCTATTTGGGCCTGTCCCTGTAAGAGCCGCCGTGCAGTCACTATGGTAAGTGTTTGGGCCTGTCCCTATAAGAGCCTCTATTCATTCACCATGGTCAGTCTTTAGACCTTTCCCTCTAAGAGTCCCCTGCAGACCCATGGTCAGTATTTGGGCCTCTCCCTATAAGAGCCCCCCTGCAGTCACCATGGTAAGTATTTGGGCCTGTCTATATAAGAGGCCCCTGCAGTCCCATGGTCAGTATTTGGGCCTGTCCATATAAGAGCCCATGTGCAGTTACCGTGGTAAGTATTTGGGCCTGTCCATATAAGAGCCCCCTGCAGTCCCGTGGTCAGTAATTGGGCCTGTCCATATAATAGCCCCCCTGTAGTCACCATGGACAGTATTTGGGCCTGTCCCTATAAGAGTCCCCTGCAGTCCTATGGTCACTATTTGGGCCTGTCCCTATAAGAGCCCCCCTGCAGTCACCATGGTCAGTATTTGGGCCTGTCCATAAAAGAGCCCCCCTGCAGTCCCATGGACAGTATTTGGGCCTGTCCCTATAAGAGCCCCCCTGCAGTCACCATGGTCAGTATTTGGGCCTGTCCATATAAGAGCCCCCCTGCAGTCCCATGGACAGTATTTGGGCCTGTCCCTATATGAGACCGCTTGCAGTCCCATGGTCAGTATTTGGACCAGTTAAAGGAAGTTAATGAAGAAAAGAGAGTCTTTTAGTGACCACTTGGTGCTGCGTGGTGGGGAGGTTACAGACTTGGAAACCTCCCTATGTCATACTCAGTATAAGTATATAATGAAGCTTGGAGAACTATGTGAACAGTCTGTGTAATACTCTGTGTCTCTATATAATGCAACATTGAGATGTGCCTGTGTATATATATATATATATATATATATATATATATATATAAATACACAGTATTTTTCCATGTATAGGATGCCCCCATGTATAAGAGGACCCCTATTTTTGGAGCCCAAAATTCAGAAAAAAATAAATATGCAAATGTGTATTTTATAAGTTTTTATTCTGTCACACATATATTTAAGGGCACTTTCTGTCATGATTTTCATTGATTTCCATTCCAGCCCAAGATCACATTATTACTCAGTCGTGACGTGCATTGTATTTTTCCGGTTTACACAGGGATCACAAAGATATAGATCTGGAATGGAAATCAGTGAAAGATAGAAAGTGCCCTTAAATACATATATACGATACACATGTATAGGCACACAAGCATCACACACATGCCACACACAATTGTACAGCTCATTCACGATGTGTAAGTTTAACACACTCTAATGCTGCATCTGGCCGCTAGATGGCTGTTTAAAGGCAGGAGAATAGACACACGGAGTAGAAATGCTTGTTCAAATAGAGTGCATTACAACACTGCTTGTGAGCTTAAAAATGTGTATTTTACAAGTTATTATTGTGTTACACATGTATTTAAGGTCACTTTCTGTCATGATTTTCACTGATTTTCATTCCAGTTCAATATCTTTGTGAACACCCTGTGTAAACCGGAAAAATGCAGCTGAACATCGCAACTGAGTGATAAATAATGTGATCTTGAACTCAAATGTAAATCAGTGAAAATCATGACAGAAAGTGTCCTTAAATATATGTGTAACACAATAATAACTTGTAAAATACACATTTTTATGCACACTTTCAGTGTAATGCACTCCAATTGGAACCAATGCATTTCCAAATGTGTGTCTTTTCTCCTGCCTCAAATCTATTGGCCAGATGCAGCATTACAGTACCAGACCAGGGTATCTAATTGCAATATTCCGTGTGTAAGACTTTGGTAAAAAATACTGTCTTATACGCTGAAAAATACGGTATATATATGTGTGTATGTGTATCTATACTACATATAGATAAATATTTAACGCATAGACAGATAGATGTATATATATATTATGACAGAGATCAGAATTTAAAGAGTTCCAAAATGCTTTTGGATTGTAAGTTCTGATGTTTTTGTCCACCTTTATGTGTATGTGTCACTGTGTACAAAGGAACCTCTGCCATGTAGTATATTATATATAAGCACTGTATGATGAGTTGTCTAATGGCTGCCATTGCAATGCTGGGCCTCCAGGTAACAAACACTTCTTACATCAGAGACATGTCATAATAGATGATGTCACAGAGCCCCCGGGCACTATATAAGTAGCTGGAATTGGAGGAACAGCCACTTATACCAGGAATACCAAGAGATGAGCAGCTGGCCTTAGGAGGAGCAAACTTTACCTTGTACATGAAGACCGAGAGATTGCATAGATAAAGAGGTAAGGCTTAATAATTTGGTAATTAGGTGAATTGTAACTTTCTAATACTATGTATAAGATTGTATAGTCACAAGTGTCATGTAATTACTGCATCCCTTGTATCTTTCTACAGAAAATGATAGCACGCTATAAATATAAGATATAATTACATATGTGAGGCAATACATCTGTGAGGTGAGTAAAGACCTTTCTTCATTTTATTTGTTCTTGACTATATAGACTCTACCCTGGCCAGACCTCACCTTTAATTAGTATGGCAGGGATGACTTGGTTTTACAGCAGCTCTGCAATGTGTATTTTTCCCATTAAAGGGGAAGTTTTGTCACCTTAATGTATATGAGTTTTGCTATATGTCTCTGTGTATGTAATCCCTTGTGAGTAATTATGTGAGGAGAGCAGCCTTCGTGAGTACCACAGAGTTTTATGTTGGTAATTTCTCCAAGAAAAATACACCAACCCCAAACAGTTACCTGCAGTTTATCAATAGGTACCTTGGTATGTGGATATGAAAGCATCATATATCACAATAACATCACAAAGCCTTATTATTATCTAGATGTAAGGACTGAAGAGATCTGCAAGTTAATATCTGATGTGCAAAGACATACGGTAGTCCTGTAATTTGCATTATTCATAAAAAGGTCAGAATAATTTAATGGAAGCTCATGCCAGAAGGTATCAAGCCCCTCCGTATGAACAAGGACTCTTTACAGCCCCCTGGTGAGATGTCTGATAAACCAATGCATGATCTGGAAGCTTTATGTCCTGTTGAAGTCTCTTAATAAGGGTTCTTTGTCTCCTAGTTGGACTCAACCTCTCACCTTGTTTTCTTAACAAATCAAACTGTTGTCAAGGTTGAAGTAAAGGTCATAATGGTCTGCATCCCTCTAGTGAGATGTCTGATAAACCAATGCATGATATTGACCTGGGAGAGGATGTCCTCGTGAAGTCTCTTAATAAGGTTTATTTATCTCCTAGGTGACTCAACCTCTCACCTTGTGTTCCTCACAAACCAAACTGTTGTCAAGGTTGAAGTAAAGGTGAGAATGGTCTGCATTCCTCTAGTGAGATGTCTGATAAACCAATGCACGATGTTGACCTGGGAGATGATGTCCTTGTGAAGTCTCTTAATAAGGTTTATTTATCTCCTAGGTGGACTCGACCTCTCACTTTGTGTTCCTCACATATCGAACTGTTGTCAAGGTTGAAGGAAAGGTCAGAATGGTCTGCCTCCCTCTGGTGAGATGTCTGATAAATGAATGCATGATATTGACCTGGGAGATTATGTCTTTGTAAAGTCTCTTAAAGGTATATTTATCTCCTAGGTGGACTCAACATCTTACCTTGTGTTACTCACCAATCAAACTGCTGTCAAGATTAAAGTAAAGGTCAGAATAGTTTCATGGAATCTTCATATACCAAGTTTCTTAAGCCCCCTCAGTATGAAAAAGGACTCTTTCAAGCCCTCTGGTGAGATGTCTGATAAACCAATGCATGATATTGACATGCAAGATTATATCCTTGTGACGTCTCTAAATAAAGTTTTTTTTATCCCCTAGGTGGACTGGGATGTCTCACCTTGTGTTCCTCCTCAATCCAACTGCTGTCAAGGTTTAAGTAAAGGTGAGAATGGTCTGCCTCCCTCTGGTGAGATGTCTGAGAAACCAATGCAATGATAGCGACCTGTGACCTTATGTCCTTGTTAAGTCTCTTAATACGTTTTTTTAATCTTCTAGGTGGACTGGACCCCCCTCTCACCTTGTGTTCCTCATCAATCAAACTGTTGTCAAGGTTGAAGGAAAGGTCAGAATGGTCTGCATCCCTCTGGTGAGATGTCTGATAAACCAATGCGTGATATGTCTGATAAACCAATACATGATGTTGACCTTGGAGAATTATTTCCTTGTGAAGTCTCTTAAGAAGGTTTCTTTTATCTCCTAGGTGGACTGGACCTTTCAACTTGTGTTCCTCACCAATCGAACCGCGGTCAAAGTTGAAGGAAAGGTCAGCATGGTTTCATGGAAGCTCTTGAGAAAGGACTCTTCACAGCCCTCGGGTTAGACACTCTGCATACTCTCCCTGTCTGCCATTGTGGTTATCGCCTTGGTCATCAGTTGTGAAGAGTGGGAACAGTGGCAATTCACCTGTGTAGCCGACACCAACTTAACCGGCCTCCCCATCTACTACTGAACTCCTTCTGTACAGAGACTGATGGTAAAATATATATTAACACATGTACTGATATTATACATCCCTATATATGAACTCTGCAGAGGAAATTGACCTAAGTCTATGTATCTGTCAGAACGTTCTTTATCTGTGTAAGTGACTGTTTTTGTGATAATTAGGAAGTTGTACCATAGTGTACTTTCACTGTGTTGTTTTTTTTTAGATAAAGAACACATTGTGACAATGAGCCCTCTCGTGACACTCTCTGCATACTCGCTCTGTCTGCCATTGTGGTTATCCCCTTGGTCATCAGTTTAAAAGCGTAGGAACAGTGGCAACTCACCGTGTAGCCTACACCAACTTAACTGGCCTCCCAATCTACTACTGAACTCCTTCAGTACAGAGACTCATGGTAAAATATATTTTAATATACATATTCCTTGTGACGTCTCCTAATTTAAGCATCATAAGCAGGTAGCAGAGAGACGGCTTCAAATGTCTGATAAACCCATGAATGATATTCACCTGTGAGTTTATGTCCTTGTGAAGTCTCTTAATAAGGTTTCTTTATCTCCTAGGTGGACTCGACCTCTCACCTTGTGCTCATCACCAATTGAACAGCTGTCAAGTTTGAAGGAAAGGTCAGAATGGTTTCATGGAAGCTAATGTCACAAGGTTTCAAGCCCCTCACCATGAATAAGGACTCCTCACAGCCCTCTCTTGAGACTCTCTGCATACTCGCTCTGTCTGCCATTGTGGTTATCCCCTTGGACTCTCTTGTACAAGTAAATAAAGATGCATCCTTCTTGATTAGATCAGATCTGTGTCATTCTTTACTGAGTCAAACTGACCCATAACACGTGGCAAATACAAAACAATATTGGATTTTGGAAGTCACTGTTGGACACCCAGCCACCGCTCTCTGTGTTTATTGCCTGCTGACTGGGCCATTGGCCACCACTCTTCCACCTTCTTGTGTCACTTCCCCATCTCCTTTATAGTGTAAGTTCTCAGGAGCAGGGTCCTCACTTCCTCATGTGTCAGGATGTTGCTCATGTCTTATAGTATGTATCTTTCAGTACCTACTGTAATCTTTAACCTTTATATATAACTATCAGTTTCAGTCCCTATTTTTTTTTTTTTTGCAACAATTATACAAAATGACCTTTTATCAGCTCTATACATTGTGTGTCCCCCAATCTCTATAGATTATTATTCCCAGAGCAGGTACTTCATCTACTCTGTATCAGAGGGTTGTGTTGTTATATATATTCTTATAAGAAGCATTATATATTACTTATGTTTGTCATTAAAAGACATATAGAGAAACCCTGCATGATGTCATTGTAATGCAACTGTCCAAGTGATAATTCTGTCCTGGAGGAGGAACACGACCCACAACCCTGACCTTGTTATGTGGAGAGAAATGCAAAACAACATGGATTATATATGTAAGGTCTCTGCAGAATGTCTGGGGTATAGCAGTAATACTCTGCAGAGCGTCTGGGGTATAGCAGTAATACTCTGCAGATCGTCTGGGGTATAGGAGTAATACTCTGCAGAGCGTCTGGGGTATAGGAGTAATACTCTGCAGAGCGTCTGGTATAGGATTGATGCTTGACCAGCTAGTCTTCCTGTATGAATGCTACTGAGGCTTGCTCTTCTATGTAGCTCTGTTGCGTGGCAGTCTTTCTATAGAACTGAATAGACATGCTATCAGAATCCATTATTATTGTTTATTTGTAACGCACCAACATATTCCGTAGCGCTATATATGGGTAAGTTATGGGTAAATTCAAGGCAAAAACAATAGTAATATTAACAAACTGCAAAGTTAAAGGGCAAACTTACAATCTAACCTCCATCTAATCCTGTTCGGAAGAAAAGCAAATGGCTGCCACCAGCAAAGCACATATGAATACAGAAGTTAATTATTACAGGTTGTTATAATTTATTATTTAAAAAAAAAACATTATTATAAATATGACACTTGGGTGGTCCTGTGATGGGTGGTCTCCCACATCAGGGGGTTATTTGACATACTCAGGTCTATAAGATCTGAGGCGTTATGGATCCGGGATCAGTCAGAGCCACCTAATAAGTGTCAAATAGAGATATGGGCTGTAAAAGTCAATAACCGATTGGCTAAACACAGATGATGAGAATGTCCAGCAGCCAATCAGTATAAGACTCTGAAGAGGGGCGGGGAGATTAACTGTGAAGCGATTCAAACCTCACTGTTCTGAACTGTCAGATGGGGAGGGAAGATAAGCTGAAGTGTGATTAGTCGAGTAACAAGTTGATAGCAATTACAGCCAATCAGCAAGCTGGAAAAAGGCAGGAAAATGACAGCTATCTGACTGAGAATAGAGAGGAAGGAAAAGATCACTAATAATGATAATAATATAATAAATTAGCACGCTATAGGGAGAGTTTATATGGGCGAATATGGGGAGAGGTTATATGGAACTAAGGGAAATGCTATATGAAGTAATAGAGATATATAAATAGAGAGATGTTATATACAACAATAGGGAGAAGGTATATGGACCAATAGGAGGAGTTATATAGAGAGGATATATCCAGTAATACAGGAATTGTATGGAGTGGTTATATACAGTGATAGGAGGTGTTGGATGTGTTATATAGAGAGGAGTTATATGGAGAGGTTGTATGAAGCAATATACTGCTTATATACGTTGATTATATGGAGAAGATATATATGCAGTAATATGAGGGTTATGTGAAGAGGTTATATACAGTGTTAGGAGGTGTTATATAGAGAAGAGTTATATGGAGAGGTTATATGAAGCAATATAATAGTTATATGTGGATGCTAGATGCAGCCATAGAGGAAGCTATATGGATATTATATTATAGAGATATTTTATATAGACTAATAGGTCAGTTATATGGAGAGGATATACACAGGAATTATATGAAGAGGTTATGTACAGAGATAGGTGTTATATAGAAAGAAGTTATATGAAGCAATAAAGTGTTTATTTACGTTAGTTATATGGAGTGGTTAGATACAGCAATAGGGAAGATACATTTTTTATTTAAAGCTTTATAAGAAGTTATTTAGATAGGTTAAATTAGGCCATATGGAAGTTATATGGAGTGGTAGTATATGTGAGTTATATGGCGAGGATATAGATACATGGGTGTAATATGAAGAGGTTATATACAGTAGTAGGAGGTGTTATATAGAGGTTAACTAAAATAATAGAATAGTTATATGGAGTGGTTGTATAAGTGAGTTATATGGATATGATGTATTATATATAGTAATGTGGTGGTTATATGAAGAGATTATATACAGCGATAGGAGGTATAATATAGAGAGGAGTTACATAGTTACATAGTAATTAAGGTTGAAAAAAGACTTCCAGTCCATCAAGTTCAACCTGTTAAGATCTCCACTGATCTGCAATATGCGGATTAGTTATTAATTACTTTGTTGATTAAATAATTATTAATAGTATACTATTGGAGGATGAATAAAGAGTTAGTCCATCAAGTTCAACATTTTTAGATCTCTCTTGATCTTTTTAATGTGGACTATTTATTATTAATTGTTATTTGATCCAGAGGAAGGCAAACAGAAAAAAAAAAACATTGAAACTTTGCCAATTGTCTCATAAGGGGAAAAAAAAGAAAAATTCCTTCCTGACCCCAGAAACTGGCGATCAAATTTCTCCCTGGATCAATATTCCTTGCTAGTTATCTAGGATAGCCTTGAATGCCCTCTTTATTCAAAAATATATCTAACCCCTTTTTGAAGTTGTCTATCGAATTCGCTGTCACCACCACCTTTGGTAGAGAATTCCACAGTTTAACCACCCTAACTGTGAAGAACCCTTTTCTTTGTTTAAGGTGAAATCTTTTTTCCTCTAACCTCAAAGGATGTCCTCTTGTCAGTTGAAAATCTCTTGCTACAAAAAGTTCACTTGACAAAGCCTTATACTGACCCTGGATGTATTTATATAACGTAATCATATCTCCTCGTAGACGCCTTTTTTCTAGAGAAAATAAGTTTAATTTTGTTAGTCTTTCTTCATAACTTAGCCCCTCCATTCCCCTTATTAGTTTTGGAGCCCTTCTCTGTACTTTTTCCAGCTCTAAAATGTATTTTTTATGAGGTGGTGCCCAAAATTGTACTCCATATTCCAAATGAGGACGTACTAGATATTTGTATAGTGGCAGAATTATATCTTCTTCCCTGGCTTATATATACCCTTCCTAATACATGCTAATATTTTATTTGCCTTTGCAGCCGCTGCTTGGCTTTGAGCGCTGTTACCTAGGTGGTTGTCCACTAGTACTCCCAAATCCCTTTCAATATCTGATACCCCTAGATTTGCTCCATTAAGATAATAGATTGCATGGCTATTGTTCCTTCCCAAATGCATAAACTTACATTTATTTGTATTAAATCTCATCTGCCATTTAGCCGCCCATTTCTCTAATTTATGCAAATCCTTTTGTAGGGAAAGTACATCATTATCTGATTTTAGTACCTTGCACAACTTAGTGTCATCAGCAAAAATGGAGACACTACATTCGGGTCCTACTTCAATGTCATTAATAAATATGTTAAAAAGGAGAGGACCCAATACTGAACCTTGAGGAACCCCACTTATCACATTAGACCAATCGGAGTATGTTCCATTTACAACAACCCTTTGCTTCCTGTCTTTTAGCCAGCTCTCGATCCATGAGCAGATATTTACTGCAATTCCTGTATCCCTTAGTTTGCTCACTAGTCTTCCATATGGCACTGTATTAAATGCCTTTGAAAAATCTAAAAAGACTACATCCACTGAGTTGCCCTGATCCAAGTTCCTACTAACCTCCTCATAAAAACTAATTAGATTGGTCTGACACGACCTTTCCTTCATAAATCCATGTTGACTGCTACCTATAATCCTGTTCAAATAGACATATTCTTGTATTCTGTCCCTTATTAACTCTTCTAAAAGCTTCCCAACTACAGAAGTGAGGCTCACTAGTCTATAATTCCCCGGATTTGCTCTAGATCCCTTCTTAAATATAGGTATCACCTCTGCTTTTCTCCAGTCATCCGGTAGAGACCCTGTAGTGAGTGAGTCTTGAAAGATTAGATATAATGGTTTGGCTATTACAGAACCCAGTTTCCTCAGTACCCGTGGATGTATTCCATCAGGACCTGGGGCTTTATTAACATTTATTTTCTCCAACCTCTTTTGGATTACTTCCTGCGTTAACCAATTATTTAGTAAAGGTAGTGTAGCCACATTATGTTGAGTGTCCCAACCACTGGTACCTCCCTTGTGTATACCGAAGAAAAGAACCTATTTAGCTCATCTGCCTTTTCCTGGTCACATTGTAATGGTCCTATCGATTCCTTCCTGGTCTTCTTCCCATTAATATATTAAAAAAAATATTTTAGGGTTAGTCTTACTTTCCATTTCTACTGACTTCTCATTTTCTATTTTAGCCAGTCTAATAGCCCCTTTGCAAGACTTGTTGATTTCCTTATAGTCACATAAAGCTGCCTCTGTTCCCTCCTTCTTGTATAATTTAAATGCATGTTTCTTTATATGGATATATATGGAATTGTTAAATGAAGCAATGGAATAGTTATATGGAGAGGTTATATACAGCAATAAAGCTTTAGAAGAAGATATAGAGAGAGTCTATATAGAGCAATATGGAGTTATATGGAGAGGTTACATACAGCAGTAGTTGGAGGCATTTTGAGAGATTAATTATAGAGTTGTATGAGAGGTTATAAACTGCAACAGGTATTATGTGGAGAGGTTATATAAAATGATATGGAAGTTATATAGAGAGGTTACATACAACAATAAGAGGAATTATATGAAGAGGTTATATGCAGCAATAGGAGTTGTGTGAAGAATTATATACGGCAAAATGTAAGTTATACATAGATGTTACATACAGAAATGGAGGAGTTATATGAAGAGGTTGTATATATAGCAATAGGAAGATTTATATAGAGAGTTTACATACAGCAATAAGAGGAGGTTACATATGGAGGGCTTTTATAGGATAAAATGAGGAGTTACTTAAAGAGGCTATATAGAGCAATATGAGAGTTATATGGAGAGGTTACATACAGCAATAGGGTCGTTACATGAAGTGGCTATATACAAAAATAAGGGAGTTATATTAAGAGGTTATATACAGTAACAAAAGTTGTATGGAGATGTTTTATATATAACAATGCTGAAGTTATATAGAGAGGTTACATACAATTATATGGGAGTTATATGGAGAGAAAAAAATAGTTGAGAGACTTAAATTGAGAGAAACAAAGTAAGAGAAGGGTTTGACAATGAGAAGAGAAGAGGGAAAGTATAAAGAGAGAGACAGAAGGGGAGAGAGACAGAAGAGAGGGGAAGGGTTTGGGAGAGGTTGATAGATTAGAAGAGAGAGACCAAAGGAGGTGAGAGAGAGAGGAAGAGGGGATGAGAGACAGGAAATAAGGGTGATCGATACAGTGTGTAGGTGGGAAAGATAGGACCTATCCTGTTATATGTACGCACGCATGCGCACTGCCCTGCGCTGCCGATGTCCCAATGTATCTGTCTCCAAGTGGCCGGTAAGTTGTTAGAGTTTTCGGGGGTTAGGATTAGGGTCGGTAAGTTGTGTAGGGGGTTAGGGGCTTAGGGTTAGGAAGTTACTTTTAGGGAGTTAGGGTTAGGCTAAGAGGGCTAGGAGGTAAGGGGTAGGGCCGGCAAGGGGTGTAGGGGGTTAGGGGCTTAGGTTTAGGGTTAGGGCCGGTAAGTGGTGTAGGGGGTTAGGGCCGGCAAGGGGTGTAGGGGGTTAGGGGCTTAGGGTTAGGGGGTTAGGTTTAGGGTTAGGGCCGGTAACTGGTGTAGGGGGTTAGGGATAGGGACGGCAGCTGCAAAGGCAAATAAAATATTAGCATGTAATAAGAAGTGTATAGAAGCCAGGGAAGAAGATATAATTCTGCCACTATACAAATCTCTAGTACGTCCTCATTTGGAATATGGAGTACAATTTTGGCCACCACTTCATAAAAAGGACATTTTAGAGCTGGAAAAGGTACAGAGGAGGGCAACAAAACTAATAAGGGGAATGGAGGGGCTAAGTTATGAAGAAAGACTAACCAAATTAAACTTATTTTCTCTAGAAAAAAGGCGTCTAAGAGGAGATATGATTACCTTATATAAATACATCCAGGGTCAGTATAAAGATTTGTCAAGGGAGCTTTTTGTGCCAAGAGGTTTTCAACTGACAAGAGGACATCCCTTGAGGTTAGAAGTAAAAAGATTCCACCTCAAAGAAAGAAAAGGGTTCTTCACAGTAAGGGTGGTTAATCTGTGGAATTCTCTCAGAGGAGGTGGTGACAGCGGATTTGATAGATAACTTTAAAAGGGGACTGGATTTATTTCTAATTAAAAAGGGAATTCAGGGTTATCATGGATAATTAGAGAGGCAGTATTGATCCAGGGACAAGTCCGGTCGCCTGTGTCTGGGATCAGGAGGGAATTGATTTTTTTTTTTTATATACAACGAATTAATTAATAGTTAATCCGCATATTGCAGATCAGAGAAGATCTTAAAAGGTTGAACTTGATGGACTGAAAGTCTTTTTTCAACCTTAAATACTATGTAACTATGTAACTATGATATTAGGGAAAAGAGAAACAAAAAGGGGAGAAGGAGACATATAGATTAAAGGGATTGAAAGAGAGCATGGGTGTAGGAACTGGTGGGTACGAAGGGGACAAATCCCGCCAGAATTTTTCAATATGTATGTTTATGTATAGAAAAGCAGTTGTGTATTATATGCAGTATCACAGCCATATTTTCTTTGGCTCCTACACCCATGGTACTTACAGAAGAACAAATAGCTCAAAACATTGTATTATGAAACCACAAGCTTCATTAGTTATAATTATTTACGCTTCCTTATTCTTGCGGTAGACATAGTTATATTTTGCACTGTTTGCAGAAGCCAACATTTAATGTGGTTAGCTATGTATCAAACTCAAACTAGTGCCATTTTAGCATCCTTTTGTAACAATTTCTATATTCTACTGTGACGTCTGTCTGACTGTACAAACTTAAACTAGTGTTGTTGTCTCATCCAAAACTAGAAGTGGTCATCGGAAGTGACCTCAACGACCTGACAGGCGCTTTGCATAGGCTTCTTCAGAGGCGGTGTCAACAGAGGTCTCTCCACCTTCTTTAATTACCCTCCATTTAAGTAATTAGAATGGTATACTAATCAAAAAATAGTCATATTAAAATTCAATTAGAGTTAGATGTTTCCATGACCACCACTAAATTAAAAAACAATGACCTCCATGTAAATCAGGTGGTCTAAGTTAGGGCACTGCTGTAAATTGGCTGCAGGAGTTTTACACTAATATTTTTTAACTAGCGACTTGCCCGTCAAAAAAAGACGGCAATAAAATTGTAGGGCAGGTAATGCTGTTTGCCACAGAGAGTAAGTGTTTTGGTGGTCTGAGATCCTTTTGCGCTCATTGCGAGGCTGGCGCTGAGCGCCTTTGGCGCTCATCGCGTGGCTCGCAATGAGCGCCTTTGGCGCTCATTGCTAGCCTCTGGGTTGGTGTATTTGTTTCATCATAGGCGCTTTTGCATTAATTGTAAGGTCCGCAGTGATCTGTTTTTGTTGCTTATTGCAAGTCTCTCCCCTGGTGAAGTTTGTGTCCTATGAGCACCGTTGACGCTCCTTGTGGGTGCCGAGGTGAAGGTGTTTGTGGTTGTTTGCGATAGTGTGGTGTTAATTTGTTTTTGTTTTGTGTATATTTTTTTTTATGCTAATTCATTAATTAATGAAATCATAAATTAATATACTTTACCTGTTTGTAATTAATATATGCATCAAGGAATGTGCTGAAGAGCTAACAATCTGTTTTGATGTTCCTGCAGGATATAAAGTAGATTTGCGATGTTGTTGATTTGAGGTGTAAGTGTCAGCAATGTGTGCAGTGTGTAGTGTAAATAGGCTGCGTGCGCGAGGGGAAGCCGTTTGTGTAGCTGGGTACTTCCGCATTCAGTAAGTTAGTGTTGTAAAATGGCAGCAAATGTGTATGTGGTAGGCGAGTTTGTATGATTTAGCAACCTTGATAATGGTGTATGTTGTAGGTCGTACGTTTTTTGTAAAAGCTGTATTTGGTTTGTGGTATTTTGCGTCTTTTGGCGTCGGGTAGCCTCGTTTTCTTGTCAGCCATTTTTTCTCTCGCTTAGGGGATTTTCGAGTGTCTAAACATTGTTAATATGACTAAAATCAAAGTTTAAGCTGTGTTGCAGAGGGTGTCCCTCTTTGCTGTGGGTAAGGTTTTTTTTTTATTTTTATTTTTGTCTGTATTTTTGTGTTTTTTTATGTTTGCCGCTGTGCGCGGGTTGTCAATTAAGGTTGTATTTTTGCGAGTCCATAATGGATTTTTTCTAAGTCCCGCGGGTCGTAATTTTTTTGTATAAGTCCGCAATTTTTTCTTTTCTAAGTCCCGCTGCTCGTATTTTTTTTTTGTAAGTCCGTAGTTAGTCATCGTGTGTAGTTTTTTTTCAAAGTCTCGCTTTTGTGGGTGTTTATAACCACTTGGAAGGCGCCGTAGAGCCTCCACCCCTGCAAATGTGGCCCCTCGCTTTGCGAGGGTCCGCATTTGCGGCCTGCAATCAGCCTTTGGCTCATTGCAGCCGACGTGGGAGCCTCCATCGCCGCAAATGTGGCCCCTCGCTTCTCGAGGGGCTGCATTTGCGGTCCGAAAGTCGTAGGGGGTCGTAGGGATGAGCGCCTATGGCGCTCATCTCCACCAGCACAAGGAGCTCCTTTGGCGCTTCTTGCCAGCAACTGCGGCGGGCTCGCTATGCGAGTCCGCAAGCGTTAGCAACAACCCGCATCGCTGAGAACTATATATGTGAATACACATATGTTGATATCGGGTTGTTAAGTGTCAAATAATGTTGCTTGTGTGCTTTACTATCATTGGAAATGCTTCTAGAGGGCTCATCAAGTCTTTGGTACTTGTAAATCTTTCTTCTGCTTTTTCAATTACGGCAGTGCCCTGATTTGCAAGTGATCCATAAAATCTTAATTTATTGTCAGTGAAAAACTCAATAGAGATTTTTTGCCATATTTGTTGCGCAGCAGTTTGCTCACAATGTGTTGCTATGGGACTCGTAATTGCTTTTGCAGAGATTTACATATGGCGCCATGATATTAAGCTACTGGATGGCAACTTATTACATATATTTAACATTTCTTTATAGGAGCATTCATTATATAACATTTGGATTATAGAATCAAGTATGTCACCCTTTAATTTAACTCTTCAATACTGCCAAATCAAACATTACTTAAACATACCTTCATACTATTTAGGGGCATAGCAACTAAACCAAAAATGGCGGAGCAAAAGATTTCCAGAATTGATCATTAGAAAAACACTGAGCCCTTTTAATTTATTAACAGAAATCCCAATTAATATAAGTATATAAGTGTCCAGAGAGTGTGTAAAAAATTCAAGTGATCATATTGTGTGTCTGACAATTCATATATCATGGATGAATTCTTGTCAATTAAATGTATCTTTGGAAGATACAAACAAAGAAATTATCATGAGATCACTAATACGATTCATGTTTTTAATGTTTTACTTTTATATGCAATTGTGCTGCTGTGGAATATACAATTTTAGTTTTCAATGATCTACTTTCTGAGTTGGGATGAGACTTTGAACAGACAGTAAATCTTTATCTGTACAACGGGAAGGTGGCATATCCTGCTACCAGTCCCTAAGCTCCACTGGAAAATGTATTAATACACAAGGACACACCATGTTGAAACACACAATAGGACAATGGAGGCTTGTAGTAAATAATAATTGTGTATAAAAGTGAAATGTGTAAAGTATGTGGTGATTTTTTTTTTTTACTTTCTAGCAATATTTTTGCACATTATTATAAACTAGCGATTTGCTTGTCAAAAATGACAGGGCAATAAAATTGTAAGGCAGGTAATGCTGTTTGCCACAGACAGTAAGTGTTTTGGTCGTCTGATATCCTTCGGCGATCATTGCGAGCCTTGCGCTGAGGAGGCGAATGTGTATGTGGTACATGGGTGTGGATGATTTAGCGTCTTTGCTAATAGCGTATCTTGTACCTCATTTGGCTTTTTGTAAAAGTGGTATGTGCTAGGTGCTGTTTTGCGGCTTTAGGGGTCGTGTAGCCTCGTTTTCGTTTTTTTTTCGGCAGCCATTAGGGGATTTTCGAGTGTCTAATCTCAGTAAATTGGACTTAAATTGAGGTGTAACCTGACTTGCAGACGTCCTGGGTGTTCTCCCTTGCTGTGGGTAAGCCTTTTGTTTTATTTTTGTGTGTATTTAGTGTTTTTTTAATGTTTTCCGGGGTGCCCGGTTCCGCAGTTAAGGTCGTATTTTTGCGAGTTTGCTATTTTTTTTTTCTATGTCCCGCGGGTCGTACTTTTTTTGTGTAAGGCCGCATTAAGTTTAGTGTTAGAATTTTTTTTTTCAAAGTCCCGCTTCTGTGGGTGTTTATAACCGCTTGTGTGGCGTCGTAGAGCCTCCACCTCTGCTTCGCGGCCTGCAATGAGACTATGTTTTATCTCTCTCCCTCTCTCTTGCTCTCCCCCTCCCTTTCTCACTTCCTCCCCCTCCCTATTTCTCTCTCCTTTTCTCTCTCTCCCTCCCTCTCTTTCAGCCTGCAAAGTGTAGGTGCATCAGCGCAGCCGTCCCGCTCAGGCATCAGCGCTGTCGGCCCTTCCAAGAGCAGTAACACAGCCAACCCGCACAGGTGCACTTGAGAGGCCACTTGCACAGATGCGGTAGTGCAGTTGCGCAATTACCCAGCGTTTACCCGCAGTCGGCATATGAGTAACTCCTGCGCACAAAGCATCTCGCAGACGTCTGTTAACTATTATAAGAGATTGTAGCTTTCATTTGTAATCAACTAGAACTGTTTAAGGTTCATGGTTGGGGTTAACTGTTGGATGCCATGGAGGTGCTTTAAGGATCCCTGTGACAGGGGGTTACCGATTAGCTGTCATGCATTTACCATCAGGACTGAGCAGTCATTTCTGCAGAGGCTCAGCCAATGCCACTAAGCCATTTACATCATGACCTGGAATTAGTGAGGTTTTTTTATTTTTTATTAATGGGGTTAATTTATTATTTAATTAGTGGTGGATTAGTTTAGTTCATTAGAGGGGTTTCATTAATTAGAGGGGGTTAGTTTATTTAATTAGTGGGAGGGTTAATAGTTAATTAGTGGTAGTTCATTTATTTAATTAGTGGGGATAATAGTTAATTAATGGGGGGTTAATAGGACACTCTGCAGCATGGGGGTTAATGGTAGGAGTTGGAGTTTTAGGGGCCGGGTAGTTGTTTAGATTGCTGCTGCGCCACCCAGCAATGGCTTGGTCTTTGGTACCCATCAGTATTTCTTCAGTTTTTATGAGAGGAGTGCACTAGTTTGCAAGTGAGGGTAATATTTTTATTAGCATAGGGTTTGGGTCAGAGTGTAAGGGAGTAACTCGTAATTTATTGTTTACAGTGCAAACATCAATAGAGATTTACAGTGCTTTGCAAAAGTATTGAACCCCCTTGGCATTTTTCATGTTTTTTTGCCTCACAACCTGTAATTAACATGGATTGTTTGAGGATTTTCATCGTTTAATTTACAGAACATGCCCACAACTTTAACTATGTTTTTTTTTATTGTGAAGCAAACAACAAATAGGACAAAATAACAGAAAAAGTCAATGTGCATAACTATTCACCCCCCTAAAGTCAATACTTTGTAGAGCCACCTTTAACGGTAATCACAGCTCCAAGTCGCTTTGGATGAGTCTCTATGAGCTTGCCACATCTTACCACTGGGATTTTTGTCCACTCCTCCTTTCAAAACTGCTCCAGCTCATTCAAGTTGGATGGTTTGCACTTGTGAACAGCAATCTTTAAGTCTGATCAGAGATTTTCTATTGGATTGAGGTCTGGGCTTTGACTAGGCCATTCCAACACATTTACATGTTTCCCCTTAAACCGTTAAAGTGTTGCTTTAGCAGTGTGTTTGGGGTCATTGTCCTGCTGGAAGGTGAACCTCCGTCCTAGCCTCAAATCACGCACAGAGTGGTACAGGTTTTGCTCAAGAATATCCCTGTATTTAGCACCATCTATCTTTCCCTCAACTCTGACCAGTTTCCCAGTCCCGGCTGCTGAAAAACATCCCCACAGTGAAACATGGTGGTGGCAGCATCATGTTGTGGGGATGTTGTGGTGTGTGTGATGGTGTTCTTTGGGTGATGTAATGTGTTGGGTTTGCGTCAGACATAGCGTTTTCATTGATGGCCGAAAAGTTCAATTTTAGTCTCATCAGACCAGAGTCTCCCACATGCCTTTTCGCAAACTCAAAACGTGCCATTTTGTTTTTTGCTGAAAGTGATGGCTTTCTTCTGGCCACTCTGTTATAAAGCCCAACTCTAGGGAGTGTACGGCTTATTGTCGTCCTATGTACAGATACTCCAGTATTTGCTGGGGAACTCGGCAACTCCTCCAGGGTTACCTTAGATCTCTGTGCTGCCACTCTGATTAATGCCCTCCTTGTCTGGTCCGTGAGTTTTGGTGGGCGGCCGTCTCTTGGCAGGTTTGCTGTGGTACCATGTTCTTTCCATTTGGTTATGATAGATTTGATGGTGCTCCTGGGGATCATCAAAGATTTGGATATGTTTTTATAACCGAACCCTGACTTGTACTTATCAACAACATTGTCCCTTACTTGTTTGGAGAGTTCCTTGGTCTTCATGGCCGTGTTTGGTTAGTGGTGCCTCTTGCTTAGGTTTTGCAGCTTCTGGGGCTTTTCAAAAAAGGTGTGTATATGTAATGACAGGTCATGTGACACTTAGATTGCACACAGGCGGACATAATTAAACTAATTATGTGACTTCTGAAGGTAATTGGTTGCACAGAGATTTTTATGGGCTTCATAACAAAGGGGGTGAATAGATACGCACATGCCAATTTTTTTGCCAATTTCTAAAAAATAGTTTTATGTATATATTTTTTTCATTTCACTTCACCAACTTAGACTATTGTGTTCTGATCCATCACAAAACATTGAACTTAAGGCTGCAATGTAACAAAATAGGTAAAAGTCAAGGGGGGTTAATACTTTTGCAAGGCATTGTATGCCTTGCTTTTCAGCTTTGTCGTGAAGTTCACTGGCAGGAAGTGACCCGTAGCAATTTGTTTGCAATGTTTTAGGTAAGGAGTTTAACATAGCTAGGTAGGATTTACTCTACAGTTGGGCACTCGTAAGTGCTTTTTCAGGGATTTACATAAGGACCTATGTTGACACATTACAAAAACGGTGATAATAATAATATGGGAGTCTATAAAGACCCACATGGTTATAGGTAGATGTGGGAATTGGGGGTTTAGTGCACAGGAGGAGGGAATCCCTTAGGTTCCTTCTTTACAGTAAGTTTTGGGAGCATAATTCCAGGGATTAATGGGCTCATATGGAATGATGTATTGGGGGGGATCCAGAAGATTCTCAATTATAGTTGGTTTTGGAGGGGCAGAATTAACCCCTTAATTGTGTCAGATATGAGAAATCAAGCCTCATATCAGACTCAGTTAAGGCGTTAAACTGATCAGATTATCAGATCTCTGACTTTTTCAGCTACTCTGTGTGCACTTCTAGTAGGGCTGCTTTTTTACTGGATTGGAATAGCTAGGTAGTGATTTATGAGTCAACATGGCTCATAAATCAGCTCTAAAAAAGATTGAAATGGGGCCCTTATTTCTTAAACAAAATGTTTCACTTAACCTAGAAATATTCACCATTTTGTCCAAGCCATGTTATCACACATTCAAACAGCTGCACCAAAAATGATATAACAATTTTGAGACAGAAACCTTTATCCATGACAACCTACAGAAGCTAGGTCTGGGTGTCAGCCAGCACCATCTAAAGTTCATCTTTCATTATTACGCATAATATAATTTGTCATTTGTTATCAACTAGAACCTCTACCATTTAATTATTCAGTCTTATGTTTATCTGTCTGTTATATATATTTTATTTTCATGACTTATTTTCATGATTTATTGATATTTAAATTTAACTTAAAAACATTCACCAGTTTCATTAAAACCATGCGGACAAACAAACAGCTAAGCCAAGTGATGACAATACAGTTTTTTAGAATTTGTATTTTTTGGTAACCTATCAGAAGCTAAGCATGGCTATCAGACAGCACCATCTAAAGCTCACTTTTTCTTATTGCACAATATAGCTTTTCATTTGTTATCAACTACATCCACTTAATTTCATTATTCAGAACGTGTTAAGTTTTAATCACATATCTTTTATCATTTATCATGTTATTTTCCTAATTTTGGCTAAATCTAAAGCCATCTTTACTTGCACAACCTATAATTAAATTTTTAAGATTTTATTATAGACTTAGCATCACAAATATTTACCTGATTTATATTTCTTAAACAGACCACTAGGCATAGACAAAATAAAGGAACATTACCTGGTTGGACTGACAGAAGAACTCCTTAAAGTCATATCTAAATGTCTTGGGTATGAGTGCATCTGATAGAGAATAGTGTATGAAAACAAAATGTTGCATAAAAAAAATATCAAAATCAGCATCTAAACACTTACCTTGAAGTTAGCAAACTGCCTTGTAATTTCAGACAGTTGAAAATAAGAGTAAACACCCCCTCCAAACAGGCTAAATTAGCATAAAATTCATAGTTTGTTTTGGCCAATCAAGAGAAAGCAGAAATTAGCTTATACATTTGTATCAAACTCTTGGGGTCCTGTTTGTGCTGCAAAGTAGCCTGGGTTATGTAGTCATATCCATGTTAGAAGGTACTATGCATTTTCATATAAGAGTCTCTCGGAACAGCACCTTGGCACTTGATTACCACCCTGCTGATTGTTTATTCCCTGCATCAACTGCTGCTGCTTTTGTTTTTCTCTCTCTGGCAGTGCAAACAGAAGCTGCACCTGTTTGTGTCATTACCACACCTGCTGATTGTCTATTCCCTGCATCCTCAACTACTGCTACGTTTTTTTCTCACTATGACAGCTATGCTGATCTCTGGCTTGGGTGGGACAGCAGCATGGCACCCAGCACACATTGCAGCAGGAAGCAGGTGGGCGGGTAACATCCCAGCAGTGATTTGGGGGTTGACATCAGTGCTCTTCTATTGCCTGAGGAAGACACAGCAGGTGAGTAATAGGTTAAAGTGGGCAATCTAATGCTGTATGCGGATTGGGTGGGGATCAGTGGCATGGCCTGTGTATACAACCCTGGGGGTGTCAGTATAATCCTTAGAAGGATTTTTAGATATGAATAAAAATAAAATGTTTTATGAAATGTACTGCATATATAAAGGATGTTTTTTGCCTAAAGAGTGCAAAAATGTATTAATCCAGGAAACTTGTATATGCCTTTAAGTGTTCATTGTCATCTCAGCTAATATAAGGTTGTATGGGGCTAATGTATTATTGACATTTCGTCTCATCAATAATCCATGATCATCGTTGGCATCAAGATTGTGTAGAAAATCAATGTCTTTTGTGCTTTCTTCTGCTTATGGCTCATCCTCCTCATGAGAGGTGTAGGTACTTTAAATCAGTGGTTCTCAAGAGCCAGCCCTAGGACAGGTGCCAGTCCCTGAGAACTTATGTGCTTGTCGTCAGGGATGAGGAGAGCCTGACATTATACATATCATTAGTCACAGTTATAGACAGATTATAGAGTTATGTATAAACTGCTATACTGTACTCTATTCAAATCAGTGCAAACCTAGATGAAAATTCAGCACAAGTACCACCTTATCACATATATAGTTGTGAGCGTACGAGTTGTTGCTAACACTGTGATCTCGCGTAGCGAGCCCGCGGGCCTCGCGAAGCGAGGGCACTGGGCTAGGGTCTCAGTTGCTGGCATGGAGCGCCGAAGGCGCTCCATGCCAGCAACTGTGACCCTCGCAAAGTTCACGTCGCAACCCAAAGAGCACGACACACATATTACGACACTCGCAAACAACATACGACACACGTTCACACACATTACGGCCTCGCAACACTCGGACGCAACTCGCGAACATTACAAAATTTAAAACACAATACATACATACAGCACATACATAAAAACCTTACCTACACCAAGAGGGAGCACCCAGGACCTCAAAAATGCAACTTAGACCTTCATTTTACTCGAAATAAAAGAGTTTAGAGACTAAAAAAAACTGTAAGAGAGAGAAAAAATGGCCTCCGAACAAAACGAAAACGAGGCTACAGCACTCTAAACTCGCAAAACACCACAAGAAACTCGCAAAACGCCACAAACGACCTACGGATATTCATACCACACATTGCACACATTCATCATGCTTACACAGCAGCTCCACACCACTAATGCTCCAGCAACATCAAAACCGATTGCCAGCTCTTCAACACAATGCTTCAAAATAGGTAAAGTATATTCATTTAGTAATGTATCATATATTTCATTATTATACACCAAACAGCATTAGCTACCTTACAATTTCATTGCCGTCATTTTTTGACGGGCAATTCGCTAGTTAAATATAGTTTCAAAGCCGATGCCCATGAGCCCCAGCTGGTCCCCAGAACAAAAAAAAAAAATGAGAACCACTGTTGTAAAGCACCAACATATCTCAAGTAAAATAAGCACAGTGCTTGACATTGACCAGCATATAAAGGTAAATTGTGGTTCCCATTGCCATTCGCATATAACCGAATTTGCGCAGATTAAACTCATGTAAATAGATGCTCAAATTTATCAGGGTAACAATGCTTGTAATTGTAAATTTTGATTATGTCACCTCCTTAAATTGGTTATAAGCTGTGGTGAGTGCATATGTATGAATAAAAAAAAATGCATACAATAATCACACTCGTGATTATCCATTCATTAATATAAATAAATATTAATATAATAATTTTTATCATGGTAAAAACTAAAATAAACTAAAAAAAAATGCACAGTCTAAATATGCATTCTATATAAATAGAGGATTTACAACTAATAGCTGTATTAATATTGCATGTTCAACTGTTTTGATGGGTGAAACAATCACCTATCTACAGTAGCTAAAGAATATTTAACTAAAAATATTTTGGTATTGCTATAGGCTGACTTTTGGTTAGGTGGAAAATAGTTACATACTACATAAATAAATATTACATAAATATAAATAATTCAATTTAGTTACATTATTAAGGTGATATATTATATTAGTGTCACATATCACGTATTACTTTATAAATTATTACAGTAGCAGACATTATACGTTTTGCTAATAAATCAATGAGCAATATGTATACATGTTTATATGTTTACGGTAATTTTTTGTGGGCAATATTTCACATTTTGATATCCTTGTGCTTGTTGTTTCTTTGTTATACAAATTTTTTTTTTTTTTTTAGAACTTAAATTTAAACCAGTGGATATACCTGTAAAAGGGAAAATGGAATGGTTAGTTAGATATCAAACATGTAATGCTGTTTAATCAGAAATTATTCAAAGACATAGTTCAATCAATGTAATATAAAGACAAATAAAAAAAATGTAATCTAAAATAAATATTACAAGCTAATATATTTAAAAAGGGAAGTTATCTCTATCATTAATTATGATTATAGTAATCTTACCAAGGAGACCATGGCCCCTATTTAATTACAAGCCCATAATTACTGTCATACAGGCCGTATGTCTGCGGGTTAGAAATTTGCAACAGTTACAGATATATTTAATTGAGGGCAATTGTAGGGCCGTAGACTAAAACCGTAAACCTTGAACCCATACGTAGCATTTCAGGGCATGATCATGATCAATTAAGCAAGCCCGTGAGTTACAATTTAGACAGAGCCAATAGTAAATGAGACAGTCATCATAACATCAGTAAAACATGGAGTTTAAACTTCAATTAATTAGTGTTTAGAAGTCCAATATGCGACTGTACTTGCAATCCAGAAATGTGTAAATCAATAAAAATGAATGAAGAAACTGTTCTAGTCCATGTGGGTGGCCTGATATGTAATAACTCCTTGATTCCTGGGATCAATATAACACGGAAATAAAATGTGAAAAAATATTTATTTTTGTTGCAGATTAATTCTAATGTCTTTCATTGCATCTGCGTGCTTGAAAAATCAAAGATAGGAGTATATAGAACGGAGTTACGTTTTTGACAACTGCAGAGATTTTTAACCTGTAACTCATAAATCGATTGCGGGTAGCTAAAAGAAACCAATTAAATAAGACTAATATTTACAGGCTACATTACGGGCTTCTGTAATTGCTATTTTCACAATTAAATTGTGGCCAATATCTCTTAACATTTTTCAATATTATCCAGCAGACGTGCTTCTCACTTCCACAATTTTTAATTTAAATAATTTTTTAAATAGCATTTTACAATGTATTGAAATAATTATCACTTCCAAATATATGTATTATTTTGTACTTATTTTTAGAAATTCCAATTGGATTTTAATAAATAGAGGCTACAAACGTTTGTGGCATTTATAAATAACACATTATTGATCAAACTGAATATTTATTTCAACCGATTATTAATACATATTCAGGTTCACCATATATTCTAGTAATATCCATTTCACCACATTTTCTAAAGCATAGCTCATAAGATAATTTTTATTTGTTTTTTTTATCTAAGTACCAATGAAGAGCATCTTTATAACTGTTTAATTTTTAATGGAACATTTTTGAAAATTGATGATGTATTTTTTTAAATGTTATTTGATTATATGGCATCTAGAATAGCATTAGTATAGTTTTTCAAAATAACAGTTAGCATCTTATAATCTTGGTTTGGTAGTGAAAGATATTTATCCATGTTTTTTAAATTTTTGTGTCTGGCTACTGAACAACAAAAATAAATAATGTAATTTCCCTTTTAGAAATAAATGAAATATAACTTTATTGTAGATTATAAATATGTTTAAAGTAATTAAAATCGAATCTTAATTATGCAGTTGTAATTTGTAATATTAAGTGTTCTCCAGATTGTAGTCATAATCAGGGGCGGCCCGTCCATTGGGGCGTCAGGGCAAACGCCCCCCCAAATATTTTCTTCACCCTGCAATAAAAAAAACACAACAATGTATTAGTATAACCCAAAAACAAATAAATATAAGGTGTACATCATCATTTCAAGTCTAAATAGTATTAAAAATGAAGTAAAGTTAGTAAAGGGACACTGTCACTTTAAAATAACCCTTGCGCTACATTAACTAATGCTGTGTATCTATATAGCCCCCTGCCTGCACCCTGTGTGATCAAATTACAATAGTTACTGTTACACTGTGTACACTAACCTTTAGACTCTTCTCTCTCTTCAATGAGTCCTGGCCTGGCCCACTGTCCCTGACCGTTAATGCATGCCGCCCACCATCACAGTGACGATATGCATGGGCGGTCATAAATGTATCAATTAATAAATGACAGTCTTCCATCATTGACCAATCAATGATGGAAGGCTGTCCAGTTACTAAGTGATCAATCTAAACCCACCCAGACCGTTAGCCCTGAGCGCCCGCCAGCAAATAGGGCCTCGAGTTTAAATTTTGATTGACTGATACAGTCAATAAAACCACCAGTTCCCTGTCCCTTCCCCCTTTCTGTTTCCTGACCCTGGTCACGCTGAGACTGAGAGACCTCCCTGGCCGAATCTACTCATCTGCTCTGCCTGCCTAACACAGTAAGTCTACACCTGCCTCTGCCTGGCACCTGCCCTGCCCCTGGCCAAACCAAAACCCCTAGTAGCCCCTAATAAAAGTTAGGGGTGACCAGTTACCCCCAGTCCCCCACTATGCCTGCCTGGCCTGCCAGTGCCACCTACCCAGCCACCCACCAACTACCACCGACGACCCCAGCCATCACCCCCATGTGGCCTGTGCCACCCCCGATCAGGCCTGCCCTATGCTAGCCTAGCTATGCCATCATGCCACCACCGGATTACACCGATCACGGGATCGGGGTAGTCGGGTGGTGAGCGGGGTGGCACAGGCCCACATGGGGGTGATCGGATCACCCCCTTGATGAGGCCTGTGCCACCCCTGATGACCTCCATGTTGCCGCCCTATGCCACCCCCGAGGCCCGATCACCACCGGGCCCCCGGCACCACCCCGATTCGGCCTATGCTACCCCGGGTATTCGGGCAGTGAGCGGGGTTGACCAGGCCACATGGGGGTGGATGTTCACCCCCATGAGGCCTGTGCCACCCCTGGTCGTGGCCTATGGGCGACCGATGGGCGCCTGACCGTGACCGACCCCACCCTGGATGAACAAACTACCTACCCCCCCCCCCCTATTTTTATTCCATTTTTAGAAGTAACAGGCATGTATATGTGCCTGTCACTTCTAAAGATAAAATAAAAATAAGGGAAGGGAAAAAAAAATACAGTAAAAAGTAAAAACATTATTACAATTAAACAGTAAGCTAACACATTGTTAGTACAGTTAGTAACACATTTTTATACAAAAATAAACAGCTTTAAACAAACATTAAAAATAAAATAAAATAAACAACAGCACATACTTACCTGTAAAATTGACCCCTCCAGCGTTGGCCTTCTGTCCTCTCTGGATATAGTCATGAAAAATAAATAATCCAATGTTGATTGAAGCCAATGATCAAAAATAAAATAATCCATGTTGATTGAAGCCAATGATCAAAAATAAAATAATCCATGTTGATTGAAGCCAATGATCAAAAATAAAATAATCCATGTTGATTGAAGCCAATGATCAAAAATAATCCAATCTTGATTGAAGCCATTGTCCATCCATCCATTCTGGCCCATTGAAAGAGGCCTCCACAAAAAAAAACCGACGCTCTAAAAAAAAAAAAACAACACACTAAAAGAGCTCCTCCTACAAGGAGCCCCTCCCGCGATTAATTGTTTTTTTCCCACGGTCTGCTATATATACTAATTTTTGAAGGACTCTGATTGGCAAAAATTTTTGATTGACATCGATTTCAACCAATGAGAGTCTTTAAAAAATTAGCAAATCAGCAAGCAGGTATGGAAGCCTGTAAGGGTAAAAAAGGTTAGTGTGAACTTGTTTGACCCTGTATGTATTATACATATTACAGGGCTATTTTATGTGATATACATGTTACAGGATAATATCCTGTAACATGTATAGCCAAAAAATAGCACTGTAATATGTATAACAAATAAAGTGTAATAGAAATGCATGAACAATATAATATACCATGTAATAAAGAACATCAATTAATCAAATAATAAATATCAATTAATATATATTGTTGTATGTATATGTTTATGTATATTTATGTGTAATTTTTTATATATATATATATATATATATATATATATATATATATATATATTTGGATATATATATATATATATATATATATATATAAAAATTAATATCAATATATCACAATAAATAAATATATATATATATATATATATATATATATATATATATATCAATTTGATATATATATATATATATATATATATTTATTTATTGTGATATATTGATATCAATTTTTATATATATATATATATATATATATATATATATATATATATATATATATTTATATATATATATATATATATATATATATATATATATATATTTATTTATATATTATTATTTTATTTTTTGGGGGGCCTATATGTTATTTAAGGTTTTTAAGGTACGGTTGGGGCCTATATGGTCACAATTTGTTATTTAAGGTTTTTAAGGTGCGGTTGGGGCCTATATGGTCACAATTTGTTATTTAAGGTTTTTAAGGTGCGGTTGGGGCCTATATGGTCACAATTTGTTATTTAAGGTTTTTAAGGTGCGGTTGGGGCCTATATGGTCCCAATTTGCTATTTAAGGTTTTTAAGGTGCGGTTGGGGCCTATATGGTCACAATTTGTTATTTAAGGTTTGTAAGGTGCGGTTGGGGCCTATATGGTCACAATTTGTTATTTAAGGTTTTTAAGGTGCGGTTGGGGCCTATATGGTCACAATTTGTTATTTAAGGTTTTTAAGGTGCGGTTGGGGCCTATATGGTCAAAATTGGTTATTTAAGGTTTTTAAGCGGCGGTTGGGGCCTATATGGTCAAAATTGGTTATTTAAGGTTTTTAAGCGGCGGTTGGGGCCTATATGGTCACACTTGCTCTTTTAAGGTTTTAAACGTTACGGTTTGGGTCTTAAACGTTCTAATGTTTTTTTTTTTGTTTTCTATAACTTCCCAGGTGCAAACTATCTGTGGAATCAGATTTCTTTGGACTCGTTGGTTGACTTACTGGACGTGAATACCCCGAGAAGGAGCGTCAACTGTTGGTGAGTATATGGTCACACTTGGACTTAAGGTTTTAAAAGTTACGGTTTGGGTCTTGAGATTTCTAATGTTTTTTTTGTTGTTTTCTATCACCCCCCAGGTGCAAACTATCTGTGAAAGCAGATTTGTTTGGACTCGTTGGTTGACTTACTGGACGTGAATACCCCGAGAAGGAGAGTCAACTGTTGGTGAGTATCATTGCCTTTAATTTTCTGTCCATGTGTATAGGTGCAAATTTGATGGTGATGTAGTCTTGTCACATGAGGGTTTGCAATCTGTAATGTATACCAATGAAATCAACACACTGTTATTTTTAAGTAATTTTGTGACATAATATAAATTAATATACCGTGATCTCTTTCTTTTATTGGTATCAATATCAGAAATGAATACTATTGACTCTCTACTTGTGAAGCCTTTCGCCACCCTAACCTATGAGGAGAAGGTGGAAGTAAAACGGTTAGGAGCTGGCCAACCAGAGATAAATCTGCAGCAAATCGCAAGAGATAGAGGGAAGCAATATGTCCGTAATTTCAATACTGAATGGTACAAGAAGAACGACTGGCTTTCTGGAAGCGTTTCTAGGAAGTCCTTATATTGTTTCCCATGCATCCTATTTGGTGGTGACGCTGCTTGGACCAAAACTGGAGTGACTGACGTCAAACATCTAGCTGACAAATTGGCAAAACACAAAAGTTCTAAAGCTCACTTGGATAACAGGATCAAGTTTGAGATGCTTGGACAGGCGAACATTGCTGTTCAACTGGACCAAGGATACCAAGTCAGCATTCAAAAACACAACGAAGAAGTGGCTAAGAACCGGTACATCCTTTCGAAGATAATTGATTGTGTTCGCTTTTGTGGCGCCTTTGAACTGGCATTAAGAGGACACGACGAGAGTGAAACATCGCTAAATCCAGGAGTGATTAGAGGCCTGGTGGATTTGGTTGGCAGTATCGATAGTGCAATGGAACAGCATTTGAAGACTGCAACTGTGTTTAAGGGCACTTCCAAAACCGTGCAGAATGAGCTACTGGACTGCATGCATGAAGTTATAAAGGAAGTGATTCACCAAGAGCTTAAGGAAGCCCAGTTTGTGGCAATCCAAGCGGATGAAACAACCGATATTTCCGCTAGGACACAGTGCGTTGTAGTCTATCGCTACATTGACAAGAAGCATCAAGTGGTGGAAAGATTTGATATGAAATCAACGGATGCAGACTCCATTGCTGCTGTTGTGCTGGAAACACTGAATACTGTTCTCCCAGAGCCAGAAGACAAGAAGAAACTCATAGCTCAAAGCTATGATGGTGCCAGTGTGATGCGTGGAGATCAAGGAGGAGTTCAAAGAAAAATAAAAGACGTGTACCCGAACGCACACTACGTCCATTGCTATGCTCACCAACTGAACCTAATAATGGAGAAAGCAGTTTCAAGGATTGGAAGAGTTAGAGTTTTTTTTTCAAACATAGGCGGCATACCATCTTTTTTTTCACGCTCTCCAAAAAGGACTGGAGTACTGGATGAGGTAGTTGGTAGAAGACTTCCAAGAGGTGCACCGACACGATGGAACTTCAACGTTAGGACCGTGAACGTGATCTACGAGAACAGAGATGCGCTACTTGAGTGTTTCCAGACAATTGAAGCATGTCTAAACTTTGATCCAACATCTATACGGGAAGCCGCAGGTTTCATTGGAATGCTGGAAGACAGGGAGTTCCTTTACTTCCTTAAATTATTTCATTTAATAATGCCACATGTAGACATCCTCTATAGTCAGCTTCAGAAGCGAGACACGGATACTGTTTATATCAAAAAAGTCACAGAAGACTTTGTCGCCAGCATCCAGAAAATCCGTAATTCTGTGGAAGAGATAGAAGCAAGTTTGCCAAGCGATCTAACAGTCAACAGACGGAGTGCGGAGATCTCAACCTTGAGACAACTTTCAAGAGAGGTATGTGACATAGTGGTGGTTCATGCAAAAGAACGTTTTTCATTTTCAAATCACCTAGTCAGTGCCAAACTTGTTCAAAGTGACTTGTATAAAACCCATGACACTTGCTTTCCAACCCAAGCTCTGGAAGACACCGTGCAAGCATATCCAATACTGAAGAAGGAACAATTACGCACTGAGCTGTCACTTCTTTATGGGAAGACAGAGTTTCATACTTGTACAAGTGCTGTTGCTCTGCACAAACTTTTCCATCAATTTAATCTGCAGAATGATTTCACAGAGACAGTAAAATTATTAAGAATCCTGATTACAACACCAATGACTACTGCAGAATCAGAAAGATGCTTCTCAACATTGAAGAGGATAAAAACCTTTTTAAGAAGCACCATGTCCCTGGAGCGGTTGAATGCATTGGCGATGCTCTCAATGGAAAAGCAACTGATTTCCGAGATCCCACACTTCAATGAAAAAACCATTGAGAAGTTTTGTTCTTTGAAAGATCGCCGTGCAAAATTAAAATACAAGTGATTGAAGCAAAGAAGAATGCATACCCCCAAGGTGTGCAAAGATAAACTGCGTTAAGCAGCACCACCTCACACTACCAAACATAACTAGTGGTAAGTAAAGTATGAACGGTGTGTGGGTGTGCATATGGAAGGAGCTATGAAAGGTGTGTGCATGGTCAGTAACAATTGTTGAAGCCTTGGCGTGGTTTGAAGGAATTGGAGGCACTTCCAAGGGTAGCTGTCACTTGTGTACAGGAAGCAAGAATTCCATGTCTGTACAAGTGCTGTTGCTCTGCAGCAACTTTAGCATCAATTTAATCTACATAATTTAACAGAGTGAGTGAAGCTATAAGGAATCCTGCTTACAACAACGAAGACTACTAAAGAACCAGAAAGATGCTTCTCCACATTGAAGAGGATCAAAAAAGTAATTAAAAAGCACCATGGCCCTGTAGCGGTTAAATGCATTGGTTTGAAGGAATTGGAGGCACCTTCAAGGGTACGTAAAGTTCTCAGAAATGGCACCACCTCACTACCAAAAATAACTAGTGGTAAGTAAAGTATGAATGGTGTGTGGGTGTGCATATTGAAGGAGCTATGAAAGGTGTGTGAATGGTCAGTAACAATTGTTGAAGCCTTGGCGTGGCGTTACTGCTCATATGGTTATCCATATGCTAATTCAAAGTGTTTGTTTGACATTGATTATTGTGTGGTCTAAACAGAAGTGAAATGTTGTTGTTTTCTTGAATCCCAAGATCCACTGGTTTGGGCCTATGCAGTGCTGATTGGTCTTCTAAGGTATGTTTTGAGGCCTATATGGTCCCACTTGGTCTTCTAAGGTATGTTTGAGGCCTATATGGTCCCACTTGGTCTTCTAAGGTATGTTTGGGGCCTATGGTCACACTTGGTCTTCTAAGGTATGTTTGAGGCCTATATGGTCACACTTGGTCTTCTAAGGTATGTTTGGGGCCTATATAGTTCCACTTGTTCTTCTAAGGTATGTTTGGGGCCTATGGTCACACTTGGTCTTCTAAGGTATGTTTGGGGCTTATATAGTCACACTTGGTCTTCTAAGGTATGTTTGGGGCTTATATAGTCACACTTGGTCTTCTAAGGTATGTTTGGGGCTTATATAGTCACACTTGGTCTTCTAAGGTATGTTTGGGGCCTATATAGTCACACTTGGTCTTCTAAGGTATGTTTGGGGCCTATATAGTCACACTTGGTCTTCTAAGGTATGTTTGGGGCCTATATGGTTCCACTTGGTCGTTTAATGTTTTTTAAGTATGGTTTTGTTCTTGAATGGTATGATTGATTTGCTTGTTTTCTTTCAACCCCAGGTGCAAACCCTATGTGGCTGCAGATTTGTTTCTACTCATTGGTCAACTTAATGAACGTGAATACCCTGAGAAGAAGAGCCGACTAATGGTAGGTGTCACTCCTTTAATTTTTCTGTTAATACGTATAGGTGCAATTATGATATTGCTGTAGTCTTGTCACATGAGTTTTTTCAATCTATATTGTATACCAATGAATTTAACACATTGTTACTTTACTTCTTGACATTTCTGCATTGCAGATTATGTATTTCAATGGGCTTTACAAGCATAAGGTCATTGGGCGGGGCTTATAAAGGTCATTATGACGTCAGGGGGAGGAGTTATAAAAATGGGTGTGGTTTGTAAAGGGGGGAGTGGCTATGTTTCGCCCTGTCGCCCCTCCAACTTGAAAAGTCACCAGCCGCCACTGGTCATAATGGAATCTGTGCATTCTGCTTAACTATAATAATCAGATTTGCTCCAAACCAGTACATCATCATAAATACACACCTTAGATGCAGATAATAAAGTGCCTGATTTCACAAAAACATGTTCTTGGTGTAATCTAAGAGCCCCATGTAAATCAAGTTAGGGGAATGCAGTAAAAAGTCTGCGGTAGCTTCTTTTCCCCCTAACTTCTACACTAATGTAAATATTTCACTCCCCCAGATTACAGCAGTCAGCTCAGGCCCTTACATCTTGCTCTTTTGCTGCAACAAGTATCTTTGCAGACCAAGGTTTACGGATGAGACAGCCCTAAGAGACAATAGATAGGAAAAGTGATTCTCATGAATCTTATGATGAGGGGGAAGTGCAGGAACAACTGCTGATAACTTCGCTAAGGCAAGGAACCAGAGAGATATATAAAGTAATTGTTTTTTAATTTATTAACATATTTTGATATTAAAAAGATGTGACAATGGTATTTATAGCTTTAATAAATAAAGATGTGTTTATTTTGTGTTAAAATATGATATATTTATAGGCAATGCACTAGAGGGTTTGTTTCTAGGCAACGTGGTTTTGTGACGTGTATTAACCCTTTGAGTACTGGGTTGTTTGTTACCCTGGATTTTGTATCATAAAATGGGCTTAATACCAACATATCATATTTTTTTAATTATACATGTGTTGATATTGGATTGTTAAGTGTCAAATAATGTTGACATAACATCATTGTGTAGTGTTTTTTGTGCTATACAGTCACTTTAAATACTTCTAGGAGACACAGCAAAGGTTTACAAAGCATTTGTGAGTGGTCTTTGGTATTGGGGGAAATTAAGATAAGGGATGAGTCTTGCTGGTAAGATCAGAAAGAGATTGGGCAAAAACAAATGCCAGTTTCATTGTTAAGTCAGGTCTGATCAGGTGGATCTAATCAGCTGCTCAGGGAAGTTATCTCTTTCAGACTTCCTGGAAGAAAGGAACTTTGTAAAGTCTGTGGTTCACATTAACCCCATGTAGCACTCTGTCGCAAGGGTTGGATCACCCTTAAGGTGATTAAATCACCTTTGTATGAAATAATTATTTGCTTCTCTCCACTAATACATTTGGAGTTCCCCTTTATGCCTTAGCAGGGGGTCCTGCCCTGAAGTGGGCCCAATTGCTTTGCACATGCTGCACCAGCTCTTTAACAAGAGCATTGTATATTATGAATATAGTATTCATGATGTGTAGATTAGAGACAAAAATATAATCGGACTAAATGATTATTAGATCTTATGTATATGCAAATACATTTATAAACTCTACCGGCAGTAAACAAGTCAGATTTTTCTTTGTTTTCTCCACTTAACCTCAAAGGAAAAAAGCAGAAATGTATTATTGTTGTGAATTTGGTTGTAAACAGAGGATTATTGTCCCTTTCAGAACCTGATAGCTTCCTGTTTACTCCCATTATAATAATTGGCCTGGGCAGCTGTAGTCGAGATAATACCCACTGGAAGTAAATAACTTGAAATCTTTAAAATCTAAGACTGCAGCATTTAAAGTAGTTATAAAATAGTAAAAAGATAATCATTAACTTGATTTTGACTTCTCTATGTGATTGTGCAGATCAGTATTCATGAGTTCAAAGTCGACTTCAATTCAATAATTGTCTTAAAATCACAGTCTGCAGATATCCAACATGTTGTTAGTTAAATGGCTTTTGTCTAAATCAGAGCTAAAATGACAGAAAAATCCTGACAGCTGCACAGTCCAACGACAAAATGGATTAACTTACACATTACATTGATGAAATTGAAAATTGATCTTAGTGGATGAAATAACAAAGATCTTATTATTGTGTTTCTTTTTCTTTAGAAAATATTCTGTTTCTCCAGCAAAAATTATAACAGAGAAATACAGAATACCTTAAATAAGTACTTAGTACAAAGACTCTTTCTTAAAGGGACATAGGAAATTAGTTTTTACAAAAACTAGAAGAATATAACAAAATAAACATTAGTGCCTGAAAAAAATTATGTTGACATGGCAATCATGACATAGCAACTGCAGAGGTCTGGGGTCACTATTACTGTGTTTTTCAAAGAGCATGGCCATTCGTCTCAGCTGCTTATCTTGATTAACAACTCAAGATAAGGCCAGTTGCTCTGGGGATGTACATAAAATATTGCTAAAGATCAACGTCAGTTTTAAGGCACTCCCACCAAAAATAATTTCAACAAACTGCTATATTGTACTCTTCATTTTTGTAACTCACAGGACATTTCCTGTGCTTAATAAAAATATTTAAAAAGATCAAAATTAGGTGAAGATCCCTTTCATATGAGACTAAACAGGACTGGCCAACATCTAGATATCCCACCGGTTAGGGTCTAGCAGGGGGAGGGGGCTCTTCTTATCAACTGCACAGGCAGGTTCTCTGAATATTGTTCACAATGTTTTAACTCAAACCATTAAATGAACAAGACCCTTTGAGGAAAGATATACAGCACAATCTTCCAATGTCCCACTCAATGTCCCCCTCTAGGTGTAGAGTCTACTGATGTAGACCCTCTGGGAATGTCTACTGGGGAAGAGGAGTATCAATCAGGGAATGAGCGATAAGCCCCGGGGATTCAGATGGGCTAATAGGGGAGGTACCTCTTCCCTGTGACAAAATGTCCAGAGTTTTGGTTGGCATCTGTTAGTCCTGTCCAAGTTCCTGTGAATGTGATATACAGGACACATTGGCAGGGCCGCTGCTGGTATGTACATCACCCAGCTTGAAGGTTGTGAGGAGAAGGTCAACTGATAAAGAAAGGGGTAAAAACAAAAGCCATAGTGAACTCAGTGGAATGATTCCTTCATTCAATCCAACATTGGTTCCCTATTCAGGCAAGTGTCTACTATGGCTGGGGCTTAATTGTCATATGAACCAGATTACTGGAATTTAACCACATCAAAGAGTATCAATTAAACAGAACACTTAACTCTATTTGACTCCTGTGGTAAATCTGAATAATATTTCAATGAGCAGTTTGTTTGTATAGATAGTCTCAGTCCAGGATCCAGCTTGCGTGGCAGTCCCATTAGAAGGTGTAATTATTATTAGCAAAACTCCGGTGAGGCTTAATGAAGTGCGCTCTTGCCAGCCAATCCTATTTTTAAAGGGCCAGTGTCCACATTTGAACCACATAATTTTATTGGCAAAATGGAATATTTGATGTCACTAGAAGGGGCTCCAGGGAGAGGTAACATAAATCCATAAAACTAATATGCTCTTTTATAGAGAGGGTAGGTAGGTTTCCTCAGGGAAATAATGTTTCCTTAACACAATGTAAAATGTGCCTCCCATCAAGAAAGTTTTGGATCTGGTAAGTTAAAGGACCACTGAAGTGCATTTACAAGTGAAGCTCACATGTCAGACTGGGCTACGATAAAACTGTAATCTTGCAGCTCACTCATAGACCTCGCCCAGGAATAGTGCAAGAACCAACCTTTACTTAGCATGCTCAGTTTAAAACAGAATCTGACTGGCCAGCCTTTTTTTTTTTAGCCCAGCTTTAAAACAGAGCTGGTGACACCCCTCATAGGCACACCTAGGAGGAGATTAACATCTGTGCATGAGTGGGGAAAAAAGTAAAAAGAAAGAAAAATATAAAATGTATTTATTTTAAACTGCATATTGTGTTTGATCATCTATGTCCAAGAAACATATGAGCTTTACTACAGTAGTCCTTGAAATTCTCACCAAGACACTATAATGATACAAGGGATCTTGCATTTCTCATGTCTTAATTGTATTGCCTATTTGTAGTTGGTAAGAGTATGTACACAGTGAGATTTCTCCTGAGGAAGTATGGGATGATGTATGAAATTGCGTGGGCAGAGTTTCCAGAGTTACGGTGTCAGATTCTGGCATCTCTTCTGACATGTCATTAATTTATGTAGACTCAATGTACTTTTTTACATTGGGAGCTTATAGTCATTTATTGAAGGCGACAATCAGTCTAGAGCCAACAGTTTGTGCAATTTCAGGACACATGGCCCAGTGTGTCGCTATTTTAATAAAACTTGTATCTCTGGGAGTCTTCATGTTTTTGTTTCATATCTTTTTCAGGTTAATTTAAAAAGATCCTGAAGTCACCTATGGAGTGTGGAAAAGCATATGAGAAGAGGTCTTTCCTTTTTATTTATTCATATTTTGACAGTACAAAAGAAACATACATTTTAAATACCGTACATTAGTCGATTTTCCACAAATTAAGTAATACTAAGTAGACATCCAAGTATATTACATCTGAAACATTGGAACATTTGTATTTTTTTTTTTAAAAGTCTAATTTTATTTTCTTTACAAAATTAAATCTTGAAAAACTCCACCTTATATAGTTACTAGCGACTTGCCCGTAAAAAAATGACAACAATAAGAATGTAAGGTAGGTAATGTTGTGTGCGTGCAAAATTAATTTTGTTGGTGTTTTAAGATCCTTCGGCGCTCATTGCGAGCTTCGCACTGAGCGCCTTCGGCGCTCATTGCGAGGCTCTTGGTGTGCTATGAGCAGCGTTGGTGTTTTTTTTTTTGGTATGGCAAAGAATAATTAATAAAATAAGAAATTAATATACTTTACCTATTGTGAAGTAATATATGCAGGAAGCACTAAAGAGCTGGCAATTTTTTTTCATGTTGCTGCATCATCAGTGCTGTGGAGCTGCTGTGTAAGCGTCATGAATGTGTGCAGTGTAATAGTGTGCGTGCGCGAAGCAAATCCGTTAGGGTAGCTGTGTACTTCCCGATTGTATAAGTTATTGTTCTAAAATGGCGCCTAATGTGTGGTATGCGGCTGTGGCTGATTTAGCGTCCTTGTTTTCGGATGTCGTCCGACTTTTTCGTAAAATCCGTAGCTGTTTGGTGGTGTTTTGCGTGTTTAGGGTACTTTAGCCTCGTTTTCGTTTTGTTCGGCGGCCATTTTTTCTCTTGCTTAGGTGATTTTCGGGTGTTTAAACTCCGAAATTTGGACTTAAATCAAGGTGTAACTTCACTTGCAGAGGTCCTGGGTGCCCCCCTTGCTGTGGGTAAGCTTTGTATGTGTTTGTTGTGTGTATTTATTGTGTTTCTAATGTTTTTGGGGTCGCGCGGGTTGCATCCTTGTTTTCGGATCTTGTAAGTCTTTTTCGGAAAATCCGTAGGTGTTTGGTGGTGTTTTGCATCGTTAGACTGCTGTAGCCTCGTTCTCGTTTTTTTCTGCGCCCATTTTTTCTCTTGCTTAGGGGATTTTCGGGTGTCTAAACTCTTTTATTTGGAGTTAAATTGAGGTGTAACTTCAGTTTTCGAGGTCCTGGGTGACCCCCCCTTGCTGTAGGTAAGCTTTTTATGTATTTGTAGTGTGTATTTATTGTGTTTTTAATGTTTTCATGTGTGCGGGTTTTGGGCGGTTCTTGCAAGGTCATAATGGGTCGTAGCGGGTCTCGTATTTTTTTTTCGTAACTCCGTAAATTTTGCGAGGTCCGCAGTTGCTGGCAAGGAGCGCCTTCGGCTTCGCGAGCCCGCAGTGTTAGCAACAGCCCGCATGCTCACAACTATATATGTGATCTCAGGGTTGCCATTTTGTTACATATAGGGAGTTACTGTATTGAGTTCTATTTCTGATTATTAGTTCGTCAATCTCTTTTCATTTAGGCTGTTCTTTATGTCTCCAATGTTTTATAATTAATAATTTTGCCACTAACAGTACATCTAATTGGAAATTTTAAATTTTTTTAAATATATGAAAAATGTGTTTTTCTAATTTTTTGTTCATTGTTTTAATAATTTTAGAGATTTGTACTAAACACAACTCCCAAGTGTTTTCTATTTTATCAGAGTCCCGTCAAATATGTAAACATGTACCCAAATCATCACAGTCTCTCCAGCACCTATCTGAATTACTAGTAGATATTTAGTCATAACTGCTTGCTTTAAGTACCAGCTCCGAATACATTTAAAGGGATATGTAAGTGAGCTGGATTATGAATGCATCTGATAGAGAATTAGTAGAGTATGAAAACATTTTTTGCATGAAAATATCCCAAAATACACATTAATTAGCTATGTTTTTTGGCATTTGCATTTGATCCTGTCCGCCCCTAGAAAATCCCACCTGAATTAGCATAACATTCAAATTCTGAATCATGCTATTACATTGTATCATTCTTCACATCAGTGGCTTCTAGCGTGCTCAGTACAAGAACTGCAACAGTTACTTTCTGTGTTCTGTGCCAGAAAGGTCAAAATATGTACCCTGCTGTATTTACTGTGTGTACCCGGATTATGTAATCTTCCTGTGGGTGTGAACAGCTGGATTTGACTTTTTTTGTAATAACATTTTTTATTGAAAGGGATACAAAATAAGGACAGGCATTAGGTACATTAACAAATAAGATTTTCTATAAACATATATACCTCGTGGTCAAATTACTAGCATCTCCTTCCAGATTTCTATTTTTAATTTTTCCCATTATTAAATAGTTATTTAGGTCCTTTAATTTAAGCAAGGGAAGCATGAACAAACAGAACTTATTTACATAGAAACTGAAACTTTAGATAAACAAATAAATAAATAACTATGGAGATAAGGGAGGAATCCCTAGAACAAGTTGAGTTTATACAATTATTATGCATACATTCACCTCCTGTGTTGTGTTCCAGACGAACCAGTCAAATCAGAGCCTCCAGGACCAGTCTTCGAGTCTCCTCCACTCCAAGCCTTTTTTTGGCCTAGTTCTGTTTTGCTATTGTTATAGTGCTATCAGTGAGCCCTTCAGGGCAAGGGGAAACCTAACGAAGACTCTAGCCAAGGCCTCCAGATTTCTTGGAACTGAGCCAAAGTATCTAGAATAGCAGATGTTAACTTTTCATTTATTGCTATGTAATTTTTTTTTTTTATAACCTCTTGCACGCTTAGCTTTTCTTAATTCCATTGCCTGGCTATGTGTACTTTGGTGGCAGCGGCCATTATCTGGAATAGCCTATTCTGTTTTTTTGATAAACTAGAAAGTTTAACCCCTAGTAGGCAGGATTCCATAGTAGCTGTGACTCTTATACCAAATAACGTCGTTGCCATTAATGCTATCTTTTCCCATAAGTCATGGACTTTCTGACATAGCCACCAGGTATGGGCGTGATCTCCTATCTGTGAACAGCCCCTAAAGCAATTACTACTCACTCTGGGATCATATTTGTTGGGTTTGTCTGGGGTGCAATATATTCTCTGGAGAACTTTTTTAGATGTCTCTATGTGCGAGCAGTTACTTGTTGCCCTGCGTAGGTTGCAGAATGATTTCTGCCATTTCTTCCAATCCCATTCACCTCCTAGCTCCCTTTGCCACTTACAGATATATGATGGTTTTTCTGTATTATTTGATTTAGTGAATGTGTCATATAAAGTGCCTAATATTCCTTTCGTTAAAGGTAGAGTTTTGCAGATTACCGAGAACCAGGAGGATTTCGGGGGTCCAAATTTTTTAAATGCTTCACTGGCCCAGCTTCTTATTTTTAGATAGTTATAGTGTTCACCTGGGGGGAGGGTATGTCTTTCTTCGAACTGTCTCAGGGTCATCAAATGATTCCCCTTAAACCAGGAGCCTAACTTATCTAGGTCTCTGGAAGCCCACCAATGTTTCGACATAATACTCATGGAAGCCCAGATATCCTGTGAAGAAAGGACCGTCCAAAGGGGGGATGTACCTATGCCCAGTTTGTTCTTAGATCTGACCCATTTCCAAGTTGTTAAATTTAGATTTATTATGGGGTTTGGGTGAGTTCTTATCAGGGTCATTTCTTCAGGAACCCAAATTAGTGTGTCCCAGCTGTGTTGTTGCATTTGCTGTTGTTCCAAGAAGGCCCAGCTCGGCTGATGTCTGACTGAATGTATTTGTGGTAGTTGGGATAGCTTGGCCGCTTTAAAATAGTCTCGCAGCTTTGGGGAAGATAGTCCCCCTTCCTTGCTATGTCTAAACATTACTTTCTTGGGGATGCATGATTTTTTGTTGTTCCGTATGTATCTAAAGATGTTGGACTGGAACCGGTCCAATTCCTTTAAAGAGATTGATATAGGGAGCGTACAGAAGAGGTATAGAATCCTTGGAAGGATGTTCATTTTAACTGCCGCTATTCGGCCGGTCCAGGAGAGAGGGCAAGTCCTCCATCTGAACAAATCTTCGTTAAGTTTTTTGTACATGGGGGGGTAGTTGGCCTTATATAACTCAGAAATTTTAGGTGTGATGTTGACCCCTAAGTATTTTATGTGCTTGGTGGGCCACGCAAAGGAGAATAGGGATTTCAAATGATCTATGTCGCCCTGTGCCATGTCTAATAGTGCTTATAGTGCTATCAGTGAGCCCTTCAGGGCAAGGGGAAACCTAACGAAGACTCTAGCCAAGGCCTCCAGATTTCTTGGAACTGAACCAAAGTATCTAGAATAGCAGATGTTAACTTTTCATTTATTGCTATGTAATTTATTTTTTTTATAACCTCTTGCACCCTTAGCTTTTCTGACTTCCATTGCCTGGCTATGTGTACTTTGGTGGCAGCGGCCATTATCTGGAATAGCCTATTCTGTTTTTTTGATAAACTAGAAAGTTTAACCCCTAGTAGGCAGGATTCCATAGTAGCTGTGACTCTTATACCAAATAACGTTGTTGCCATTAATGCTATCTTTTCCCATAAGTCATGGACTTTCTGACATAGCCACCAGGTATGGGCGTGATCTCCTATCTGTGAACAGCCCTTAAAGCAGTTACTACTCACTCTGGGATCATATTTGTTGGGTTTGTCTGGGGTGCAATATATTCTCTGGAGAACTTTTATAGATGTCTCTATGTGCGAGCAGTTACTTGTTGCCCTGCGTAGGTTGGAGAATGATTTCTGCCATTTTTTCCAATCCCATTCACCTCCTAGCTCCCTTTGCCACTTACAGATATATGATGGTTTTTCTGTATTATTTGATTTAGTGAATGTGTCATATAAAGTGCCTAATATTCCTTTCGTTAAAGGTAGAGTTTTGCAGATTACCGAGAACCAGGAGGATTTCGGGGGTCCAAATTTTTTAAATGCTTCACTGGCCCAGCTTCTTATTTTTAGATAGTTATAGAGTTCCCCTGGGGGGAGGGTATGTCTTTCTTCGAACTGTCTCAGGGTCATCAAATGATTCCCCTTAAACCAGGAGCCTAACTTATCTAGGTCTCTGGAAGCCCACCAATGTTTCGACATAATACTCATGGAAGCCCAGATATCCTGTGAAGAAAGGACCGACCAAAGGGGGGATGTACCTATACCCAGTTTGTTCTTAGATCTGGCCCATTTCCAAGTTGTTAAATTTAGATTTATTATGGGGTTTGGGTGAGTTCTTATCGGGGTCATTTCTTCAGGAACCCAAATTAGTGTGTCCCAGCTGTGTTGTTGCATTTGCTGTTGTTCCAAGAAGGCCCAGCTCGGCTGATGTCTGACTGAATGTATTTGTGGTAGTTGGGATAGTCTGGCCGCTTTAAAATAGTCTCGCAGCTTTGGGGAAGATAGTCCCCCTTCCTTGCTATGTCTAAACATTACTTTCTTGGGAATGCATGAATTTTTGTTGTTTCATATGTATCTAAAGATGTTGGACTGGAACCGGTCCAATTCCTTTAAAGAGATTGATATAGGGAGCGTACAGAAGAGGTATAGAATCCTTGGAAGGATGTTCATTTTAACTGCCGCTATTCGGCCGGTTTAGGAGAGATGGCAAGTCCTCCATCTGAACAAATCTTCGTTAAGTTTTTTGTACATGGGGGGGTAGTTGGCCTTATATAACTCAGAAATTTTAGGTGTGATGTTGACCCCTAAGTATTTTATGTGCTTGGTGGGCCACGCAAAGGAGAATAGTGATTTCAAATGATCTATGTCGCCCTGTGCCATGTCTAAGCTCAGAGCTTCCGATTTCCCTAAGTTCAGCCTAAGCCCTGACACCATACCGAACTTGTCAAGAGTTGACATCAGTGCCGGAATAGAGGACCCGGGATTTGTTAGGGTGCATAGAATATCGTCTGCAAAGAATGAGCATTTGTAGTGCTGCAGCCCCACCTGAAGCCCTTGGATTTCCCTATCCGCTCTAATGAGTTGCGCTAGGGGTTCCATGACTATGGTGAACAGTAGGGGTGAGAGTGGGCATCCCTGTCTCGTTCCTCTCTGTATGTTAATTTGGGCTCTGTGATCACCTGGCAACCTCAAGAAGGCTGTTGGGGCTTCGTAATATGTGCGGAGTAGGGTGATAAACCGGCCCCTGAAACCAAATTTGTCCAGGGTTTTAAACAGGAAACGGCCATTCAATTCGTGTCGAAGGCTTTCTCTATATCTAGAGCTAGCAGGCACATTGGAGAGTTGTTTTTTCCGCGCTAGGTATTGGATGTTAAGGATACGTCTGACATTGTCCTCTGCCTGTCTATGGGGTATAAACCCCGCCTGATTTTTATGGATAATTTCTGGCAGGAACTTGGAGATTCGAGTTGCCATTATTTTGGCCATTAGCTTGACATCCCCACATCAGTAAGGATATGGGCCGGTAGTTCTTCACCTCCAAGCTATCCCTACCTTCTTTCGGTATGACTACCAGTTCCACTGGATTTAGCTCCTCTCATGATAGCGTTGAATAGGAATGTCAGATAGGGGTTTAATAGGATTTCAAATTTCTTATAGCATTGATTGGAATAGCCATCCGGCCCTGGGGATTTACCTATCTTAAGGCTATGGATTGCTGTTCTCACCTCCTCTTGTGAGATATCTAGGTTAAGGCTAGTTACTTGTTGTTCACTTAATGAGGGGAGGTCGATGGTACTTAGAAAGGAGTCAAGGTCCAACCCCTCTGCCAGTTTCCCTGATGAGTAGATCTGCTGGTAAAAGGTTTGGAACTGCTTCTGTATATCCCTAGGGCTGCAAGAGATTATGCCATCTGGCTTCCTAATTTGGGTCACTCTAGACTGGATCTCTTTAGCTTTCAGCCTCCTAGCCAGCATTCTGTCTGGTTTGTTAGCTTTTCAATAATATAGGTGCCTAGTCCTCCTCATAGCCTTCTCTGTATGGGCAGAGAGTACTCCATCTAGTTCTATCCTGACTTTGTTGATTTGGTCACAGAGCTTTGTGGAGGGACAGTTTTGATTGAGTTTTTCTAGGTTGTTGAGGGTGGATGTTAAATCCTCCTCTTTCCGTGTGCCTTACGGTGCTGTGCTGTTAGTTTGATGCAGCAGCCCCTTATATAAGCCTTATGGGCTACCCAAATCCAGCCTACCCCTGTATCAGGAGAATCATTCAGCTCGAAGTACTGCCTAATGTCTCCCGCTAGGGATGCTAAGCTGCTGGGGTCTGAAAGAAGGTGTTCGTCGATCCTCCAGCTCCTAAATGGGGATAGGTTAGGGCCTAACGTTAATTTAATAGCTACTATTGCGTGATCAGACCAGGGGCAGGGAACAATGTCAGATTCTCGGATATTATCAAAAAGTAGAGAGCTTGTTAGGAATGTGTCAATCCTCGAGTAGGTGCCGTGCGTGGGCGAGTAGTATGTGTATTCCTTATTATCCGAGTGTAAGCCTCTCCAGGCATCCACTAAGCCCATTTTGGCCATTAGCTGCTTAATTTGACTCCGTTTTTTTGAGAAGCTAGAGTCCTGGGTGTGTCCCGATCTGTCTATTGCTGGATCTAGGGTCAGATTGAAATCCCCCCCAATCACCAGTTTGCCTAGATCTAGTGTGTCTAACTCTCTTAGCGTGTTAATCAGGGTTTGGTGTGGGGTTAGTTTGTGGGGGAGTATAGGGAAAGTAGGGAGATTCTTTGGCCTGAGACTAAGCCGGTGACCAAAACATAATTCCTCTCTTTGTCTATTCTAGTATGTTCCGGGGTGAATGGGAAGTGTTTATGTATCAGGATAGCTGCCCCTGCCCTCTTCGTAGACTGAGTGGCCATGTACACTGTCGGGTATTCTCCATGCAGATATTTTGGTTTACACTCGTGTGTGAAATGAGTCTCCTGCATGAAGATAACCGAGGGCCTCAACCTTTTGTATTGCCTAAAGGCTTTCCTCCTCTTAAAGGGGGAGTTAAAACCCTTAACATTGTGAGTTATAAATATGTACTCTGAGCTACTCATTGTGTTTTGGTGGATAGGAGTGCATGGTCTGCCTGGCTACCTTTTATTCCTTGTCCGACATCCATTCCTTGGTGGCCGGGGACAGGTGGAGGCTTGGAGGGGGGATTATGGTGCTGGAGACTCCGTCCGCTGTTAGGCCAGAGGGAAGCAGAAAGACACAACATTAGAATTACAATTGACCAAGTTCCTTCAGTCCCACAGGCTCCTCTATTCTCCTGAAAGCTAGCCCCCTGAGTTAGGCTTTGTTGACTGCATAAACCTCGACTACTGTCAGCTGGGAATTTATAGTTCTCGGCATACATTTTTATCAGTGGTGATCTTTCTGGACTTAGAGATAATTTGCTAATTGCTGCCTGGGAGCTTACTCGCTTCTCTATCAAGTCTAGTGGTATCCTCTCTCCAAAAAAAATAACTATTAACCTCAACAACATTTCAACTAACTGAAGTAAACTAGGATGCCTTCCGTCTATTTCGGGCATCTGACTTTAACAGGCCCTTCGTTAGAGGCCTCGACTAACATCTGACCTAACTAAAGTCATCAGTGCCTATTCTACTCTCACTAAAGCAGGTCAGAGAAGTCCCATAAATGAATGAGAAACTAAAGACTCAAAACAACTTCCTGTCGGTGGGTTGCCTTCACTCCGATCGCGATGGTATCAAGCCTTCTGAAGTCGGGCCCGGGCCTCCTCTGTGCTGAGTACTCAGCCCACATTGGCTCCTGCGGGGCAGGTTTTTGTCTCTGGGACTCCTGGGGGAGGGGGGTCTTCTTTCGGGCGCTGTGACCCTACCACAGTCCACTGTTTTTTCGGGATGGGAGGAGGAGGGGGGAAGTTGTGTTCCTCTGCCGGGAGGTCCGTTGGGCAGAGACGAATCTGGCGCAGCACTGCGAGGCAGTCTTCCAAGTTGCGGGTGGTGTGTGAGGTACCTTGGTAGCTGAAGGTGAGGGCAAAGGGGAAGTTCCACCGGTATTGGAGCTTGTTCTGTTGCAGAATCGCCAGTGCAGGTTTCATCTGTCTCCTTCTGTCTAGTGTGTTGGGGGACAGGTCTGCATACACTTGTAGGTTGGAGTTATCCGGTCTGACTGTCTGCTTCTTCCTTGTTTTTGCTAAGAGTAGGTCTCTGGCTTGTTGTCTCAAGAATCTCACAACATCCTTGGGGGCCTCTGGGTTTCTCGCCCCTCCTAGCGCTCTGTGGGCTCTTTCAATTTCGAGGACGTCCTCTGGGTGATCGGGTAGTATTGAAGTGAAGGTTTCTTTTAAATACCCTGTCAGGTCTTGTGTAGTCCTTGGGACCCCCCGTATCCTGACGTTGTGGCGGCGGGATCGATTCTCTAGATCTTCAATCTTATCATTCAGCTCCATGATGTTATACGAGTTCTGGTCTATGGCAGACCTGTCATGTTGCTGCGCTTCTCCCATCTGATCCACCATCTCCTCCAGAAGTTGGGTCCTCTGCCCCAGTTCTTTCAGGTCATTTCTTAAGGGTTCTAGTGCCTTGGTTAGAAGCTGTTCTATCGTTGCAATGGACCTAGGCGATAGGTCTATGTGTTGTTTTGACCTCTTGGGAATCTCCTCCTGATCAGATGATTCAGAGTGGTCTGAAGCTGAATCCAGTGGAGATGGCGGCTTTGTTGTTTTGGGTGTGAAGTGCTCTCGGATTCCCTTTGCGGAGGAGTTCTTTCTACTTTTCTTCATTTCTGAAGATAGAGATGTGTGTGTTACAGGAGCTGCAGTATTTTCCCCCCTTGCTTTCTCTGCTATCAATTCCCTCAGGAGTGTGTAGCTGTAGAGTTTGTTAGGTTGGTGTGGTCAGAAGCTGTGTTCTCATATGAGATCGGTCATTGTAGCTTGTTATTCAAGGCCTCCTGTCAGGCTCGATTCACATCTCTTGGCTCAGTGCTTCATATCGTTCTTTGCAGACTCCGCCAGGAGCAACTGGAAGGAGGCTTTCAGGCTGGTTGTCTTTTTACTGAGTGGCCACAGGGTGGCAGCAAAGGCTCTCTGCAGCAATGTTCACGCAGAACTTTACAGGATTTCACAAGAAATTAACTGCAGGGTTGTTTAAGGTTGTTAAGTCAAGGTGTTAAAATGTCACTGTGTGGTACCTAGAGGGTGGCAGGATCCTCTGCATTAGTAAAGTTGCAATGACTGCTTGCCCGGTTGAGCTCAGTGCAGGGTCTGGTGTTGTCAGGGTTAAAGCTTCAGACTAGATATTAGTTGCTGCTTTCCTTTAGTGCAATGCACTTTCACAGTGTGAGAGGTAAGACCCAGTATGGGGTGTCCAGAGGGGCTAGCTCTTCCTGGGGATTGAAGTCTAGGGTGTAGGTCAGCTGGGAGCTGAGTCAGTGTCTGTTCCCCTTCCACCATGTGGCGCTGCAAAATGTCGGCCGTGGTTTCGGGGGCTTTACTTCTCCCCCTTCTTCTTTGCCTTGATGGCCGCTATGCGGCCCAGCCTTCTCTCTCAGGGGTTTTTTAGGGTGTGTGGGATTCCCCTGCTGCCCCTCGGTTGTCTGGGGGGTATGCTATGTGCCCCCGGGATCTGTAGAGGGAGTTCTCCCTCCGGCTAGGCCTGCTTTGGCCTCTCAAGATGGCGGCCCAGTGTTTATAGGGGCTCCTGGCCTCTCCCCGCAGCCCCTGGCAGTTCCAGCCTACCTTGTCCTCCTGCTGTGCCTCCGTGTTGCCTCCGGCCGGTCTGAGTCTCCTCCGCCGGGTTCCTGGTTTATTGTGCTGGGAGAGCAGGCACGCAGGAAGCTCCGCTGCTATGTGGCAGCTGCTGATCTCAGAGTGCTCCAGCACTCTTCCGGAGCCTCGTTCTGGTAGTCGGGGCGACTCTCTGTGGGCCTGACGGCTTCCCCTGGTGCCCCCTGATGTTATCGGGGGTGTCACAGGGGGTTTACAGGGCAATATTGCCCAAAAGTCAGGCGACTCTGACGGAGCTCTCCCCTCACGCGTCCTGCTGTTAAGGACGCTGGCTCCGCCTCCCCCCAAACTTGATTTTTAAAACCAGCTGGGTCCTCCTGTGCCCAATCCTGGTCATATATATCAATTTGGTGATAGATAAGTCACTTTATATATGGTCTTAAATGTTTTTTTCAGCAGAAACACACATCCTCTTTCATATATTATAGCTTTGAGAGATAAGCTGCTGGGTCTTCTTCTCTTAAAAAGTAATACAGTTTATTGTGTACCATATCTTTAGATTATTACACAGACTAGATCTCCAGTAGTATAAGGCAAAGAATTGTATAGGTTTGAAAGAGACAGGCAATATGAGTCATTACCAACCTTAAGTAGGCATGTTGTTTATCAGTGTTTCAGAGTCTCCTTTGTTCTGGTTCAGCTGCAAATCTCAGGAAAAAAGTTGCCAAACTTGATTTTTAAAGCCAGCTGGGTCCTCCTGTGTGCAAATTTGTTGATTTGGTGATAGATAAGTTACTTTATATATAATTTTCATGCTTTTTAAAGCCTTATTGCTGGGAGCTATGTTGTTTTGCTTCCTCTCTGTTTGCTGCTAGCCACACCCTCCCTGGATTTGACTTTTGTGCAAATAACTTTGTATGTAAAATGAACTTTTCTATATAATACATGTTTTCATACACTACTAATTCTCCTCTATCAGATGCATTCATAATCCAGCTCACTTACATATCCCTTTATAGTAAAGATCATGTTTCTTCTGACCATGTCATACCTATTTCCTTCTCCCATTGGATTATAGTAGTGGTCTTATCTAACTCATATTTCATTCTCATATCATAACACTTGGATATTTATGATGGTCAAAGAAAGCTGTTTGAATACAAATCAATGATCTCATATTTACAAATTGATAGCCTACAATCTTCAAAGCTGAACACAAGGAAATATAATCTTACCAGGTTAGCTATTATTTGTATTATGTATTTTGCAAAGTATTAAAAGATGTCAAAGAGCATTTTAAATGCAAGACTCCAATAGTTCAAATTCCTCCTTTCTTCCAAATATTTAAATTAAAATATATATTTTCATTAGATAATATTTCAGTTGGAGAGGATAAGTAACAGCAGATCATTAAACAAAAATATTTTTTATGTTTTATGCTGATCAGAATTTTAGAGTAAATTTTATTCCTCTAGGAAGATCTCAAGACTTATTTAAGTCAAACTGGGGGTTGCCATAGAAGAAAATAGAGTGAATTATTAGAGGTCAGGCATTTTCAATAAGTTTCCATTTGGCTATATTTTGATTCATACACTATTTAATCAAATGGGTCATTATCAATGTGTCATGATGATCTTTAATAGAGTGGGATGTCAAGCCACCTTTTGTATATTTTCTTTTTACTATTTCCAATTTAATTCTTGATCTTCCCACTTATAAATACAACACATTATCACTCAATCTTTGCAAATTATTTAAAATATAGTTAGGAATAATTTCGGGAATACATCTTAACATATATGAAATTTTTGGAAGAATCATCATTTTTACCACGGCAATTCTGCCCATTCAGGATAATATGACTTTTTCCAAGTCTGGTAGTACCAATTTAATATGATTATATAGAGAGGACGTAAAATTGATTCTTAACTTGAAAATTTCACTCCTAAATGCGCATTTTAAATGCTAGCCCTCTTATAGAGAATTTTTTGTTTTATTATTACTCTTTAGTTATTCAAACCAATCATAGTCTCTGTTAAAAAAATAAAAATAAGTTTTAGTTTGAAAATATTTGCTATACTCCGCTATTATATTATGTAGATAAAAATTTACAAGACTGGTCAATATCATGTCATACATTAATAACACCAATTTACGACTATGATCCCTTATCTCCATACCACCAGAAGATTTAATTTGTTCAGCTAATGCTCTGTAATAAAGATAAAGATTAGTGGGGACAATGAACAACCTTGGCGTGAGCCATTTCCCATGGATTTTTTTTTTCTGTTTGGAATCCTGTTTTAGAGACCAGTGCTGTGGTGTTCCTATACAAAGCTCTTATTGCTATCTAAACTCGCTCAAGCCAAAGTCCATCAAATTCCAGCTGACTGTCAAATGCCATTTTGGAATCTAAAAACAGAATCTGCATAGGGATATCATTGTTACTAGTGTATTGAATAATATTAGTAGCCTTCTTGTATTATCTGGGCCCTGTCTACCACTTAAAAATCCTGTTTGGTTCAAATGTATTAGTTTGGGCATTATTAACCTTTCAGCTAAAATCTTTAAATATAGTTTTATATCTACATTAATTAAAATGATATGTCTATAACTTTTACAGTCAGTATGGTCTTGATCCTGCTTTAATATTGTAACTATCTGTGCTTCTGCCATTTCACCTGGGACCAATTCTTTAATTTTGATTTCATTAAACATTTCACATAAATGATTTACTAATACTGAAGAGAATAACTTAAAATATAAATAAAAAAATCCATCTGCTAATTTTATTTATTGAAAACTTGTATTTTGATTACGCTTTTTTAAGTCACTTTGAGATTTTTGGCAGATTCTCTGCTATACACTGTAAGTAGCACCCACTTATAGTTAATTTATATTTGCAGTTTTATATTGAGACCCAAAAAAACAAAACAATAAAAAATTACAATCTGAAAAGAAATTATAAAAAATAAAAAAAAAGACTTGGTGGGACTTGAATCCACGTGTACATCGTTATAGACCAGCTTAACTATTAGGCCATATCATTACATGTAGTGAAAGTGGTGAAAATGTATCTAATGAACACCTAAATGTTGGAGAACTAATTTATTCACATGATACAAAGACAGCAGAAAACCAATGACTTCAGTTACAACTCTGTTCTTTTAGTTGCAATTTTAATGAAAGTGCTTTTTCCATATAGTTTTCCACCCTCTATGGGATGGTGCAGATATTGTTGACTTCAGGATCTCTTTAGGTGATTGATATAGGCAGAAGGGAGATTGTTTTCAATTTTTTTTACAAAAAACATGCATTTTTATCAAATTTATCAATTTTTTTTAAAAATAAGAACTCAACATCACATTTGCCTATAAAACTACACTTTTGACACAAACATGGCTCACTGATTTTACAACAGCATGTGACTTGTAGAATATTTTTTCATTCTACCATTCAATTTTATTAACCAACAGTAGTCAGTGGCAAGGTATGTACTGCACAAAAGGCCACAGCAGTATAAAACATGTCGTACAGTGAGTCTATTCTTTGGCACTACAGGTTGCACAAGCAATCAATGGAGTATTTGAAGATGGTAAATCCACATATTTTATTTATCCATCATTTGTAGATGTTAAAAGTCTTCTATGCTCGTCACGGAGGTCTTCCATATTAGACAGGAAAACTTAAGTTAGGTATGAATGTTTTTTTTTAACCAATCGATGCGAAAGACGAGTACCACATACAGTTAAAACTACTGTCTGGGACTTTTTGGCAACAATAATAGATATCTATTACAATCACTCTTATGCATTTAGTTAGTAAACCTAAGATAACAAAATGTGTTTTCCTTCTATGTCAACCCACTAAAATAAATACAAAATACATTCATGTTTCCGGTCACTGCTCAGCATGTTAAGGCAAGTCTGGAGTACTATCATTTTTAAAGCAGCCAGAAGATGGAAAGTCTACGTTGCATCACCTGTGACTTGAAGTTCTATATTTTTTTGGACTCCATTTGATGAGGTATGCTGGACTGTGGAACAACAAATGGTAATTATAAAAAGTTAAACGTACATTATAAGAACTTGCAAAAACACTCATTGGGCATGCATATTTTCTTTTAGAGATAAACCCTGTAATAAACCGGTTGGGAGCTTTAGCTGGCATGGTTATTACCTACACCTACAGATTTTATTGATAAACAGCAACCAGATAAACCAAACCCAAATGTATGAACACTACACTGGTCCTTTAAGTTTCATTGGGTGGGAAAAAAAGGAGTATACAATATTTAAAATCAAAAGCTACAGCAAAGCTTTGTTAATTTTAAATGTATTTGAAGAACTGATACTGTAAAGCACAATGTAGGGTATTGTTCGTGACAAAGCATTTTGAAAAAGGCATAAGTGATGTCAACAATTGTTTGTGATGACGCATGATTAGGGCTACAAAAAATGACAGTGTATAAAAAATTATGTGATGTTTTTGTTGGGTTTTTTTGTGTGTATTTTTCCTACCTTGTATTTTTTTTTCTAAGTGCCGCGTCTCGTAATGTATTTTTTTCTAAGTTGCGCGTTCGTGAACTGCTTGCAGCCCAACACCCTTATTAAATTGCGAATCGGGCAATTGAATATTGCTCTATATAAGCACATAGCATATATTTTTTTTACAGAAGTGTTTATTTATTGAACTTCTATGCAAAAGCAATGTCTTTAGTAACTAAAAACCTATTTAAATAAACAATGCTATATGCTTATATAGACGGCTATTCAATTGGGGCTGAACGGCAATTTATTAGGTCTGTTTCCTAAGTGTTTGTAGGCAAAGTCCCGCGTCTTTCATTGCCTCCACTGCTCGCCGCCCAAGTGCTTTGAGTTGTAGTGCCTTAATGGCTCGCCTTGCTATGCGAGGCTCACAGGCGATGAACACCTTTGGCGCCCATCGGCTAAGTCCTGTGCTGCGAGTTTTAGTGCCTTAACGGATTGCCTTGCTCCGCGAGGCTCGTAGGCAATGAGCGCCTTTGGCGCTCATCACCTAAGTGCTGCGAGTTAACGGCTTGCCTCGCTTTGCAAGGCCTGCAAGCGATGAGCGGCTTTGGCGCTCATCGCCTAAGTCATAAGCACCACGCAAAGCTTGCCCACGTCTCGTAGTTTGACAATTATAATATGTGATATAGACACCACTTTTATAAGAATGAGAAAGTGGCACAAGACTCAGAGGATATGACAAATATTTAAAGATTTTTTTTTTATTATCTCTAACGAAGTAGTTCTAATCCCTGATAATCCTTCTCTTATAAATTATGAAGGTGATTGTCCATTGTTTGACACATGCATCATGGGATACAGTGGCCAGTGTGTGCTCATCCAACCAGGCCAAACCGCTCACATGGTGTAGCCTATGGGCATCTGTAACAGAAAATGTAGGCGTTATTGGCTGAAAACAGAAAATGGTTGATAAGTTATAACTAACTGATGAAAGGAAAAAACAAGCAAAAGTAATATATGAACGTGCGCTTTGAAATGGAAGCAGTGCGGTTTTCTGGTAGTTTACATGGTGCCATGGGACAAAATGTTGGCATGCAAAATTCAAACAAACTAATGGGCTAGCTTGGCCCCAAAAAGTTATATCTTGCATTTAAATTATATTTTAAACATGAAATAAAAATATTTAGTGCAGATAAATTAAAATCAAGATACGATTGGACTGTTTTTCCCGCAGATATTACAGTAAACAAAAGGATCATTACAGACTGCAACATACTAGGCTTGCATTCCCATTCAACTGAATGTGGATAAAGAAGACAACTCAGTTAACAGGTTCTCCATGAGAAGTTAGTGTACATACTATTTTATTTAATCTGTTTCTGTGATGGTTTTTGGAGAAATACTTTATGTGCGAGCATGCTTTCCAAAATCACATTGTATATCTGTACTTTATTATAGACATAACCTGGAGTCTGAGATATCAGACAACCCAAGGACATGAACCATGAAACAATTATTGTTTACGAATATGAAGACAAAATAAAAATAGTTTAAAAAAAAAAGCAAACAAAAAACATTGTGTAGAAATTATCTTCATGTCAATGATGAAAGGGTTTATACATATATACATAAATTGTTTTAAAATGGCTATGGATTGAAGAGCGAGGCATTTGTGGGCACATTTGCATGTGCCAGCTCAGCTTCCCAGAATGCTGTGTAATAACTGTTTTTCTTGGAATTCTGAGCTGGAAGCAGGTTTTTAACTTGTTTTAGACATTGAAATGTGAACACAGATGTACTATTTATTTATTCTATATGTATGTATATATATATATATATATATATATATATATATATATATATATATATATATATATACACACATTATATATATATATATATATATATATATATATATATACATATATATATATTTATAATGTGTGTCTATATATATATATATATATATATATATATACTAGCGACTTGCCCGTCAAAAAATTACGGCAATAGAATTGAAAGTCAGGGAATGCTGTTTGGCACAAAAAGTAAGTGTTTTGGTTGTGTGAGTACCTTCGGCGCTAATTGCGAGACTCTGGGTTGGTGTATTTTTGGTTGTCAGAGCCCCTTTGGCGCTGATTGCAAGGTCCATGCTTATCGCCTTTTGGCGCTCATTGCGAGGCTCTCCCATGGTGTAGTTTTGCTCCTCTGAGCACCCTTGGCGATCCTTGGGAGGCGTGTGGTGAACGGCTTTGGCGGTAATTGCGATACTGTCGTGTGGTGTTTTGTAATTTTCTCTGTATATGTATGTTTATAATTATAATGAATTAATTACTGAACTGATAAATTAATTTACTTTACCTATTTGTAATTAATATATGCAGGAAGCAATATGCCGAAGAGCTAACAATCTGTTTTGATGTTCCTGCAGCATACAATGTAGATTTTCAGTGTTGGTGAGCTGAGGTGTAAGTGTCAGCAATGTGTGAAGTGTGTAGTGTAAATAGGCTTCGTGCGCGAGGGGAAACCGTTATTGTAGATGTGTAGTTCCACATTTTGTAAGTTAGTGTTTTAAAATGGTTGCGATTGTGAATGTGGTACGCAGGTGTGGATGATTTTGCATCCTTCCTTATAGTGTATTTTGTAGCTCGTACGGGGTTCTGTAAAAGTTGTATGTGCCTGGCGGTGTTTTGCGGCTTTAGGGGTCGTGTAGCCTCGTTTTCGTTTTTTTTCGGCTGACATTTTTTCTTTCGCTTAGGGGATGTTCCAGTGCCTAAGCTCTTGAAATTGGACTTAAATTGAGGTGTAACCTCACTTCCAGACGTCCTGGGTGTTCCCCCTTGCTGTGTGTGAGGTTTTTATTTGATTTTTGTTTGTATTTTCTGTGTTTTTCGGTGTGTGCAGTTCGGCCGTTAAGTTTGTAATTTTTGCATTTTTTCAAAGTGCTACGGGTGTCGCACCAGCGCAGTGAGCGCCTTCCATGCTACGGGGTAGCAAGGATGAGCGCCTACAGCGCTCATCTCCACCGTCGCAGTGAGCGCCTTCGGCGCTCCCTGCCTAAGTCGTACAGGGTTGTAGGGATGAGCGCCTATGGCGCTCATCTCCACCTGCGCAAGGAGCACCTTCGGCGCCCCTTGCCTGGCCGCAATAGTACATCTGTGTTCACATTTCAATGTCTAAAGCCGGTTCCAGCTTAGGATTCCAAGAAAACCAATTATTACACTGCATTCTGGGAAGCTGAGTTGGGACAATCAAATGTGGCCAGAAATGCCTGGCTCTTCAATCCATATCCATTATCAAACATGGCTTCCTTTAGGATTAAGCCTGCTGTATTACACAGCTTTAATGCAAAGCCAAGGCTGGATTTCACACAAGCTGAGAATCCTATCCATGTACAGCTGTTTCAAGTTTACTGGCAATCATCCGCATGGAGTGGGATCTCAGCTTGTGTTGTGGACCTTATGAGTAGGTAGTTCACCACAACAATCCTTTAATATATGGTGGGCATAGATATATATACCGTATATATGTCTGTGTGTATCTATACTACATATAGATAGACATTTAAATGCATAGACAGATAGATGTACTCTATATATATATATGTACTCTATAATGCAAAAGAATCCCCCCCCCTTGACTTTTTACCTATTTTGTTACATTCCAGCCTTAAATTCAATGTTTTATTAATCTGAATTTTATCTGATGGATCAGAACACAATTGTCTAAGTTGGTGAAGTGAAATGATAAAAATATATACATGAAACTATTTTTTTGAAATAGAAAACAAAAAATTGGCATGTGAGTATGTATTCACCCCCTTTGTTATGAAGTCCATAAAAAGCTCTGGTGCAACCAATTATCTTCAGAAGTCACATAATTAGTGAAGTGATGTTCACCTGTGTGCAATCTAAGTGTCACATGATCTGTCATTACATATCCACACCTTTTTTTAAAGGCACCAGAGGCTGCAACACCTAAGAAAGAGGCACCACTAGCCAAACACTGCCATGAAGACCAAGGAACTCTCCAAACAAGTAATGGACAATGTTGTTGAGAAGTACAAGTTAGGGTTAGGTTATAAAAATATCCAAATATTTGATGATCCCCAGGAGCACCATCAAATCTATCATAACCAAATGGAAAGAACATGGCACAACAGCAAACCTGCCAAGAGGCGGCCGCCCACCAAACCTCACGGACCGGCAAAGGAAGGCATTAATCAGAGAAGCAGCACAGAGACCTAAGGTAACCCCGGAGGTGCTGCAGAGTTCCACAGCAGAGACTGGAGTATATGTACATAGGATGACAATAAGCCATACACTCCATAGAGTTGGGCTTTATGGCAGAGTGGCCAGAAGAAAGCCATCACTTTCAGCAAAAAAACAAAATGGCACGTTTTGAGTTTGCGAAAAGGCATGTGGGAGACTCCCAAAATGTATGGAGGAAGGTGCTCTGGTCTCATAAGACTAAAATTTAACTTTTCGGCCATCAAAGAAAACGCTTTGTCTGACGCAAACCCAACACATCACATCACCCAAAGAACACCATCCCCACAGTGAAACATCCCCACATGTTGTGGGAATATTTTTCAGCTGCCGGGACTGGGAAACTGGCTAGAGTTGAGGGAAACATGGATGGTACTAAATACAGGGATATTATTGAGCAAAACCTGTACCACTCTGTGCGTGATTTGAGGCTAGGACGGAGGTTCACCTTCCAGCAGGACAATGACACCAAACACACTGCTAAAGCAACACTTGAGTGGTTTAAGGGGAAACATGTAAATGTGTTGGAGTGGCCTAGTCAAAGCCCAGACCTCAATCCAATAGAAAATCTGTGGTCAGACTTAAAGATTGCTGTTCACAAGTGCAAATCATCCAACTTGAAGGAGCTGGAGCAGTTTTGCAAGGAGGAATGGGCAAAGATCCCAGTGGTAAGATGTGGCAAGCTCATAGAGACTTATCCAAAGTGACTTGGAGCTGTGATTGCCACAAAAGGTGGCTCTACAAAGTATTGACTTTACGGGGTGGATGGTTATGCACATTGACTGTTCCTGTTTTTTTGTCCTATTTGTTTTTTGCTTCACAATAAAATTTTAAAAACAGCTTCAAAGTTATGGGCATGTTCTATAAATTAAATGATGCAAATCCTCAAACAATCCATGTTAATTACAGGTTGTGAGGCAACAAAACATGAAAAATGCCAGGGGGGGGGGGGGGGGGGGGGGAATACTTTTGCAAGGCACTGTATATATATATATATAGTTGAATAATCAAAGCATAGCAGTGAATAGTGATACATTTTTATTGGACAAACTTATTCATAATATATCGAAGAGCATTCGAGAGATAATGCCTCTATTTAGCAAGTCAAAAAGCGATACTGATACACATTGATCAGAAATTAAAGAGTTCCAAAATGCTTTTGGATTGTAAGTTCTGATGTTTTTGTCCACCCTTATGTATAGGTGTCACTGTGTACAAAGGAACCTCTGCCATACATTATATTATATATAAGCACTGTATGATGAGTTGTCTAATGGCTGCCATTGCAATGCTGAGCTGGGCCCTCCAGGTAACAAACACTTCTTACATCAGAGACATGTCATAATAGATGATGTCATAGAGCCCCCAGGTACTATATAAGGAGCTGAAATGGGATGCACAGCCACTTATATCAGGAATACCAAGAGATGAGCAGCTGGCCTTAGGAGGAGCAAACTTTACCTTGTACATGAAGAATGAGATATTGCTTAGATAAAAGAGGTAAGGCTGAATAATTGGGTAATTAGGTGAATTGTAACTTTCTAATACTATCTATAAGATTGTATAGTCACAAGTCTCATGTATTTACTGCATCCCTTGTATCTTTCTACAGAAAAGGGTAGCACCCTGTAAATATAAGATATAATTACATTTGTGAGGAGATACAACTTTGAGGTGAGTAAGTTTATTTCTTCTTGACTATATAGAGTCTACACTGGCCAGACCTCACCTTTAATTGCCATGGCAGGGATGACTTGGTTTTACAGCAGCTCTGCAATGTGTATTTTTCCCATTAAAGGGGAAGTTTTATCACCTTAATGTATATGAGTTTTGCTATATGTCTCTGTGAATGTAATCCCTTGTGAGTAATTGTTAGAAGAGCGGCCTTAGTGAGTACCACATTTAGAGTTTTTTTATGTTGCCAATTTCTCTCTCCAATAAAAATACACCAACCCCAAACAGTTACCTAGAGTCTATTAGTTAGTACCTTGGTATGTGGATATGAAAGCATCATATATCACAATAACATCACAAAGCTGAATTATTATCTAGATGTAAGGACTGAAGAGATCTGCAAGTTAATGTCTGATGTGCAAATACATACTGTAGGCCTATAATTTGCATTATACTTTTTTGAAGAAATAGACACAGGTAATGGGTAAATGGGCACATACAGCCTTCATTTACTAATCATATGCAATTATGCTTTATTGAGGCAGCCATTGTGTTCTTTGCGCATCTTTTTCTTTGCATTCCCCACCTGTTGTAGTAGCAAGGAATGCAAAAGTGGCGACTCATGTTACAGTATAATTACATTTAGTATTTAAAGGCTATATTGTATTATACTTTCTAAATTATATTGCCCATTATCAAGTCTGATTCTTCATAAAAAGGACAGAATGGTTTAATGCATCTCATGCCAGAAGGGTTCAAGCCCTCAATATGAAAAAGGACTCTTTACAGCCCTCTGGTGAGATGTCTGATAAACCAATGCATGATGTTGACCTGGGAGATGATGTCCTTGTGAAGTCTCTTTAATAAGGTTTCTTTATCTCCTAGGTGGACTCGACCTCTCACCTTGTTTTCCTCACCAATCAAACTGTTGTCAAGGTTTAAGGAAAGGTCAGAATGGTCTGCATCTCTCTGGTGAGATAACCAATGCATTATATTGACCTGTGAGCTTATGTCCTTGTGAAGTCTCTTACTTAATAACGGTTCTTTATCTCCTAGGTGGACTGGGACATCTCACATTGTGTTTCTCAACAATTACAGTAAAAGTCAGAATGGTTTCATGGAAGCTCTTGTTGCAAGGTTTCAAACCCCTCAGCATGAAAAAGTAATCTTTACAGCCCTCTGGTGAGATGTCTGATAAACCAATGCATGATATTTACCTGTGAATGATGTCCTGGTGAAGTCTCTTTATAAGGTTTATTTATCTCCTAGGTGGACTCAACCTCTAGCCTTGTGTTCCTCACCAATCAAACTGCTGTCACGGTTAAAGTAAAGGTCCGAATGGTTTCATGGAATCTCATGTCACAAGGTGTCAAGCCCCTCAGCACGAAAAAGGACTATTTCCAGCCCTCTGGTGAGATGTCTGATAAACCAATGCATGATATTGGCATGCAAGATTATATTCCTGTGACATCTCTAAATAAGGTTTATTTTTCTCCTAGTTGGACTGGGACATCTCACCTTATGTTGTTCCTCACCAATCGAACTGCTGTCAAGTTTGAAGTAAAGGTGAGAATGGTCTGCATCCCTCTGGTGAGATGTCTGATAAACCAATGCATGATATAGACCTGTGAGCTTATGTCCTTGTGAAGTCTCTTAATAAGGTTTTTTAATCTTCTAGGTGGACTGGACATCTCACCTTGTGTTCCTAACCAATCAAACTGTTGTCAAGGTTGAAGGAAAGGTCAGAATGGTCTGCACATCCCTCTGGTGAGATGTCTGATAAACCAATACATGATGTTGACCTTGGATAATTATTTCCTTGGGAAGTCTCTTAAAAAGGTTTCCTTATCTCCTAGGTGGACTGGACCTTTTCACCTTGTGTTCCTCACCAATCGAACTGCTGTCAAGGTTGAAGGAAAGGTCAGCATGGTTTCATGGAAGCTCTTACTGCAACATTTCAAACCCCTCACCATGAGAAAGGACTCCTCGCAGCCCTTGGATTAGACACTCTGCATACTCTCTCCCTGTCTGCCATTGTGGTTATCGCCTTGGTCATCATTTGTGAAGAGTGGGAACAGTGGCAATTCACCTGTGTAGCCGACACCAACTTAACTGGCCTCCCCATCTACTACTGAACTCCTTCTGTACAGAGACTGATGGTAAAATATATTTTAACATATGTACTGATATTATACATCCCTATATCTGAACTCTGCAGAGGAAATTGAAATTGACATAAGTCTATATATCTGTCAGAATGTTCTGTATCTGTGCAAGCAACTGTTTTTGTGATAATTAGGAAGTTGTGCCATAGTGTACTTTCACTGTGTTGTTTTTTTTTAGATAAAGAACACATTGTGACAATGAGTCCTCTCGTGACACTCTCTGCATACTCGCCCTGTCTGCCATTGTGGATATCCCCTAGGTCATCATTTGTGAAGAGTGGGAACAGTGGCAATTCACCTGTGTAGCCGACACCAACTTAACTGGCCTCCTAAACTACTACTGAACTCCTTCAGTATAGAGACCGATGGTAAAATATATTTTAACATATGTATTGATATTTTACATCCCTATATATGAACTCTGCAGAGGAAATTGAAATTGACATAAGTCTATATATCTGTCAGAACGTTCTGTATCTGTGCAAGTGGCTGTTTGTGTGATAATTAAGAAGTTGTGCCATAGTGTACTTTCACTGTGTTGTTTTTTTTTTCAGATAAAGAACACATTGTGACAATGAGCCCTCTCGTGACACTCTCTGCATACTCGCTCTGTCTGCCATTGTGGTTATCCCCTTGGTCATCAGTTTAAAAGCATAGCAACAGTGGCAACTCACCGTGTAGCCGACACCAACTTAACTGGCCTCCCAATCTACTACTGAACTCCTTTACTACAGAGACTCATGGTAAAATATATTTTAATATACATATTCCTTGTGAAGTCTCCTAATTTAAGCATCATAAGCAGGTAGCAGAGAGACTGCTTCAAATGTCTGATAAAACCCATGAATAATATTCACCTGTGAGTTTATGTCCTTGTGAAGTCTTTTAATAAGGTTTCTTTATCTCCTAGGTGGACTTGACCTCTCACCTTGTGCTCATCACCAATTGAACAACTGTCAAAGTTGAAGGAAAGGTCAGAATGGTTTCATGGAAGCTCTTGCTGCAAGGTTTCAAGCCCCTCACCATGAGAAAGGACTCTTCACAGCCCTTGGGTTAGACACTCTGCATACTCTCCCTGTCTGCCATTGTAGTTATCCCACTGGTCATCAGTTGCCAAGAGTGGGAACAGTGGCAATTCACCTGTGTAGCCGACACCAACTTAACCGGCCTCCCCATCTACTACTGAACTCCTTCAGTATAGAGACTGATGGTAAAATATATTTTAACATATGTACTGATATTTTACATCCCTATATATGAACTCTGCAGAGGAAATTGAAATTGACATAAGTCTATATATCTGGCAGAACGTTCTGTATCTGGCAAGCAACTGTTTTTGTGATAATTAGGAAGTTGTACAATAGTGTACTTTCACTGTGTTGTTTTTTTTTCAGATAAGGAACACATTGTGACAATGAGCTCTCTCGTGACACTCTCTACATACTCGCTCTGTCTGCCATTGTGGTTATCCCCTTGGTCATCAGTTTAAAAGAGTGAGAACAGTGGCAACTCATCGTGTAGCCGACACCAACTTAACTGGCCTCCCAATCTACTACTGAACTCCTTCAGTACAGAGACTGATGGTAAAATATATTTTAATATACATATTCCTTGTGAAGTCTCCTAATTTAAGCATCATAAGCAGGTAGCAGAGAGACTGCCTCAAATGTCTGATAAACCCATGAATGATATTCATCTGTGAGTTTATGTCCTTGTGAAGTCTCTTAATAAGGTTTCTTTATCTCCTAGGTGGACTCGACCTCTCACCTTGTGCTCATCACCAACTGAACTGCTGTCAAGGTTGAAGGAAAGGTCAGAATGGTTTCATGGAAGCTAATGTCACCAGATTTCAAGCCCCTCACCATGAAAAAGGACTCTTCACAGCCCTCTCTTGAGACTCTCTGCATACTCGCTCTGTCTGCCATTGTGGTTATCCCTTTGGAGTCTCTTGTACAAGTAAATAAAGATGCCTCCTTCTGGATTAGATCAGATCTGTGTCATTCTTTACTGAGTCAAACTGACCCGTAACACGTGACAAATACAAAACAATATTGAATATTGGAAGTCACTGTTGGACACCCAGCCACCGCTCTCTGTGTTTATCACCTGCTGGCTGGGCCATTGGCCACCACACTTCCACCTTCTTGTGTCACTTCCCCATCTCCTCTACAGTGTAAGTTCTCAGGAGCAGGGTCGTCACTTCCTCATGTGTCAGAATGTTTCTCATGTCTTATAGTATGTATTTTTCAGTACCTACTGTAATATTTAACTTTTGTATTTAGCTATCAGTTTCAGTCCCTATTTTTATTTTTTGCAGAAATTATACAAAATGACCTTTTATCAGCTCTATACATTCACCCAATCTCGATAGATTATTATCCCCAGAGCAGGTACTTCATCTACTCTATATCAGAGGGTTGTGTTGTTATATATATATTCTTATAAGAAGCATTATATATTACTTATGTTTGTCAATAAAAGACATATAGAGAGACCCTGCAAGATGTCATTGTAATGCAACTGTCCAAGTGATAATTCTGTCCTGGAGGAGGAACACGACCCACAACCCTGACCTTGTTATGTGGAGAGAAATACAACATAGATTATATGTAAGGTCTCTGCAGAGCATCTGGGGTATAGGAGTAATACTCTGCAGAGCGTCTGGTTTAGGAGTGATGCTTGACCTGCTAGTCTTCCTGTATGAATGCTACTGAGACATGCTCTTCTATGTAGCTCTGTTGTTACGTGGCAGTCTTTCTATAGAACTGAATAGACATACTATCAGCATCCATTATTAGCATTTATTTGTAATGAGCCAACATATTCCGTAGCGCTATATATGGGTAAGTTATGGGTAAGTTCAAGGCAAAAACAATAGCAATATTAACACACTGCAAAGTTAGAGGGCAAACTTACAATGTACAATCTAACATCCAACTAATCCTGTTCGGAACAAAAGAAAATGGCTGCCTCCAGCAAAGCACATATGAATACAGAAATTAATTATTACAGGTTGTTATTATTTATTTTATTTTTTTGTCAAAAAAAATAAAATAATAATATTATAAATATGACACTTGGTTGATCCTGTGATGGGTGGTCTCTCACATCAGGGGGTTATTTGACATACTCAGGTCTATAAGATCTGAGGCGTTAATAGATCCGGGATCAGTCAGAGCCGCCTAATAAGTGTCAAAAAGAGCTGTGGGCTGTAAAAGTCAATAACCGATTGGCTAAACACAGATAATGAGCATGTCCAGCAGCCAATCAGTATAAGACTGAAGAGGGGCGGGGAGATTAACTGTGAAGTGATTCAAACCTCACTGTTTTGAACTATCAGATGGGGTGGGAGGATAAGCTGAAGTGTGATTGGTCGAGTAACAAGTTGACAGCAATTACAGCCAATCAGCATGCTGGAAAAAGGCGGGAAAGTAACAGCTATCTGACTGAGAATAGAGAGGAAGGAAAAGATCACTAATAATATAATAAATTAGCACGCTATAGGGAGAGTTTATATGGGCGAATATGGGGAGAGGTTATTTGGAACTAAAGGAAATGCTATATGAAGTAATAGAGATATATATATATAGAGAGATGTTATATACAACAATAGGGAGAAGATATGTGGACCAATAGGAGGAGTTATATGGAGAGGATATATCCAGTAATACAGGAATTGTATGGCGTGGTTATATACAGTGATAGGAGGTGTTGGATGTGTTATATAGAGAGGAGTTATATGGAGAGGTTGTATGAAGTAATATACTGGTTATATACGTTGGTTATATGGAAAAGATATATATGCAGTAATATGGGGTTTATGTGAAGAGGTTATATACAGTGTTAGGAGGTGTTATATAGAGAATAGTTATATGAAGAGGTTATAAGAAGCAATATAATAGTTATATGTGGATGTTATATTCAGCCATAGAGGAAGCTATATGGATATTGTATGAGACATTTTATATAGACTGATAGGTGAGATATATGGAGAGGTTATGTACAGATATAGGAGGTGTTACATAGAGAGAAGTTATATGAAGCAATATAGTGGTTATATAAGTTATTTATTTGGAGTGGTTAGATACAGCAATAGGGAAGATACCTTGAACAGTTATTTAAAGCTTTAGAAGAAGTTATTTAGAGAGGATAAATTGGGTGGGTGTAATATGAAGAGGATATATACAGCGGTAGAGGTGTTATATAGAGAGGTTATATAAAGGAATAGAATAGTTATATGGAGTCATTGTATAAGTGAGTTATATGGATATGAGGTAGTATATATAGTAATATGGTGGTTATATGAAGACATTATATACAGCGATAGGAGGTATAATATAGAGAAGAGTTATATGGAATTGTTATATGAATCAATGGAATAGTTATATGGAGAGGTTATATACAGCAATAAAGCTTTAGAAGAAGATATAGAGAGAGGTTATATAGAGCAATATGGAGTTATATGGAGAGGTTACATACAGCAGTAGTTGGAGGCATATTGAGAGATTAATTATAGAGTTGTATGAGAGGTTATAAACTGCAACAGGTGTTATATGGAGAGGTTATATAAAATGATATGGAAGTTATATAGAGAGGTTACATACAACAATAAGAGGAATTAGGGTATATGACCAGGATATATGCAGCAATAGGAGTTGAGTGAAGAATAATATACGGCAAAATGTAAGTTTTACATAGAGGTTACATACAGAAATGTAGGAGTTATATGAAGAGGTTGCATATATAGCAATAGGATGAGTTATATAGAGAGTTTACATACAGCAATAAGAGGTTACATATGGAGAGGTTATATAGGTTAAAATGAGGAGTTACCTAAAGAGGTTTTATAGAGCAATATGAGAGTTATATGGAGAGGTTATATACAGCAATAGGGTAGTTACATGAAGAGGCTACAGTATATACAAAAATAGGGGAGTTATATTAAGAGGTTATATACAGTAACAAAAGTTACATGGAGATGTCTTATATATAACAATGCTGAAGTTATATAGAGAGGTTACATACAATTATATGGAGAGAAAAAATAGTTGAAAAACTTAAATTGAGAGAAACAAAGTGAGAAAGAGAAGGGTTTGACAATGAGAAGAAAAGACGGAAAGGAGAAAGAGAGACAGAAGAGAGGGGAGGGGTTTAGGAGAGAGTGATAGAGAAGAAGAGAGAGACCAAAGGAGGTGAGAGAGAGAGAGGAAGAGGGGATGAGAGACAGGAAATAAGTATGACATATATGGTGTGTACGTGGAAATGATAGGACCTATCCTGTTATATGTACGCATGCATGCTGCACTACCCTGCGCCAACGACGTCCCGATGTAGCTGTCTCCAAGTGGCCGGTAAGTGATTACGGGTTTTCGGGTTAGATTTTCGGCTTTGTCCGGAAGTTCACTGGCAGGAAGTGACCCGTAGCAATTTGTTTGCAATGTTTTAGGGAAGGAGTTTATCATAGCTAGGTAGGATTTACTCTACAGTTAGGGCACTCGTAAGTGCTTTTTCAGGGATTTACATAAGGACCTATGTTGGCACATTACAAAAACGGTGATAATAATAATATGGGAGTCTATAAAGACCCACATGGTTATAGGTAGATGTGGGAATTGGGGGTTTAGTGCACAGGAGGAGGGAATCCCTTGTGTTCCTTCTTTCCAGTAAGTTTTGGGGTGTCATTCCAGGGATTAATGGGCTCATATGGGATGATGTATTGGGGGGGGATCCAGAAGATTCCAAAGGATAGTTGGTTTTGGAGGGGCAGTATTAACCCCTTAATTGTGTCAGATATGAGAATTCAAGCCTCATATCAGACTCCGTTACGGCGTTAAACTGATCATATTATCAGATCTGACATTTATTTATTTTTCAGAGACATTTTAGTCCTCTTTGGGTAGGTCTCAGTATACAAAGGATTTGTGTGCCTTCTCAGGATTTACATGCCCTCAGAAGGTATGAATGTGTTTCACTCAAATTTGAATGGCTTTGGGGGAAATGTCAATGGGATCTCTACACCTTGATTATGTGTTTGGAACTTTTTCAGCTACTCTGTGTGCACTTCTAGTAAGGCTGCTTTTTTACTGGATTGGAATAGATAGGTAGTGATTTATGAGTCAACATGGCTCATTATCAATATTATTATTATCGTTAATTTATCACGCACCAACATATTCTGTAGCGCTGTACATAAGATAAGTTCAAGACAAAGATACATACAAATTAAACATAGCAAAGCAAGGAAGGCCCTGTCTTTGAGCCTCAAATCCAGTGTCCATAGTGCTTTCCCCAAAGCACATTGTGGGATTGAAACTTGCAGACTTACAACCTAAAGGTATTGTGTGTGGAAAAGGAGGGAGAGAGAGGTGAGAGTGTGTTAGGGTGTTAGGTGACACGCTTCTTCAAAGAGATGAGTTTTTAGAGAGGTTTTGAATGTTTTGAGGCAGGAGGATAATATGGTGGAGCGAGGCAAGGAGTTCCAGAGAATAGGGGCAGTACGAGAAAAGTCCTGGAGGCGAGAGTGAGAGGAGGTGACAAGAGTTGTGGAAAGAAGAAGGTCATTAGCAGAACAAAGAGTGCGGGTGGGGGAGTATTTGGAGATGAGACCAGAGATGTATGGGGGTGCACTATTGTTGAGGCCTTTAAAAGTTAGGGTCATGATTTTAAAATGTAATGTATTTATTTAAATGTTATTTGATTATATGGCATCTAGAATAGCATTAGTATAGTTTTTTAAATTAACAGTTGATTTGGTAGTGAAAGATATTTATCCATGTTTTTTTTGTTTTGTTTTTTTTGTGACTGGCTTCTGAACAACAAAAATAAATAATGTAATTTCCCTTTTAGAAATAAATGAAATAGTATCACTTTCTTGTAGAATATAAATATGTTTAAAGTAATTAAAATCTAAAGGAATCCCTTTTCACTGACTGGCTATTCTGAATATATCTTTCTTTTCCCATTAATTATCCAGTTTTAATTTGTAATATTAATTGTTTTCCAGATTGCAGTCATAATGGAATCTGTGCATTCTGCTGAGCTATAATACTCAGATTTGCTCTAAACCAGTACATCATCACAAATACACACACCTTAGATGCAGATAATAAAGTGCATGACTTGTGTTCCAAGTTACACAATACAGTTCTTGGTGCAATCTAAGAGCCCCATGTAAATCAAGTTAGGTGCTGCAGTAAAAAGTCTGTGGTAGCTTCTTTTCCCCCTAACTTCTACACTAATGTAAATATTTCACTCCCCCAGATTACAGCAGTCAGCTCAGATCCTTACATCTTGCTCTTTTGCTGCAACAAGTATCTTTGCAGGGAGCAGTCAGATCAAGGTTTACGGATGAGACGGCCCTAGGATCCAATAGGAATAGTGATTGTCATGAATTGTATAGTGTGGGGGAAGTGCAGGAACAACTGCTGATAACTTCGATAAGGCAAGGGAACAGATATATATATATATATGTATATATATATATATAGTAAATAAAAAATACATCTGTGTTCATATCTGAATGTCTAAAGCAAGTTAAAAAACCTGCTTCCAGCTCAGAGCTCCGAGAAAAACAGTTATTATACTGCATTCTGGGAACTTGAGCTGGGACACACAAACATGCCCACAAATGCCTCGCTCTTTATTCCATAGCCATCATCAAACATGGCTTCCTTTAAGCTTATGCATGCTGTATTACACAGCTTTAATGCAAAGCCAAGGTTGGAATAAACACTGGCTGAGTATCCAATCCATGTACAGCTGTTTCAATCTTACTGGCTATCATCAGCATGGAGCGGGATCTCAGCCTGTGTTGTGGAAATTATGAATAGGTAGTTCACCACAACAATCATTTATAATATGGTGGGCAAAAGAGCGATAGAAGCCCTCCACCGTACAGTAGTACAGTAAATAAATATAATATAAGTATAAATAAAAAAATATAAGTAAATATATATACTAGCGACTTGCCCGTCAAAAAATGACGGCAATAGAATTGTAAGGCAGGTAATGCTGTTTGGTACACAAAGTAAGTATTTTGGTGGTGTGAGTACCATTGGTGCTCATTGCGAGCCTCTTGGTTGGTGTATGTTTGGTTATGAGAGCTCCTTTGGCGCTGATTGTAAGGTTTGCGCTGATGGCCTCTTGGCTAGCATTGTGAGCCTCTCCCCTGGTGTAGTTGTGGTTCTGTAAGGGATGAGTCTTGCTGGTATTATCAGAAAGAGATTGGGCAAAAACAAATGCCAGTTTCATTGTTAATTATGGTCTAATTAGGTGGATCTAATCAGCTGCTCAGGGAAGTTAACTCTTTCAGACTTCCTAGGAGAAAGGAACTTTGTAAAGTATGTGGTTGACATTACCCCATGTAGCACTCTGTCACACTGGTCGGATCACCCCTAGGGTGATTAAATCACCTTTGTATGAAATAATTATCTTCCTCTCTCCCCTAATAAATGTGGAGTTCCCCTTTATGCCTTAGCAAGGGGTCCTGCCCTGTAGTGCACCCAATGGCTTTGCACATGCTGCACCAGCAGCAGCTCCAGCACTGCTCTCAGGGCTTAACAAAACTCTTTAACAAGAGCATTGTATATTATGAATATAGTATTCATGATTTGTAGATTAGAGACAAAAATATAATCGGACTAAATGATGATTAGATCTTATGTATATGCAAATCACATATATAGTTGTGAGCATGAAGGTTTGTCGCTAAAGCTGCAGGCTCGCATAATGAGCCTGCGGTCCTCGCGAAGCAAGGGCCTCAGTTGCTGGCATGGAGCGCCGAATACACCAAACAGCATTAGCTCACTTACAATTTCATTGTCGTCATTTTTTGACGGGCAATATTCTAGTATATTTATAAACTCTATCGACAGTAAACAAGTCAGATTTTTCTTTATTTTCTCCACTTAACCTCAAAAGAAAAAAGCAGAAATGTATTATTGTTGTGAATTTGGTTGTAAACAGAGGATTATTGTCCCTTTCAGAACCTGATAGCTTCCTGTTTACTCCCATTATAATAATTGGCCTGGGCAGCTGTAATCGAGATAATACCCACTGGAAGTAAACACCTTGAAATCTTTAAAAGCTAAGACTGCAGCAGTTAAAGTAAAAAGATAATCATTAACTTGATTTGGACTTCTCTATGTGATTGTGCAGATCAGTATTCATGAGTTTAAAGTGCCCTTAAATTCAATCATTGTAGTAAAATCACAGTCTCCATATATCCAACATGTTGTTAGTTAAATGTATTTTGTCTAAATCAGAGCTAAAATGACACAAATCCTGACAGCTGCACAGTCCAACTTAAAATGGATTAACTTACACATTACATTGATGGCATTTAAAATGTATCAAAGTGGATGAAATAACAAAGATCTTATTATTGTGTTTCTTTTTCTTTAGCAAATATTCTGTTTCTCCAGCAAAAATTATCACAAAGAATTACAGAATACCTTAAATAAGTACTTAGTACAAAGACTCTTTCTTAAAGAGACACAGGAAAGGTGTTTTTACAGAAACTAGAAGAATATAGAAAAATAAACATTAGTAAGAGTGCCTGAAAAAATGATGTTGACATGGCAAGATAAGGCCAGTTGCTCTGGGGATGTACATAAAATATTGCTAAAGATCAACATCAGTTTTAAGGCACTCCCACCAAAAATATTTAATTTCAACAAACTGCTATATTGTACTCTTCATTTTTGTATCTCGCAGGATATTTCCTGTGTCACTTTGCTTAATAAAAATATTTGAAAAGATCAAAATTAGGTGAAGATCCCTTTCATATCAGACTAAACAGGACTGGCCAACATCTAGATATCCCACCGGTTAGGGTCTAGCTGGGGGGAGGGGGGTCTACTTATCAACTGCACAGGCAGGTTCTCGGAAAATTGTTCACAACATTTTAACATAAACCATTAACTGAACAAGACTCTTAGAGGAAAGATATACCGCACAATCTTCCAATGTCCCACTCAATGTCCCCCTCTAGGTGTAAAGTCTACTAATGTAGGCCCTCTGGGATTGTCTGCTGGGGAAGAGGAGTATCAATCAGGGAATAAGCGATAAGCCCCGGGGATTCAGATGGGCTAATAGGGGAGGTACTGCTTCCCTGTGACAAAATGTCTGGAGTTTTGGTTGGCATCTGTTAGTCCTGTCCAAGTTCCTGTGAATGTGATATACAGGACACATTGGCAGGGCTGCTACTGGTATGTACATCACTCAGTTGGAGGAGTGCGGAGAGAAGGTCAAGAGAGGTGGAATGGTTATAGATAGTGGTATAAATAAAAGCCATATGACTCTCCAGAGTGGACTCAGTGGATTGATTCCTTCATTCAATCCAACATCAGTTCCTTATTCAGGCAAGTGTCTACTATGGCTGGGGCTTAATTGTCATGTGAACCAGATTACTGGAATCTAACCACATCAAAGAGTATCAATTAAACAGAACACTTAACTCTATTTGACTCCTGTGGTAAATCTGAATAATGTTTCAATGAGCTGCTTGGTAATCTCGTTCCCACTGCACTTAAGGCTGTCTGCCTCAACTGGGGAGTCTCAGTCCAGAATCCTGCTTGTGTGGCAGTCCCATTAGAAGGTGTAATTATTATTAGCAAAGCTCCAGTGCAGCTTAATGAAGTGCTCTCTTGCCAGCCAATCCTATTCTTAAAGTGCCAATGTCCACAATTAATTCACACCATTTTGCTTCCTTTTTGAGAAGTTCTCTATCAATATTACCTCTTCTGATTGTTTTCTCAATATGATCAATTGCCATAAATGAAAGGTTATTCACATCTCCATTGTGTTTCGTGTTCACATGTATTGCTACTGGAGTGTCATATTATTATTATTATTATCTACAGGGGTTTAGTACATGGCAAAAAACAAACTTAACACCTTATAAAGAATGGAGGGCCCTGTTTTTGAGCTTATAATGAAATGTATATAGTGCTTGTTTCCACTCGCAAACTTGCAATCTAAGGCCCTCATTCAATTGCAATTTGGCCAATTGAATAGGGCTCTAAATAAGCACATAACATATTTTTTGAAAAAAGTTTTTAGTTAGTAAACATCTATTCAAAAGCAATGTTTTCCCTTACTAAAAATGTATTAAAAAAAATATGTTATGTGCTTATTTAGAGTCCTATTCAATTGGCCAAATCGCAATTGAATGAGGCCTTAAGGGTTTAGGTGTGATACAAGAGGGTGACAAATGCAAGATGGCAATGTGAAAGCAATTTGTTTAGTCAAGTGGAGGTGTCTGTGTGTTGTACTGTAGATTGTGGGTGTAAGTGTTATTAGGCTGTGGAATGTCCAGTTGTTATTATAAAGGCTGAAGGTGATAAGAGATTTTAAACAGGTGTGTTTTTAGTACTTTTTTTAAAGGTTTTGAGGCAGGAAGATAATCTAATGGAGCCGGGCAAGTAGTTCCAAATAGTAGGGGCAGCACAAGAAAAGTATTGAAGACGGGAGTGAGAGGAGGTGATGAGAGAAGAGGAAAGAAGAAGGTCGTTAGCAGAACGAAGGGGGCGGTTGGGAGAGTATTTTGAATCAAAAGCAGAGATATAAGGGGGTGCACTGTTGTTGAGGGCTTTATATGTTAGGGTCATGATTTTAAATGTGATTTGGGAAGCCAGTGGAGTGATTGACAGAGAGGAGTTGCAGACACTGAGAGTTTGGTATTATAGATGAGTCTAGTGGAGGCGTTCATTATGGATTGGAGGGGAGAGATGAGAGATGGGTAGGCCAGCAAGGAGTGAATTGCAGTAGTCGAGTCGAGATATGATGAGAGAGTGTATTTTAGCTGTGTCTTGTGTAAGATAATGACGAATTTTGGAGATGTTTTTTAGGTGAAACTGACAAGATTTTGTTAACGATTGGATGTAAGGAATAAAAGAGGGGGGGATCCAGTAGAACCCCAAGACAACGGGCCTGGGAGTGATGATGGTGTTGTCAACAGTGAGAGATATTGGAAGCAATAGTAGAGGGTGGAAAGATTAGGGCCCTCATTCAATTGCAATTTGGCCAATTAAATTGGGCTCTAAATAAGCACATAACATATTTTTTTAAAGAAGTTTTTAGTTAGTAAACATCTATCCAAAAGCAAGGTTTTCACTAACTAAAAACTTCTTTAAAAAAAAATATGCTATGTGCTTATTTAGAGCCCTATTCAATTGGCCAAAGACCAATTGAATGAGGGCCTAGGAGTTCAGTCTTAGACATGTTGAGTTTGAGTTGACGGGTAGACATCCAGGAGCATATGCTAGAGAGGCAGTTGGAAACGAGCTAAAAGAGAGGGGTTAGATCGGGTGCAGAGAGGTAGATTTGAGTATCATCTGCATAGAGATGATACTGAAATCCAAATTGTCGTAGCTTCTCTTAATACTGTAGATGTGCTCAAGAACTCTTCTTCTGAATTCTCTGTAGGTTTTACCTACATATCTCATTCCACATTTACAAGATATAGATACAATGGTAATTTTTACTTAAGATGGATATAAATACAATATTAGTTACTGGGGATCATATCTCCTAAAGTAACAATAATAAGAAGCTCTAAAAGGTAGAGATATCGATAGGTATGCCCCCAACCTCGCTTAATAATTTTATTTTTTAACTCTTTAGTAAAATAGGAGAATCACATCAATATTTGAGTATAAATAAATAGAACAATTCAAGGAGACAATTGATTTTGTTAGTAGTACAATCCTTTTTGTTTTTATTACATACACCGTTACCATGACTATGATAGCTATAAAGGGATGTGGAATCAGAATGGCAGTGACCCACGAAGAAATCTAGAAAAGTGCGCCAGGTCAGACGTAGGCTTGTACGCGCATGTTAATGACGCCATCTTGAGGCGTCTAACAGCCCGATACGCTGTAAATATCAACTCCGGCAATAGAATACATTTACTAAGAAAGACAAATTAATAATGGAGCAGTATCTTTTAGTGAGATATCAGAATCAATAGGCGATTAAGCCTGTGGGCAATGAATTGCAATGAGATCATTTATAAAGTGGAGGTCATTTCAAATTTAGACTGACCATATAGAGGGGTAATATACCTTAAGATTAATGATCCACATTAATAATAATGCTCATATAGCACCTTATTATTTGAAACACAGAGATTATATTTATTAACAAACGCTATTATTACATAGCACTTTATATATAGAATAAGTAAACAACTGATTCCATATCTCCAAGCAGCATTGTTTGCACAATTTTGCACAGAAAGCATTTGCACTTTATCACAGCACTAACACAGAAGCCATAAATGACATGGCTTTTTTTCCACTATTGACAATGGAGAAGTTTTTCAATTATGAGCACTAGCACTTTTGTCATAAGCATCTAATGAATCCCATTGCACTTAGGTTCTGCTACCCATTTGTAACCTGCATCTGATAATTTAATATTTTAATGAATTCAATAAAAGTGAAGTTTTAAAGTTTTGTCTCCATAGGAGATTTGATAATATAGGTGTGCACATATAGGGTTATTTTGTTTCTTTTTTGTGTAGTTATATATTCAAGCCCTAGTAGCAGCCTATAGAATTTAATTTACTTGTCCAAACCTGAGCCACCTTATCTTTTTGTTTAGTGATTATATAGAGATGTGAAATTGATTCTTAATTTGAATATTTTACTCCCAAATGTGCATTTTAAATGCTATCCCACTTATATGGAAATGTTTGTTTTATTATTACTCTTAGTTATTCAAACCAATCATAGTTTCGGTAATTTTTTTTTTATAGTTTGAATATTTGCAATACTACTCTATTATAATATGTAGATAAAACAGAGAATTTACAAGACTGGTCAATAGCATGTCAAATGCTAATAACACCAGTTTACGACTATGATTCCTTATCTCCATACCACCAGAAAATTTAGAGTGCCTTGCAAAAGTATTCTCCCCTCCTTGGCATTTTTCGTGTTGTGTTGCCTCACAACCTGGAATTAACATGGATTGTTTATGGTTTTGCATCCAATTTACAGAACATGCCCACAAACTTTGAAGATGTTTTTTATTTTTATTTTTGTGAAGCAAACAACAAATAGGACAAAATAAGAGAAAAAAGTCAGTGGGCATGACTATTCACCCCCTAAAGTCAATACTTTGTAGAGCCACCTTTTCCAGCAATCACAGCTCCAAGTTGCTTTGGATAAGTCTCTATGAGCTTGCCACATGTTACCACTGGGATTTTTGCCCATTCCTCCTTGTAAAACTGCTCCAGCTCCTTCAAGTTGGATGGTTTGCACTTGTGAATAGCAATCTTTAAGTCTGACCACAGATTTTCTATTGGATTTAGGTCTGGGTTTTGACTAGGCCATTCCAACACATTTACATGTTTCCCCTTAAACCACTCAAGTGTTGCTTTAGCAGTGTGTTTGGGGTCATTGTCCTGCTGGAAGGTGAACCTCCGTACTAGCCTCAAATCACACACAGAGTGGTACAGGTTTTGCTCAAGAATATCCCTGTATTTAGCACCATCCATCTTTCCCTCTACTCTGACCAGTTTCCCAGTCCCGGCTGCTGAAAAACATCCGCACAGCATGATGCTGTCATTAACATGTTTCACTGTGGGGATGGTGTTCTTTGGGTGATGTGACGTGTTGGGTTTGCGCCAGACATAGCGTTTTCTTTGATGGCCGAAAGTTACATTTTAGTCTCATCAGATTAGAGCACACTACTCCATACATTTTGGGAGTCTCCCACATGCCTTTTTGCAAACTCAAAACGTGCCATTTTGCTTTTTGCTGAAAGTAATGGCTTTCTTCTGGCCACTCTACCATAAAACTCAACTCTATGGAGCGTACGGCTTATTGTTGTCCTATGTACAGATACTCCAGTCTCTGCTGTGGAACTCTGCAGCTCCTCCAGGGTTACCTAAGGTCTCTGTGCTGCCACTCTGATTAATGCCCTCCTTGCCTGGTCTGTGAGTTTTGGTGGACGGCCGTCTCTTAGCAGGTATGCTGTTGTGCCATGTTCTTTCCATTTGGTTGTGATAGATTTGATGGCGCTCCTGGGGACCATCAAAGTTTGGATATTTTTTTATAACCTAAGCCTGACTTATACTTTTTAACAACCTTGTCCCTTACTTGTTTGGAGAGTTCCTTGGTCTTCATGGCAGTGTTTGGCTAGTGGTGCCTCTTTCTTAGGTGTTGCAGCCTCTGGGGCCTTTCAAAAAAGGTGTGTATATGTAATGACAGATCATGTGACACTTAGATTGCACACAGGTGGACATTATTTCACGAATTGTGTGACTTCTGAAGGTAATTGGTTGCACCAGAACTTTTTATGGGCTTCATAACAAAGGGGGTGAATACATACGCACATGCCAATTTTCTGTTTTCTATTTCTAAAAAATAGTTTTATATATATATTTTCCTCACTTCACCAACTTTAGACTATTGTGTTCTGATCCTTTACATAAAATTCAGATTAACAAAACATTGAACTTAAGGCTGTAATGTAACAAAATAGGTAAAAAGTCAAGGGGGGGGTGAAAACTTTTGCAAGGCACTGTATGTACTCCACAAAAGGCCACAGCAGTATAAAATATGTTGTACAGCGAGTCCATTCTTTGGCACTACTGGTTGCACAAGCAATCAATGGAGTATTCGAAGATGGTAAATCCACATATTTATTTATCCATCATTTGTAGATGTTAAAAGTCTTTTATGCTAGTCACTGAGGTCTTCCATATTTGACAGAAAAATGTAAGTTCGGTATGAAGGTTCTCATATTTTCTTTATGAGATAAACCCTGTAATAAACCAGTTGTGAGCTTTAGCTGGCATGGTAATAACCTACAGCAAAGACATTTTACCTGGTAATTTCTGTAAGATATTTTACCCTTTGCATCTCTCTATTTTAACCTGTATTTGCAGAATAGTCTTCATAATATTATATAGTATTCTAATATTTTAGATTGTTGAATCGTACATGGAAAAATCATGTATATAGCACTCTAGAGACAAATCTATTTGCTGTAATAGTCTATTTTTCCAGTTCAGTTTAATATACCGAATTTTGGTATAATAAGATGGTACGGCAAAAGCCACTAGCACAAAACAAATATAGAAGCAATAATTCTTGAAAATGATGTAGAAAATCTGATTTTTTTTATTTAGATTTGCAATAGTAATGGTCACATGGATGGAGCAGTTAACATGAAATGGTCTCTTGCATTTCTGATGGCGGACTGGCTCTCATGGTCAGTTTTTATTTCCAGTCATTATGCCGTTGTCTACTTGCAGAACAAACCGTTAATGCCCATCTTCCTGATGCCACAACAATAACCAGATAACATCCTCTTGAAGTACAAGACAAGCACTATGCTATGATTTACAGAACTGTATGCAGATAATATTTTTTTTGAATTATGACCAAGGTTCAGAAGGTTCAGCTGGTATGATATGAAAATAATTGCTTTTTTCCAGCGGTTACAAATGGCATTAGCAAGCACACATATCAGGCATCCTCAGATTTATAGCATTGTTTTACATTTATAAATCTGAATTGCATACATTTTAGTATAGAAACAAAATTCTCAGGTACACATGCACTGAACAGCAAAGTAGCATTTATACCACTTCTGGCTGGAACTTGTAATCACAGTGGAATCATGCAATCTTGTTTTGCTAAATTATACAAAGCTATGTTTATTAGTTTTCTAAAAATATATTTTTAATTCACCTTTTTTATTTAAAGGTCAATGGTCATGCTATCAAATATATCCATTAAAGGGACACTGTGGTGATCATGCAATAACGTTTTGTTTATTTAGGACAGATCAATAAAATAAGTAAATAAAAAACAAAATCAATGTTGCTTTTAAAACGTACTCTTAAAATTAGCAGCTTCCAGCAGATTTGCCTCTGGCCACCCGCTATTAGGTGTCCAGGATGCTAAAGAGGATCTGCCGTGTAGGTTAGGAAGTAGACAAGTAAATAGTGTTACCAGGACAATAAAGTCTTCTATTACCAAAGTCCCCATGAGCAGAACCTCTCACTAGACACCTGATAGAGGGCGGTGAGCAGCACATCAACCCAAATCTAAACCAATAAACTTGAAACGTAAGATTTAAAAAAGCTACATTGATTTTTTTTTCTCTGCACAAATACAGATTTTATTGATAAACAGCAACCAAACAAACCAAAGTCAAATGTATGAGCACTACACTGGTCCTTTAAGTTTCATTGGGTGGGGGAAAAAGGAGTATACATTGCGTAACATCAAAAGCTACAGCAAAGCTTTGTTAATTTTAAATTTATTAGAAGAACTGATACTGTAAAGCACAATGTAGGGTATCGTTAGTGACAAAGCACTTTGAAAAAGGCATAAGTGATGTCAACAATGATTGGTGAGGACGCATGATTAGGGCTACAAAAAATGACAGTGTATAAAAAACAATAATTCAACAAGTTACTACATCAAAATAGCAACACCAGAACTGAACCACGATACTGGACTCAAAATACATAAAAAAAAAAAGGTTTTATTTTACCCCATTTCTCATTAGATGGATATTTGAGGCAACAATTTATGAAGTATGGACAAGAAGAGCAATAACACGCCAGGATTTTTAGTTTCACCACTTTTTTCACTATTACCGTTAATACAGAAATGTTCTGGAAAATGACGAGTGTGTATCTTATACTGTTATACAGCACACAGGATGGAAAGATCCAAACTGGAGCCCTCCTGCGGATGACTCTCTTTGTTGCCACTGGAATGTAGATCACAAAGTGTTACATGTATGGGCTTTTCAAGTGCAAGCGATCACTGACTAAAGCTTTTCAAAGTACATTTATTATAGATATAGACACCACTTTTAAAAGAATGAGAAAGTGGCACAAGACCCAGAGGATATGACAAATATTTAAAGATTTTTTTTTTTCTCAATTATCTCCAACGCAGTAGTTCTAGTCCCTGATAATCATTCTCTTATAAATTATGGAGTTCTCATTTGAAGGTGATTGTCCATTGTTTGACACATGCATCATGGGATACAGTGGCCAGTGTGTGCTCATCCAACCAGGCCAAACCGCTCACATGGTGTAGCCTATGGGCATCTGTAACAGAAAATGTAGGAGTTATTGGCTGAAAATATAACAGACTAACTTATGAAAGTGCGCTTTGAAACAAACAGTGCAGTTTTCTGGTAGTTTGCATGGTGCAACGGGGCAAAATGTTGGCATGCAAAATTCAAACAAACTAAAAGGGCCACCAAAGTCTATCTTGCATTTAAAAGATATTGTAAACGTTACAAAAAATATACATAGTGCAGATAAATTACATTAAAATCAAGATACGATTGGACTGTTTTTCCCTCAGATATTACAGTAAACAAAAGGATCATTACAGACTGCAACATACTGGGCTTGCATTCCCATTCAACTGAATGTGGATAAGACGACAACTCAGCTAACAGGTTCTCCATGAGAAGTTAGTGTACATACTATTTTATTTAATCTGTTTCTGCGATGTTTTTTTGGTAAAATAGTTTATGTGCAAGCTTGCTTTCCAAAATCACATTGCATATCTGTACTTTATTATAGACATAATCTGGAGTCTGAGATATCAGACAAGGACATGATCCATGAAACAATTATGGTTTAAGAATTTGAAGGCAAAATAAAAATAGTTATTCTTAATGTAAGACAAATCTGTCAGCTTTTAGAGCAAACACATTAAGAATCATTATTTTGAAATTCTTTTACTGATATGACTGTAGTGAACAGTAAAGGATTATGTTTACATTGAACTTTGTTACTGTATTAAAGCATAATTTAAAACAAAAACAATATTTGGACTAAAGTAAGAGTAAACCTAGAGAAGTGACTGTGCTGGAAATCTAAACCTCCATTTTGCTTCACTAAATGTCAATGTTTGGATGGTACTTTGTATAAAATCTGTAAAATGTAAAAAGTTCTCTAAGGGGATTCTAACAAATAAGGACTTATTTGGAAACATTCAAGTAGAAGAAAAGAAATTTTAGCAATCTATTACAGGACAGACTCATACAAAATGTATTTGAGGGAATATTGTTATACTATTAAAAAAAATAAATGAAAATGTTTCATTTGATGTGGGGGCTCAGCCAATGAGCTGTAATATAGATGTACGAGTTGTACTAGTCCACCAATGAAATCAATAGACTTACATAAATTGTGAATTTCAATGAAGATTAAAAACAGGTTTTACTTTATATTTTTTGGTTATTATCCATCATAAAATGTAATTCTCACACATATATCACTTACACTGTGGTTCAACCACGAGGTATGTTAGCCAACAGGTAGTGTTTACCCATATGTTTTATACAGGCTATTTTTATGTATGTTTTTTTTTTTTAAAGAAGCAATCCATAAGTGGCAGCTCACAATAAAGGTTATCCGTATTCTTTAGTTTAATAATCATAGTTTATATTTTTTTTTTCATGCATAAACACAACCTTGGTAATGTTTAAAACACATTAATAAAAGAAATGTGCCCCTTATCCATTTAACCTGTGATTTCTACAACATTCTGTATGTATTTAAGAAAATTGCTTAAGATTTTATAGGAACACTATTCCTATAAGATTACTGAGCACTGCAAATTGTTTAATAGTACATGTATCTGTCATCTTAGCAAGCACTTTGATACAAGGTATATAGTAGATGTTTCAGTGAACCAAATAGAATTACTTGGTGGATAAGAAGGGAATATTTTGGATATAGGAATCTATTTACTGTATTTTCTTTATAATAACAAGAAGTTATACAAATATATAGACTTTTGAAAGTGAAAAATGTAGCACTGGATCTGTAATGTGCGTGTCATATAAAATCATAGTTCATGTGTACATATTAACTGAAAATACTCTTGAAATCTTTGTTTGTAAAAAATAGTTAATTTTTTATGCATGGGGAAAGTAGTTTCCTGTGAGTCAAGGCAGCCAAATGTTACGGATAGGAGTATTTTTTGGAGCTATGTTTATATACTTCGTCTTTCTTCTTGCACTACAAAAATATTATTTGGGGTCAAGCTGGGTCAATCACAAGTTCCCAATAAAGAATCAAGAGACAAACTCATGGCTTTGCACAATATAAACACTCATTATATAAAATATGATTTTTACATTAAGTAAAGGATTTAAATTCTAGACAGGCTGCTTTTGTTGTTACTAGACTTCAATCACATTTATAAAATTCCATTTTAGAGAGACAACTGGCTACACATTGCTGAATCTCATTAGAAGGCAGTATACTAGAAACTAAAAATCTTCATAGGAATTCTCAAGCAAATGGATATTTCAGTTTTAATATTCCAGTGCAAAGCACTTTTGGATAAAATAAGGTGATCTGCTAACTTCTCCAATCTTGAGAACAACTATGCAGGTTTATGAATAACTTAGGAGTCACCTTCAAATGTTCATGGTTAAACAATGGTTGACATGAATCCTACATAACAGATTTAATCATACATTAAAAAATATTAAGTATACATTGCTACAAAATACATAAACATATTACAGATTTCCCTGTGTAGAAGGCTAAGAGAGTTTTATCAGGATAAATACTGTATATACTCTAGTATAAGCCGACCCGAGTATAAGCAGAGGCACCTATTTTACCACAAAATACTGGGTAAAATGAGTGACTGAATGAAAAGAGCCGAAAAAGCTTATACTCGAGTATATACGGTTTTTATTAGAACTATTCCAAAATCTAACAGGTATAGTAATACTGATATCAACTTTAAAATGCTATCTGGCACTTATATATACTTTATATATATATATATATATATATATATATATATATATATATATATATATATATATATATATATATATATATATATATATATATATATATATATATATATATATATATATATATTCTGCAGGCCTTGAACAGACAATTTAAAAATAAGGTCCACATTTTGAAATGCAAATCTGTACTTGGATAACCATTTTTTGGTAAACAATACTACTGCCCACTACTGGGACTACTACTACAGCAAACAAAAGTTACAAATATAAGACTCTATTCAATGTATACACACTTAAAACTGCTCTTAATATTACCACATATTCTATTAATGGCTCGCAATCTGATTTACGAGCACACACTCACTATGGGCCGGCCAAATATGCAAATTTGGCCTTAGAACTCCATTGGTTGTAGCATGGCTCGAATATTACGAGCACCAAATAATTAAACTTACATAAAATCATGTGCTAGATTGCAAATAAAGACTAACCCGCAACTGAAAAAAGTATCATGTCTCAATACTGTCCTATGTTAGGCAATTCATTCTAAAAAAAACAAGAATGTGGAATTAAAAAAATATTATTACTGAGTAATATAGATCCTGGGACTCAAGGGGTTAATACATATCATGAAAACCCACATGGACTAGAACAGATGATCAGATGCATTTTATAGATTGCTTACCCGATCGGTAAATATTAATACTAATTAATTTGTAGCATCCGATTGCAGATTATGTGTAACTTCCATAATTTACTGACGTCATGTCTAATTCTAATGTCTCAGTCTAAATTACAGGCTTGCTTAAATATTGTCAGATCATATGATCACGCCCCCTGAAATAAGACTTAAAAAGGTAGGGTTTACGAATTTAGGCTTATGGAGGTAAATTGCGAGCTGGAGTCAATTGAATATATCTAAACATTTAGAGAGAGAAATCACCTGCAGCCAAATTTATGAGGTTGAGGCATGTGCCGGCTTCTGATAGAATAGAGCCCATAGTACACAGTCTAGATACTGTCACAGTGTTATTTTCAATGATAATGTATTTAGTTTAGTATTTTCCATGGTTGGACTGCATTCATTTGTTCAGGTCTCACTTGCAGGAAAGTCAGTACAGTACAGTATTTAGTACAGTATTTATTTCTCCTTTCTATATTTTTGGTATGGGTAAATTCTTTTTTTAGTATTTAAAACACAGAAATTATTAAAAATATTATTTTTAATTTATAATAACTCACAGTCTACAAAGTCAAAGGGTGAATTGAAGTTTTTACATTATTATTCATATTAAAGAATGTAAGACATTTGTAAACCATTAGATTACGAATGCTAGATCATGAAATTAGTGCACATTTGTAAAAAAATGTGCAATCCTACAAATGTTTAAATCAGTAACTAAATAATAATTTGTTTTGGATTTTAAAAAAAATCTAAAAATAGTGGGACATGATTGTTTATCGTATTTTCTTGAATTTAGTAGAAATGCTGATAATAACAAATATCATTATTAAAGAGAGATTCATCTTACAACACCCAATTACAATTGTATCATCAATATATAGATACAATTTCATACCTGGCATCTTAAGCCTCTTATCTGGATCACTCAGAGTCCACACGAAAACCATCATATCCATTCCTCCACTGGCAAAATGCTCATTGTCAGGTGACCAGGCCAGGCAAACTACCTTTGCATGATGTCCATAGAAACTATCTTTTTCCTGTTTATGAAATAAAATACAAGTTTTGCTTACTGTAAGATTATAAATGTTTGCATCTTTGAACTGTGCAGGATGATTCCTTGTTGCACATGTGCTTAACACAGATATTTCAAATCCGCAAAATATTGTGTCTCAGTGCGGATTGCTGAAATAGAACAGAAGACTTAAAGGAACTTTTACGAGAGAATGCGTCATACATTATAAAATGTTGTTTTTTGTAATGTGTAAACATGCTCTATAGAAAAAAAAAGTTGGGCGCCATGTCCCTTTTAATTATGACTTTTATACAGATTTGTGAACGAATTAGAGAAGCAAAGCGACTGAAGTTTGAAACAACAACTTAATCTAGGTTTTAGAAGCTACAGATTTTTGTCTTCTTCAAATACTGATTTTGTGACTTATTTCTTTAAAAAAAAAAAAAGCTTTCATATATTAGCAATACCGTGTCCATAAACCACAATACAGGAAAATGAGGTCCTAAAACTCCCACGGCAAATGTTGTCTATTATTTTTTTCAAACATATTGCAAAATGAATCTAGAAATGTTTACATATATAAAAAAGAAAACAAAAAACCACACCAGATTGCGTGCACACTTGTGAACAAACATTTTGTATTTGCTTGATAATATCAAAGCAACAAGATATTACTGGCTACAGCCATGGTTTAAGCAACTGTGGTTAAGTGCACCTTAATGAAAAAATAAAGTGTAGAAACCTTGGATACTGTATCAGACAAGTCGCTAAAATGCAGAAGAAAAGGCCAAACACTAGAACAGCTGTGCAAACAGTCAGCAAGGGTTTGTTTTTCATTGGCTTTGACGGCACAAAATCATCCTTAGTTACCTATTAGAAAAACATCTACATCTGAACTTGCTTACCGCATAATCATCAGCAACAGTGAAGACTGTTATAACCTTGCGAGCATCAGATACGGCAAGGTAGGCCCCATCATGAGAGAAGGAAAGACTAGTCACTTGACCCTTGGCAGGAAGGGTCTTGCCTGTATCCTTCAAAGTGTTCCCTTGGATAGAATACAAATACACATTTCCATCCTAAAAAAAGGAGTAGTCAAATGTTAAAAATACATTCCCAGTGCAAATATGCTTTTATAGCAACATGGAAAATTCACTTCACACTAGGTGTTCGGCTGCATTTTTTTAGGAACATGATAAATGTATTTTACTAATATATATATATGGCAGGGTTGAATTCATATAACTATCAATGCACAAAACAGCACTGTATAGCAACAAGACTGAACAAATGGGAGGTAATGAAGTGTTTTAATATGGACCAAAACGAATTGAGAGACAAGCTACGCGGCAACAGTTATCCCATATTCTGCATGAATTGTGATACATTTATATAAGTTTACAGTGATATATAGCATGTGGTATAAACATTTGCTATCAAGCTATTAGCACAGGATCACTAATAAAGTTTCCAAAAAGTGTGTTACGCTGGCTAGCGCATACGCACTGCGAAAACTATATTCAGATATAGTCAATGCTAGCTGCGCATTACGCACAAGGGGATGACAACAACACAGGAAAAAGGTGGGGCAGAGGACGGAGGGATGAGGGGGGGAAATATAACATGAAATATTATACTGTCACACATGACGGGCAAACGACTAGTTAGATACATAATCTCTTATTATAACATATATGAAAATTCATAGAATACTCCTATACTTTAATGGATTGAATGTACATTTTTATATTCAATTTTAGTACTAGTATCTTACAATGAACAGTTTTTGTAGATTAGCTACAATTTATATATAAACTATTTTTTATACTTGGGGTTAATAAAAGGCAAATTTGAATTTCTGGTAAAAACTTTAACATCACTGCATATGACATTATGGCTCCGATTACCAAAATAAACTGATATCTGTATTCTACTTCACACAACAAACACAAGCAATGTGCTTGTATGTAGTTTTACAATATAGTCATAGTTGTGCATTAAACTTGTGTGTCATAGCGTACATATTGGAAGATTATAAAGACTGCATTTCCTTACTAGCATCACACTTGTGTATGAAATGTCCCTTTGTCACCCTTTGCATTTTTAATGTACTTAAAAAGGATTCTTCAACCCACAAATATACTTCTGGATAGAGATTATTCTTTGCAAGCAGATATATAGTAAAATGCAACTGATTTTAAAGGCGTTTAAAATCACCTATGAGCAACAATGCAGCCGCTTTATTTCTTTAAGCTCCGATACACCTTTCATGTTCCATTTTGTTTAGTGTTGCAGGCTTTAACAGGCCAACTTTTCTCCACCTCTAGCATATGCCCAAGGGGTGGGAGCAGATATGCCTGGCTGCCGGTCCAAACATTTCTACTGTAGATGTTCGAGTGGCTTGCAGTGGTCACTGCAGGGACGAGACTGATAAACACTCCTAATAGGACAACTGCCTAGGCAGGTCTTTCCCATCCCCAAACATATAATGGGTGGAGAAAAGTACATCTGGCTGAGTGGGCAAAACTAAGGCTCAAATTCAAGTTTTAGTTGCTACATTCTTCAACAGGACACATGCATTGTGGTTGTGAATCTTACCACATATAATATTGGTCGTAGCTGCGAGTTTGTCTGTAAAGCTATGTTAAAAGTTACGGGCTGTGAAAGCGCAATGAGCGCCAAAGGCGCTCATTGCGAGGCCCGAAAGGTATGGGTTTGACAGGGGCTGCAATAAGCACCGAAGGCGCTCATTGCGAGGCCTGTATAGGACTGGCTTTGCTTCAAAAAAATTACGGGTTTAATGGCCGCCATTTTATCAATCCCATAACTTGAAAGCCATTCGGTGACCGCCAAAAATAGCCAATTGATTAGAAAATTAGTTTACAACCTAACACACAGCACAGGGGGAGAGGCAGGGAGCCTGTAAGTGCGGTTGCAAGCCAATTTGGTATTTAATTAGCGTTTTTGGAAGGTCTCAGAACGGCTAAGCGAGGAAATAAATGACGTCTGTAAAGGCGTAATTTTTTTTCAAGCTCATAAAATGGGAAACACATTTCGGGCTTGGGGAAAATTATCAAATTCCCAAGCCCGCAAAGGGTTTCACACCCGTAAATGCAAACAGGAGCACAGAGGAGGGAGGGGGAAGAGGGTGGAAAGAGACACAGGGGAGGGACTGGGAGGGCGAAGATACACAGGGGTGAGAGAGTGGGGAAGGCACGAAAGTTGTGGGTGCTCATTGCGAGGCCCAGAAAGTAGGGGGGAGAGCCTTGCATTGTGTGGAAAACAGTATTGCAAGGCTTCACATTTTATTACCATAATTTTTGAAGGGCGAGTCGCTAGTAAAAATCATATTTGATATACTGTACCAGTAAAAATTTTAAAGTGATTCATCCGTCCCCAAAAATACATACCCATTATAAGTAGTTTTTCAAGATGATACGTTATTAATAGGGTGGTGGCAAACACTGAACATAAACACCTAAGATTAAAGCCAATCTTACCGCTCCTCCTACAGCAACAGTTCCGTTGGACTTATGAATAGCTACTACTTCTGGCTCATATGCCAAGGAATCAAGTGTAAAGACTTTCTTCTGGTCTTTCATCAGGATAATCTGTAAAAATGAAATGAGAATTTTACAAAATTAGGAAACCTTATTTCCTCACATACACATCATCCCCAAACGTTCTATTTTGCATTGAAAAGATGTTTGATACATTACTAAAATGAGCTCGTGTAAAATAAAATAATAATAAAAAAAAAAACAAAACAAAAAAAAAAAAACGGTATATTTATAGAAAATGACAACGTCATCATGCTGTACGTAATGAATAGAATATAGACGTAACCTGTGATTGGAGACTAAGCATTAATAAGAGCCAATAAATAATGTTTGTCCGTCGGGCTAGCACTCTAGACAATGCATTACAGCATCTGGTTTAGTCCATGTGGGTTTCATTATATGTATTAACTCTGAGTACTGGGATCGATATTACACATTAATAATAGTTAAAAATAATAATTTTAATTGCATATTTGAGTTTGAGATTGTTGTGCAATTAATTCTTTCTATGCTTTCCCATGCTTTTAACGTACAAAAAGTGTGCTGCTACAGCTAGCAGAACTGGCGTTAAAACCCTTTGTGCGTCTTACTACTATTAGGAGTACTACTCATAAATGTTTGTATTTTTTCTAGTGGCAGGTCTGACCTAATTTGCGAGCTAGATGTAAAGTTCTAATAGTATATGGTTTTGGTGTAATATTAAGTATGTTCCACTTGTAATGTTTTAGATGTCCCAAAAAAATTAAAAAAAAAAAAAAAAATCGAGAGGCTAGCCCTAGGTTGCATCATTGGCTGGCCTGAAGTGATTGTGGGCGGATAACTTTTAGTAATTCTACAAACTAGGACCTGAAACATTTAAAAAGGGTCATTTACCTCACTGTAAGTGCTCTTCATGCAGTGAAATAAATGAAGTTTATATGTTAAAATTCTCTTTTTTTTTTTTTTTACACAAAAAACAAACAAAAAACCCCTGATGTTTTAAGTCTGTTTGAATACAAGTATATCCTTCCTCCTGGCTATTGTATGAGTATTTTGTGGTGAAGGCTGTGATTAATAGCAGCTGGACTCAGGTTACACTGCACTGACCAATTAACCCACAGCTTTCCTGTCGAATGCTTGATTTGCCTAAATGCCTACACAGATGGATTTGATAAGAGTTTTTCCCCCCCATTTGCTCATCACACAGAGCTGGAGCTGCAGCACCGGAGCGTGGCAATGATTTCCCTGAGCTGGTCTACTTTGCTCAAATTTCAGAGAGGCAAGAGAGCAGAGACCTGAATTTTCTTGGCAGTAAGTAAACAAAATTAATTACAAAGTCTAAAAATATAAGCAGTCTTACAATTGACTTGAATGAGGGGGGGGGGGGGGGCACCACTGCAAATGAAAGTGGGCAGTCTATTATACATGTAAACATGTATTTGCAAGTAATTCAAAAAGGTTTTGTTGCAGAATGTAATTTTGATGTCTAGGAATATTGGTTTGGAATTTTAAAGATCGTCAGTGTGGTTGACTTTTCAATATGCAGTTATTTTTAAACAAACATATACATTTATTTTCTTCCTTTTTTTTATTTAATGTCAATGTATGTTGAGCAATTATAAATACCTGTCCAATGCATACAACTGCAGTATACTCTCCACTAGCTGCGACACTTTTAGGCTGCACATCCAACTTTGTAGCATCCTGCGAACTAAAGAAAGACATTGGTTAGATCTGCTTTTATATACCTTTACATTACCAATATTGTTACTAAACCTTTAAACCGTCTTCCACAGAAAAAAAAAATGCCTGGGAAACATTTGGTTTATTTTAACCTTTTTCTAACCCTTATAATAACCCTGATTCTGTGGCCATACAGGATGTGGAAATTCAATTGTTTAGTCCAAAGAATATTTTTCAAATAAGCACTTCTCCTGACAAAGTCTGAATCAATAGCAATGGGCAGTGCCAAATAATTTCTGCTAGAGTTGAAAACGTTGATTGGTACTGTCCTTTGACAAGTCCAAATATCAATGTATGACATTTAGCAAATACTTTCTTTACATGGGCATCTTTTTAATCTTTGCAGCGCTAATTTTTTTATGCGGAATTATATTAAAAAAAAGTATATGTTTTAAAGCATGCTCTTTTAAAATGCATGGCAGAAAAATTGGCGTCAAAGAGGTATAGACAATATATTAATATCAGTTTGTGCACTCCCTTGTTACTGGTGCTTTATGCAGACTTGCAGCCACTTTTCCATTTTAATTTTGAAACTGCCATGAACTGCATATGTACAACATACGATTTTGAGGAAAATAAAAAAAAAATAAAAAAAAAAAACATTTCACATTTAGTAACTATGACACTTTGTTATACGCAGTCCTGACATATGCAATGGATATTGGCACAAACCCACATAAGTAGTAAATTCAAATCTGTATTTATGTTTAACTTACTAAAAACATCCATTTATTACATTATTTTTTTTTGTACCGATATAGGAATTCAGTGTGCCTTTATGTTTGTTGATCTATTTTAGACTAATTCTTCATGTTAACCATATTGAAACTAAACCCTTTTGCTATCCATATACAAAGAGCAAAACAAAAAATACAATGTTCTTAGAAAATAAGATAAATATCAAAGCATCAGAGATCACAATAGCTCAGGGACCTTTCAAACCTACTTGTATTCCTTGCCGTTGACATTGGTGTAACGGACAGTGTCGTCCATACTGCAGGTGATTAGTTGATTGGAGCTGTTGACGGCCATGCTGGAAACCTGGTTTGTATGACCCTTTCCAATGAAGCCATTATTTTCACCAGTCTCAGCATCCCAATAATGTATATAAAACAATTAAGGAAACATCTTGGTATTTTCAACAGAGGAACATATATAAAAACATCTCAGCTGATTTGTAGAACAGAATATAGATGTGTAGATTATGTAGAAGCTCAAAGTAAGTACAGGAGAGAAAAACACAAATACAGTTTAACATTTTCACCCATATACATTTCTTTTACAATTGCTTTTAAGGTATTGCAAACTAAAAAAGGGTAAAACACATTTTTTTTCTTTGTTGCAACAGAAAAACAATATGTGCAAGTTTAACCCCCCAAAGGAAGGACAATCAACGGCTTTGGAGTACTTGCCTCTGACAGCCAATGAGCAGTAATGTAACTGTTGCGAGTCATACTTCTCCGGCAATAAGACCTACATACCAAAGTAAGATTTGTGTATTCACTGTCAGCTTTAGAGGGGCATGGAAAGATTTCACTAGGAATAGAACATACCTGTGTATAGCTTTACTTTTCTGTACTGTATTTTCTTTTATTAAGATGTACTTAAAGCCTCTTTATCTTCCTAAAATCTGCAGGGAGTACACAGTGTAATAGTAACCAATCAGTGGCAACCTGCTACATGACATAGGGTCAATGACAGGCTAATTTGAATTAGACAGTATTTTATTAAGAAGTGCTGAAAAGTGCTCTGTTTTTTTCTGCCTACAAGAATACCATTTGTGCCTTCCCTCTGTAGCTCATGAATACAAAGTACATAGATATATCTATCCATGTCCCTTTCAGGAAGTTTAAACCGGTTTTACTTAAAAAAAAAAAAAAAAAAAAAAATTGCACATATTGGGCAAGTTGAATAATAATTGTGGATTTAGGTTTGGAACTTCAAACAAAATTACAGGCGCATCAAGACGCATCCTGTAATACACCCCAAACACTGCTACTCATTGAGTGAGTCAGACAATAATTACATAATACACTGCACTTGCCGACTCATTCTGTGAGTATCCAAAAATGGGGAATGAAAATATATTTAAAAAAAAAAACAGCTTACATCTATGAACTCAAAGCAGGAGAGGAAAAAAGCACAGCCCATGGATAAGTTTGTTTGAATTAAAAATCTGAACTCATGAAAAAAAGAATTAATACAAGAAGCACTGGGAGCCCGTTCTTAAGTAGGGGACGTTCCTAACCCGGGACTTCCCTAACCCCCATTCATACTGAAGGGTCACAGTTCTGAATAAATCCTTTTGAATGTTTAATTCCTCTTGTGGTTTAAAAAAAAAAAAACATTGGTAATTTAAAAGTCAATGAGCATTAGTACCCGGATGTGTGTATGCAAAAAAAGAATTCAAATACAAAAGCATAATAATAATGGCTGTTCCATGTCAGTTAGGGGTCTAAACTTAAAAACAGTTGTCAGATGTACTGTCAAATAAAAGGATATTGATGTGTCCATCGTGGCTACCAGTATAAATGGTAGATCTGCCTTCATTTTCGTGCACAGTCATGCACTGGATTGACTTGCTATGTCCCTACAAAAACAAACAAATGCAGGTATAAGATTTAAAAAAAAATTTAAATGTTATAACTGTTTGGCCACATTACTTATTCCCTAACAAAAAGTACTGAAAATAATATTTAAAATATCTGTTGATCATCAAAGTACATTTCACAAACAAGAGAAATTTAAATGGGATGTAGAACATCAGGGTTTGGGAGTAAACTTATGTTCATACATAAATAAATGTAACCAAAACATTACTGAGGAGCGATGATGGAAGAAGCTGAAGAGGAGGAAATGTATTAATGTTTAGAAGGGGTTCATTATACAAGGATGTAATGCGCCGTTTAGTTGAAACGTCTCGGCCCTCCCAGGTATAATGATCCTGCTTCTTGAATGTCTGGGTCAGTAACCCTGACATATTGAATTCATGAATTATATGGTGCATTAACCTAAATAACTGGTCAACTGTAGAGGCTGCGATTACTGCTAACAAGTAGTGTGTAAAAGTATGGAAATACATCTGAAAAACTATGGTGTTGAGATACATCACAAACCACAAAACATTTACACTGAATGTTTGAAAAGATTTAAATAGACTACATGCTCCCAAGAAAATATCAAAGTCCAGACAATATATCAGATTTATTTCAATATAAATATATTTTATAAAAATGTATTTCATACTATACCTTGATTATTCGGATAGGTTTATCAGGGTTATTCTTGTCCAAATAGTTGATGTAACCAGAGAGGGAAACACTCAGCAAGTAATCCTTCTGCCATAAGCAACCCAGCTGCTGATCTTGCACATCTGACCCAAGCGTAAATGTGGTCACTGCTGAGTTAGCTGCAACATCCCAAATCTTTGCAGTTTTGTCACCGGATGCAGAAAGCAGTTGGGTGCTGTCAGCACTCCAGCTAATCTGAAATAAAACAAAGTTTTTACAGCACTGATCACGGTTGCTGAACTAAAGCAGAATAACTTAAGACAATGGGATATTTTTACTAAAGCTACTTTACAGAAAGGATGGGTGGGTGCCGATAATGCACATACATCAATCTGCAGAATAGCTCTTTAGGGATACTAAATAGGATATATTTGCTCTCCTCTGCCATTAAGCTCCATGTTATATTCGGTTTAAACAACTAGATTTCCTTCTAGTGAAAGATGCCTCTAGATTTCACTCCCATACAAAAAATGGACTCCAAATAATTTCAGAAATATTAAGGGAAGAGTTTCATGGCATCCATGTAGCCCAATGACTATAGTAATAGCAAAAATAACACATTTACCATTATCTATGCCTGAAGAGGGAAAAAAGTAACCATAAAAGCATAATTATTGTTAAACAATTTCTATCTGAGGAAGTATCATAAGAATGAGCACAACATGTGTTTAACTTCTTAAGAAAGAAAAATGCAAATACACAAAAAGAAACAAAAAAACAAAAGAAAAAAATAACTTGTAAAGCAAATTTAATGTATTTGTAGAAAAAGGTTTGATTTGTTAATGTGCACTCTCCTAGGTTAAATATAGGTGTCAAAAGATCACAAAATTGTTAATATGTCCATCAGTCTAATTGATTTGTTATGGAGTATGAATAGATGGCATGGGAGGAGCACATCACAGAAAGGCTAGATTGCAGAGTACTGGAGAATTATGTGTTTTCCCACAAACAAAAAAAAAATGGATTCATAATTACAGGGAAACGGTTGATAATCCGACCTAGCTCCAAATATTTTAGACTTTCATTAACTAAAGAGGTAAAATAGAAAAATAATAATAAAAAGCAAGGAAAACAAATACTTACTGCATAAATGCCTCCATTGTGGGCTTTTCCTCCTGCAAGACTTCCCAACTTTTCTCCAGTTTTACCATCGTAAAGGAAAATCTATATGAAACAAATTCAGATTAAAGCGTGCATTATTAGACAAGCAGAGGAAGAAAGCCATTTCAGAATAGCACTTGTCCTACATTAAAAACAAAGTAAATCAGAAGGGTGTGTACAGGTCAATTAGTGCAAAGTTTTAAACTACAAATGGTCAAACTTTATTATTAAGATGTTGGTATATTTTAAATCTTTACAACATTTAACTTTTAAAGATATATCTAAGTTTTCCTGTTTTTACCTTTTTTCTAATCCAACACCTGCTGCTTATATCAGAAACACACATTACATGGAGTCATATACAGATTTATTTTAATTAAAAATTAAAACTTGTTTTCCACACCCCCAGAGCTGCTTACATAGGCACCGGATACCTCCTGGGTATGGATTATAACCCTATAGTAATCTTCAAGGCAGCAGCAGACTAATGCTCTACAGGGGGATTACACATCTCATGATTACTTCCTGCACAAACTGCAATCATGGATTGTTACATTGTATTAAATATGTACAGCTGTCTGATTGGCCAAAACAAAATTATGCATTTTATGATCATTTTAGCAGGGATTTTCAGGGGGTGTCAACTCACAAAAGCTGCTGCTTGCAAACTCAAGAGATTTAGCAAAGATCAGTAGCATAATCTACGGACTCTCCTCTATCAGATGCATTCATAAGAATAATAATCCAATGAATAACATAAGCATTGCTTAAAGACATATCTAAATTCCCCCGGATTATTATTATTTCCATTGTAGTGGGCAACAACATCACTCTACACATTTGTGCAAGCACGAGACATATGTATACACTGTATGATAGAGCGCAGAGAAACTGAAATAACTTCAATATAAGTATATGATATTAATGGTTGTGGAGGGAAGAGTAGTAAATATTGAGGATCCAATGGAATTACATGCAAATATTAATTAAATACCATTAAGCCACCATAGCAAATAAATTACCCAATTAAAAATGTAAATGGTGATGCGGCCCTCCATACATATTAGCAATCCCCATTTGACTAAGATTGCATGGGGGTATTTATAATAATCAATACTTTAAGTACTTGAGCAATACAGCATTATTTTCACATATTTCATAGTTTTCCCTTGTGTATTCAGTACTCTCTTCTCTGGATATCTTACCTCACCATCTGCGCTAGCTGTTGCAAATCTGTTGCCATCAGGAGAAAAACGCACACAGTTAACAAACCGGCTGTGATCCTGTTTGGAAAAAACAAAATATTATTCAAAGATTGAAGATTGTTTTTTTAGTATTACATATGATTCTTATTTTAGGAAAAACATTGACGGGGGTGTTGATCAGCATTACAGAAGTATTAAAAGTAACTTGGTAATAAAAACCGAACATATTTGCACTTGCAAGACAATTGACATTGAATATAAAAGTTGTCTTATATTTTCCTTACACGGAGCCTGTATAGTAGTATAATTGTCATTATATATGAATACTATATTTATCAGTTAACTAGTAATTGAGGTTGAATAAAGACTTTTAGTCCATCAAGTTCATCCCTTTTGGATCCCTTCTGATCATTATACTATATTGATTATTTATTACCTGCTAATTGTTAATGGCCAATTGTTAATTGGTTATTGATCCAGAGGAAAGCAAAACAGAAAAAAAAATATTGCCAATTGTCTAAGTAAGATTCCTTCCTGACTCCAGGTACTGGCAATTGGATTCATCCCTGGATCAATACTCCTTTGCTAGTTATCTAGGATTTCGGACATTGTGCTAACTAGCCATTGCAGAAATATATTCACTAATTAGCTCCTCTGACTGCATGTGGGCGGGGAGGTGGAAATGTTGGCAACTGGAAAAAAATAAGCTATTTTTAAATAAAATAAATACATTTTAAAAAATTATGCGCATTATGCAACTTACAATTATGTTTTACTTGCTAGACCAATAATCTCAAATTGAAATAATAGAAGTTTTAGAAAAAATGTTTAGAGCATTTGTGTAGCTTACACTAAACAGGCCATATAGAAAACTGCATATTAGGTTGATGGCTGTGTCGGCATTGCCTCATTATAAATAGTGGTTAATAATGGCTCATCAATTCAGGAGCAATTAAAAAAATTCCCACAAGGCCTATCTGTTGAAAACTAGTGACTTCACTGGCCTTTTAAACAATAAAAAATAAATGAAGGTGAAGTGAAAACTATTCTCATGGAAAACTAATTATTAATTTACAGTGTTAAAGTTCTACTTTCACCAGGAACGTATTGATTACATTAACTGTTCTTAGAAAACCTAGGCAAGGATAGAAAGGAGAAAAAGGGAGGGTCCCATACATACAGCACAGAGGAAATACTGGCCAACAAGGGTTAGGAAGGGAACTTCAATTTCAAATGAAAGAATAGAGAAAAAATAAATACAGACTTTTCTTCCTTTTGAGTGTAAACCTGCACTTTTTCTTTAATTACACACTTTTTGAATGCTTTGAGAACACACATGTGAATCACACAAAACACCAATAAAACTCTTCAAATGGTTTGAAAGAAAGCAAAAACGTTTTGACATTAAATGGGAACAGTGAATAGTGGTGGCAAAAAATAAAAAAAAAATTAAAGGTTTTCTACATTTTATAGCTGCTTTACCGTACCATTAAAGCACTGGCGTTGCCACTTTTCATGTTAAACCTATTTTTTATTGCAGCAAGGGCCCACTGCACTGTTTGGGGTTCATCAGTTATTATATGTGTGGTTAGAAGGTACTAACAACCTTAACAGTCATATCTGGGATATACAAATGGTTATATATTCTAAAGAATTTGTATGGCCCTGCGATGAGGATGAGGATGAGGATGAGGATGAGGATGAGGATGAGGATGAGGATGAGGATGAGGATGAGGATGAGGATGAGGATGAGGATGAGGATGAGGATGAGGATGAGGATGAGGATGAGGATGAGGATGAGGATGAGGATGAGGATGAGGATGAGGATGAGGATGAGGATGAGGATGAGGATGAGGATGAGGATGAGGATGAGGATGAGGATGAGGATGAGGATGAGGATGAGGATGAGGATGAGGATGAGGATGAGGATGAGGATGAGGATGAGGATGAGGATGAGGATGAGGATGAGGATGAGGATGAGGATGAGAATGAGAATGAGAATGAGAATGAGAATGAGAATGAGAATGAGAATGAGAATGAGAATGAGAATGAGAATGAGAATGAGAATGAGAATGAGAATGAGAATGAGAATGAGAATGAGAATGAGAATGAGAATGAGAGAGAGAGAGAGAGAGAGAGAGAGAGAGAGAGAGAGAGAGAGAGAGAGAGAGAGAGAGAGAGAGAGAGACTTGGGGTGAGCGTAGAACCCCAAATCAGGCGGCGTAACAAGTGGCATCTGCTGTACCCATCCCCACCTCTCTCATTGAGCACTACTGAAAGCAAGTGAAAGATTTAACTGCAACAACATAATTCCAAGCCTTACCAAGTCTAATCAATGTCATGGCATTTAAACCTTTCAGTTCCTTTCAGTAGCGCTCATAACCAGAGGTGGGCCATTACTGAGGTACACTGTGTTTTTACTTTATAATTTCTGGCTAAACATTGGCTTTGGTGCCATTTGCGTCTATTTTTAATGTTATAGTAATGGTGAACTAAAAATAAAAAAAATTAAACATGAAAAGGCGCTTACACTGGGCCTTTAATCTTTTTAGCATGATCTCTGGTGATGTGAAAGCTGTGATTCTATGTGAGATGGTAAAAGACCTGTGTATAATCCCTTGAGCTAAACAAAGCAGTGTTGTGGTTTCTACTACATGGGTTAGGTGCAAAGGCCTCAATTAGTGAAGGCTGAGCAACTGCGAACATTGTGAAGATTAACACATTTGCCTTACACTTTGAAAAATGCTTTAAAGAGGTTGAACTCCATGTAAGTCAAACACAGTGTACTTGGTCATTTTATACAATAACCTCAGCCGGTTATATCGTTTCTTAATTTATACAATCTTCTTTTGGAAGCTTTCCAACTAAATAATTCATTATTTCATTTATTTTAAAGACAACAATAAAGAAAGAAACTGAAAGATTTTTTTTTTTTTTTTTATAGTTCTTCATTATGTAAAAGCTTTAAAATATGTTTTTACTCCCAGTAGTTTCAATTTGAATACATGCCAGACTATTGGGCCCTCTGGACCACTTTAACCGTGATCTCCCATCACAAATACGGTAGCCCCCCCATGGGTCACCCCCTACATAAAGACTCTTCTCATCCCTGACACCATTCACTTTATCACCATAGCAGACCCTCAGCAATATTCACCCCCCCCCCCCTTAATGTTTCTCATAACCTTTTGTCTGTTATAATTACAGGTTTCAATTGAGTTTAATTGCAGTGTTTTCAGACGCCTACTCTTATTTTCACTTTGTTTTGTTTTGTTTCATTGCTACACTTTCTGTATGTTTGTGTCATTAATAATTTCACAAAAACAGCTTAAAAAATAATATTAAATATCTAAACATTTAACCCAAGAGGTTCATAAATGTATATGAAAAAAACAAACCCACAAAAAAAAAAAAAAAAAAACACACCTTAGGAGCCAGCCAGTTTATGGAGGAATTGATCATTTTTCTAATTTGTACTCCTACATTTTGTACTGGTACTTACACCTAAATATTTTTTTCTGAAATTTGATGCATCGCTATGAATAGTTTCCTTGAAGGTACCTAGAAAACAGTCTGTCCAACTGCAATAAAATCTTCCTGGCTCCTAAACTTTAAATATTGTTTTGTCCACCTGTGTGTGCATGCATCATAACAATATTGTCTTTTACATCCAAAATTAAAATAAATAAAAAAATCAATACAATATGTATTAACTAAAAACAAGGTACTTTTTAGTATTTTTATGCAAAGAAAGCTGCTCATACAGATTCATATATTAAAGATTTTGCGTGACAAAGCACCATGTGTTGTAAACAGATTAATTAATAGTGACCACCATGATGGCATCACAGCATGCAAGAGCTGCACAATGAGAGGCAGCAACACACACAAAGACAATGTTATCGGACATATTTGCCAAAAGGTTGACAACCACAACAATGAACGTATATCAGAGAAAATGTCCTGATCTAATGTGACAGAGGAAGGTCAGCCTCTCTAACGAGAGCCGCTTTTGTCACTTCAATGTGTGTTACAAATACTGACATCTGACGTCTTTTTGTGACTATTCTTAACGATGTACATATCCAATTAGTGATAAATGCTCTGGCCTTTTGGTGGCTGCATTCTCACCGAACTAGGCGGCTTCAAAAGTTTCATATGTTTAAATCATTCACAGTTAAAGATCTACAGAAATAAAAAAGGTAACATTTGATTTTAGCTCTATCATCTGGATATCTCTGAGAATTAAGGGTCTAACAGATTCACAATTAAAAATTACATTAATATTTACATGAGCAAGAAAAAAAAAAAAGAAAAAAAAAAAAAGAACAAACAAGTTTGCTCTTCCCGGTTCAACAATTAAAACAGCAAAATGTATATAAGAACATAATATTATTTAAAATTGTGAAAGCAATGTGTAAATAAGAATAGGAGTAGAATATTTGAGCCTCGCTATATCTTTATTATGCATAGCAAAGATCATGACATCTTAAACATTTAAATGGACCACTTAAGTATATTTATATGAAATGGTTTCTCAAAAAGGTTAAAACAAATACAGCCTTTACATTTTGAACTACTGTATTTAACATTAAGGAAGATGTTTGTTTTGTTCCTAACAGGATTAGACAGATTGGAAGAATCACAGGTTCAGGTTATATCTCCATTCAGTTCTATTGAAAGGCTTGCACTATGAGCAGCCACAGTACAATACAACTTTAGAAAGTGAGTTTTAGTAGGATAACCCTCCTACTCCTCACACTATAGGCTTGCTGATATTAAAAGATGGAAGGTGCAATGATACAGGCAGAGTAGGTTAAATTTAAGAATTTCTCTAAAATGCTTTTATGCTCATGGCTTATTCAGTGTGAGGTGTTTGTCCAACAGGAAAGATATCACTGTGGACTACAGTGCTCTGCTTTTTCATGTATATATTGATGTATATGTGTATTTAATATGTGTATATATGTTTCCTTTGCTATGTTGTGTTTATTCCCCATATTTGAATTTACCTGATGATGTCAGATGCTGTCTCCACTCTCTCTGCATCTGCTGTTATTATTCAAACTGAGGGTTCCATTTCATGTAGTATTGCTTGAGACTTGATAAAGGGAGGCTTAGGAGGAGCAGGGGAGAGGCTTGCATGTAGCGCCGAAGGTGCTCAGTACGGGGCTCACAATGAGCGTTGAGGGTGCTCAGAGGACCAAACATTGCGAGCCTTTCCCCTCGTGTACAAGCGCTAAAGGCGCTAAGCGCAAGGTACTCAGAGGACCAAAAGTCTTACATTGTGTGGCAAACAGCATTACCTGCCTTACGATTTTATGACCGTCAATTTTTGACGGGCAATTCTCTAGTCATTTAATAGTTTTAAGAGGCTATAAGCTGTTAAACATTTTACATTATGCCAATAAAGTGGTATTCTAGCAAACAAAAATCCATGAAAAAATGATGTTGGTGAAAAGTGATGCTTCATGTTAGTAATTTTTATTTCTGTAACAATATGTACTTTGAAAGAAATAGGAGGAAATGGGCGGCTTAGAAGGTTTTCTTATTCCCATTCTGTCCATGCTGTATATAAAATATGAATTCCTTGTGAACTGCAATGCACATTTATTTGTTACCAATGCTTTGTTAATCTTTTTTATTAAAAACAGCTAAACAAAAGCTTAGTGGAGAGATTTGTTATTTAAGTTTTTCTAAATGGTTAATGTAAAGTTCTTTGAAAATATTGTATACATTACACAGAAAACTAAAAATAAAATGCAAAAAAAAAAAAAAAACTGGCAACAAAATGATTGATTAGTCATTCTGGCTTTGTTTCAGCTTCACCGCTTTCTAATCGTGACATTATGTAAACTATTCAAGGACACCCACCTCCAAACTAAGCAGTCTGCATGAGCTCTTCCTGTAATTTGCTTAGTCTAATATGTCCCACATTACATGGATTTACTCAAAACCACAGCCTGCCTAAAATACGCACAGCCATATTTTCCTAATGTGTAATCTGAAGCTTAAGTGGCCTCTATAAAATTGCTTCTCTCCTGAGTACATCACTTAATGTGCCCGTGTCTTTCAACATGAAACAAAAGCTGTGATCCTCCATATCGCATTTTTGAATACAAACACAACATTGCCATCAGTTTCCTACTGGCCAACTGGGACAAGTGGCATTGATTCTAGTGTGAAAGCCAGCGCCACATCACAGTATGAACCAATAGGAAGCTTCAGTTCATGTGTTATACATGTGGTCCACCAATCACAAACAGTGAGGAGAGTAGAGACAGGCCACCTAGGGGTATGCAGAGGGAAATGTAAAATAAATAGAACTAAAGCAAATCATTTCAGAGATAATCACTGCTTGTTTGGTTCTTATCAGTATTGAAGAGCTGAAAATTTGAATTCCTGTATATACTCGAGCATAAGCCAAGTTTTTCAGCCCTTTTTTAAGGCTAAAAAGGGCCCACTCAGCTTAAACTCGAGTCACTCTCCCCGTGACTCTCTAACCACCCCCCGTGTCTCTCTACCCCCTGCCCGTGTCTCTCTCCCTCCCCATCCTAAACCCCCCCCTCATTCCACCCCTCTAAATACCCCCCTCTCCCTTTCCCCTCACTTACCTGAATCTGAAGCTTCTGCTCCGGCCTCCGCTCCTTCCGGCGTCTTGAGCGGAGCGGAGGCCGGAGCAGAAGCTTCAGATGCAGGCAAGTGAGGGGGGGGGGGGGGGCGGTGGAGGAGGATGAGGAGGCAGGGGGGGGGGGGGTTGAGGATGAGGAGGCCGGGGGGGGGGGGGGGGGGGGGTTGAGGATGAGGAGGCAGGGGGGGGGGGTTGAGGATGAGGAGGCAGGGGGGGGGGGTTGAGGATGAGGAGGCAGGGGGTTGAGGATGAGGAGGCAGGGGGGGGGGGGTTGAGGATGAGGAGGCAGGGGGGGGGATGAGGAGGCAGGGGGGGGGGGTTGAGGAGGCAGGGGGGGGGGGTTGAGGAGGCAGGGGGGGGGGGTTGAGGAGGCAGGGGGGGGGTTGAGGAGGCAGGGGGGGGGTTGAGGAGGCAGGGGGGGGGTTGAGGAGGCAGGGGGGGGGGTTGAGGAGGCAGGGGGGGGGGGTTGAGGAGGCAGAATGGGGGGGGGTTGAGGAGGCGGGGGGGGGGGGGTTGAGGAGGCGGGGGGGGGGGGTTGAGGAGGCGGGGGGGGGGTTGAGGAGGCGGGGGGGGTTGAGGAGGCGGGGGGGGTTGAGGAGGCAGGGGGGGGTTGAGGAGGCAGGGGGGGGTTGAGGAGGCAGGGGGGGGTTGAGGAGGCAGGGGGGGGTTGAGGAGGCAGGGGGGGGTTGAGGAGGCAGGGGGGGGTTGAGGAGGCAGGGGGGGTTGAGGAGGCAGGGGGGGGTTGAGGAGGCAGGGGGGGTTGAGGAGGCAGGGGGGGTTGAGGAGGCAGGGGGGGGTTGAGGAGGCAGGGGGGGTTGAGGAGGCAGGGGGGGGTTGAGGATGAGGAGGCGGGGGGGTTGAGGATGAGGAGGCAGGGGGGGGGGGGTTGAGGAGGCAGGGGGGGGGGGGGTTGAGGATGAGGAGGCAGGGGGGGGGTTGAGGATGAGGAGGCAGGGGGGGGGTTGAGGATGAGGAGGCAGGGGGGGGGTTGAGGATGAGGAGGCAGGGGGGGGTTGAGGATGAGGAGACAGGGGGGGTTGAGGATGAGGAGGCAGAGGGGGGTTGAGGATGAGGTGGTAGGGGGGGTTGAGGATGAGGAGGCGGGGGGTTGAGGATGAGGAGGCGGGGGGCGTTGAGGATGAGGAGGCGGGGGGCGTTGAGGATGAGGAGGCGGGGGGGGGGGAGACACAGGGAAGGGAGAGGGGGTGATTGTTCCCTTGTTCTAAATATCAGGATCACAAATACTACATTTCCGTCAATATGAAGGCATTTCTTTTGAAAATAAATCAAATAAAAACACACAACTTACACTTAAAGTAAACTTGAATTTAAAGGGTGGTCCCTCAAAGAATGCACAGCAGTTGTCATCACTGCCAGTCACCAGGCGATAGGGTCTGGTTTGTTTGAGGTCCACGGAGTTGATCACTTTATTATGACCTGCGATTTCCCCAACTGATGATCCAGAATCCCAAAGAAAGACTGAACCAAATCTAAAGAGAAGATACCAGAATGTGAAAACACAACCTACAAGTGTAACGCACACATTTGTAGTTATTTACAAAAAACATAAGTGATCAACAACAGAGGAAGAGAATTTCTCTTTTTTTTATTAGTTTCATAAACTCTGATTCATTCCAGTTTACACAGCCTACTGAACATTTAAATACAATAATTTGTTAATTTATCTTAATTTTTCTTTTTATATATTTAAAACAATAAAAAAAAAAAAAACACATAACCTAGAATAGTTTCAAAATTTACTAAGTTTATAGAAATCAGTTTATATTTTTATCTTCGAGTCTAACAACTTAGTGAGAGGCCTGTGATGAGTGCCGAAGGCTCGACCTTCACTAGTTTGCAGAGGCAATTTTCTTTTACCGACGGGCAAGTCACTAGTTTATTATATTATACAAAGCTACGAAATTAGTGATATATTATTGTGTGCTTTATCTATTAGGAAAATACTAGTTTGATGGCAGTATAGTAGTACATTTAAATTCCTTTTAATAATGATTATAATTTTTTTTATCAAAACGGAGTTAAATTATTAAGTGTTTGGCAAACAGTGAACATAACCACAGGGTTCAAACAACTTTAAAAAACATTTTTTTATTATTATATTTTTCCATAATGAGCACATAGTTAATTCTGTAATCCTAAAAGCCATGCTATGCCACTGGACCGGTGGGGCTGGGAACGAAGAGATAGTGTTATGTCATTTAAGGTATTTTTTTTTTTTTTTTTACAGGAGCCTATCTATGCTATTGTTATTTATATTAAGTCATTGTCCACCAAAGACTGTCATAATATATTTTAAAGGATCGCTGCAGTTAAAAAACAAAAAAACAAAAAGTAAAGTATAAAGCAATTTAAACAATAATGGCAGCTGGGTACATAATGGGCAAAAAGCAACCTTTAAAATTCAGCTTAAAGATCCTGTTTATAAGTACATGAATACATTTTTTTTTATATCACATCCTGATAGCTGGATGATGGGGGGTGTATTTGTAGAGGTTGGTTAGAGGAGGGGTGGTGGAGGAAGGTACAGTCAGAACGCTAGAGCTTTTGTATAAGACTTATCTTGATACCATACCCCTTTGCCTAGAAGCAGATTCTTCAGGAAATGCAACTATCTCGCCATCAATGTGTGTACACACACACCTAATGTAACATGAGTGCACCCATGGTGTTTCCTAATTAAAAGCTAGGTTTTTACCTTTTTTCTGTTTAATTATGCTTAGTCTCCTTGAGTTCAGCCAAATATCTTTATTCATTGTGCAGTGGTCCCTTATATGACTATCGGCTGGCTAATAAAATAACATTTTTAGCCAATTAACGATTTTTGCATGGTTTAATACATTCTAATTCGCATAAGTTTTCACCTAGGAAAATATTTGTGTCAACACTAAGCCAGACCAAAAAGAAATGGAACCATTACTGCTAGGCTGGACATACGCATTTCTTGTCAAAAAAACGGAATAATCTCTCATGTTCACCAGTTATTCTCATCAGGCTCAAAGTGAGAATATTGCAGTTATGCTAAATGTAGCATAATGCTGAATTCACAGTACAAACATTTCATTTTTTTTTTTTTAAACATCCAATGTTTCCATGGTAACCACATATTCTGTAGCTTTGACAATTGTCAGACAACATTAGTAATAGCAAGAACCATCTCAGTCCTGATTATTCCTTTTTACCTATATCAAAGTACCCCTGTCATTTGGGGGATGGGGACGACACATTTTGTTTGTGATGTATGGAACAAACTAAAAAAAATAGTAATAAAACATCAGCATGAAAGCATTTAAGAGAACATGTTTATTTTAGTATACTATTGTATTTGGGGGTTCCACTATGGACTTCTTGTAGGTCTCAAGCCTATGGGGGGAAGGCTCTGCTACTATGAATTGCACATCCTTTGGAACTATATGGAAATCTTATTTGTATCAAAAGATGTCACTCAGCTGACTAACCCTGTTCATAAAAACAAATATTTCCCTACAGGAGTGCAAACTTGAATATATTAATTTGATAATGGCAGTTTTTATTCTTAACTAAGTTCCTCAAAATAAGAGCAGGTTCTTAATACCACCATACATATATTAATCCAAGTTTTGTCAACAGCCCTTCACTCAGGATTCTCTCCAAATCAAAACTGTGCTGCAGGTTACCATGGCAACAGTGACAGTTACAAAGAGAGCTTTAGCTGTCTGCAGGAGACCAAGTTCTGTTCTGTCGAGGTGCACTAGTAATATGTCCAGACTCCTCTTACTTCCAGCCTCAATACGTATACCAAATAACTGGATCATTATCCTGTCCTTGTCCAGTCACAGAACGCAACAGCACCAATACACAATCCTGACATCAGGGGTTTTACGCAAATAGATAAAAATAAAAAATAAAAACTCAGACAAGCGTAGACTATATTCTGTGAGCTAGAACATGTGTCAAATTATGAATAATGGCACCCAGGCTCTTTGGGTGTGTCAAGTCTTGTACTAATCCCATTAAGCACATTTACTTTATGTGAAATGAAGCTACTACAACTTTACAAGAAAAAGTACAAATGAATATGCATATATTTTACTGCAGGATGGTAGCACTTTGCTGCATGCATTTCAGAGAAAATCTTATATTTAGATATAGTATAGACTGCTAGTCTGTGTAAAACTTGGAGGGCAAGTTATCCCATGGAACCTTACTCTGCCGTTGGCTACTATGGTCATGTACTATAAGAGGAGGACCTTTTGTAGCAGAATTAAAAATATTTTTTTTGCTTCACCTCATGGACTGTAACACACCAGCCACATCTTCATGTCCATAGTCATGCTGATCCAGTTGGTTTTTAAGGCAGAGATACTGGAGTGGGTTGCCAGTTCCTTATGCAGTGGGCCACAGCCTACAACTCCTGGCATTCCTAGGTGCTCTCTTATCCAAGTACTGACCAGGCCCAACCCTGATTGTCTTCAGGGTAGTGTGACCTCTTGGTTCCCTGACGGGAATCGCTGGATCCTAACCACTGGACCACCAGGGAACCCCATCAGAAGCAATAGATAATCTTATCGTTGTACATTGTTTCTCCCACTATTCCCAGGTTTCTAAGCATTTTACAAACAAACAAAAAAAAAAAGGATATCAATTTTGTCCATTATTAAGTCAAACTATGAGTAAACTGTAAATATTACATTGCAGTGGTCGTTTAAGTAATTCATCTTTTTACATCTTTTGAAAAAAAGATCGGAAGCAAAATGGGTGTCAAATTATATTCAAGCAAGATGTGTTTATTTTATTTATATGACCAAAGGGCAACATCCATTAAGGTTGATAGCTCTCCCCCAGTAAGAGAAACTTAGCCAAAATTATAGGTTACATTATTATCAGCTTCATCTATTTTTAAAGCGCCAACATATTCCATACTGCTATACAAAAGGTTAAGTACAAAGCAAAAACAACAATATTACTACATTGCAAGAATGGAGGGTCCTGTCACTATGAAGGGATATCTAAGTGAGCTGGATTATTACATTTCTGCACTACTTGGGCAAAAAGCAGCCTATGTGTATGCAGCACTTCTCATAAAACATTTTATTTTTATTAATATTTAAAAATCCCTCTAATGATTATGTTGACACCTTAAAGGGGGGGGGGGGGGGTAACACAAAGCATCTGATCCCCCCAATCAGCATGCAGCATAGGGGAGCAATATTAACCCACTATTTACCTGATGTTGATGGCTCAGCCAATCTCCTTGCAGCTTCCTGCCACATATTAGTGATAAACTACATTTCCCAGGCTGCTTTGCACCACAAACAGGAACCCAAAGTTAATTTAAAAGTTTCAGCTAACCTGATTGGCCAAAACACATCACTTTAAAATTTGAGGCTAATTTAGCCTGGGTTTGGAGGGTGTTAACCCAAACTGTCGCGGTCAGAAATTACAAGAAATGTTGCTGACTTTAATGCAAGGGTTTAAATGTTTATTTGGGCATTTTTTCATGCAAAAAATCATAAGCATCACATTTCACAGAAAAAGAAAAACTTTGCCTTGTATATATTACAGAAGCAGAGCTTTCTGAATCTGAACTATTTTTAAAGTTACTTTTGCAGAAAGCATTTCTCTCCTCTGAATGCAATCAGATTAAATACATTACATTAAACAGTCAGCAGTCCACTACTCTAGAGAATAAACCGTGCAAAAGTTCATGGGTCAGAAACAAAAAAATTACTTTAAATCCACAACAGTCAATTTCAAGCCAATGCACTTCCATTCCCTATGGGCAAAAGAGTTTGATGTAACATTTCATTATTGTGGAGCCTGGCTTTCAGATCTTCATTATATGAAATACAGGTATACCCGGCTTAATGCTAACCCTTTTAGCGCCGTTTCGCTATAGCACTGTTTTTGCCTGCCGGACCCCTTTTAACGCTCAGATTCCCTATAATACAGTTTTTTTCTCCAAAGAAAACAGAATCCAACATGACCCAGAAGCTTCAACATCAATAATTTAAAGTTTTTATTTCTGTTCATATTCAGTTTGTGTTAGTGTTATGTTTACGGTTTCTTAAGTTCATATAAAAAAATTTTTTTAAGGAGTTCCCCCTATCCTCCCCATGTTAAACTGCCCCATTTAGAGCATTTCGCTTAGTACTCCTATTGCCTGGAACCCATCTACAGCGTTAAATTAGGTATTCCTGTAATATATTATACAGTAAGAATGAGAAATACAAATGAAAGACAAATCAAAACCAACTAAATCAAGGGGTGCTTCAGAGATAAAAATTGAGATTAGTGAAGCTACAAGCCCTCATGTACCACCACACCCCAATGCAAAATAAACATGGAGGAAGCAATATCTAGGCATAGCACTTAAGATTAATTATGCTTCACCATGGTCATGTTTACAACTCAGGTTTAAGACCGTGGTAGTAACGTATTATACACATTGGGGATTTTATTCTTCGCAATTGTAAACACTTAAAGATTATTAATTTATTAAAATTTAGGACAGGTTCTTAAAAGCTACAAACTCTTTATAAAAGAAGAGATATATCCCAGAAAGCCATAGATGCACAAAATGTAAATTTTATTTCTAGGTCTACTTTAAGTCTCTATATGATTACACTGCAGACCCTCTGGAGAGTCTGTATGGCTCCTCAGTATTCTGCATTTTTGCCCATGCTCGCCTTACATAAAGAAGCACTTGTTCAGCTAGAAACCATTTCCTCACACTGGACACTAACTTATTTACTTTTTAGTAAATAAACAGACCTTGTCGACTTAACGCCATCATCAAAACAAGGAATCCTCAGTAAACATGTGAATACTAAAATAAATAGTGTATGTTTTTCTTCATGTTTTTTGGCAACATTATTAAAACTAACTTGGAAGAGTTGTTCTTTATAAATGGGTGGTTCTTCACATATAAATGTTAATGTAAAGGTTTAGATTAAATCTATGTTTTTGATATACTTGCAAAATAGACTCTAAGTTAACATGTGCAAAGACTAGTAGCAGATACATTATGTATTAACTTTGTATGAAACATTGCACTATTGGCAATACAACCATCAAAATGCATACAAGGGCTAAATGAGCATTATTATAGAAGCAGACGGTTCAGAAGAATGTTCTTTGTTTATTATTGATGATAATATCACGTTCAGGAGGGTGGATAGGGGATTTATACATCCGGTCTATGGTTTTAATAGCCGGAGAATTTGTACACTGGGTCCTTTTCAGCACTTACACAAAAACCTGTGTAACGCTCTTTTAAAAAAGAGACATGTTCAAGTAAGTTTTTAAACCCAAATCCATCATCCACATATAAAAGAATAGAGAAACCTTTTGATAAAATATAAATTAAAATTAAAATCAGTTAATTGTGATGCTGTACCACAAGGAAGCATTGAATACATGCAGATTTGTCCACTGCCAGTGTATTAAGAAGGATATTACTATGTTGGCTTCTTAGCCAGTCACTTATCTAGATGCCTCTAACATCAGCACACAATTTTCTTTTTTTAATTTTCTTGTGAGGAATCTCAGATTTACTCTCTCTGGCTTCCAAGAGGAAATGAGGAATAATTGGAGGAAATGGAAAATGCATGACAAGTCTTTGCTGATGTTTGTTTATCACCAAAGACCGTTGTTCTCTATCTATAGAAGTACATAAAAAATTGTGAAGGTAGAACTCAAAATATATATGCATGGAGCCAACAGGACAGGTTTAAAAGGCATACAGTTGTGATAAAACAAGGTATGGTCCAATAAAAGTATGCATAATAAAAGCTTTATCAGTCCAATCACATGACGTTAAGAATTATTTCCATTTTTTTTTTTATTCTTTATACTTCAAGGGCTGCCATTGTGGGCAGCAAGATGTGAATCTCCATATGACATCTTCGAATGAAAAATCGGCACAGCCAGTGGAATCCTATTGGGACCAGGCAATCATGCTGTGCTGGGATTAGAAGGTGCCATACAGAGATCTGTGGCAGTGCCAATATGTCTAACCATTAAATTCTAAATAAAATAAATTGTAATTATTCATAAACTAAGGCAACAGTTGATGAATGTATAAGGAACTTAGGAACTATCCGGGTTTGGGTGAAGCCAGCTAAACTTTTTTAGCAATGGATTATATACAGAATATTTTAGAAATAAGTAAAGAGGAGCCAAGAGTAATATTTTCAGAGCTCTGGCTCCCAGGATTTGTCCATCCTTGTATCAAGGGGCAACAGGAAGTCAGCTAACGAACATTTTGTCAAGGGAAAACAATAAAAGGGTGTTTTAAAAGGAAGAAATAGCATTTAAAAAAAAAAAAAAAAAAAAGGGTTAAAATGGCAGTAACCCATCTGAATGGGCTTAACAGCCGAAAACTTAAATACAGTTGGAAAATGAAACAATTACGAAACAAATACTGTAAATACCACCACTATGTTATAAATATTTAACAGTCACACAAAAAAAAAAAAACATTATCCAAAGTGGTTTAATTAATGCACAAAATCTTGCCAACAGTTAACAAAAACAAAAATTACTAAACTACTGCACTAAAACAAAATGCCAATTTAGCAATAGCTATTCAGCTATTATATTGCAATTGTATTTAAGATTATTAGCGATTACTAGTCAGTATCCAGAAGGTTTACTTACGTTTCTCTTCCTTCACCAACAACAGCAATCCTTTTGCTATCTTCAGTCCAAGCAATATCTTTAATTTTCCCGGCGAATGGCTGATACTCATATTTTAACAAGTGCTCTTTCTGTGTGGTGTCCCAGATTCTCAGTTTCCCAGAGACATCTAAAAATAAAACACATTTGAAATCCTCAATGTCTTAAAATACTGTGCATTATTTAAAAAAAAATCATGAAGTAGTATGTAATTATTTTATGTAGTATACAAATCTGCATAATATACCTAAACAAAAATAAAATTTACCAGCAATGCTACACATGACGTCTTGCATGTGGTGTGGTATTATATGCAAGTTAAAGCGCCACAGATCAATCTTTTCATTTAGATACAGATCATTAATAAAAGCATTATTGGAATATATATCTTTTAAAACTTACATTTGATCTGCTATGGCCGCTGTGGGGAAGTAGGCAGATAAACAATGCTATCAGGACAACATAAAAGGACTATTATGGGGACAGTCACACTGCTTATGCTTCCCCATACCCTGGACACTTAATAGGGGTGGAAAGCAGCATATCTGCTGAAGCCTAAAACACTAAAAGGTACACTGGATTATTTTTTCTACAAATGTGGATTGTATTAATAGTATTAAAAAAAAAAAACCTAAGCACATGAAACCTTACTGTATGAGCACTACATTAGTGAAGTGATAAGATTTAGGGGTTTTCAGCTCTACCTATATGTAGAGTATGTTTGCAAACTTTATGTGTGTATATGAATATATGGGGCTCCCTTGTGGCCCAGTGGCTAGGATGCAGGTGCTTTCACCACAGCACCCTGGGTTCAAATCCAGCCAGGGAACCAAGAGGTCACACTGGTAAGTACTTGGATGGGAGACCACCTGGGAATACCAGGAGCTGTATGCCGTTAACCACTTGGGAAGGAACTGGCAACCCACTCTACTAACTTGCCATGAAAACCAAGTGGATCAGCATGGTATGTAGTCCATGAGGTCATGGAGTCTCGGACGCGACTGAGCGATGACATATATGTATATATGTGTACATATATTTATCTGTGTGTGCGTGTTTTTTCTCCTTTGTAGCGCCTGAAAAAGGGTATTTGACAGTGTGTTCTCTTTTTTCAAATGGCTAATGGGTGGTTTATTGTGCTGCGAGACAGGATCCCTACATGTGTATTACTGCTCATTGACCAATTGTCCAACAATAAGACAGACATAATACATTATGCTTTTATTTTTATGATAAAAGGCAACTATAGATTTAGAGGAGTCAGCACTGCAATATTAGGAATCGTGGCTACTTAGCTCCTGGGAGTGTAAATAACTGTTTTAAAAGATTTTATAATAATTTTCAATAAATTAAAATGCTGGCAAAAATTCCCTTTCCCCATAAGTATTTTTTGAGACAAGGCATGTTTGTAAAGTTTGCGTGTAAGAGAAATTCAAGCACAGACATGCCTGGCAGCCACACAGTATTCACATCCTAGCTTGAGGCATTATGATGCAATTAGATAAATGCTGAGTCAGTACCTCCAGATGCAATGTAGAATCCACTGGGAGCATATTTGGCAACAGCGACCTGATGGGCATGTTCAGTGTAGACATCTGCAATGGCTGGGTTCTACAATATAAACAAGAGATAACCATAAATACTGTACTGCAGAAACTCACATTACAACATGTACAACATTTACACAGATTTGTAGCTATACAATTACATAAAAATACTGCTCGTGTAAGGTGCTCCGGGAACAAATACTAGGGGCCTCATTCTATTAGCGGCCGCAGCCGTTGCGGGGCCGCAAGGACCGGCCGCAAGCTATTCGGCTATTCTATTCCCTTACGGCCGGAGGCTCCGGCAGGCTTGCGGCCGGTGCCTTGCTATCTCTTGCGGCCGCTCGCGCCAGAGGAAAGCCTTTGATCTAAAACGGCCGCAAGAGATTTGCAATTCAATTGCTCCGGGAAACCTTTCTGCAAGGCTAAAAGCGAGCCGCAGCTTACTTGCAGGAAAGAGGTCTCGCTAGCACCAATTAAGCACATAAAATAGCTCAAATAAAGCCATGCTGCACTTTGAGAAGACTATAAAGGGATTTTTGGTGTTAGAAAAAATAGCACATAATTATCCTGTACTCAAATCCGTAAAATATTTTATTTTTAATATCCGTAAAATATCCATGTAAAAAGTCCAGAGTGCTTGGAGCACCTCAGACCCACCCACGCCGCAGCCGGAAAATAAACAGTTAATTTGAACTCGGGTTTGGGCAGATGTGCAAGCTTGAGAGTGGGTTACTTTTAATCCTCATGTCCCCCAATATGATCCCTAGCATTTACAGAGCTGTACAGTGCAGGCTTGAATTTATTTTTCAGTTTTTATATTTCTGAGCTTACGGCCGGTTCAAAGATATGCGGCCGGCCGTAAAAGGAGATCCTTGCGGGGCCGTATAATAGAATCGCGAGGTAACTGAACCCCCGCAAGGAATCGCAGCCTTACGGCCGATTATAGAATGAGGCCCTAGGTATGTTGAATTTTAAGCTCAAAGACATGGCCCTCCATTCTTTGACGTGTTAATATTTTGTTTTGCCTTGTATTTAATCCTTGTATAGCGCTATAGAATATGTTTGTGCATTACAAATAAAGGATATTATTATTAATTGCTCAAATAAATTCAAAATGTGTTAAAGCTTTAAAATGTTATAGACAATTGGCTTAAAGCGATACATAAAAAGTCCAAGTTATTGCAGAAATGAAAAGTATACACCAATAAAAAATGTTGGTATTATAACTTTTGAGTGGAAGCGTTAGATGGTTAACTATCAAGCTAACCTAAGTAAATAAATAAAAAAAAAAAAGAGGGGTTCCCTGGCGGTCCAATGGATTCAATGTCAATGACATCTGGGTTCGATTCCAGTCAGGGAACCAACAGGTCACACGACCCGGATGCCAAGTACGGTTGGGCCTGGTTAGTATTTTGATGGGAGACCACCTTGGAATACCAGGGGCTGTAAGCTGTGGCCAACTGGAGAAGACATTGGCAACCCACTTCAGTATATTTGCCATGAATACCAAGTGGATAAGCATGGTGCTTCCCACTCTGAAACGCTTTGCTTCAGCCATTCATTTACTGTGACATGATACCTCTACAGAGCCTGCCACCTAAGTGTAAATAAGAAGATTTTAGCACATAAATCTCTGTGACAAATATTATTTAACCACCTGGGCAGGGATTTCTTCCTTATTCTCATTTTAGAAAGAGAGAGCTCCATTTTGGAAAGATCTTTTTATATATACCTTCTCATAAAGTCCACAACACAGGCTGAGATCGCGCTCCATGCTGATGATAGCCAGTAAGCTTGAAACAGCTGTACATGGATTGGATACTCAGCCTGTGTTTAATCCAACCTTGGCTTTGCATTAAAGCTGTGTAATACAGCATGCATAAGCTTAAAGGAAGCCATGTTTGATAATGGCTATGGATTGAAGAGAAAGGCATTTGTGGGCACATTTGCATGTCCCAGCTCAGCTTCCCAGAATGCAGTGTAATAACTGTTTTTCTCGGAATTCTGAGCTGGAAGCAGGTTTTTTAACTTGCTTTAGACATTCAAATGTGACCACAGATGTACTTTTTATTTAATATATATATATATATATATATATATATATATATATATATATATATATATATATATATATATATATATATATATAATTTTTTTTTTATTTTTTTTTAAACATTCAAGCTCAGTTATCGAACATTTCCACTCCAGTATAATTATATTTATTTCTGGGAACTTCTGTGTCACTTTAATAGATAATCCATAAGCAGCAAACACTGCACATCTATTGCGAGTGAAAAAGGTAGCAGAAATTTGCTCTCTAAAATTTCCACTGAAGTCCAAGGTGATTTTGCAGAGATTCGATTGGAAATAAGCATTTCTTCTTCAACAGAAATTCTGAATTATCCTGGCTCTTGTTCACCAGGATATTAGCAGTGTTTTGAGATAAGAAACAAGTAAGAAGTCAATCAGTAGGGTGTTACTGATCTATGGATAACAGAAGAAAGTACAGATCTGTGCTATTTTAGAGAATTGTATGTACATTTACAAAAAAAAAAAATAAATCTAGTGTCAAAAATGCTTTTTTTTTTGTTTTATTTATTTTTATCATTTTAATATAGCTGCAGGGTTATTTTTCTAACCCTAGCTTCAGCCACCTTGGTCCTAAAACCCTTTCCTCTTTCATTTGACCAGCAAATAAGCTGCCACATCATGATTTCCTGCTACAGACTTTCATGTAGTAACAAAGTTGTGTTATATGGAATAGTTGCTCATTGTTTGCAGGCCAAGAACAGCTGAATTACGACTTACATGAGTGGTAATACTAGACAGTCATGTTTAAAAAAACATGTATTGGTTTGAGAGAGCATTTGTTGCTGTGTTATTCAGTCCTGTCCAACTCGCTGTGCCCATATGGATGTGCTTATCCATATGGTTCTCTTGGCAAAGATATGGGAGTGGGTTGCCAGTTCCTACTCCAGTGGACCACGATTTGTCTGATCTCTCTGCTATGACCTGCCCATCTTGGGTGTCCCTACATTGTACAGCTCACAGCTTCACTTAAGTACACAATCCGGATCACCACGACAAGGTCGCGATCCAGAAGAATAGAGAATACAAGCCTAAAAAGATGCAAACTTGAAAGCGAAGCCCCTGTAGGGACACTTGCGATATAAACCGCTATGAATAAAATAGCAGAACGGATGAGGCAATAAAGTTCTCCTACATACATGACCAATTTACATCAGCCTGACTTGCACAGAGCTCCTCTGAAACATCATTAGTGAAATGTCTCAGTCATGCGGTTTCATCTCACAGCATGGGATATTGGTATTTAAATATTTCAGTGCTTGAATACGGTCCTAATTACTGGATTCAATTGTGGAGGAGACCCTCACACTGGTAATGAAACAAATTGTTATAATAAAATGTAGTGAAGAGCTTTTATTTAAAACAGAAACTCATAAGATGCTTTGATACCTGTATAAAATATATTTGTTAAATAAAGCAAATTGGTACAAAACAAAAATAAATTAAAAAAGGAAAAAATGGTGTGTCAGGAATCATTAGCCATGATCATTCAGTAACTGGGGAACTAATTCACATGAACCATCTTTTAAGCAGAAAGCACCTAATAAGGAGTTTAACCCAGATTATAGTAAATACAGATGTTCCTTTATTTTATGACTCACAGTCCACTGCACACTGGGAGTGGCACGGCCTCACACGCATCACACATGCCTACAGGCAGTAAACTAGTGTGCAGGACAGTTACATGTATTGTAGTAATAGTAGGTTTGACTTTTACCTTGCACAGGTTTAGTTTTTCTCACCTTCGTTTTCACTATATATACTCAACCCATGTATAGCGCTACAGAATATGTTGGAGTGTTACAAATAGATAATAATAATAATAATAATAATAAGCATATTTTGCTTCTTACACTTAAAGTGCATATTCTTTAAAGAACCATTGTAATAATTCACCTTTCATGACTGAAATACTAAATATCCGTAAAATATTTTTGTTTAGTTTGTATTTATTAAAAAAAGGTTGAGGTTATGTGGCGCAACTGAAAATGACATGTTGCTGCTTATTTGCTGTACAGCATTACTGGTAGAGTCCTGCATGCATACTAAAGTTTGAAAAAGGAGTAGCTCCAGCACAAAGTTGGTGAAAAACAAACATCTTCAGTTAAGGTTTTGTCACAAAAAGACTAACTTTTTTTTTTTACCACAATAAATTGAAAAGCTATTTGCACTGAGCGTTAGTGGTCGTTTTTTCGGGGAGTTGTGGGAAAAGTATTGCTATTTTTTGGGTGCTCTCAAATGTCATTTTATATGGTGTGAGCAAAAATGATTATGTTAAAATGTGCACACTCTTTTAGAATTAAATAATTTAAAGTGATCTTTATTCTTGAAAAATATATTGAGCAAATATGCTGCCTTCCCAAAACCTAATGTTAACAGAAGGAACAGAATATATCTGCCCCGATATCAGTGTATTAAATTTACTCTGCAATCTTACGCCATCAGAAGTATAAATTACCAGAGCATTCAAAGTAATACCAAACGGATGCTGAGAAAGTACTAAATAACCCTGCATGCATGTGATGCACATTATTGCGCTCCATGAATATGCAAGTCTTGTTTGGGTCAGGGCAGCCAATCACAAGTGTAGTTTGTAATGCATCAGACTCCATGTTCATAACTGTGACAGTATTGCTTATTTTGCACATTACAATGAAGTTTCCACCACAAATGGGCAGGCGGTTTGGTGACTTCTACTCCGTTATGTTGTCACAGCTTAGTCTCACTTGTGAATATGTTATGACATCATAACCAAAACCAAAATCTGCCTATCAAACCATGACTCAGCTGGTGCAATATAATTGGTAATCACATGTTTGGGGGCATACTTTGACCATGTACATCACATAATCAGCACCGGAGAAAAATAATATTTACTTATATTAACCCATGTCAACTTCCCCTTATGTGATAGGGTGGCATCCATAGAAAATGGACATGCTACCGTTAAGTTTCATGTTGTAATTATTTTTGCTGAAACTTGTACAATCTCTATTTTAATAAGAGATGAAACAAAAAGTCCACATTTCAACATTAAATAATGGTGGAACCAGTTGGTGTCAATTTAAGGAAAAATTGCAGTGTGTTTTCACGTAAATTGGGCTGTGAACGGAGGTATTCATTTACGTACCACATGTATTTAACCGATTTACTGGATTTCACATCAAATAATAATGCTAAAATATAGGGGTTCATATGGCAGTCCATTTCTGGGGATAACCTTAATTCAGTATCATTACCCCAGTGCCAAAAATAGCTTAGAAATTGTGGTATTTACCATTATAATAACATGTAAAGTGGAAATGAAAGACAGATTGTAAAAATGAATGAATTGTGTAGGGCGGTTTCCACTAAAAAATCCTCACACCCACAAGTCAACAATGTTAGGTAATGGCAGGGAAAATGGAAGATGCAAGTGAATGTGGAAGGGACTTCAATTAAGCAAATATTTGAAAATAATATATCATCTTGCACTAAAAGTAGAGATAATTAAAATATTTGATTTTGTTTGTGTTTAGAGACTTGGTTGTGTCCCCGTGCCTACTATGAGACCTTTACAATGTCTATGTTTAGAGAATGACAACTGAAACACAAAGCTCAAGAAGCATTACCTCAATATTTCTGATGATGACAGATTTTCCATTGGTGTACAGAAAGTTATTGCCCTTGGGGTCCCCTCCAATAACTTTGGCTACACCTCTTTCCACCTGAGGGAGACTTGCAAACACTTTCTCTAAAACACAAAATAAAAATATTGGTAAGAGATATATAATATACATAGGACAACATAACGAAGCTTATGGTGGGCAAAAGAGTGATAGAAACCCTCTACTGTACAAAGTACAGTAAATAAATAGTACATTTATGTTCATAGTTGAAGGTTTAAAAAAATATTCAAATGTAAACACAATTGTACTATTTACATATACACATATATATATATATATATATATATATATATATATATATATATATATATATATATATATAATCATCGTTTATAACGCGCCAACATATTCCGTAGCGCTGTACATAAGATAAGTTCAAGACAAAGATAAATACAAATGAAACATAGCAAAGCAAGGAGGGCCCTGTCTTTGAGCGTCAAATCCACAGTGTCCATAGTGCTTTCCCCAAAGCACCTTGAGGGTATTGAAACTTGCAGACGTACAACCTAAAGGTATTGTGTGAGGAAAAGGAGGGAGAGAAGAGTGAGAGTGTGTTAGGGTGGAAGGGGATACGCTTCTTTAAAGAGATGTGTTTTTAGAGAGTGAATGTTTTGAGGCAGGAGGATAATCGTGTAGAGCGAGGCAAGGAGTTCCAGAGAATAGGGGCAGCACAAGAAAAGTCCTGAAGGCGAGAGTGAGAGGAGGTGACAAGAGTTGTGGAAAGAAGAAGGTCATTAGCAGAACGAAGAGGGCGGGTGGGGGAGTATTTAGAGATGAGACCAGAAATGTATGGGGGTATTGTTGAGGGCTTTGAAAGTTAGGGTCATGATTTTAAATGTTATTCTGGAGGCTAAGGGAAGCCAGTGGAGTGATTGACAGCGAGGTACACACATACACCTGTATATATTTATATATAAAAAAAAAAAAAATCACACCAACTTAAGTCACTTCAGTTCTGTTATATTAATTAAAAAGTGACTCAAAGAACATAACCAAATATGATTTTTTTTAAAATTTTTAATCTTCCTCAAGTAATGAAACTGTACGTTAACAAGTAACAGCAATGAATCACGTCTGCGTCTGCTTTTGAAGACACCCACTTGATGTCCACAATCCACTTACTGTTTATTTTGAATCAATGACATGCAAATGAGGCAACTTTCTGCTTGTCTGTGCAACAGGCAGAGGAAAAAGGGAAAGGAAAATCCCACGCAAAGGAAAACTAAATGACAGGCAAGCGAAGGAGCAGCACTGCAGTAATCGGGTGTGGATAAGGCGAGCTGCTTACGTGGGTAGATTTACAGTAACATTCAAAGCACATACTTCCTTTAGCTTGTTTATCACCGGGAAATGTGCTGCGTTTTTCTGGTGTGCTTAGCAAAAACCATGATGTACCTTGCTACAAAAATCAAATTAAACTTTTTTGGTAGGTACATATTAAAGTTGATGCACTCTGTGGATAGGTAACTACCAAGAAATATTAATCTAATGGGAATTATATAGTAAGAGCCCTACTTACAGAATCAAAGAAGTTGCAAAACAGTGTGAATTGAATAATGCCACAATGTGTCTATTGACATATACATGCACAGAACATGATTTTATATATATATATATATATATATATAAATAGGTTAGCAGTAAGTGTCCAGTAATCTAGATGATATAATGATGAGCTTTCAAGAGCAACCTCTCTTTATCAAGTGTAATATATTTATATATACACACACACATATATATACATATATATATATATATATACACGCAGATTTTCCGGCACTTTTGGTTCCAGGGCCTTGCCGGATTAACCGTTTACTGGACCAGCAAAGGCCATGTAATATTAAGCAATACTCCTCTGACCACTAACTATACCTATGACGTGTCTCTAAAGTACCATGGATTGATATAAAATAAAATAAATGTTCAATGAAAATGAAACATAAAATTATATGATTGAATAATTACAATATTACAGCTGAACTAATCTGATAGCCTTGGAAGTACACTTAATTATATCTGTGTTTGTGATTGTGTGATAGATATATATATATTTGTTACACAATCAGAGATGCTGTATTGTCAGTATTATTTGATTTACCACTTAGAATGTGCATTGGTGACATTTCTTATTCCAGTCCACATATCCAACATGTAATGATCCAAGTTGAAGTGCATTAGGGTGTGGATAGGTCCAGCTGAGTGAAGTCGTGACAGGCCTGTGTAATGAGGTGCTCCATGTCAAACTGCAGCCAGCTCCACCCAGCCCCTCAGTACTGCACTATGTAATATATAGTCATATTATACTGCACACAATCATATATGTAACATACTTACTTATCTCGTAGGGCATCTTTCTGCTGAGGCAGAGCTACTTTGCAGCAACAGTGTCTGGGAGTGTGTGTATGGCAGTGTGTGCCAGTGAGGGTGTATAGCAGCCTGTGTGCGGTGTCTCAGAGTCCCCCGGGCTCCCTTCTATCACAGCCGCTCTCACTACAAACCCGGAAGACAGGCAAGCTCGCAGCAGCGATGTCTCCCTGTGGCTTTGACCATATATGGTCAACAATCTTCGCTCCTCTACACAAGCTCCAGCCCGCTCCCTCCCTATCTGCCTCCAGCAAGAAACCTCCCTCAGTCTGACAGAGCTAGAGCTGCCGCGGCGTGACGTCGGCCAGGAATGGAATTATGTCGAGTTCCATCGCGGCCATCTTTATTGAGGGCAAAAGCTCTCAACCACCACGGAACAGTTAAGTGCTATCCTGAAGGTGACATCAAATATTAATGACGCTATTCATGTGTGTTTTATGTGCTGCAATTTTCCGCTGATATTACACATAAAATGGGCAGTCCCATTCATTCAATATAGATGGGTTCTACCAGCGTCAAAGATGGCTGCCGGCTCCTGTAATGGCCCAATAATAGGGTCTGTTGTCATGTCTCACCAGTGGGACGTTTGATTGGGGAGTGTCGTGTGAGATTGTGGCTTTGAATGGTTACGACATTCCCACAGTGTCTCCTCATATAGTGTCAATGAGTAACTCAGTAAGGATACTGACGTCTTATAGCCCTGTGCTGTCTAGTTATGGCAGTGATACTCTCTAGTAATAATCACAGCTATCAGTATATGGAAGATACTGTATTTATACCAAATATGGAAGATACAGAGGCAACACCACCATTTCGTACAGTTTAGGAATTCACACATGTCTATTTTTTTTTTACATCCAAATATGGTATTAAGACAGCATAAGGTGTTGTTTAAAGGCATATTTACATAGTAACTGAGGTTGAAAGCAGACTTTTAGTCCATCATATTCAACCTTTTTAGCTCTCCTCTGACCTTTGTAATATGTGGATTAATTGATCCAAAGGAAGGCAAACAGAAAAAAACCCAGCAAAACTTTGCCAATTGTGTCAAATGGGAAAAAATTAATTCCTTCCGGACCTCAGATACTGGCGATCGGACTCCTCCCTGGATCAATATTCTTTTTATTCAAAAATATATCAGATCCCTTTTTAAACTTATATATCAAATTCACTGTTACCACCTCCTTTGGTAGAGAATTCCAAAGATTAACCCACCTTACTGTGAATAACCCTTTTATTTCTTTAAGGTGGAATCAATTTACTTCTAACCTCAAAGTGTTCTGATCCTACTGCTCCTGTAGGACCTAGGGTTCTTAGGAAAATCCGTCTATGCTGTAATGAACCCATGGCATATCAGTATGCAGGAATTGCAGGAATAAAGGTAAAAGTAACATCCCTAGTGATTAGGAGCAAGAATCAATGCAGTAATTCCCTTGTGTAGAATGATTACTTACCCAGAATAAAAAATACACAATGCTGATGTATGTTTAAAACTGTAACTCTCTTTATTGATAAACAACAGGGAATTTAGTGCCACCCATCTTTATCAGCCCTGCCTGACTCCCCCTGGGAGCTGTTCATACATCAAGCCTTCCTCCCTTGCTGGAGTTTGTACAGGATGCCAGATGGTAATTTCCCCTAGGTTTATGGCCTACCAAGTGTATTTGATCATGTCCAAAGTGGAGACACCTTGCCTCATAGTGACTCTAAATGTAACCCCTGACCTCCCTGTCAACTCTCTCTCTTCGAGTAGCTTAGCCCCCTTAATTGCACATTCCTGTTCCAAATGCCCGGGGAGCCCCAGTATAACACTTTATTAATATTCACTGGGGAGAATGGAGCATTTTGATACTACACATGGCTGGGTACCATCCATACATCACATATAGACAAGTATAACATGGCTCACACACGGGTGACTGACAGCAAAACAGCCCCCATGATTTTGTAACCAATATTAAACACCTCATGCCAACAGGGCAATACCAGTCCATGTTAATCCAGTTCAGTGGGCCCTCCTGAACATGACACAAAGGATGTCCCCTTGTCAGTTAAAAACCTCTCTGCACAAAAAGTTCACTTAACAAAGCCTGGTATTGACCCTGATATATTTATATAAGGTAATCATATCCCCTCTTAGATGCCTTTTATCTATAGAAAATAAGTTTAATTTGGTTAGCCTTTCTTCATAACTTAGCCCATCAATTTCCCTTATTAGTTTTGTTGCCCTTCTCTGTACTTTTTCCAGCTCTAATTTTTTTTTTTTTTTTAAAGAAGTGGATATTTATGTTTCATGGAGTATGAATGCATCTGATAGAGGAGAATCGGCAGTTTATGGAAACATATTTTTTGCATGAGAAAAATACCAAAATAAACATTATGAAACTTAGCCTAAAGTTTGCTAAATCTCTTGAGTTTGCAAGCAGATGATTTTGAGAATTAACACCCTTCTAGACCACCGTAACTTGAAGCACAATCTCAATAACAAACAGAACAGAGGGACAAACCTCCTTTTCTCTCAATTTCTCATACCTCACTGCACATGGCACTCACACTCAGTACTCACAACACATACATGGGCCCAAGTAATTTGCGACAACAACCACTGTATCACTTAAGCGCCAGGCAAAATTGTTTAGCAACCCCAATTTCTTATCTTGCCAATAATGGGCCATTTCTAAGCCAATAATGTTGACACGCATTATTGGCTTAGAAATGGGTGTTGGTGGATACAGTCTACCAACACTTATTTCTAAGCCAATAAACAATTATATATATTAATAAGTCAATTAATAATCAGACACGTACCGAACACGCATTAGCATGCATCAAAATCATGTTCTCATTGCGCAGATCACCTTATTATTAAGTAAACAATTTGTTCTAGCCTTGAGTTTTAGCCTTGCCTTGACTATTGTTGTGGCTTAAAGGTGTAATTGTCTTCTAGTAAAAATTGCTGATTTATAGAAAGGCATAATTAACTGTTTCAGAGCTTAGGTAATAAGAGCTTATATATATATATATATATATATATATATATATATATATATATATATATATATATATATATATATATACTAAATAATGTATGGATATTTGTATTTCTCCACAACAAAACTTAGAACTTAGATATACATTTAAAGTTAAAGGACAGCTATGGTCATATATTTAAATTGTTCACTTTTGAATAGGTAATATGTTTTTTAGTATGTAAATAAGAGCCTATAATGTATTAATCTTATAAGAATGCTGCTGTGGAATCTACATTTTTTTCGAGTTACATACTTCCAATGGTGAGAAGAGACTTTGAATTCAATGTGGAAGCTTCTTTCTGCACAATGAGAATGTGGCAACTGCAAATGCCTCTGCTCTCATTTGATTTAACGCAAAGTTAATCAATTAAAAAAGAAACATGCACTGTTCAGATAGAAGCTGCAAGTAGCAGTCCAGTAAAGAAATCTGAAGCCTGCAATGAAGAATAATTGCACATAAAAGTGAAAATTGTTGTTTATTTTTATTTATTTTTTTCTTTCTAAAAATATATTTGCTCATGATCTAATTTAAAGGCATATTTCAGTTTCACAAGTTATGAATGCATATGATAGAGGAGAATCACTAGTGTGTGAAAACATCTTTGCATGAATAAATCTCCAAATAAACATGATGTTTGCAAATTTCTTAAGGTTCTGCCCTTGAAAACTGTAATTACATTATCATAACATTCATAATTCGCGTTAGCCAATCACATACCCAAATGCAGTGTTTCTGTTGGTAGGTACCAGATGCCTATGTAGGCACCACAGGGGGCATGAAAAATCATTTTTTTTAAATAAAATAAATCTGTATGTGTATAGAATGACTCCATGTAATGTGTGTTTCTCATATAAGCAGCAGGTGTCAGATTATAAAAAGGTAAAGTCAGGGAAACTTCCTGTCATGATTGGTTTTGGGGCCATAATGGGGCTCCCCCGCACCCCAACAAGTACCACTATGTTTTCGGTCTCTTACACATCTCATTGATAACATAAATGCTATCATGATGGACATGGAATGTGGTCTAAAGTGACAGGTGTTTTTCCTTATATGTATAATGTATAATGTTTAAAAAATGTATGTTGTATGTTGATACACTGACTTCCATCCTGGGTGTTAAACTCCCCCAATAGCACAAATAAGCAAATAACTAGTGTAAAACCAGATACAGCAACTTGCAAGGCATCTGACCTCTGACCTGGAGGTTAGAATACACTTTGCCTCCCTTACACCCCTGGAATATTGGTGACCGAGCCAGATGATCCTAGCTCTTGTGTATCTGGGGATGGGATGGGGGGTTGTTGCTGGTGATAGATAGGGTGAGTAGGTTACTCTAAAAATTAAGACCCCTCTAACAGGGAGGACAATTAGGAAGGAGTGTTGGTCAGATCTTTCTGTGTTTGAAATATCTTTGATAATAATAAAAGTGGTCAGTCTGCTATGCTCTAAAAAACAGTGTGGTCTGATCTCTCTGCGGCTCCATGACTGATGTCCGGATCTAAATTGCTGGTGTGCTGAGATGAGCATAAAGTCGCAACCTGCAGTAGGGGAATTGGGGGTGTACTGAGCCCCTCAAATTTGAGTCGTGACACTTCCATATATTTTTAACTATTAAAAAGACCATATAGAAAAAAACAGTGTTCCTTTAGTCATAAATAAATATTCCCAGTCTTTATTTTAACAATGCTATAGAATAGTACATCTCCTTTGTTTAAACCAGTGCTGTGCAACATTGTTTCATGAAGTGCCGTATTGTAATTTTGCTTCTCATTTGAAGGCATGCTGAACACATTTCAGAAACCGAGAATGGAAACATAAACTTCAAACGAGAATATAGTTTTTCAATCAATTGATTTAGCTAAAAGTTATGTGTATAAGAGACATTTGGCATTGTGTTTGACACCTCTGTAATGTTCTTTAATGATTTTATTAAGGGTGTTGGGAAAAATAAAGGAAATTGCTAATTTATTACTGTCAATATACATGTACTAATAAAGTTCTAAAATCTTTTCTTAACTCATTATGAAAATCTTTTCAAGGTATTTCTAAGCCTCTAAGAAAGAATCATGATAAGAGGTGGATTACATTATGAGTCAAGAAAAGATTTTAGATCTTTATTTGTAATTGTATATTGACAATAATAAATTAGAAATTTCCTTTTAGAAATTCAAACTGTTGCAAGATAAATCAACTAATATTTTATCACTTATAGAGACATAATTGGTAGTATTTTAAATGTCCGAATGATCATTTTTGCTGCTTTAGCAGGAGTACAAAAGAATGGTTCATTATATCTTTTACAAGTATTTAATATGGTTAATAGCTTTGCATGATTTACATTACCACTTCATTTTAGTTTATACCACCCCTTGTTTATTATAGAGTTATGCATATGTTAAATTTATCTTACAGATAGGAACATTTTAGCATAGATGTATGGAAGTTTCTTGTATTTTTGGATTTTTGTCACACTTGTCTACCCCAGAAGAAGATGACAGCGAGTGCGTAAATGTAAAGACAAAGAAAAAACAATATATATGATGAGAGAAAGTATTTAACAAGTACCTATTGTGATGACAACAGTTAACAACAGATACATAGTTTGCTGACTAAGAGACTCCTTATACAGGGACACCAGGAACTACCTACACTGATAAAACCACGAGAATGAGTACCTCTTAAAATCATCAAAAGAAAAAACTGGATGGACGCCAAGTTTTGTTGACTACCCCGACAGCTGTAAAAAATTGCATAAAAGATCTCCTGGATACATCTGACCCACTGAAAGAGGGTCCCCCTATCAGCCCCTTCCTGGGAACCTAACTGCTAACCTGAGTAACCCCGCACCTGTTTGCTACATAAAGTCTGGCTACAAAGAGGATTGAAACCAATAGGGTCACTTGCATCAATCCCAGTGAAGATACTGCCGTGTTCAGACAGGTTAGAGGGGCCTTGGGGAAGCAGGAAGGGATCCCCAGAATGATGCCCAAATGCAGACTGTGACACCCCTTCAGAAGTCAGAATGGTGTGTGATCAGAAAGTCCATATTAATCTTAATCCATATCATTGTCACTATAGTAATACCTACCCCGATCTGGAATAATACACAAAAACAAATTAAGGGACAAATACACAAAGGACAATAGTGAAACTGATTGCAAAAAAAAAAAAAAAAAAGGCCTATCCGTCTGACCCTCAAAACTCCAAAGCACTGTGATTCAGGACTCTATGTCTGGGGAGCTGATATAGGTGGAAGGGATCCAGTTGGATGGATTTGGATACAAGTTTTGAATCCAAAGTCAGGAGATGATCCTGATATTCTCAGAACCCCAACTTCACCTAAAGAACTAACTGTATTGCCTGCTCCACAGCAAGACCGACAATGACAACTGTGCCCTTCAAACTGAATTCCCCAAATGACAGAGAGAGAATAAAATGTATGTTGTAACTGTTCGTAGGACAAGCAATCCAAAACTGTACTATATTGCACTACTTATTCCCACCTGTAGTCAAAATACAACCTCCACAGTTCACTCCGTATGAAGCCAATTACACCCGTGTCTCCTGCAACAAAATAATAACCACTGGGAGTAATGACTATCCTGATGAGTGGATTGCTAATCATACTACAGGGAGAGCAGATGTGTGGTGGTACTATGGAGGACTAAAACTCAGACAAGTGTTGCCACCCAACTTGCAAGGAACTTGTGCATTAATACAATTGATGATGCCCTTTTACCTGCTTCCTGAAAAAGAACTAGGTTTTACTGCAACACACAATACAAAGGCCTTGACCCGATCTAAGAGATCCACCCCAAGTGGCAGCTTTGATGACAGAGACTACATCGACTACATTGGAGGACCCTGTGCACTACAAGACTGTTGACTGGATAAATTATATATACTTTAACCAACAAAGATTTGTGAACTTTTCAAGAGATGCAACATAAGGCTTGACTGAACAACTAGATAAAACAAGTCTGATGACGTGGAAAATCGGCATGGCTCTGGACATTCTTAGAGCAAAAGAAGGAGGTGTTTGTAAAGTGTTTGGCACTGCTGGCTGCACTTCATCCCTAATAATACGACACCTGATGGGACAGTTACCAAAGCCCTGGAGGGATCGACCGCCCTGTCAAATGAACTAGCAGAAAATTCAGAGATGGAAAACCCATTCACTAGTTGGCTTCTGAAGATGAAAACGCATAGCCCTCACTGTGATGACTCCAATCGGTGTCATGCTTGCCATTTTAGTCACTTGTGGTTCCCTGCGCAAAGAGACTGATACAGAAATGGATTGACACAACCATCACACAGAAAGAATACCTATATGAAACTTTGCAATTCTACGCCACACGCTTGCCTAAGAACGTGGAGGAAGAGGAATACGAGAATCATGCCTAAAATCCAGGCCCATCCCCATGGAGGACATTCAAACTCTTGCTCATTGACATTACAACACGCTAATACATATATCTGCTGCAAAAGAATAAAGATGTAGAGACCTGTCAGAAAACCACATACTCCTTGTCTTCTGCATGAAGATCTGCATGTGATGGCCTATTGCTTTGACCTTAGAATTTCATCATCAAGAAGAAAGTGATCCCCTGGTTATCGTTTACCGTATGGACAAAGAAGGCCCTACCTAAGTGTGATGTGTAGTAAGACTAGGATTGTATGAAGTTTGTCTGAGCATATGTTTTCACTGTGTTTTCCTTTTGTTTTCTCTTTCCTATACCTGTCTTCCTTTTTGTTATTATTGTTTGCCTTCTAACTTGCTAGGCCTTGTACGTACCAATATCTGATAAGGAATAGTAATTAGGGAAAGAAGAAGTTATCATGCATACACTCTGGGTTATTAGTAATAATCACTGCAAACTCTATTGGTTATTAAATTACATCTATCATCTAAATGCCTCATAAGACTAAGTATAAAAGGAAATTGGTTCTATGGCCTAGTTATTGGTAATTAATTAAAGGATTAAGTGAGGCCATTTTCTCTGCATTAACCATTGTATTTTATTTTACATATCTGGACTATCTATGGCACCGCTATCTGGACTATTTCTTGGTAACATATAACAGCATATGTGGATGTTTTCATCCACCCCATTGGACTCTCTTCTTGTTATATACATTTTATCAAACAGGTGCTCACTTGTTTTCCCGGATCAGTTGTTTTACCATCAAGATTTCATCTTTTCTTGCTCCTGCTTTATATTCACTGATTGTAAAACTTTCATTCAACAGACTTTAATATATGCACTGTAAAACTTCATTATTGAAAGATATTTTATTATTCCTCAAATCATATTGGATTAATAAACTTGTGATTTTCTAATGTATTTTGATGTTCTATGTAAAATGATGTTTTCTTTTGATATGTTCTTATTGGGAATGCATTAAGGTAAAAGGTGCAATGGACTCCGTGATATAAGATCGTATATCTCCATGCTGTAGGAAATTCATCTGACTGAATTTTAAGAGACCAAGAGTCTCTTTAAATATTATCCTCAAGATCTTGCCTCTACTTCCTTTTTATTGTTTAGCTATATGTGTGAAACTTATATTCAGATTATACCCTGTCATATTTTTATTCTTTCCTTTTGATGACACTTTTCATTGTCATAGGGGGGAGTGTTTTGGGAAATAATACAAATATCCTTACATTATTTAGTATATATATATATACATCATTCATCACTTTTTGACAATTGTGAATTTTAGCCATGAAACAGTTCGATTGGAAGGCATTAGTTATGAAATAGATAAGTGTAAACAATCCATGACTTGGCAATTTCATTTACAGACAGTACACAGGTTGTTAGACATAGCAAATATGTATTTTTACTCATACCCCAAGGTCTAATAAGTGTTATTTTCCGTGCACAAGTGCATCATATAAAGTAGATGTACTCACAGATATTACCAAGTATGTGTTATATTCTTATTGGATATTATATATTGGATATTATATATAAACTAGCGACTTGCCCGTCAAAAAATGACGGCAATGAGATATGTATGTTTGGAAAGTTGTTTAATTATTAATATATGTATTTGACATTTCAGGAACCGTTTCTAAATCCTTTGTTTGCTTATTATCTTTTTTTGGTGTATCTTTAATTTTTGCAGCTGATAGTCTTTTGCTTGCAATTCTTTTGCGTTCTTTTTCTCATCTAATTTCTTTCTCCTCTGGTGTCTGCTGGTTGGCCCATCTCCGTTGTCGTTCTCTAGCTTGCTGTCCTATCTTTTCTTGTTTGCTCTCGTTAGTAGCCATATTAATCTGTAAAAGAAAATAATGTATAATTAGTTTAGTTTGAGATGTTAAGTTTGTTTTTTACATTTTTTATTATCAACAGTTTGTTTATATGTGCTTGTAGTTCATTGTAGCGGTAGTTTCTTTGTATTGTTAAATAACTGTTTTTCTTATTTTGGATATGATCGCAATGGTTTTTGCATTATCCTGTTTTGTGTCTACCACTTTTGCTATGCTAATTTAGGCTTCTTTGTAAGCCTTATAGCTTCTTAAACAGTAAAGAAGAATATTAATTTACTTTGGTATGTGTTTGTGGGATTTTTGGTATAATCCTATTTTGTGTCTACCATATGTTGCATACTTTATTTGCTTAATAAGTCTTTTTTATGAAGGTTAAATGTTTTTGTACAGTGAAATTGAATTGTTTTGCTATTTTGGATATGATGGCAATGTTTTTAGCATTATCCTGTTTTGTGTCCACCACTTTTGGTATGCTTATTTAGTCTTCTTTGTAAGGCTTACAGGTTCTAAAACAGTAAAGAAGAATATTATTTAACTTTTCTGGGTGTTTGTGTGATTTTTGATACAATCCTGTTTTGTGTCCTCCATATGTTGCATACTTTATTTGCTTAATTAGTCTTTTTTATGAAGGTTAAATGTTTTTCTACAGTGAAAATTAATGTTTTTACTATTTTGTATCTGATGGCAATGTTTTTAGCATTATCCTATTTTGTGTCCACCACTTTTGGAATGCTTATTTAGGCTTCTTTGTAAGGCTTATATATTCTTAAACATTAAAGAAGAATATTAATTTAGTTTGCTATGTGTTTGTGTGATTTTTGGTACAATCCTGTTTTGTGTCTACCACTTTTGTTATGCTTATTTAGGCTTCTTTGTAAGGCTTATAGGTTCTTAAACATTAAAGAAGAATATTAATTTAGTTTGCTATGTGTTTGTGTGATTTTTGATACAATCCTGTTTTGTGTCTACCACTTTTGGTATGCTTATTTAGGCTTCTTTGTAAGGCTTATAGGTTCTTAAACATTAAAGAAGAATATTAATTTAGTTTGCTATTTGTTTGTGTGATTTTTGGTACAATCCTATTTTGTGTCTACCATATGTTGCATACTTGATTTGCCTAATTAGTGTTTTTTATGAAGCTTTAATGTTTTTCTACAGTGAAAATGAATGTTTTTTCTATTTTGGATATTATGGCAATGTTTTAGCATTATCCTATTTTGTGTTCACCACTTTTTGGTTGCTGCATTTGTTACATATATAGTTTCTTTATTTTTTGTACTTGTCATACTTTATCTTGATTGAAGTGTCGAATGACAGAGGGTCCCCTCCTGGCAATCTTAATCCGCCGGTCTTCTTGTAGTGTCTGTTTGAAAAAGAAAGTGAAATGGTTAATTGTATATTTCTTCTTTTTGATTTAGCAAAGCATGGTCTTTTTCAGCATGTAATGTATTTTTCTATCTTACCTCTTCTTCTTTGTTGGTGTTCTTTAAAAGGGATTGTGGTTCACAATGCACGGTGCAAATTCTTGAGTGACGCTGTTGATGCAGAGTCTATTTGAATAGTAAAAAAAAGGAGAAAGATTGAGCTTTAGGTGATATATTGAATTACAATAAATTAATGTCATTTAAATATACTTCTTTAATTAGTTTCAATTAACATTAGTTTGTTTTCGGGCCTACACACATATATGTGAGTGTCACATATCACTATACATGAATCACATTTTAATAGTTACATTTTGATTTTTTTTAATGTCATTTAAATATACTTGTTTAATTAGTTTAGGTTATGATTAGTTTGTTGTAGGGGCTATACACATAAATGTGTCACATGTCACTATACATGAATGACATTTTCATAGTTACATTTTTTTTTTGTGTCCTGTTTTGATAATAAAATGTAATATATTACAGCTTACCTCTCAGTTCTAATTTGCACAATGTAAAGTAGGAAATTAGGAAACAATTCTCTTCTTAAGTAACAGCAGTAGTTACCTATCCAGTCACTCCGGTTATCACCTGAGTAGAAATGTAGAATTTTCTGGAAAGTAGGCGTTATTTATAAACTTTCAAGTGCCTCAGACCGTTAGAAAGCAATACGCATGCGCTATTTGCGTTCCAGCTTACAATTTGCGTTCCATCCGCCATTTTGTGCGTAGTAGTTTTCAAAATGGTGGTTAATATCAGTGTGGTACGTTCCGCATAGTATGTGTTTCAGTCTTGCGAGTCACTGTAGTATAGTTACGTCTGAAGCCTCGTTTTCGTTTTGTTCGGCTGCCATTTTATCTCTCTCTTAGGTAATTTTCGGCAGTTTAAACTAATTTTTTTGGACTTAAATGGACGTGTAAATTAACTTTTCGAGGTGCCGGATGCCCCCCCTTGCTGTAAATAAGCTTTTTATGTGTTCATTGTGTTTATTTCTTGTGTTTCTGATGTTTTCATGCGCGCCGTTTTCGGCCGCTTTTGCGTGTTGGGAATGGCTCGTTTCGCGGCCGTATTTTTTTGCGATGCGGCCGTATTTTTTTTGCGAGGGATGCAGTTGGCTTTTACGTGTACAATGCAGTTGTTTTTTGCGAGGCGCCTTTGATTTATTTTTTTTGTTAAGTCTTGCGTGTGTGTAACGGCGTGTGAGGCGCCTTTGAGTTTTTTTTTTTTAAGTCTTGCGTGTGTGTTGCCGACGTTGGACCTTCCACCACCGCAAATGCGGCTCCTCACTTCGCGAGGGTCCGCATTTGCGGACAAACACAGCCGACGTTGGGGCCTCCACCTCCGCAAATGCGGCCCCTCGCTTCGCGAGAACCCGCATTTGCGGGGAACTGCGTCCCTCACTTTGCGAGGGACGCAGTTCTTGCGGGCTTGCGGCTCGTATGCTCACAACTATAAATGTGATAACATGTAATTGGCTGCTAGTGGGTTATATACCATGTTGCTAGATGGGGGAAAAAGATAGATTATTTAATTGTTATGTAAACAAGTATAAAAGCCTTATCTGGATATATTTCAGTAGTAGTCAGTTTTTCCAGGCGGTCAGCAGCAGCCATGTTGGGTTTTGCTGCTGATCCACATTTCTTCCTAATAAACTCTAATAATTATTATTATTATCTATTATTATTACTTTTATTTGTAACGCGCCAACATATTCCGCAGCGCTATACAGGGGAAAAGAACAAGGAAAAATATAATTGTAATAAACTGCAAAAAATGGAGGGCCCTGTTTTGAGCTTAGAATCTTTGTAGAAAGTGTTTTTTTCCCAAAGCACTCTACAAGATTGAAAACTCTCTACTTACAATCTAAAGGGGTGGAAGAGGCAGATAAGAAATAGCAAGGGTCAGGAAGAAAGTGAAGTTTCATTAGGTAGGAGGGTATGCAAAGTTAGAATGTTTTTTTCATATTGAAGGAAAAGGAAAGCATCTGAGAAAGTAATTTGGTAAGTGATTCTAGTATGTAATATGTTATCTGCCCCTAGTGGTCAGATAGTATAATCTGCGAGTGGGAGGCGAGGGGCCTGTGTTAGGAGGTATGTCCCATGAAGCCAGCAGAAGAAAGAGAGAGAGGGAGAGGAGGTGGGATTTGCACTTGCAGAAGTGTTTCTGCTTATGAGCTTTAGAAGGGGGAGTAGATATTGAATGGAGGAACGAGAGTAGCTCATGGGAGCATAAAAGAGGAGAGGAGAGCATGTAAGGTGAGATGGTTATGTTGGAGACATGATTTGGAAAAGTTGAGAAGAGGAGCTTGAGGAAAAGACAGGATGTAATGAGGAAGGAATAAGCATGAGGAAACATTGTGTAATAGATTAATTAGGTATAGTTAGCAGGTGTTGCTAACTATAATAATGAGAAAATTACCAGAGGACTCTGTTTGGTGTTATAAGGAATGATTTCGAAGTGCAAAGTGGGCGTCTGTTATGTTCCTAACACTTAGGAACCAGAAGCATTTATAGAAGCCAGGCAGGCTATTTCTAGAGCCTGTAAGGAAGACCTTCATAGGAATAAATTAGATTTAGGAATAAGAAGTATATATTTTAAGATCACAGGCTCCCTGGAAATTATACGTTTAATGTACTTTCTAATATGGTTATAACAGTAATTATGATGATAATGGATGTATAACCTTTAAAAAAATTTCATGCTCATTGGTTGTAAAAATACTTCAAGGAATACAAGATATTATGCATATGATGTAATTATTACCAGTATTTGAAGTATTAGCATTGGCAAAATTATATATTTTGTTGATTTAAAAAAAAAAAAAAAGCAACCTCTGCAGCAAAATAATTTTAAAAATGACATTTTTCTGCATATGCTAATTTACAGTTACTTTATTTATTTAATTATTTATTTATTTGATAAACTAAAAAAAAATAGAAAAAAATAAAATCGTAATTGTGGCGAATATAAAAGTCTTGGCACCTTTCCAGTTGTAAGGTCTTGCAGTTGAATGATAATTGTACTTTTCTCTAGTACATGGATGGTATCAGCAGGGCTTGAGGGCATGTTGCCCTTAATTCATCACCCCCTTATTCATTCTGCCATTTCCTATCCTATAACTAGCCATCCCAGTCAAAATACTGCTCCAATTTGACTATCATGTATAGCAATTGAATACAAACAGAAAAAGTGTAAAAACCTTTTCATTTGAAGTTCTTTTCGTAGTTTTATATTTGTTCATAAAATGATTAAAAGGTACTTGAACTGTTGATTTAACCTTACCCTATGTAGGAACCCCTGCACCTCAAAATGCATTGAGCTTATAGGCACATTCCTTTGCGTCCTTAGTGGACCAAACATTACAAGGTCCCTCTAAATATTCATATTTGTCTTTACTGCTATTATAAAGTTCATATTTTCCCCATTCAGATTAGATGAATTAATAAGCTTGCAGTTTTGGTTGCAGCAATGATATTTTTATTAAATTTTTTCAGGGTGCTTGTTATTTTGTCCATTACACACCCTGGGCTCAGTCTGCTGAGAGGGAGGCCAATTAATTAATAACTAGGTTGTTTAAAAATCCATATAAAAGAGTAAAATATGCATCAATTTTAAAATGTAAAAAGTTATTTCCACTGCTAATAATTTACTGTCACAGACTGTACTTTGTCCTGCTTATTGGGCCCCAGACAAATTAAAAAAAGAGCTTTAATCATTGGATTTATCACCCAGATGCATCAATAAAAACTTTACTAGGAGGCTATAGTATTTGGCTAGAATAGGCCATTGTTAACTATATGTTATTTGGGTCAGGGGGATAGTGTCCACAAGTCCATATAGTTATACTCAGACACCAGCCCAACAGCCGGCTTCCTTTGCACTAAGGCTCGAACAGATAGTCCTGAATGAAGCCACATGGGGCCACATTGTGTTTAATTGTACTGAATGTGTGTATCATTAAATAAAGAACAGTTGTTGGGTTACACATTTTAAGCTGTTTTTGATCTCCAAGGAATATGTACCAAGTGTTATATAGCCTTGCTACTGAAGGCCTGTACTCTCCTGGATCCTGAAAACACTGGGATCTGCTGGTAGCTCCAGCTGACTAGTGTAGGATCCGAACACAGGTTGCCGTTCACAAAATCTAATAAGCAGCAAATATAGTCTAGGGTAAAACTTGTACACATTGCATGGTTAATCACTTCTTCATTTCTATAGTCTAAAAGAAAAATATTGAGGAACTTGCTAGAAACCAGGAAACTGTGCAGTTCCAGTATATTTTCTGCAGATAATAATGTCACTTATTCTTTCTTAGATACCGAAATATAATTATCTAGCACTGTAGAGGAGAAAGATTGAAGTATTGTATATTGTTATGAGTAGCCGGTAAAAAAAAACAGGGAGCAATCAAAAACACCAAATTCATAAACCACATTTTGTAGATCTAAGGTAAGCTAATTAACATAATAATTGTATACCTGCGACCCAAGTATGACTTCTCAGAACAGAAATTGATACATGACCTAGCAACCATATTAGAATAAATAAAAATAAAGGAACACTTTTCTCTGATGACTCATACTCTAACACAGGGGCTTACCCGAAGTGCTTTAGTTAATTTACTGTCGTTATTTGGAAACGGTAGATTGCTTTTGTTTTGTACGTTAATGAATATATCAATTCTAAACCTGCACTCCAAGTGTGATGTCTAAGAAAATAAATGGATGCATGACCCAGCAGCAATATTAGAATAAAAAATATAAAGGACCACTGTGGTAAATCTTAATCTATATGCTGCAAACAATTACATTTCAAAATAGGCAACAAGTAGAATGTAAGAAACAATTAATATAGCCTCAAATTCACTAATTTTATATCCAATTATTCTGCTGTGGAATCTATCCTTTTAGTTTCCTGTAATTTACTACCAGAGTTTAGAGGTGTCTTAGAATGCAGAGGAAGCTTCTGTGTGCAATTGCCAACATGGTGCTTCTTGTGTTTTTTTTTTCAAGCTGAAAGAAGCAGCCTAATACGGACAATATAAGTCTGCAGTTGTATATAATTGTGAAAAAGTTGTGTTTATTCTTTTACTTTTGAATGACCATCTAAGACTAATCTGTTCTGGTATGTTTATTGTGTGGGGCCTTACTCTGTCGTTGAATACTATTGTCAATAGGTTATTTGGAGAGGATGTTTTAATACAATTGAATACAGTTCTTATCTTAATCCATTTGTTTCATCCACTCCTCAAAGGTTTCTACTCTTTCTACAAACAAAGAAATTGTTTATCATCATTAAAACAAAGTATAAAGTCACGTTCTTTTAGCTTGAAATATTACAAAGTGGTTGTTTAACTGCATGTGCATTAGCACCAAAACAAAACTCTTGAATGGTCACTGTAGTATCCATACCATGGGTGTAGGAACTGGGGAGGATGAGGGGGACAAATCTCCCCAGATTTCTCATTGTTTGTATGTATGCGCATAGAAGCTTTTAAGTGTTCTGTGTATCAAGTGAGCTGTATCCCTCCCAGAACTATTTTGGTTCCTACACCCCTGATCCATACAGTTGAGTTTCATTTGTTCCTTTAGTTACTGGTTAGTAATAAAGTGAGTAATTAGTGATAGAAATTAATGTAGCTTTTAAAACTTAAATTTGAAGTTTAGTACCACTTATCAGGTGTCCAGGGATGAGGGAGGATCTGCTTAGGGGGACTCCTCTGAGTCCCTTTATGAGTTGATCCTTTTCCCATTCTGGGCACCTAACAGGTGGAGACAAGCACATCTGCTGGAAGCAACAATGCTAATTTTAAAAGTTTTATTTTTCCAACAATTATTTTATTTTCTGATCAGTGTCTAAATAAACCAATAAAATCCTATTAGATGACAATCATACTGGCCCTTAAAGTATTGTATTGCACACCAGAATTATTTTTAATACAAGGTGTATACATATCAGTGCACATGTCAGTTAACAATGGGGTTTCATTTAAACAAGTATGCTAGTCTCTGAGAAGACTTTGGGACAGGGTATTACATCACAGTTGGGAGTTTTACCAAAAGCAAACTTTCACCACACTTACAGGACCAGTTTTCATTCAACTGGAAATGACAGCATACATTCCAGATGCTTTCACTTGAATGCTTCCACTAGTCAATAATTTGTCACCAACTAGTAGCCCGAGATCTCAGGCAGCTGGATTTGAAAATTCCTATCTTCTACCATCAAGGAGGCAAAGAATGTTTTTCACAGGGAGCCATCAGGACTTGGGCCCCTTAAAGAACAGAAAGGTGACAGAGCTACTTCCCTAGGCTTCTGGTCCAAGGAGGCTACCAACTTAATAACTACTGGGAAGAAGACAGATTGCTGTGGACATAGCAAATCAGTCTGTGGATGACCTGAAATGTGAAATGAGTGCAATTGTTTGATAATTGCCTTTTTTGAGTATTGGGAGGTAGACCGGTCTTTTCCAGTCTATTGGCCATTGTTGAGTTTTCCAGATGTGTTGACATAAGGCAAGCAACAATTTCACAGCATCATCTTGTAACATTATGAATAGTTCAATTGGGATTCCATCAACTCCTGCAGCTTTGTTATCAGCAAGGCATCCTAAGGCCTATCTCACTTCGCTCTCCAAGATGCCTTCCTCAAATTCATTGGACAAACTATTAAGGTCATCACTGCTTGTATAGATCTTCAATATATTCCTGCCACTTGTTCTTTATCTGATCTTCTTCGGTGAAGTCTCTATCATTTTTGTCTTTTATCACACCCATTTTGGCATGAAAGCTTCCTTTGAGTTTCACAACAATTTTCTTGAAAAGATCTCTTTACTTTCCCGTTCTGATATCTTCTTGTATTTCTTTACATATTATATAAAGTCTCCTTGTCTCTTCTTGCTATCCTCTGTAATTCTGCATTTAGTTTAGATTTAGACAAATATTTTCCTATCTCCGCTACCTTTTGCTTTTCTTCTTTCCTGGAATACTTTCAAAGAGTCATAAGATAGCCATTTTGCCTTCTTAGTTTTCCTTCTTTTGAGGATGTTCTTTGTGGCTGTTTCCTGAATAATATTGCAAGCTTCCGTCCAAAGTACTTCAGACATTCTGTCTTCTATGTCTAGTCCCTATTTCTTACTTTCACTGCATATTCACCAGGAATATTAATTATTTTGTATCTGCTGGGTCAGATGATTTTTCCTATTTTCATCAGTTTAATACTGAACTTTGCAATATGAAGCTCATGGTTTGAGCCACTGTCAGCTCTCGATCTTTGGCTACAAAGTATATAGTCAATCTGATTTCTATATTGTCCATCTAGTAATGTCCATGTGTAGAGTTGTCTTGGAGATTTTAGGAAGAGGGTGTTTGCTATGACCAGAGCATTATCTTGACAGAATTCTACTGATCTCTGATCTGTTTCATTTTGTACCCCAAGGTAAAACTTGCCAGTTATTCCAGGTGTCTTTTGGTTCCCTACTTTAGCATTCCAATCTCTATGATGACAGTAACATCTTTTATTGAAGTTATATCTATGATGTCTTTAATATCTCCGTAGAACTGGACAACTTCAGCATCCATGGTTGAAGCATAGACTTGGATCACTGTGATGGTAAATGATTTGCCTTGAATTCAAAGTTGTCATTTATTGGGTTGTAACCAAGCACTACTATTGCTACCCTTTGATTGACTAGGATGGCTACTCCATTTCTTATGTGGGATTTTTGACCACAGTAGAAGATCTGATGGTTGTCTGATTTGAAATGTCCCATTCCAGTCCATTTAAGTTCACTAATTCTCAGATATCAATGTTTAAGCGTGTCATCTCATGTTTGACCACGTCCAGTTTGCCTTGGTTCACAGTTGTAATATTCCAGCTTATGCTGAATAGTTCTTTGCAGCATCAGACTTTCCTTTCATCAGCAGCTGAGTGTCCTGGTGGCTTTGGCTCAACCACTTCATTAAATCTGGAAGTACTCGACTTGCTCTCTTCTCTTCCTCAGTAATGTGGTAGGGACTTTCTGACCTGAGGGGCTCAATTTCCAGGGCCATATCATTATGTCTCTAATGCTTGTCTATAAAGGTTTCTTAGCAAAGTTACTGGAATGGGTTGCCAGATGCCTCATGGTATAGCTCACAGCTTCATTGATGTACACAAGCTACTTCACCACCACAAGGTAGCGATCCAGAATGCCATACTGAGACATAGTGATTGCTAATAATTATTAAATACTCCCTGCATGTATTATTTTTTTATCCTAAAAAATTATTGCTGTGAAGAATCTTGGCATTTGCAGACCCAATTAAATAATTAGTAATGCAATCATACCTAATCAATGCTAATTACTACGTATGCCTAAGTAGTATTTAGCAATCAATTATTGACTAAAAACAATGGATGCATACCATAACCAGCTAAGTCACAATCCACCACACAATAAGATCATTGGTCTGGTTAGAAGACCAAAATGGCTGAAAATCTGTATGTGTTTCATGGTGTTTTGCGTGTTTAGGGTCCTGTAGCCTCGTTTTCATTTTTTTTAGGCGGCCATTTTTTCTATCGCTTAGGGGTTTTTCGTCTGTGTAAACTTTTTAATTTGGACTTAAATTGAGGTGTAACTTCACTTGCAGAGGTCCTGGGTGCCCCCTTGCTGTGGGTATGCTTTGTATGTGTTTGTTGTGTGTATTTATTGTGTTTTTAATGTTTTCATGTGCGCGCGGTTCGGGAGCTAAGGTCGTATTTTTGCGAGCTCGTTATGTTTTTTTTTCTAAGTCCCGCGGCTTGTATTTGTGGATGCTAAGTCCTTATATTTTGCGGTGTAAGCCGACGTGGGAGCCTACGTTGCTCATCAGCGGCGCTCCTTGCCAGCAACTGCAGCCCTTGCTTTGCGAGAACCGCAGTTGCAGCGGGCTCGCTATGCGAGCCCGCAAGCGTTAGTAACAACTTTTGGCAAGCCGCCTGCTGACAACTATATATGTGATTGAGAGTGTATGATATGTTAAAATCTGTAACACAGTTGCATGAAACTTGAGAAAAAATAATTTAGTTCATGTGGAATCCCCTCTACCAAGCAATTTGGGAAGCAGTCATTATAGTAACAAGGTTTGTATTATTAGTTACAGGACATGAGATAGGTGTCTTTCACACATTATCACTGTAGCAAGTGCTATAATACCATAAATATCAATTCACTTAAAAGTGAACATGCAATTACTTCTGTAGTGTAATTGCTGTCAAAGAGTAAAACACTTGATAATACCCCAAAACTCCCTAGTGAGCTTTTGTTTTGTTTTTGCTTTGATGCCAACCCACGCTTCAGCAGCACATAGATATATAGTTTATATTGTATTTAGAGCATACATTGTAATTAAGTTTTGTTCTATGCCATGTAGTTTATTTACATCTTTGTTGAATAATGTTTGCTGAAGTTATCAAAGAAGACAAATAATAAAACATCACATTTATCAATTTATCTATCTATCTACTCTGTCTTTTAATGATTACATTTAATAAATTATGCAGCTTAATGCAGCATAAAGGTTTACCTAAAGGTTTGCCTAAATAGAGAAGTCTTGATATTATTTTTTTTAAAATCCAATGTTTGGGACTCTACTGTTAGAGGGAGAATATTACCTAGAATATAGAATATTACAAGTAATTAAGTTGCATCCACCTACCACCTAAGCAGACATACTCACCAACTGACTTTCCAGTTGAATTCACCTTCAGACCTAGAGCCTCCCACACCAATACCTTATTTACTGCTCCTGAACTGATCTAATCTGCTCTCCTGTCTATTCAACACATCTCTCGCAGCTGCTGCACCCACAGATTTAATCACTAAGGCCCTCATTCAATTGCGATTTGGCCAATTGAATAGGTCTCAAAATAAGCACATAACATATTTTTTTAAAATAAGTTTTTAGTTAGTAAGCATCTATCCAAAAACAAGGTTTTCACTAACTAAAAACTTATTTTAAAAAAATATGTTAAGTGCTTATTTAGAGCCCTATTCAATTGGCCAAATCGCAATTGAATGAGGGCCTAATTAATTATCTACTCTCTTTTTAATGTTCACTTTTCATACAAGTAACTTCAATTTAACCCATTGAAATATGGCACAGCAAACTAGAAATGTAAATTCCTTCTTGCTTCCTGTTGCCGGGTAAAAATCATGATTGGTGCACAAGCCGGCTTTACAGATTGATACAATGTATTTGCTGTCTGTAATTGACCAAAACTAATTATGAACTTTACACTAATTTTAGCAGGAATTTCAATGTGTGTTAACTCACGAAATCAAGTGCTTGCAAACTTAAGAAATTTAGCAAACATCAGGGTGCATTTGTTTATGTTTATTTTGGTATTTGTTCATGCAAAAAATTGTTTCATACGCAGCTGATTCTCCTCTACTTTAGCTTGCAAGCTCTCAGTCTTGCAAAGCCCTTTGTATAAAAGTTTCATGTGTGAAATTTTTAGCTCAAGGTGCGGGTTTTCAAATATTTTTGTATCAGTCTGTCAAATTATGTGTTGTCCCATGTTTTACTGTAACCCAACACTATGGAATATGTTGGCACTAATTGAGATAATAATACACCTAATTATATATATATATATATATATATATATATATATATATATATATATATATATATATATATATATATATATATATAATCCTTTAGCACTTTCTGTACAAAAATAGTTAATTCTCTAAATACAGAAACTTGTAAATATCATCAGCCTGTCTGTTCATATCCAGCAACATTTTTCAATCAATAACTCAGAGAGTGATTTACATAGGATAAATTAGTATGCACTAAATCAGGCGTGGACACGTTCGGTCCTGGAGGGCCACACACATGCCTGGATTTAATGATAACCCTGCTGAGCACAGGTAAGTCAATCAGTTCTTCAGTCATCCTAATTGACTCACCTGTGCATAGAAAGGACATCTGTGTGTGGCCCTCCAGGACCGAACTTGCCCACCCCTGCACTAAATGTATACAAAAGTCTCCAAGCCTGTGTTTATTTTGTTCTCTCAAAGTGTGAACCGCTTTATTGACCTCTTTCACAACTGGATATGTAAGCACTTAAATAAGATACATTTGAGATTCAATTGTTTATCAACTAAAAGTGTTTATATAAGTCTGTAGGCTTCATGATCTTCTATATCTCCCTCATGGCAGCATGGATCATTAACATATTTATATCACAATGGGGGTATTTACTACTAGGACGCACATTAAGATGCTATCTACTGTGGCACCTTGTGCTTTAGTGCTACTCCGGTCTACGTGTTTAACTAAAAGGTATTTTAATTAGGTCCTCGATCAGGCACCATGTTTACACCTTCTATCCACCCCATCCCAAACAGAGTAGTGCATACATGTTATAGGGATCAAGCATGTGCAGTGTATCGGGGCAATGGTTAGCAGAGATGCAGTGGTTGGCATAACATTATGTATAATTACAACAACCTGACAAAAGCATAAAGTAAATAAGCATAAAAGTTCATAAAAATTCATAATTTGTATTAATATTATCAAAATATTTTCATAAATCGGGATTTATTTACCGTACTTGTCCTATTATATTTAGTAGCATATATTGTATGTTAATAGCTTGGTAATATCATTTTTTAAATATAAAATATACTGTTGTCACATGGTTGAAACTTGTGATACTGAATTTCACATGGCAGGTAGTTAATAGCAAGATTTGGTAAATTCTGAGAACTCATTATATACCACACCTAACATGCCCAGAACATGCTTGACACGCTGAGTAAACAATCTGTATACAATAACTCGCTATGACCCATGTACGGCTTGCTGTTACTATAGAAAATACTTTAGTAAATTGCACGATGACCTGAGTTTGTAAATTCTCCCAAATTTGTTTAACAAGTGTTTTAAAAACAATTCATTTTACCATTCTTGTCTTTTAACAATTAAGACCTTAGTTTTTATTTTAACCAATGCACACCTAATTTGAAAGGCCCCAGAGGCTGCAACACCTAAGCAAGAGGCACCACTAACCAAACACTGCCATGAAGACCAAGGAACTCTCCAAACAAGTAAGGGACAATGTTGTTGAGAAGTCAGGGTTAAGTTATAAAAAAATATCCAAATCTTTGATGATCCCCAGGAGCACCATCAAATCTATCATATCCAAATGGAAAGAACATGTCACAACAGCAAACCTGCCAAGAGACAGCCGCCCACCAAAACTCACGGACCGGGCAAGGAGGGCATTAATCAGAGAGGCAACACAGAGACCTAAGGTAACCCTGGAGGAGCCGCAGAGTTCCACAGCAGAGAACATATGACAATAAGCCATACACTCCATAGAGTTGGGCTTTATGGCAGAGTGACCAAAAGAAAGCCATTACTTTCCCCAAAAAAGGCATGTGGGAGACTTCCAAAATGTATGGAGGAAGGTGCTCTGGTCTGATGAGACTAAAATTGAACTTTTCTGTCGTCAAAAAAACCCTATGTCTGGCGCAAACCCAACACATCACATCACCCAAAGAACCCCATCCCCACAGTGAAACATGGTGGAGGCAGCATCATGGTGTGGGGATGTTTTTCAGCAGCAGGGACTGGGAAACTGGTCGAGGGAAAAATGGATGTTGGTAAATACAGGGATATTCTTCAGCAAAACCTGTACCACTCTGTGCGTGATTTGAGGCTAGGACGGAGGTTCACCTTTTAGCAGGACAATGACCCCAAACACACTGCTAAAGCAACACTTGAGTGGTTTAAGGGGAAACATGTAAATGTGTTGGAATGTCCTTGTCAAAGCCCAGACCTCAATCCAATAGAAAATCTGTGGTCAAAGATTGCTGTTCACAAGCGCAAACCATCCAACTTGAAGGAGCTGGAGCAGTTTTGCAAGGAGGAATGGGCAAAAATCCCAGTGGTAAGATGTGGCAAGCTCATATAGACCTATCCAAATCGACTTGGAGCTGTGATTGCCGCAAAAGGTGGCTCTACAAAGTATTGATTTTAGGGGGGTGAATAGTTATGCACATTGACATTTTCTGTTATTTTGTCCTATCTGTTGTTTGCGTCACAATAAAAAAAAAAAACATCTTCAAAGTTGTGGGCATATTACATTTATTTTAGCATTATATGATGGGTTTAATTTTTTAAATTTTACTGGAGTAAGATACCATCTTATTAATGTTTTATATGTGCTTTCTCCTAAACTTTTAAATTTATATTAAGTGAAGAATTCTCTAAATTTATAATGATTTTATCCCATTGTTTTATGTTCCTTTCCCCAATATGTCTTATATGGCAATTTAGTAACTGTATTTTAGTTGATCAAAGAATTATAAATAATATCATTTTTTTTACCATTAGATTTATGCATATGTGACACCCAGGGGGGGCCCCCGGGACTTTGGGGGCTAAGGGCTTTTATGGCCCCTGGAAGGGCATGGTGTACAATAGCACAACTCCTTACCTTTTCTCTAAGAACAATACCCAACCGCCTAGATACCTGGACTGTTGTCTCAACGTTAGCCCAAAATGATTGAATACTCCCCATGTGGTTTACCTAAAATTTACATGTAGTATCTGTATGTGGTTAACATGTGGAGACTACTGCCCATGATGAAAAAAATAGTGGCACTGGCAAAATCTTACACCTCATACATTTCCTCCACAATGCTTGCAGATGCCTCTGGGAGGCAACCCCCCAGGTAGCAGCGGCACAACAGGAGGCGTGGTGGGAGGAGAGGAGGCTCCGGACTGCTGGTGGCTGGGTGATGCCCCCGGGGTAGCAGCTCAGCCAGGTAGGTCTCAGTCATAAGATGATGCCTCCTCTCCCCCCTAGAGCACCTGTGCATAACCTCAGCATGATTGGCAGAGATGCTGGCCTGGATCCCCCGGAGACAGTCCAGTTGATTGTGCATGAGGGCCAGCATCACCACCTGCGCAGCCTGGCTTGGTGGTGACGGTGATGTAGGAAGTGTCTAGGGCCTGGCTGGAGCCTGTGGTGATGCAGGTGGTGGTATTGGTGTGCCTGTGGTGGTGGCGGCCAGGCCAGCGCACTGCTGTGTGGGGAAGGAGGTGGTGGCTGGCTGCTGTAGGTCAAGTTGGAGGGCCCCGGCAAAATTCTCAGTCTTTCGAGGAGGGGGATAGTGGGGTCAAATCCCGGCGTTGTGGCCGGAGGTCTGGTGGGTGACCCCACCACCCAAATTGACCCCCCCCCTCCTCTGAGCCAGGGCCCTCTGATCCTCTTCCTTTCTCCTCCCCTGCACTGGTTCCTGCTGGGCGGGGGCTTGCTCCTCCACATCCTGCTCGGATGGAGCTGTCTCCCCGCCTCTGGCTCGCCGCTGGACCCAGACCTCCTCTTGGATACTGAAAAGATAGAAAGGTATATGTCATTAGTATGATGAATAATACATTGTTATGTGTTCATTCATAACTATCTAACATCTAGGCTTGAACATGGATGATTCTCCTAATTGCAACTCAGATTAGCTATCATATGCTAGATATGATCTCTTCTTTGGTTTATGGTCTTGATCGTTCTTGGCTCCTAAACCTATCTTGATTCTGGCTGCGTTCTGTAACTGTATGTGCAGTGAGCACACCAATAAATTGACTCTCTTGCTTGATTACTGTTGTTGTGCCCAGGAATGACAGTGATTTGTCAGCTTCACAGATTTAATGACGCATCCATCTATCCCTTGTTAATTCCATGGAGCTGACATGTCAGTGTCCTTGTTGGTCATCATGTACATGTGTATTGTGTGTGATGCACATCTGATGGCATGTTGGTGTATGTCATATTCACATTACATGGAGGCAGGGTCCTGCTGGGCCACGGAGCCTGAAGCTCCAGCGGCGGGCAATGGTCTCAAACAGTCAATGGTCACCCTCTCCCACTCATTATAGGTCACGATGCGGCCCAGGTCCGCCTTATCCATCATCCTCCTCACCTTGGCCCTGATGTCACTGAAGTGGTGCTTTACAGACCTAACATCACTTGGCCCTGTGCCTACCGCAGTAACCTCTGCCGAGACCTCCATCCAAGCCTGAGCCCTAGGCCTAGGCTTAACCCCCCCCCCCCGCAAGAATGATGGGGTGGCCACGGATAGCACAGAGGAGGACCAAATTCCCCTCAGTGCTTATAATTGTGGGCCCTGTGCTTGCCCTTAGCCTCTTGCCCTCTCGAATGTGGACGGGGACCCTTGCCTCCCTGATCTGTCCCTGAGGCCTGGCCCTTCCCCAAACTACCCCCCCCCCCCCCGGGATCAGGCCCCTTCCCCTCTGTCCCTCTTTTATGTGTGCCTTCTTCTCCCTCCTCCTCTCCCTCCTCCTCCTCTCCCTCCTCGCCCTCCTCTCCCTCCTCACCCTTCTTCCACCTTTTCTCCCTCCTACACCTCCTAACCCTCCTCCACCTCCTCCTTTCCCTCATCGCCCTCCTCTCCCTCCTCCCCCTCCTCCACCTTCTCTCCCTCCTCCACCTCCTAACCCTCCTTCACCTCCTCGCCATCCTCTCCCTCCTCCACCTCTTTGTCCTCCTCTCTGTCCTTCACCTGCCTCTTTCACCTAACTCCTCACCTCATCCTCCCCACCTCTACTCCCCATGGCCACCTGCCGCTCCTCTCTCTCCTCCTACACCCCCCTCTCCTCCTCCCCAACTCTCCACTCCTCTCTCCATCATATCCCAAATTAAAATAAGGATAAATAAACAAAAGCTTTCTGTATATGTGTGTTTAAATTTGTGTGCTATGGGTTATTAATAACTGTTGGGGGGTGGGGTGTTGGGGATGGGATGGAGGTGTGTGTGTGTGGTGTGACCTAACTATATATGTCTCTATGTGTGTTCTTTTACCTATGTGTATTGCAAATATGTGTATTCTGTAAATATGTGTCATTCTTAAGTGTAAATCTGTATGAGATCGAATATAAATCAATCAAAAACGCAAACTACCTCTCTCAAATCTCTCCTACATTCTCTCCAATAGAACCCAACCTCCAACTCTGGGACCTGTGTGCTACTTCGAATGAAAAACACAACAAAGTCAATGCATGGGCGTGTGGAAATCAAATGTATAAGCTACCACTGTCAATCATATTTGTCTAAACCGTTTTTAATTGGCTGAGAGGCCTGTTCGATCTGCGTTTTTCTGCAATGGATGGTTACGGGTGATCGTGGCTCGTCCGTCCCCTTAACAGCTTGCGAGCATGGAAAGGATTTATGGGCTTGCTCTCAAGTCGGGAACTTGCACCATGGTCTAATTTAATAGCTCTGTAACTCGGCCAAATGTAACGCTTGCAGCTGTTGCAGGCTTACCGCTGCACTTACTGGCTTTGTATTTAATAGGGCTAAAAAAGATATCCATTTTCCAAATTACCCAGAAAGCATTAATAAAATATAACTTTTATTAGTATATATTACAAATCTTTTTTCATATTTAAAATATGAACAATTAATAACAATTAATAACAAAAATAAAATATATACTCTGATGACAAATATGTTCCACCTATTAATTTGAAAAAAATGTTTTTAGACATTTAATTGTCAATATGAAAAGCGTCTTTATATTTAAGTCCTACTATATTGATCAAATGTTTGTTCAGTTTAATTAGTGTTGGATATTCTTTTTTACATCAGCATTTAAATTGTAACCCGTTTTCCCCTTGTCTATTTAATTTGAAGCCAGGAAGTGCAGGCTTGAAACGTGGCCGAGTTACCTAGCTATTAAATTAGAATGTGCTGCTAGCTACGAGCTTGAGATGCAAACTTATAAGCCATTTGTTGAACGTAGGATGGGAGTGATCAATAAGTTAAACACGTAGGTTTCTATGGGAGCCATGACAAACAATCAAAGCGAGTACCCCACAAATCTCATCCTTCCCAGCCTAAATGAACTCATTACCGTTTTTTTACCCACCCAGGTCTGCCTTTAGAAGGTACAAAGTTGGAAATCCCTAGCCCCAGACTCCCATCACTAAGATAGGAAAAGACGGAAACCCAAGTGTGTTCCACTCCCTCAACCAGCAGTAACTAGGTCCTGATTTTGTGAAGCTAAGTACAAGGGATTGGAGTGTCTTAGTATAAATAGAAGGGACATGAACTAGAGCAGGAGTAAGTGTAGAAAGATAATAAAGGCAGATAGACACAAAGTCTACCCTATTGTTTAGGTTAGCTGCCCCCTTGGAATGTTGGAGAAAGTCTAAATTACACAAATAAGCCATTCAGGCTTCAAACCAATTGGGGGGTCATCAGGGAAGCTGGCATCACTTGATGGACAGGCCTCTCCATGTGGTTAGGGGACAGGACTTGTTTATTGGCTAGAGTAATGTTTATTAAAGATTGTAACCCCTCTGTGAATGGGTGGTCATGTAAATAAATATGTCTGTAAATAAATTAGTTATTTAGTTTGAACTTACATAATCTATGTGTATGCTTCCTTCTGGTAAAAAGAATAATACTTACCATTGGGAACATTATTGCTGAACCTATCTGGAACTATAACCCTTATCATCGGTCTGCTTCCTGAAATTTCCTGTGTACTTTTGGTGGTTGTATGCTGTGCTGGGTTCATTCCTGCTAACAAGTATATCCAAAGAACCTCACAATCTGCTAAGTATGAGTAAGTTTGAACTTAGTTCTTATCAAGCCTACTGAAGCAGCAGGTTGTGACAGTATATAGCAGTATTCAAATGGTGTTTTAATGGCTAAATTATTTTTTTTAAGAGTGTAATCTATAGTTTTATTTATTGTATCTAAATTAAATCCTTCTTTTTGTGGAGATTTAAACTATTCTTTGAATAGATCTGGATACCATGTAGAATTTTTGTAAGGATGTCTGCTATAATGAATACATTTTGTTGGATCCAACAATTCCTTTAACAATATTAATTTATTCTATACAGAACCCCATGAGCACTTAAATTAACCCTATAACTCATGGGGATCAATACAGACCCCCAGGAGCCCTTAATTAACCCTGTCACTCATGGCGGTCAATACAGACCCCCAGAAGCCCGTAATTAACCCTGTCACTCATGGGGCTCTATACAGACCCCCATGAGCCATTAATTAACTCTATAACTCATGGGGCTCTATACAGAGCCCCATGAGACTACAATTAACCCCCTCAGTCCAATGGGGGTCTATATAGACCCCTATAGGACACTATTAACCCTTAGGTTAACCCTACAAGTGCCATGAGGGTCCTACAGGACCCTCATGACAAAGTATAAGCGCTACACTACACTATTAACCCTAACTATACCCCATTAACCCTAATTATACCCCACTAACCCACACTAAACCCTATATAACCCTTACTGGGCCTATCTAACCCTTACTGGGCCAATCTAGCCCTAATTGGGCCTACTTAAACCTATCTGGACCTAATAACCCTAACTGGGCCTATTTAACCCCATCTAGCCCTATTTAATCCCATCACTTGTGAGGGTCTATACAGACCCCCATAAACCTCCATCTAACCCCATCCCTTATGGGGGTCTATACAGACCCCCAAGCCTGTATTTAACCCAATCTGTGCCATAAGGGTCTATGAAGACCCTCATAGGACAATTAGAAGCCTATTATTAACCCCATAAGTGCCATGCTCTGTCAATCAGATAGTAGCCAATATAGTTAGAATTATTAGTGTAGTGCTTAGACTTTGTCATGAGGGTCCTGGAGGACCCTCATGGCACTTGTAGGGTTAACTTAGGGGTTAATCGTGTCCTATAGGGGTCTATATAGACCCCTATTGGACTGAGGGGATTATTTATAGTCTCATTGGGCTCTGTATAGAGCCCCATGAGTTATAGAGTTAATTAAGGGCTCATAGAGGTCTGTGTTGACCCCCATGAGTGACAGGGTTTATTAAGTGCTTATGGGGGTCTGTATTGACCCCCATGCATGATAAGGTTAATTAAGGGCTTCTTGGGATCTGTATTGACCCCCATGAGTGACAAGGTTAATTAAGGGCTTCTGGTTGTCTGTATAGAGCCCCATGAGTTATAGGGTTAATTATGTGCTCATGGGGCTCAGTTATAGGGCTAATTAAGTGCTCACGGGGCTCGGTTTAGTACAGTAGCCGGAGGCTCATTAAGAGTCACGCGATGGGCAGCAAAAGCCTCACATTGTGTGGCAAACAGCATTTCCAGCCTTTCAATTTTATTCCCGTAATTTTTTACGGGAAATTTCCTAGTTGTTAAAAAATATATCATCTGCAAAGAAACTTGAATTGTATTTTGTATCCTTAATTCTTACACCTGTAATATTTGGACATTTTCTTATTGCCATAGCTAGTGGTTCTCAATACATAATGCAAAAATTAAAGAGGAAAGAGGACATAATTGTCCCTCGTGTAATGTTAAATAATTTTGACAGCCTTAATAGGATATGTATGCTTTAGGGAAAGAATATAGAGTCATAATGCTTTTTATGAATGTATCACTGTGGCCAAAATTTTGTAAAGTTTCATACAGGGGAGGAAAAAAGTATTTGATCCCCTGTTGATTTTGAACGTTTGTCCACTGACAAACAAATGATCAGTCTATAATTTTAACGTTAGGTTTATTTTAGCAGTGAGAGACAGAATAACAAAAAAAAAAACAACAAGAAAAACGCATGTCAAAAAAGTTATAAATTGATTTGCAGGTCAATGAGGGAAATAAGTATTTGACCCCTTTGACTTAGTATTTGGTGGCAAAACCCTTGTTGGCAATCACAAAGGTCAGACATTTCTTGTAGTTGGCCACCAGGTTTGCACACGTCTCAGGAAAGATTTTGTCCCACTCCTCTTTGTAGATCCTCTCCAAGTCATTAAGGTTTTGAGACTGATGTTTGGCAACTCGAACCTTCAGCTCCTTCAACAGATTTTCTATGGGACTGGCTAGGCTACTCCAGGACCTTAATGTGCTCCTTCTTGAGCCACACCTTTGTTGCCTTGGCTGTGTGTTTTGGGTCATTGTCATACTGGAATACCCATCCACAACCCATTTTCAATGCCTTGGCTGAGGGAAGGAGGTTCTCAAACGAGATTTGACGGCACATGGCCCCGTCCATTGTCCCTTTGATGCGTGCAGTTGTCCTGTCCCCTTAGCAGAAAAACACCCCCAAAGCATAATGTTTCCACCTCCATGTTTGAAGGTGGGGGTGGTGTTCTTGGGGTTATAGGCAACATTCCTGCTCCTCCAAACACGGTGAGTTGAGTTGATACCAAAGAGCTTGATTTTGGTCTCATCTGAACACAACACTTTCACCCAGTTCCTCTCTGAATCATTCAGATGTCCATTGGCAAACTTCAGACGGGCCTGTACATGTGCTTTCTTGAGCAGGGGGCCTTGCGGGCACTGCAGGATTTCAGTCCTTCACGGCGTAGTGTGTTACCAGTTGGTTTCTTGGTGACTAAGGTCCCAGCTGCCTTTAGATCATTAACAAGATCCTCCCGTGTAGTTCTGGGCTGATTCCTCACCGTTCTCATGATCATTAAAACTCCAAGAGGTGAGATCTTGCATGGAGCATCAGACCGAGGAAGACTGGCAGTTATTCTGTGTTTCTTCCATTTGCGAATAATTGCACCAACTGTTCTCACTTTCTCACAAAGTTTCTTGGCGATGGTCTTGTAGCCCATTCCAGCCTTGTGTAGGTCTACAGTCTTGTTCCTGACATCCTTGGACTGCTCTTTGGTCTTGGCCATGGTGGAGAGTTTGGAATCCGATTGATGATTGCTTTTGTGGATAGGTGTCTTTTATACAGGTAAAAAGCTGAGATTAGGAGCACTCCCTTAAGAGAGTGCTCCTAATCTCAGCTTGTTACCTGTATAAAAGACACCTGGGAGCTAGAAATCTTGCTGATTGATAGGGGATCAAATACTTATTTCCCTCACTGACCTGCAAATCAATTTATAACTTTTTTGACATGCATTTCTCTTCTTTTTTTTCTTATTCTGTCTCTCACTGTTAAAATACACCTACTATTAAAAATTATAGACTGGTCATTTCTTTGTCAGTGGACAAACGTTCAAAATCAGCAGGGAATCAAATACTTTTTCCACAAGTGTATATATAGGGACAATCTATCCTATCAAAAGCTTTTTTAGCATCTAAGGATAAGGGCATTAAAGGAAATGTATTTCTACATGCTATATCCATTAGGTCCAAAGTTTTCTGGTATTATTTCAGACTTCTCTACCTGGTATAAAGCCTACTTTATCAAGGTGAATTTTATTCGAAAGAAGTGATGCTAGTCTGTTAGCTAATATCTTTGAGTACATTTTAAGGTCAGTATTTATTAATGTGATCGATCTATAGCTTTGACAAGTGGTCGAATCTTTCCCTTTGTTATGTATAACTATGATTTCAGAGCCTAATAATTCAGTTTTTAGTGGCTAACATGTCATTAAATAGTATGTTGAGTTGGGTATCTAAGAATTGTTTATAGTTTATAGTAATCATTTGTAAATCCATCAGGACCTGGGACCTTTATGTGATTTAGAAAATTGTATTGCTTCTTTGATTTCATCAGTTGTGATTGGATCATTCAGGGCATCTAAAGATTCTTTATTTATGTTTAAAAAATGTAACTCTGAGAAAAATTCATTTATTTTCGAGAGATGATTAGTTTACCCAGAATGAGCTTTAGCTGTGTATAAGTCTCTATACAATTTCACAAAGATATCAGTAATTTCTACTGGTTGATGTGTATAAGATCCTTCTTTAGTTTTTTGTTTTAGAATAAAAAGGGGTAGCATTGAATCAGTTTTATTAGAGAAAATGAAAAATGTGTGTCGAATTATTGTTAAATCTTTTTTTAATAATATATCATTTACCGGTAATAGGAATTTAAAATTAATAATTTTTGTGTGTATTTTTTTCAGATTTTTTGTTCTAAAATGATTGTAATTTTCCCCCCATTAAGTTCATTAACTTGTTTAATTTCTAATTTTTTTGTTGCATCCCAAATGGATGCATATTTTTCTTGTAACTGCTTTATGGGCTGTCCAAACTCCCATTTGGTCTATCTCTCCTCCACCATTTAATTGAAAGTAGTATTGTAAGGATTTTTGAAGTTTATCTTTTGTAGGTTTATCATTCAATAATTCTGGATTTAAAGACCAAATGGGAGTGTGGCCTTTAGGGAGAATGTTACATAAGGACACATGCAGCGATTCTGTAAATTTAAAAGGGCTCTATTTAAGCACACAGCATATCTTTTTTTACAGAAGTTTTTAGTTAGTGAACTTCTATCCAAAAGCAA